>JAJHSJ010000013.1:5358950-5558950 GCA_021015155.1 Magnolia officinalis
TTGGATTAAGCTGATGTTTGTTGTTTCTCTTCATCCATGTCTTTGGGATCTTATGAACAGGTTGGATGACAAATAAAAATTAATTTGGACCCTAGGACGGTTTCAACGGTGGAAATCATTATTCTACACCGTTTCCAGTATAATGGTCCACTTGAGCTTTGGATTTACTTCAATTTTGGGATCAACCCCTAAAATTAGCAGTAAAAATGGATGGATAGTGTGGATAAACCACATAAATTCACAATGGGCCCAACTGATTTTACTCAGTATGATAAAAGCTTACTGAGTAACTCTGTAGGCAATCCGATTTCGGCAAAGGTATTTATTCTTTGATAGCCGAAATCGGACTGCGTACCAAGTTACTCAGTAGGCTATTATGGTACTGAGTAAACTCAGTTGGGCCCACCGCAAATGTATATGGTTTATCCATGCCGTCCATCCGTTTTTTCATCTCATTTAAAAGGTTGAGTCAAAGACACTATTCATCCGTCTTTTCAGAGTACGCAATCCGCTTCCTTTCAGTTAGGGCCCGTTTGGCCGGTTGGATTGGAAGGGATTAGATGGTAGTGGAAGGGATTGGATGGTAAATCCCAAGAATGATCGGGCGTGCCAAACAGTGTAGGTGATCCGATCTAAATCTGATGGATCTTCAGACAATCTACTGACAACACCATCATTACTTTTAAATCCCATCCAATCCATCCTAATCCGTTCAAATTAGCCTGGGACCTATTTGGTTTGTGGATTGGAAGGGATCGGAAGCTTTAATACGGGGATTGGCTAGGCGTGCCAAACGGACTGGATGTATCAATCCATGGATAAAGCAATCCCATGGATGTCAAGACAATCCGCTGACAACACCATCATTACCTAGAAATCCATGCCATCCATCCTAATACCATTCACTCCCTTCTAATCCACCCGGCCAAACAGCCCTTAATAGATATAATAGACAATTAGGCACAGTGGTGGAATGATGGACCAACCTCGTCGCAAGCGGATTGCATTTGACCCCGGTCTAACCTAGCAACATCCAATCAGATCTGTGTGAAGGCCTACCATGACTTATCTATTTATAAACGCAGTCCATCCCTTTTCTCATATCATATTGTTGTATGAACCCAAAACTGAGGCAAATCCAACGCTCAAGTGGACCATACCAAATAGTAAGCTTGATTGTAGTAATGCACAAAGCATTAATTACTAGTTGCACTAAATACAAGAGTACATACTAGAGCATTGGATCTACCTCATTTTTAGACCTCTACCGTAACATGACATGAGAAAAGGGATGAATGGCGTGAATAAACTGATCCATCACGGTGGCCTACACACAGATCTGGTCGGACGTTGCTAGATCCGACCGGGGTCAGACGCAACCCGCTACTACCAACCTCATCTGCCGCGCGGGTCTGGTGGACAGTGTGCCACTGTTTCTACAGAGCGACCATTCTGTAGTCCGCGCGAGCACCAAACTCCTTTTGTCAAACTCAAGTGACACTGGTTCGCAGGACCATCTGAATTCTGAACTGCTGTGCTACTATTATCCCCAATGTACACGTGGCTGCATGCTGAACCATTTATGAAGTGGGGCCTACATGGATGGGCCACAGTAAACATCTTAGTCGTTTGATCAACACCCACTCTTTTCAAATGCACGCTCTCCTTCCATTTTACTCGTTATTACTATTCTAACACCGAAAGCAAAAACGTAGTGTATTTATAACAAAAATATACAAATGTATGTATCATTTTTATATATAAATTGATAAATGCAGGGCAACTAACCGTCCCTGTCTACCAAAAGACTTCTTATAAGTTATTATTGAAAAATAATCAGATACAGTGGCTGTATGATAAGTTATGATACATTCATTTTTTTCCGCTACCATGTTCCCTATCTAGATTATCCTATCCGTAAAATGGATGGTCCACACATTTTTATTATCTGAAATGGAAATCTAGCTGATCCACTCATTGTCTATGCTACACCAGTACACTATGTCAAACCATCGTCTGTTCATTGATATTGAGATTACGTCGTGATGTATCTATGTATCGGCTAAAATTTCATTTTACGTGATTAGCATGGTGTGGCCCACATTTCTTACGGATAGGATATTCTAGATATTTGACACTTTAGCGGAAAGAAAAGGCTACATAATAATTGACGGTACACCCGCTCTATCTGATCGTATCTCTTGTATTTGTTTTTCGTATATGTATATTTATTATTTCTTTTTGGCTTCCCGCTATTTTTTATAGGTGAGCGGGGACTGGTCGTCTCCGACTATATTACAAGTACTCCGGAAGAATTTTGAAATCCATATGCATGCAGCTAGTTAAATATATGTTGTATATATTTACCTATATCAAAATCGTTCAAATAGTGGGACCCACTATGGATAGACAAAAAAAAAAAAACAAATTTCTAAATTTATTATCATAAATATAAATTCCATGGGCATACAATGATAATTTCGAGATACAGGAACTGAGCAGTTTTATTCAAATATAAAGAGTCTGCTAAACAATATTTTTATATATTATAAGTGGACCGATATTTATAAGGTTTTGATTTCCTTAAATTGTAACTGTGTTTGAAATTGTTCAATGATAGTGTATGGTTTATCAAACACTTCCAACATATCAAGAGTAAACCTGCGCTCTCTTTTTCCCCGGCCTAACATAAGGCGGCGGGCCCTTGTTGTGGGGCTAACGTTGATGTATGTATTCTGTTTCTATGCCGTCCATCCGTTTTTAAAGATCATTTTATGGCATAATCCTCAAAAGAAAGAAGACCCAAATCTCATTTGGAATGTAACATAGGAAAAAATGGATTAACAGTTAACAACTTGTAATGGCACACAAAAGTTTTGGACCAAGCTGATATTTGTTTTTGTTTTTTTTTTTTTTAATCCATTCAAGTTCACATTACCTTGTCAATAGTTTTGATGGAAAATAAACTGTTATCATTCAAATTTAGTCGATCTCATTCCACCTCTCGTGAGCCACAGGTACCTACACTTTAATGAATGATAAGAGGACACTGGGGGCGCCAATTGTAGGAGGGGACCTTTGTTGGGGATTTTGACCTGCGGAATCACATAGATCTAGATCTAGGATAGCAATCCAATGACATCAAGCACACGAGAGAACACAGATTTAACGTGGAAAACCCTTGCGAGAAAAAATCACGACACAAAGCGACAGATCTCCGCTATGAAAATAGAAATTACAAAGAAAGAGGACTTACCCGATTCGAACAACCTCGAATCTCATCCTTGCTACACCCTTTAGAAACCCTAAAAACCTTTTAGGAACCCTTGGAACTCTTTTAGAAAGCCTTAGAATACCTCACAATCCCGCATACACCTCCTTATATAGGTTTAGAAAGAAGTAGAATCGAAATAGGAAACAAAATCCGCAAAATCCGCGTTTCCGCAATTGCATCTGCGGAACTTTTCGATGTCATCGAAGGTCTCTCGATGACAGCTTCGATATCATCGACGGTCCTTCGATGATATCGAAACAAGACCAACACTGTCCAGCAACTAGGGGTGAAAAATCCAACAATTATCGATGTCATCGAAGGTCTCTCGATGACAACCTCGATATCATCGACAGACCACCAGACAGATTTAAGACATCTGTCGATATCATCTAAAACCCTATCGATATCATCGACAGACCACCAGACAGATTTAAGACATCTATCCATAACAACCCTCTGATGCATAAGTCAGGTAAGATGCCTCAAAGTGTAATTATAATCGAAATAATTACATACATTTTTTCTTTTGAGCGGGATGATATATTTATAGGGGTTGTTGGGCAACTTGTGTATCTGAGTAGATCTGTAAAATATGCTGGAAGGGCCTATATTAGAATCAGAATCTTTCTTAAATATTCCTCCAATTATGCCTTAGCTAGTGTGATTTCGACTGAGATCTCGTTAGGCAATCCTATTCTTATATAACACAAATTCTCTCTGGATATTTCTATTTCAAACTCAATGTAAACGTCCAAAGTCAAGTCGGCATTTGAGGTTGAGGTCAGCACTTCAGGTCAAGGTCATTATACAAGGTTAAGATTGGCGTATGAAGTCAGAGTCTACTGATGACCCTAATATCTAAGTTGGGTTAATTGTTTCAGTTCAATCATCAATTCTTTTTAGTCACCTCGGTTTCCCTTGCTATGAGCTCTTACATAGTTCATAGAATTTACCTGATTATCTTTTTACCACGTGTCTTATGCATCAATTCAATTCGATTTTTACCCCATAACACAAACATAAACATTGTGGTGAGCATTGAAAGCATTTAATGATGGCACGTTAAATCAACACATTATCTTTTAGTATGGTCCACCTGCGATTTGGATTTCTTAAAATTTGGAATCATGCCTGGAATCATCTGAAAAACGGAGGACCGAATGAATACATAAATACATAAATCAAGGTGGGCCCCACGGTACGGGCCGCAGCGTATGGGATGAGGCCCCAATCCTCACACCTTTTTCCTGCTTGCAGGAGGGATGCTAATTGCACGCGTCTCACTCGCTGAGACTATGGAACCGTGTTTGAGATCGGAACCGTTCTTCAGGTGATCTCAACAACTTACTTTATAAACATATAATTCGAGTCCTGTAAGATTATCAGGTGAGCCAAACGTAGACAAAATAGACCACCGATTATAGGGAATTGATCAATGGTTCGGATTTCTGTTTACATATTTGGCCCACCTGATTATCGAATCTGCAATATTTTAAACTTATGCGACGTATGAATCGAGGATCTTCTGAATAGATGGTTAGAATATTACACACGAGTGACAATTTTCCACGTGTGAGGCGAGTGTTCACTTTCAAAATGCAATCGAGCGAGCGCAAGTAGCAATTCTGCGATTGTAAACCTTAACGGTGACGGCGATCCGTTTTTACCGTTAGATAAGACTTTCCGTCATCTGCGCACGTTAGAGAGAGAGAGAAATACGCCTTCCTCACTCTCTTTATTCATACCTTCTTTCCGACCAAAAAAAATACTCTCTCCTCTCTCTCTCTCTCTCTTAAGCAAAACCCCAAACCGAACAGAAAAATCCAGGCCCTCCAATGGGCTCGAAATCTTCGATCTTTCTCCCAATAACAGCCGTTAGATCTACGAATCAGCTGTCCAAGCTCGGAGCTCTCGATCTCTTCCGAATATCAGATATCAGTTGTTGTTGCTGTCGCCAAAGCTCCTAACTTTTATAGATTGGATTTTTTTTTTTCCATGCCTTTTGTTTGGATCCAGCTCTCCGACGAATCAATTTCGCCGCAGCGACCGAAACTCTTCAGATCTGAAGCTGTTTCTGTTTTCGTCGGCAGCTTCGGCGATGTCAGGTTGTGTTCGTCGAGGTAATTTCGAGCTTCTTTGATGGATAGTATTAATCTGGGAATTTGATTTCCACACCAACCTGATTGATTTGCATGGCCCTTCTTTTTGTACTAATCCAATTCCCAAAATGGAAAATGGAGTTGTGTGAATCAATCAGGGTGGGTGGAAATAGTGAGTTCATGTCTGTATCTTTTTTTTTAGAAGTATTTTTTATTTATTTGTTTTTTATTTTTTTCTTTTAAATTTAGGTATTTTGTTTTAGGTTTCAGCGTTGTTTGAAATGAATTTGGGAAATGCCGGGCATTTTCTTGGTTGGTTTGATGCAATTTTCTGAATTGGCCGAAGTGCTTAAGATAGGGTCATTGTTGTTCTATGTAGGTTTCTTGTGCTGATATGTAATCTAGATCGTTGATTTGAGGGCATGCTAGGGTGCCTGTGGAAGGTCAGGGCGGAAAATAGAGATAATCATATTCAATGTGGATTATGGTTTTGGGAAAAGGGGAGAAAAACCATATCCGGCGTAATGTGGTTATAGGTTTCTGCCCACCCCCAATTCCCAGCGGAATGAATAAACATTCCTAACCCATCTACTTAGGATTTAGGGTAGACTGGATAATGGCCTATGAACTTACATACGATCTTTGTACATGTGGCGTGCATGCATGTCAATGCATGCCATCCAAATCAGGTGCCCACTGTAGCAGGCCATGACCTAGAAATCACAATGAACAGATGATAATAGATAATCTGTACAGTTCTATTAATGTGGCGATTGAGTGAATGGTTAGAATCAGAAGTAGTTAATGGCCCAGATTCAACAAAATAATGTCCATTAATTAGAGGTTGGGCTTGTTGAGTAAACAAAGTAATGTCCATTAATCAGAGGCTGGGCTTATTGAGTAAATTTGATTTTGGGGATAGTGCCATGTATTTTTGGCCTACTATTTGAATGGTTTGGATTAAGGTGACTGCATGTTATGGTGATTAAGTGGATGTATATGGGTTGTAACACTTTGCATTGTATCAAATAACACCTCTATGTGGAATGCAGCTCGTACATGAAATCTTTTAATTATCTACCATTACCTCTAACAATTTTCAGAATTCACAAGGTGTATAAGTGGGGTTCTAGACACCACTGCGCATGAGTTCTGTAAATCTTCTCAGGTGTTTATTTTGTTTTAACTCGTGTATTTGCAGGAGTATTGAAAAAGGTCCAAATGTTATTATTGAATTATTTGCAAGTGTTATATTTCGTGGCATTCTTTGTTGAAGCTGAACTTGCGCATCATATCTCGTCATCTACTTCCATAACTCCAGCCATTGCTCCATTGGTTGAATGGAGTCACATTCATTCTGGAATCAAGCCCCCGAGCACCAATCTTCCCCTTCCCGTGACTCTTCCACCGTTCCGTAGACTACATAGGAAGCATTTTGCACCACATGGAGTACCTTCACCTGTGCCAGTGCCGGCTCATCCTCCTCACTACGGATCATTAAGGACTTTTAGCCACCCACCCTCTTCGAGTTCACCACGTTTATCAAAACCATCGATGCAGAGGAACCAACACCTTGCTCCCAATTCCAGTCATGCAACTCCCCGCTTATTGGATATTGCCCCGACACATTCCAATGCTACAGTTCCCTCTGGTTTCACTCAACCACCTTTGTCTCCTGATATCTCTGGTAAGATACATTCTACAAGAGTTTTTTTTTTTTTTTAATAGACCATTTTTCATTGTCATATATGTTTAGTATTGGAGGTTTTTATTTTTATTTATTTATATCTAATGATTCAAAATTTATGCTTCCATTTTCTTCTTTTGCGCAGATTGTTGTGGGCCTGACATGATTCCAAAACGGGGCAGTCAGGTTTGCCAGTGTGTGTATCCAATAAAACTTGAGCTGTTTCTTCTGAATGCTTCACTAAGTTCAAATTGGAGTGCTGCGTTCTTGGAAGAATTAGCTTCTCAACTCAGTTTGCAAGTTTCACAGTTTGTGATCACCAACTTTTATGTGGTTGGGTTATCTGGTTTGAATATTACAATGGATATTGCTCCATATACAGGGATCAGTTTCTCTGCCAGTGACGTGTATACGATGAATACTTCTCTCACTACACATAAGGTTCGTCTGGACCCTACACTCGTTGGTGACTACAAGCTTCTTAATTTAACCTGGTTTAAACCTCCGGCTCCTTCTCCTGGTAATTCTCAGTCTCATATGTTTTCGTTTCTTATCGATAAGATGAGAATTTTGTTTATGTTGTGAATGTCTTATTGTTGAGCCGCAAACCATGTCAGGCAGGTCGTAGTTAACTATGTATTTCTTTTCTCACTTGGTTATTGTATGAGCATTTAGAATTTGACTGGAATAATTTGCCTGGCTGATACATACAATCGTCATGGGCACATATCTTTTGGGAATAGATGCAGCTCTTACTAAAATTGTTTTATTTAACAGACGGACATGGCATATCTCTATATAGCCATAAGCAATATGTTTTTTTTTATTCCCTTACAAAACCAATTAAATGATTGAAAGCCATTGTTGTAGTGGTCCTGATTGCTTTTCCTTCTACAAATAGCCCTGCTCTTGAGGAGCATATATTCATGTTTTTCGAGTGCCTCCTGTTGGAAACTTGGGTTCTATCATTCTCAACAGTAAATTATAATTGTAGAAGCTCGACTCCACTTTTTGGTTCAGCCTCATTGGTCACCCATCTATTCTCCTTTCTACATGTGTAATTGGGAACTGGATTTGGCATTTCTTGCACTTAAAAGCCAAGCTCTCTTCCATTATCTTGATTTTACCGACCACAAACCTCTTGTTCACAAGTTGAATTGAAGGTGATTTTCTAAAAACAAACAAGGTGCTCTTCTAAAAGTAGAGCTTCTGCCAACCTTCAGAATGATACAGCGATCTCCAACTTTTGACTCAAAAGCAGGAGGGCACAGCTTGATTGACCTTGTGTAGTTAAACTCTCTGAAGCAAATTAGGCCTCGGCGATGTAACTATCGTTATATTGTTCAAGAGAATCGATTGTTACGTTGGGACTCTTTGTCATTGAATCGTTTGCCTCCCATGGAGCAAGAAGGACGCAATGGTAAAGAAATGGTTAGAATTGTCAAAGTCCATTATGGTGGGAAGCCTTGGTTCATTGACACAATGACTTTCTCAGTGATAGGCATTTCCCATCAGTGCTCAGACACCTTTTCTTTTGAAGTTTTTTGTTGTGCCTACACTAGCTCCTCATCAAGACATGGCAATGGCAATCATGTCATAAAAAAATTTCCATGCTTGACACTTAAAGTAGGGTATCACAACATATATCCTTTGCAAGGCTTTCTGGTTGTCCTTTCTCTGTAGACCAAAGATTTCTAATTTCTTGCCCTCAAGCTTACCTCCACACTACTGGTGTTGAAGAAACTATTCACAGGGCTGCCTTTCATGCTAAGTTTGAATTTTACTTCTTGTTTTTCTTATTATTATAGGCACCTGTATGAAAAGATTTGATGGCTATGGTTTAATTGACACTATGGTTTGCAATAGAGTGGAATGGCAGAAGGGGATTCGCATAGCCAACTCCATTTATTTGGTATAAGGTTTAGATGATGATAATGATTATTATAGGCACCTGTTTGTATATCAGGAATCCCAATTCTTATCTTTCCTTCTGCCGCTTGTTCTTTGTTGGGTTTTCTATTTTTATATTGGAGCAATTAATGTTGCCTTGTCATCCTTTCTTCACTTAATAAAATTTTGTTGCCCTTCAAGAAAAAGGAAAAAGAAAAAATTCATATTATATTTGGCATGCATGCAAGCCGCTGCAATGGTTGGTTACAGAGACTGGTAAATGAGGAAAATTGATGTTTGGTGGGCAGCCAATGATATAAATTTTGCCAATATACCATTTAAAAGTCAATCCCAAATTACTGGGAGAGACTAAGATGACTATGCCGATGTTCATGAAAGCTAAAATTTTTCTTGCAAAGAGTTATATATGATTTTCTTTGTTTTGTTAATTGATTACTGTTCAGTTGAGTCTTTTGCTAACTGATTGTAATTGGAAATTTGGAACTGTATTGATGCCTTTCCTTAGTCAAATTTCCTATTGATATTTGCGTATCTGTTGGTTTTGTTTTATCTATTACTGTATTTGGAGTTAGCCATGCTGGATAATACTTAAATTACTTGGCACACGTCATTTGCCATGATTGATAGAGATGAGGGAGAGTTTAAGTCGTAAAACAAAGATACATTTATGTAAAGGTGCTTTAGAATATAGAGGGGATTTAAAATTAATCGAACTAAAACAGTGTATATGAGTGCAATTTTAGTAACAATAGGAGTGGGAACAGGGAATTTGTAAAGATTGCTGACCAAGAAGTTTCCTAAAATGACCACTTTCAATATCTTGGGTGGATAATTCATGAGAGTGAAGAGAATGAGAAGGATGTTGCCCATGGAATTCAAACGGGTTGGAAGAAATGGAGATGTGCTTTTGGAGTTTTTTTGATTGTCATGTAACTGTCAAAACTGAAGGGGGAATTTTATAGGATGGCTATAAGACTAGCCATGCTTTATGGGACAGTATGTTGGACAGTTAAGGAACAACATGTCCATGGGATGAGTGTAGCTAAAATGAAGATGTTGAGATGGATGAATGGCAAGACAAGGAAGGATAGAACTAAAAATAAATGCATTTGAGGGAATTTAGGAGTAGCACAATAGGTAACAAGATGAGGGAAAGTGGACTTAGATGGGATGGTTTGGTCATGTGCAATGAAGACCAAGAATTGTGCCAGTTAGCAGTGAGTTCATACAAGTTGAAGACTCTAAAAGGGCAAGGGGAAGGCCCAAAAGGACATAGTGGAGGTAGTATGTAAAGACTTGATGACCTACAGTCTAACTGAAATTATGGCCCTTGATAAAGTGAAATGGTGGAAAAGGATTCATGTAGCCGACCCCAATTAGTTATGATATGGTGATGATGATGATGATGGCATGTCATGTGCCAAAAGCGACCTATTTTTCGAAGTACATTACTGCCGAAGACTGAGAGGCCATTAGACATGCTTGTTGAGGGTCAAATATTGCATATTAGACTCCAGTTATCACATAGTTTTACGAACATGATAATGCTTAACGTCCTATTTTAATCATGTTTTTGGTTGCAAGGTGAATTAAAGAGCGTGGACTTAAAAGAGTGCTAAAAGCCTAGATTTAACGCTCAGAAATCACCGAGGCATGGAACGGACCCCAGGGGACAGAGATCGAAGAATTTACATGCTAGAAATCCGAGAAAATCAAGTGATTGAAGTTCAAGTGGCTTGAAAGTCGTCCTGAATGCAAGATCACAGGGTTCCCACCATCCGTTTGGCTTGAAACTTTATATTTGACCTGAGGACCCTAACTTAATCGTACACGTCGAAATTCAGCCATTGGATCTTTGTGAAAGTGGCCCAACGGAGAGATCAGAGGGCGCTAGCCATTAAAGAGCATCTTGGTAATCCATAAGCGATTAAGGCTCAAACTTAGGTGTTAGAAAGAGCGTGAAAAATAACAAGTATTGGTGAAATTTCGTCTCATTTGCACGGTGCAGTCAGGAGTTACGGACGGCGGAAGTTTGGACAGTATAAAGGGTAGAATCGTAAATAAGTGATACCATGTGCATGTCACTGTTACACGAGAACTTCAATTGAAGTTTCAACGGTGAATGTTCTCGGTGCTTGATCGGGTAGTATGGCCTACCTGATTACTGGAATCATTTCATTTTTGACCTCATGTCCTAAATTACGGTAACAAGTTGGATAGACGGAGCAGATCCTCGAAGGAAACAATTATGTGGGTCCCACAAAATACCACAATCAATTATGTAACAGAGTTACGTGATTTCAGTGACGTTTAAAGACCGGGAAGCCTCGAATAATCAGGCGTGTTTGTGGCCCACTCAGAACCTTGATCCACTCCATCTTTTGGCCCATGGCCCAACACGACCCTCTCATGCTAATGGAGGGAGTGGATTTTCCGAGAAACTTGTTCACACCCCAAATATAGGGTTGTGATGTAGTAATAATCTCAGTAAGACTGAGGTCGAATCCACAAGGACTGAACCTTGTACGTAATCTGAAAGTAACTAAAACTAGAACTAAAAGAAGATGTAAACTAATATCAGGGAAATCTGGGAGAATAATGGTGAATTGTTATCTAAAACTTGTAAAATTCAAAGGTGGGAAACTAGGGTGCCAATGATTCACTTGTAGAGATCAGAGAGATCTATGCTTGATTCATGAACACAACTAGAATTAGAGTCCCATCTTCATCCAGTTGGAGGATATAATATTAAAAATCAACTCTGAACTTCCTTTGATCTAACTTTCAAGAGATGAGAGGTATGAGAATTAGAATTGATTCCATCACAAAACCGTGTCCATGAGACAAAGCATACAACCGAATTTAACCAATCCACATCCAATCTGAGAGATGTATGAATATTACGAAGGATTCCATCATCCAACCATGCCCAGGAGACGATGGTGAACAACAGGGACTCCTAAATTCACAATACCTATCATGCTAAGAACATGCTCAAAGCTATCGTAGATCCATTGTAATTTAAGTCACAACAAACCATTAAAAACTGAAAGCATTCCTTAATATCAAACTATAATCGAAATCAGTTCAAAGTAAACGTGAATCAAAAGACATAAAGAAAAAGTCTCCCATCACACTACAAGCTTCACCTCTTTGCCCTAGCTAAGAGGTTTAGCCAATCGTGGGTATGATTAACCAAAATCTCTTAAATATAAGCATTAATAAAATAATGAAGGAAAGGGAGAAGAGAAAACTCTAGCCATTTGATCCCCACGTTCTTCCTCTCTCTCACTCTCTCTTTCTCGTCCGTCTCTTATGTCTACGGCTGTATGCCGCCTGACCTCCACGGTTGCCCAGATGGTGGATCCTTCGTCCAAGATGCTTTCGCTCTCTTTTCTTCTCCTTTTATAGGCAGCGAGTTGGTGCTGAAGGAGAGAGTGGTTGGCTGGACGTTCGCAGCAAGTTACGCAGCAAGCAACAATTTTGGAAACTCTTTTCGCACCTTTCGCAGTGAAGGCGCGGAAACAGCCACGTTTGACCAAGTTTTTGGGACAACTTTTCATCCCAACTTCTGGTCTGTCTCCATGGCTGGGGTTGGCACTGCTTCTTGGACGTGATAGACGGTTCGGATCTTCGTGATTGATCACTGAAGTGGACCACAACCATTTCCCACGGAGCGCTGTCTGCTTGCGTGCCTAGTGGGAAAATCCCACAGACTTCGGGATTTTGCGGCAGTTGAAATCTCTTTGGTTTTGTTCGCATGTGATAGGTGGGGTCCACTATGGCGGCTTCTCGAAAAATCCACTCCCTCCATTAGCATGAGAGGGTCATGTTGGGCCATGGGCCAAAAGATGGAGTGGGCCACAACACGCCTGATTATTCGAGGCTTCCCTGTCTTTGAACGTCACTGAAATCACGTAACTCTGTTACGTGATTGATTGTGGTATTTTGTGGGACCCACATAATTGTTTCCTTCGAGGATCTGCTCCGTCTATCCGACTTGTTACCGTAATTTAGGGCGTGAGGTCAAAAATGAAATGATTCTAGTAATCAAGTGGGCCATACTACCCGATCAAGCACCGAGAACATTCACCGTTGAAACTTCAATTGAAGTTCTCGTGCAACAGTGCCATGCACATGGTATCACTTATTTACGATTCTACCCTTTATGTTGTTTAAACTTCCGCCGTCCGTAAGTCCTGACTGCACTGTGCAAATGAGACGAAATTTCACCAGTACTTGTTATTTTTCACGCTCTTTCTAACGCCTAAGTTTGAGCCTTGATTGCTTATGGATTACCAAGATGTTCTTTAATGGTTAACGCCGTCTGATCTCTCCGTTGGGCCACTTCCACAAATATCCAAGGGCTGAATTTCGACGTGTACGGTTAATTTAGGATCCTCAGGTTATATATAAAGTTTTGAGCCAAACGGATGGTGGGAACCCTGTGATCTTGCATTCAGGACGACTTTTAGGCCATTTGAACTTCAATCACTTGATTTTCTCGGATCTCTAGCGTGTAAATTCTTCGATTTCGGTCCCCTGGGGTCCGTCCCTTGCCTTGGTGATTTCTGAGCGTTAAATCTAGGCTTTTAGCACTCTTTTAAGTCCAAGCTTCTAAATTCACCTTGCAACCAAAAACATGATTAAAACAGGACGTTAAGCATTATCATGTTCGTAAAACCATGTGATAACTGGAGTTTAATATGCAATATTTGACCCTCAACAATGCTGTGTTACCTTGACGAAACTGAGGCAACATCTTTTACTAAAGAAGTCCATAGAAGAATTTGTGGGTCAACATATTCAGAGATCTTGCAAAGAAGATCCTTTGACTAGGATATCACCAGCATATACCATGGAGAAGTGTTTCTAACTTTTTCAAGCAATGGATCAATTATCTAGTCCATATTGACCTTATCCACATCCAATCAACTTCTTTGAACGAATCATGCCACTCTAGCCTTCCTCAACTTGGATATTTGCAATTCCTGACATGATCAGGTATGGACATCAGCATATCATTGTGGCAGTTGCATATCATGCCAAGTGGTATGATCCCAAATCATATGAGACTATAGGTCCGTAGGAGGCCCTTGTCACTCAGTCCATTGAGATGTACATCATCTATTGCTTTGGATGTCAGCCTTCCTATTTTTATTAGTATGGTTATGATGAAATCTTAGTGCCTTACAAGATTTTAACTTTGTTGCATGCACATTGCTTGTACTTTGCTATTGGCATACTTATTGATTTTTAACTACCGAATGTTGCATCTTGATTACAGCTCCAGCCTTGGGCATTTCACCTAGAGCTGCTCCATTTCATTTGCCATCTACACCAGCATCATCTTCTGCTGCTAACAGGGGGAAGCATCAAAGTTTGATTCTTATTCTCTGTATAGGTGCTGGCCTTCTAGCCGTCATCATTAGTATATCTGTGCTAGTCATTTGTTCATATAAATCTGATCAGAGAAAGAAGAACGCACCATCCATAGAAACAGGTATGTATTCTGAACACATTCTGACAAACACAATGATGTCAAAGCTATACATATTCTTCAACTGAGTATGGATTATGTTGTTCTGATTATTGTTGGTAATCTTTTCTGTAGTAAGTTTTGAGGTGTCTGAAGAGATGCAGATTGGAACATCTTATGATAAAATTGGTTTGTGAACAACTGAAAATCCAATACAACTGTGGACATTATCTTACTGAAGGTCTTCGTTGAGTGCACCATACAGCCAGTAGCATACAGAAATCAGAACACATAGGGATCCGCGGATATGCCATGGTGGCATATGTGGTTATTGTGCCGTTGAGGCTTTGATGCAGGACATGGAAAATTAAATATGATATACAAGATTTCAGGCTTAGATCTTACCATTTCAGAAACAATCACACAAATTCCACGTCCCACATGAAAATCCAAACATTCAATTAAAAAGGGGAATCTATGCGGGTCCAAGCCGACACAGGCTAGGACTGGACCAATAAAAATTATAAACTAAACAATGTCAAAGGGAAATAAAATCAACTACTCATGCATAAAAATCAGTCTCTAATCCAAAGGATTCCCTAATTTCAATTCAAGGAACCTTAAGGTGATAAAAAGGGGTAAATCAATTAGGGATCATGTAATATACGGTTAGGATTCATGAAAAAACGGCTATGAGAGGATAAAAGAGGATAAAAACCTGAGCCAAAAGATGATCCCGCGTGTGGACAGCAACAATGGCCCAGATGGACGTGCGTGTGATCCCGGCCGCACGTGTGTGAGGCCCACTATTAAGAAAAAGGCCACCTTATCCCTGATCGGCCATGGATGGACTCCAAAACCCCAAATCTCAGCTCGATCTGATGTACAGTTTGTGCGTGGTGCTCCGCCGAAGTTTCAGCTCGCCTGCGGGCCGAAATCTGGAAACCTACTGCAATGAAGAAATCTGATGCAACAAAAGGACAAATTCGAAGTACAGATGGTGGGGGAAGATGGAAAAAAAGATGATGGAAGATGGGGGTGAATTGGGATCGATTTGGCTTTGCACCACGGTAGTTAGCCCTTCGAAAAGGGAGGGCTTCGCACCCACTTTTGAATTCTTCCACAACTCACGGAGAGAGCAGAAAAATAAAGCAGGAATTTTTTATTAACTTCAATGAATCAAAAGAACTACAAGGGGTGCCTATTTATAGGGAGAATCCTATACCCAAAAACTCGCACCATGTGCGACACCTATTACTTGGCGATGAAGTAAACTAAAATAAAAACCAAACACAGAAATCTAAAGCGTTCACAATGTTCTAAATAATAACAATAAGCAAAACCTAAAAAATGAAATCAATCCGACGAGTGGGCCACGATCATGAGATCCCATGATGGGTTTTTCTTGACTATCGGGCCCACTTTTCTGAACCAAAACTTGTCTTCTAGCTAGGGGGCCCTCCTTGGACGTCGTCATCGAGCCATATCGATGATGGGATCCTCCTTTTGAGTACGTACGTGCGTAGGGGTGGTGGTGTGCGGCTGTGCGTGTGCACGATATCCTCATCAGGCTTATGCGTGGATATTCCCTGATGGCCACTTTTCTGATAGAAATAAGCTAAAACCCTAAACACCTGCTTATGTTCGCAATGAATATCCTACAGTTTGATAAATCAAAGAAACTTTATGAGTAGAAAAATCAATTTCAGCAATTCTTTTAAGAAAAATATTAGTTGAGAGTCCCCTATTTATTGAGTCTCATGCATCGTTCTTTCATTGATTTCCTATTAGAAAAAGCTACCTTAGGCTCTTCCAATGTCTTGGAAGGCCCCAAAATCTCTTCAGCCAGCTTAGTATTTCCTTGAAGCTGTTAATTGTGAAAGTTGCTGATATTGACCCAGTCTGCAAGAGTTAAGAGTTTGCTGCATTAAACCAGCTTCCTTTTAATTTTCAAGGGGAAGGAAATAGGCAGTCTTGCCTTCCACCCAAATTCTGTTTACAATGACCCTTAAAATCCAAATTTCAAAGTGCTACTAGATCATGGCAGAGTGATTATACATGCTAGCAACGTAACCATCATGATATAATCCTTGGCCCAAGTATATATAGTATCCTTAGGCCATGACTTTGTGCAAGTGGGCCCACATTTCAGTTGTTCAGAACGTTGGCCTGATGGTCCCACAGTGCACAGACGTCTCTCACCGTTGAAGATCCTAGCCATTTAAATCTTTGGACTTTTTTCATGTATTATTTTCTTTACCATCTATTTGAAGCAAGGTGTTCCGTAATATTAACGGTGACTATAATGACTACAACTGTTACCTTTATGATACGGTGCTGTAACAGCCCATATCATTGGAAAAAAAAAATGTTTTTTTTGGAGAGAGATACCATTTCACCAATAATCGGGTCACAGGTATCTGACATATTCACGCCTAATGATTTTCCACAAAGTGATGGCAAAACATATAACTTGTACAAATCTTTTCATTTTCCAATTTGACTTGATCCATTTGTTGGTAGAGCTATTTACTTGATTGCAGACATTTCTGGAACACCTCTAATAGAGGAACAAATGGTCAATTTTGAAAGAACTCATCGTCAGCCTCTTTTAGATATGAATCTATCTGATTCAGAAGGGAAAAAACATGCGTTAGTATCTCTGTTTCAATTCAAACGTGGGTTTTATTCACTTTCCATGTTCTGAGAAAGATTTACCATCAGGAAAGAGGAAAAAAACATACATATTTGTCTAAAGAATTGCGTTGAGAAATGGCAGATGTATAGAACCTTTCAACGAGATAGTGCTTTTTCACCCTAAACCCTAAACCCGTCTCTTTCTTTTTATTGAAAAAAAATAATTTGAAAAACCTATATCGGCCCTGTAATGGGCCATTACGACCTTTACGGGGGTGTAAAAAGCCATTACAAGGGCTGTAACGACCGTTACGTGCCACTTTTTTCCATAATGGCCATTATGGCCCTTATGACCCCGTAATGTGTAATGGTTGCCACCGCTGCCTTTACATAATGGCCGTTACGGCACACCATGATGTGAAGGCCACACTGTCTAAGGGCTAGGATTATCCCACCAGAGAGATTTGTAGTGAACAGTCCATCCATGGTCAAGCCCATCATATCAACCATCTAGATCACTAAACCTGGCCTAACTTGCACAAACTCAGGGAAATGTGCAAATCCTTGGGATCATATGGTTCCCTCCATTATAATTCCTGATGTGGTCATACACCATTTGACTGTGTTTAGTTCTATATTTAACTGTATATGTTTGGAATTTATTTTGCAGCCAAGCAGCAGACTACAGATGCAGTTTCGGTAGATGGTTCTCTTCCTCACCCCACCACCAGTACACGGTTTATTACATATGAAGAGCTTAAAGAAGCAACAAAAAATTTTGAACGTGCAAGCATGCTTGGTGAGGGAGGATTTGGGCGTGTCTTCAAGGGTGTGTTAAGTGATGGAACACCTGTCGCTATCAAGAAGCTTACTAGTGGAGGGCATCAAGGGGATAAAGAGTTCTTGGTTGAGGTTGAGATGTTGAGCAGGCTACATCATCGGAATCTCGTGAAACTTGTGGGTTACTATAGCAACCGTGACTCTTCACAGAACCTTCTCTGTTATGAACTTGTTCCAAATGGAAGCTTAGAGGCCTGGCTCCATGGTATATTACCTGACTTGCTGGTTTCTTCTGGTCATTGAAATTTTCTTTCCGACATAGTTATTTAGGAGGAATGCTAATGAAGCATGTTTTTTTGCACACAAGTGTCCATGAGGCATACGGCAGACATGGACAATTCTAGACTGTTCATATATCTGGATCTGCTATATATTGACCATGGCTCGAAAATCAGGTTGGTTGGATACCCTAACTGCTTGATTTGACATAATCACCCATTTCTGGCCTTTTTTCAAGAGTGGTAGGAATATCTGATTGGCCTATTGTTTGGGCCATGGCCCATCCTCAAGATGAGTGTCTGGATCTTGTATTCTGTGTGCAATTAGTCTTCCTCGCTATTATTTAAGCCTTTACATGCGTGATATCGATATTGATCATATTTTTCAGGCCCACTGGGAGCAAATTGTCCTTTGGATTGGGACACCAGAATGAAAATTGCCCTTGATGCTGCTAGAGGGCTTGCATACCTACACGAGGATTCCCAGCCTTGTGTCATCCACAGAGATTTCAAAGCCTCCAATATATTACTTGAGAATGATTTTCATGCTAAGGTTGCTGATTTTGGTCTGGCCAAACAGGCTCCTGAAGGCCGGGCAAATTATCTGTCTACTCGTGTGATGGGCACATTTGGGTAAATCTTTCTTTATAGACCTGCTTTCTTTTCATTCACCCTTTCTCTGGAGTGGTCTGAGATGGAACTGAATGAATTTTCAGGTATGTAGCCCCTGAGTATGCCATGACCGGACATCTACTGGTAAAGAGTGATGTATACAGCTACGGGGTTGTTCTGCTTGAGTTGCTGACAGGAAGGAGGCCTGTGGATATGTCACAGCCATCAGGCCAAGAGAACCTCGTAACTTGGGTTAGAGCTTTCACCCATTCTACTTTTCTTTCTAAATTATATCCATTGTTTTCAGTGATTCTTTTTCACCAGTTGGGTACTGTAGATTTGGCGGGTTCTCTAATGAATTGCTCTGCTACAAGCATCTGCCCTCAAATTCTAGTCTTCAGCAGCAGTGTGACAAATATTGCCGAGATTTTGAAAATATCATGAGAAATACACTAAACTTTATTATCGCAATATTGTCGCAAGATTTTTAAAATCTAAGAAGATTTTGAAATATGGAATTTTTAATCGTGATATTAACTCGAGTAATAGTAAAAACAATAGGGAATTTGTTAAATAAGTGTGTAAATTTATTTAATAATTTACAATAAATATTTTTATTTTTGGCGAGCTAGGTTTTCCTGATTAATCCCCCCCAAATTTGAAATTATCCCAAGAAATTGCCAAGAACAAGATTTTTCACTACGTTCAGCAGTAGTTGAAGCTATAGTTAAATTTGCATGGTGCTTTATCTTGCAATTGGGAAGTTGTGGGCAGTGAATGCGGTATTGCATGTGCTCGATAAAAAACCCCATCTAAGTTCATGGTTTTTGGGATACCAGCGATGTTATGGTGGTGTATCATCAACATATCGTGTTGTATCAACGATACCAGCAATAGGAGACGGAAAATAATTTTTAGTAAAAAAAGAAAAAAAAAAAACTAAAAAGAGGGGAAAAAAACGTACCTGTTCAGCTGTTCTTCCTCTTCTTCTCCTTCTTCTCCTACTCCTTTCTTTGCTACATCTCTCTACTGTACTCTAGCCATGCATCACCCCATGTTAGGTGAGCGAAGGGGTCGGTGGCTCACATGGGTCCCAATCAGATGTTTATGTGAAATCCAACCTGTTCACTAGGTGCGTCACCCATGGTAGGCCTAAGGCCCAAAAATCAGCCCCATCCGTGATTTAGGTGGACCACACGATTGGAAACAGTGTACTTGGTATAGCTTACGTGTACTACGGTAAATAGTTTGGGGGGAGAGCATTGCCTTGTACACTGTTTCCAATCATGTGGTCCACCTAAATCATGGTTGGGGCTGGTTTTTTAGCCTGGGCCTAACATGTGTTGACACACCTAGTGGTTGGGGCAGATTTCAGTTAACATCACGGTGGGGCCCACCTGAGCCGCCAGGATCACTATTATCTACTTAAAGGCATGTACAAATTGTATATGTCTAATGCATACAACACTTATATGCATGCAGTTAGAAATTGTTTGTGTCATATATTAACTCAAATTAAACCAATTATGAAACCACCATTGCTAAGTCACGGTCCCAAAATCAGATTGTTTGAATGATCTTGACCTTTGATTTGTGGACATTGGTTTATTGAAACTGGACCATTGGATGTTTTTCATTCTTAACTGTCCCATGTCCAACTTCATCAGCAAATGAGCAAATAAACTTAATATTTGGGTTACAAGACATAATATGGACAATTTAATTTTAACCGCTTGTACACCGTGTGTGCAATTTTTAAAAATAATTAATTGATTGTGTTTTCATACATGACTTCTATGATTTATAAATTATATTAGTTGATTTTGAATATAGTTGCATCACTTTGTCAGACAACTCCTAGTTTAGGACCCTGTACAGAGGGAACTTATTATGTGCACATATTTTTTGTAATCTTTTGATTTCTAAGTGTGTAATGATGTCTTTTTTAACACCCGAAGTTTCATTGAAAATTTCAACAAATTTCCCAATGTTTCCCGATACAGCGAAACATTACGCGATACATCCGATATTTCCATGCCATAACCGATATGTTTCAGTATCCCAAGGGTGTGATGCATCCATCGATACCGATATTGAAAACATTGGTTGTGGGTTATATTCCAGCTTATCGACCAAAACTTTCAAGCTGTTCAAATTAAATTGCTGAAATATGATATGTTTCTAGGCGATGACCGATATGTTCTGTATACTAAGGGTGTGATACATCCATTGTTACCAATACCGAAAACATTGGTTATGGGTTATATTCCAGCTTATCAACTAAAAATTTCAAGCAATTCAAATTATATTGCTGAAATATGATATGTTGTTTTTTGAAGAGTATTGTTTTGCATAACACATGGATACGAGTAGGCAGGCATTCACCAAATGCATTTCCACATGCATACATACAGTTGGCTCAGTGAATGGTGATTGATAAGTGATGGACGGTATGGGGTTCAAATTTTTTTTGCATTTCAAGGCCAAGAATTTCTTGGACTTATTGTAATAGCTTGGCAAAATGTATTCCTAAGGTTGTATTTGGATGCACTATTGAATTCGATTGCTGTAACTATTTCAATGGAGAGAAAATGACCTAATTGCATTTGCCTTAGCAATTATTAGTAGTCCTCTATTACAATTGCTTTCCTTTCAAATCCAACTTGAGGTAGCATAGATGCAACATGAGGCCATCCCCTCAGTACGAGTATCTAAGGCAACTTAATTTTCTCTTTTCTTTGCTATTGAAGTAATTATTTGCAGTTCAGTTTAACAACACATCCAAAAGCCGCTGAAATGTTAGCAGCTATGCCAAGTCCTATTGAAGAGCCGATGCGGGAGAAACCCAAATACGAGTTTATGACACCTTAGGGGTCATTTAGATGCACCACATGGCTGAGAGTTCTGGGGAAGAGACTTCCATGGAAGATATATTTCTGCTTTTCTGAAGGAATTCATGTCATCGTCGTCATTGTCATCATCATCATCATCTAAGTCTTTGAGGAATCTTGTTCCATGATTCAACCCAATCAGGGACCATAACCTCATTTAAACCGTAGGTCTTGAAAACTTTTCTAATTCCACCTATGTCCTTTTGCGCCTATCCCTTGCCCTTTTTATAGCCTTCAACTGGAATGAACTCTCTTTTAACTGGCGCAATCCTTGGTGCGAGGCACATTGCCAAACCACCTTAGTCAGCATTCCCTCATCTTGTACCTATTGGGGCCACTCCCAAGTTCGCTTGAATGCATTCATTTGTAATTCTATCCTTATCTTGCCACTCATCTCAAGATCCTCATTCCAGCTACACTCAATTGTATGAAGGTGTTCCTTGATTACCCAATATTTTTTCTCATAAAGCATGGCTGGCCATCTTGCTGTCCTATAAAATCTCCCCTTAATTTGATTGGTATGAAGTGGTTGAATAAAACTCCGATGGCACATCTCCACTTCATCCATTCAACTCAAATTCTATGAGCAACGTCCTTCTCTGAAGGAGTGCATTTAACATTTTTATTTCCATCTTTCTTTTTTTTTTTTTTTCCCTTTTGTTGTTGTGGAATTGCATTCCATAGGACCTATAGTTCTCAAGCCAACCAGGCATCCGAAAACAACTCATAGAGTTCCATGGAACTAGGTTCAAAATCCTTGCATCCAAATAAACGCTAAATGGGTTTGCTATCAGATTCTTACAAACCAGAATGTCATTTTTTTTTTCCAGTCATCCTTTAGGGCCCATTTGGTTGTACCCACTAATCAAGGTTTTTTTACGATATTTCCGCAGAACCAATCCACTATGCATTTGGGGGCACTCTGAGCTGTCTGTATCTCACTTCCGATTCCAGCTGAGGGCATTCCATCGACAAATGCATGATCACCAAATGTAGCAATAGTAATATGCATATGTTACAAGTATTTAAATGATTCTCTTGCTTGCAGGCCCGGCCAATTCTTCGAGACAAGGACAGGTTAGAAGAGCTTGCAGATCCCAAGCTAGCGGGGAAGTACCCAAAAGAAGATTTTGTGCGTGTGTGCACTATCGCGGCAGCGTGTGTTGCCCCCGAAGCAAGCCAGCGGCCCACAATGGGAGAAGTAGTGCAGTCTCTTAAAATGGTTCAGCGCATAACAGAATACCAAGAGTCTGTCTTGGCCACCTCAACCCGTCCCAATATCAGACAGTCATCAACTACATATGAATCTGATGGAACGTCATCAATGTTCTCTTCTGGCCCATTTTCGGGCCTTAGCGCATTTGACAATGACAACATTTCTAGAACGGCAGTGTTCTCGGAAGATCTGCATGAGGGGCGATGAGATTGTGATGGCTTGGTTGGAAGAAGATAATGGTTCGATGAGGAGCATGTAAGGAAGGTGGAGGAAGGTCTGGCGTGACAGTTTGGAAATGGAAAGGGTTTTGCTATTGGATGTCTTTCTTGCTTTTTTTCCCCTCATTGCGGTGGAGAATCACTTCAGTTTTCCCCAGGCGGTGGTGGTTCTCTGTATGATAACCTTGTATATTTTCCACCAAGTGTTTGTATGCTTGAATTGGTTTTGAAGCTTTTCCTTTTCCTTGAATTTTGCAGGCGATTCAGACCATTGATACGATGGTCCCAATGTGGATGGGCCATGGTCCAAAATTTCGCAGATTGGAAGGTCCTAGCTAGTCAATGTTGGGCAGTTGAATCTGGCATGTTCTGTTTCGTTTTTCCCCCTCTCAACTGTATCTTTGCGGGCGACTAATTGAAGGGTTAGGATTGTCCAATTGGGAGAATTTGGGAATGTTCATTGATAATGGGACCCTCAACTCAATCATAGGCCCCAATTGGTAAAAGCTGAAAACGGAGGATATTATGCATATCCTTTGGTAAAAATCATACAATTAGTCATCTGCGGGTAGGGTTCAGCGAATGAATGGTTCAGATCATGTCCATCCACTGGATGTGGCTCATCATCCTGCCCATCCACTGTTGGGCCCAACGAATGAATGGTTCAGATCATGTACATGTGTGCCATGCGTATGCACGTAGGGTGCTTGATAATTGGGGTACGGGATTTTAACATTGGACGGTACAACATAAACGTATTTTTAGGGTGATAGATCCGAAATGCCGAGTCAAAGTCGCCAGTAACAGCTGCCCAACTAACAAACTTCCTAATATTTCTCAATCTATTTTCTTTTCTTTCCTCGGCAACGAAAAAAGAAAAAAAATCTGAGAGAAAAAGCCTACAGATTGAAAGGGAAAAAATGGGGGAGAGAGTGGTGGGTGTGGCCGTTGATTTCTCGCCCTGCAGCAAGAAGGCCCTTAGATGGGCGGCGGAGCACGTGATCCGAGGTGGGGACCGTCTTGTCCTCATCAACGTCCAACCGGAAGGGTACTATGAAGAGGGCGAGATGCAGCTCTGGGAAGCCACGGGTTCACGTAAGTCTTTCCCAAAATCTTGAAGAGATCATTTAAATGATGATTCATGGGACCCTATGGCTCATCATGTACATACATGTTGGAAATGGGTCTTCATTACATAGGGCCCCTCATCGACATGCATGCTGGAAATGGGCCTGTAGGGCCCACATGGGCAACCACTAGTAAGTGGTCATCTCTTTTTTTTTTTTTTTTTTTTAAAATAAATTTTAATTTGACTTTTAAATTAAAAAGGAATTGGAATATGAATCAGAGAGCGAGGAGAGTTTATATCCAATTTGTCTATCTCACCCCTCTGGGCAATTGAAGCCATTGATCATTAGTTGAGGGCCATCTTAACCATAGAATTAGAGCTATGATTAGATCTTCTCTCATCATGGTTAGGCAGACCTCTTGACATAGACTGTTCATCTTTGGCTCTATTCGAAGGTTCTAAGATCGTGTAAATCATCATATCCTGCGAGTCCACCCATTCGGGCTGTCTTTTAATACACTCGGTTGAAATTAGGATAGTCCACTTGATAAAAGATGACTACCACGCTATTTTAGTGGACCAAAATGATGAATGGTAACAGATCTCATGTATGTGTGCAATGTTGCTCCTAGATATTCTGCAGATCCCTTCAATCTCTCCTTCGATATGATTTTTAAAAAAAAAAAATCGTATGACATTGATTTGATTTCCATCTGAACATTGGCACTCAATCCAGTCACAAAATCAGATTTCATGCATGCCTGTTGAGGTTGGCAGCTTTCACTCTAGTCAGATTGCCCTTTTCACAAGTCTATCCTTCTCCAGACTCAAACACGGGACATGGTGTTAAACTCGAAAATCAATTGTTAAGAACCTAACCTATATGCCAAAAGCGCTCTGTGTAAAGTTAGGCTATTAAATCCTTCGGATTGCAACACACTGCTCATGTGTGAATGTGGGAATAGACTTCTCATCTCATCACAGGCTTCCGTGCTTATCTGGACACGTTTGTGTAGTGCAAGGGCCCATTTGGGTCCTTGCATTGATGAATCTAGGATGGCCCATAAATGAAATTTTAAACCTTTTTTTTTTTTTTCTACTAATCCAATTTAAACTGTATGTACCCAACAATCCTAAAATCAATAGTACAAGCATCCAAACTGCCTTAAGGTAATGAAAATGTGAATTTAGTAAATCTATGAACTCATCAGAACATCTATCTTAATGTAGAGCATTTATTGCAAGGAGCTAATTTTTTAAAATCTTCTAAAAGAGTTTTTCATTTTGAAGATTTTCCAAGTATTTACTTCTTCTTCTTTGTTCTCTCATTTTTTTTTTTTGGAAGGAGGATTTGGGAACCAATCTCCAACAAAATACAAACAAGGGAGATTTGAACCCATGACCTCAGTGTTGAAGCGAATAGTGTCTGCCATTTAGCCATGAGTATAGACCAAAAGAAGAACGGACGCGGATTGTGTCCTACCCCGGCCCAGACGGTTATCCATCCCAGCAGGGCTATGTGGGGCCCACCGTGATGTAAGTATTTTATCCACGCCCGTTCATCACTTTTCTCACATCATTTTGAGATATGATCCTAAAAATGAAGTACGTGCAGCTCCAATGGACCACACCAAAGGAAGCTGTAGTGATGATGACACCCAACGTTGAAACCTTTCTAAGGGCCACCATGATGTTTTTTTTACCATCCAACGTATTCATAAGGTCACGTAGATGTGGATGAAGTGAAAAAACAAATATCAGCTTGATCCGAAACTTCTCCATATCCCAAAAAGTTTTTAATGGTGGAAGTTCAATCCCCACTTTGTGGTCCACTTAAGCCTTGTACCTTCCGTATTTTTTGTTTCAGATATTAAAATGATATGATAAAAATGATGAACGGCGTGGATAAAACACTTACATCACGGTGGGCCCCACAGAGCCCTGTGTAGGACGCAATCCGCGTCCAAGAAGAACACCCATGAAATAAGATATATTTATATGGCTGTACACTCTTAGATAAGGCAGATACTTATATTAGATAGATTTGTTTTTATCTGTTAGGATACTATTCTCCTGTATATATTTCAGTTTACACATATTTCCACAATGTAGTCCTAAAGGAATCAACTCAAAAATCAAACCAATCCAGTAAAATTTCCTATGATGTGGCTGACTAGGGTTTGAGAACACGAGGGGCACACCTAATGGACTGAGCGTAAGTCATGCATGCATCAGGGTAAGCCCCACGCATCTCAACTCCATGGTAACCCACCGTCAAGTCGACTCCATTGAACCATTCCCCTCAGTTTAAGGCCATATGCATTAAGGGTGTAACATAGAGATAGCTGAGCCATTTGATATGAATGGTCCTGCTGTATATGTTTTCTACTGGAGTGGAATGAAAAGAGAATAGCTCCCCTATAGACAACATGGGAATCATGGTTTTAAGACTTGGACAGGTCTGATGAGACTCGGCAGATTCGATGGGACCCGGTTGACCCAATCCAGTCCCGGACTGGGGTGAGTCCTAACTCGACTATGGACTGAACGAGTCAATCTGAGTCGCCAATTCTTTTAACCATGATGAGAATCCTCCTTCCTCTCCACCTTTTATAATATCAGAAACATTTTGGATGGAGCACGTTATCGCCAAAATTTGGGTGAAGATGTTTGGTCGCTACAGAGGTGAATCCATTAATGTTCCTGCAAAGACAAGATGAAGAAGACAACGGGGGGTGTCGATCACAATTATGGACCCTCCGATACCTAAGTCATGCAAGTAGACTTAAGTTGAGAAAGGTTTGAGCTGGGGTTTTAGTATCTTACCTTCCTTTGATAGCAGCGGAGGTATTTATAGGGTCCATCAGGTGGTATCGAGATTTATTTATCTTATGGGATTCATGGGAATCGCTGAAAAATCTCATCTGCATACAAATCTTTTTTTGAATTTATCGCCGAGTCTGCCTCGGTCAGCATGATTTTTAAGTAAAATCATATTAGATTTACTTTGGATTGAGGCAGGGTTTTTTTCGAGATTCTCACCCCATCCTGGATTTGCTCAACTCAGGGGGATGACTCTTACAACCGAGCTCCGTCCTCAGACAGCTCAACTCAAGGTCTGCTTACGAACCGATCTCTCTGTCGGAAGAATCATTAACCATATCTTCTGAGCTCTATGCCTTATGGGAAGTTTGTCCTGGTGTTTTTTTAGTAGGCTTACCTTCGCTACATTTTTCTCATGGTCGGTTATACTTTCTATGCGGTGGGCCAATTCTGTTTTCCCCATAACAGAGTAAATTAGAAAAACTGCACCAAGAAGATAATATTAATCATCTGATTTTTTACTTCAAATTTGGACCACTCACTATTTCACTTTTAACCATCCATTTGATAGCCATTAATTGGATGGTTAGGATTGCTTGATCAACATGATTTTTATGTATGCTCCATCGACAGTGGGACCCACAATTTGGATGGTCTGGATAGCTTCAAATCAGTGCCACATGTGACTCTAGCCCCAGGAGTGAAAAAAGAAAAAGGATCAGTAGCATTGTCCACATTTCATCTGTTTTGCTCATAGCATATAAATAGGCCCACAGAAAGAATTTATACTAGTATTTATATAAATCGCCTATCAAAATGCCGATTACAATGTCCGCCTCGTCGCATTTTCCATGCAGCCTTCATCTCTTTGAGTGATTTCTCGTCCCCTACGATCTCAAAGAAATACGGGGTGAAGCCCGACCCTGAATCTTTGGATTTGCTTAACTGCATCGCCCAGCAGAAAAAGGTAATACCATCTTCCACCTGCGAACCCGGCAAACATCGAAAATTCATGGTTCTTGACCGAACTATTCCTTGTTTGCAGATTGACGTGGTCTTGAAGATCTTTTATGGAGACGCCCGCGAGAAGATATGTGAAGCGATTGATAAAGTTCCCTTGAGTTGCATCGTCATCGGTAGCAGAGGCCTAAGCAAGATCAAGAGGTTGAATTCCACAACTGATTATAATTCACAATTTGATTCTGAAAATTTTGTTCACGTTTGGATTGTCAATTGAATTTAAATGCAATAACCTGTTTCAATAAGGAGTAAATGACAGGAACGGCCGATTCCGTTCACAACAAGAGGCTATCCAAGTTGCAATGCTACCATTCGATTTCAAATTGAGATGACCTGAATTGCGCTCTGGAGCATGCTTGTAATTATAGGCTAAAATGGTGCCACCCAGCTTTGTTTATTTCTTCCATAATGAATTGAAGGGATTGCAAATCAGTTTAGTTGAACAACCTATTGTACTTAAAAAAATAAATAAATAAAAATAAAAATAAATAAATAAATAAATAAATAAAATCGTTCTTGTGAGAATCAACTAGGAAGGAACATGTGTCATTGCAGAAAAAGTACATAGCATGTTTATAATCTTTGAAGATATTTAAGGCGCTTATTATGGAAATAGCAATCTGCGTTGTGATGCAGGGAAGGACATGTTGAGGTCGAGCACCGTCTTCCTATGGGGTAACTACTCCAAATCCACATAGTTTCTTGGACTCCTCACTGAGAGACATCGAATTCACCAGGAAAATAAGAAACTAAAAATAATGCTAGAAAATTCAGAATAAATTGCTTGGCAATTATCTCATGTGTATATGTCTCTGTTACACTATTAATAAAATAAAATAAAATAAAAAAACAAAAATTTGTAATTAACAAAAATATCAAAATTCCAACTCCAATAAAAATCTTAATTCTAGTAAAACTCTTCTAAAACCTAATTTCTAAAAATAAAAATTTCAAATAAACCTTTGTTAGAAGAGTCCTAGAATGATTAGAAGTTATTTATAAAAAAGTAAGAAAATCTAAAATGCTAAAAATAAGAAAATATTAAAAAAATAAGAATTACTAAAAATAGTAAAATTTCCTTAAATTTTCGTTTTTGAGCTGAAACGGACGGATGCAACCCACTATGTGAGTCAATTCACCTCAGATGGCCTATTGCAGTAAAGATTGATAGGTTGTGCGCCCCATAACGATACCGGATAAAAAGTTATGACCAATTTATGGTTCACCTTCTTTTGGTCCAACCATGCTAGGGATGTATTTGTGCCACGTCTTACATCACATTGGTTGGGTAAAACATGTCATCCAGAGACAGAATGTGGTCCAACAATGAAAGACAGAACATCGTCAAACGAAAAGTAGTGCTGAAGTGATTACCAGGACATGTCAAAGAAAAATTTGGAAGGTTGGAGTGGTGCCGAAGAAGTTACTGTAACCGATTAAACATGGGAAGAAGCATCTAAATATTTACTCTAGAGTATATAAATAGCAAAGGAGTTCAACGAACCAAAGTGTCTCATATCGACCCCATCAAACTAATCAAATCTATCGATTATTATTTATGTTCCTTAGTATAATTAGTCTTTTCCATCTCTTAGCATAACCAGTAGCTTAACCCTAGGTTAGGAGTAGCAGTAATTCAGTAGCGCTAATCATTAGCGGTAATCCAAGTCTATGCTCATACACTTGAAGATTTCTGTCATAATACAAGTAATTCTTCTCTTTCATAAATGTGCTTTGTAGTTACTTTCTACGGTCGATTGTAATTATTTCCTTTTTGTTTTCTTTTGATTTTGAAAGTCCTTTCGTACGGAAGACAAGGTGTAACCCATTTTCATAGGACGAACCTTATCCTTCAATAATCGCCTGATCATCTTAAATAACATCTTACGAGTGTTGAATAAGCGACCGTTATTCTCATATCTCAGTCTTATATGGTCAAGTGTGACGTATCTACCTATTTAGCACTTGGGGTAAAAGTTGTTCGGTTGGAATCGAGTTGCATAGTCAATTTTGGCACGCCCACACATATCACACGTGATCGAATTTTGAAATTGAGAGGCAACAATTTTTGGCACGCCTGATGGGCCACCTGATTTGGTAAATATACTGATTTAACTTACTCCAACTTTAGAAATACGAGTGGAAGAGTTAGCCGAAACTCTTCTGGGCTAATGAACCCACAACACCTTCTGCACTACCTCCACTTGGGGAGATGCAGGTCCAACCATCACCTGAACTCCTAAGTTCGTCATCAAACCCGATGCCCAATCCTCCAAACTAGAATGTGGCATCATCATCTCAGAGCGATCTTCTTGAGGTGATAGCAGTTGGGTTGCGCAATATACAGATGGAAATCCAGCATATTGCAGAGCAAGGGAGGGCTCGCTCAAGCAGAACAATCGCGAATCTAGACAGATACCTTTACCAGGTGGACGGCTAACCAGATTGAGAATTTGAACCGGATGGTGGCTATCCTTTCGGAGAGGGTGCCCAATGAACCTCGGCAAATTAAATGTGGAGGTTAGTTATATTGGGAACTTGGTGACAGTACTGTTAGTACCACCCCCACAACGGAATATGCATCCTGCTCTGATGCAGGGTATATGAAATGTGCCTTCACCTGCCAAATTCAGGAGATCTGAGCAGGAGGCCAGAAACTTCATTCTTAAAATTAGAAACCAAGGAATGCCTAGTGAGTCTTCTTTTCCTAGGAATCCGCCTTACATCGGGGAACAATACTAGGTAGGTCTAGATCTGCCACCATTGACTAAACCTCAACATCTAAATTGAGATCAAGTGATGCAACTGGTCTAAGAAGTGGTGGGCCAAATTCTCGGCCACATTAATACCCCGGTATATCACAATCTTATCCTAAATAGATCGACCAGCAGTATCCATTACCTAGGAATTATCGACTAGACTTTTCACTTTTTATAAGTGACATTGGTCGATCGACCATATAGTATATACACCGATTTACCATGTAATATGGTAAATTGGACAACAATGATTATCATAAATTACAATTGTTTGGTCATTCCTTAATTGCAGTGACATTTACTTGGTATTCTAATTTATTACCAAACTCCATCTAAACCTGACAAGAGACCGAATAAAAATTTCACGTGTAGTTCTTACATAAGGACATGAAGATTTCTATGGCCAACCTTGCGTGTTTCCACCAGTTACCTAGTGAATTGGTCGAAAACCATATTGCCCCGTTTAAGAGATTAAAAATTCAATGCAAGTTAGTCAAGACTGAAGCCAAGTTCGTGCAACTCGCCCAGGATAGTTTAGAATACAAGTTCCGTAAAAAGTTTATTTGGACAGAGTTTGTAGATTTATACGATTTGACATGAAAAATATCCTGATATGAAGCTATTTTTCAAGAAGGATAATGTAAAAGAACTCATTAGATGGGATATATTACTATGATCCTAACTACGAAGTGGCTGCGATCAAGGTAGTGGCCAAAAAGTCATTTATATGTTCAGTATTGGTCAGAACGGAAGCAACTACGCTGACCACATAGAAAACTCATAAGGTATATACGTTTAACATTACCCAACCTGACGAAATCTTTGATATAATGTTAGTTGAAAAGTTCATTAAAATTCCATTAACTATAAAATATCTACGGTCGATGAGTTAAAAAAGGCCAAGTACTGTAAGTGGCATGGAATCAGTTCCTACTCCACTAACAATTATGTGGTTTTTAGTAATGTCATCCAAGACAACATCGACCGGGAATTATTTAAATTCTTGAAGAAAAAAAATGAAGAAATACGATTGATACTAATCCGTTTCTACCTAACCTAAAGATCAACATGCCCATAGTCAATCTTCAAAAGCTAGTTCGACCACGACAAAAGATTGACGTTAAACTTTGTGATCATCAATTTGTGACATGATAACCTGATAAGAAACACTACATGTCTTGACTGGCGGCCATAGGTGCAAAAGCATGGCCGATAGCAACACCACATATCTACCGCAAACTATTCCTGTGGGATCGATGCACAAGGGTGATCCGGCCGACCAAGTCGTTATCTGGTTCAGCTACTCACATCCTACCCCGATTTTCACATAGTCAAAATCTGTCTCTCCATGTATTAAAATGTGAGATGTTTTCAAAATCCAAACCGCCCATCAAACTATCTTTCATAACAAACACGTATTGGCGAAATTTCAGGTCCGCTTGATACTCGAGTGGGCCACATCTCATATTTAATTCCACCCATGTTGAGAGAAAAATGCATTAAAACGCATTTTTTCTGCCATCAAAACACGTGATTTAATTCATTTTCTGCAGGGTACTTTTGGGGAGTGTTAGTGATTATGTGGTGAACAACTGCTCTTGTCCAGTCACCGTCGTGAAGAACCTCGAAGGCTAGTTGTTCTGTTCTGCTTCCTCCTCCTGAAGAATAAATCCGTCATAGTTTCAGGAAATCAGGATTTTTTTTATTTTTTATTTATTTCTGATCGTGATATGGAGAGCCTAATCCATATGGTGTTTGGATGAAATTCCTGTAAATAAGAAATGAGGTTTCTATTGTATGGTAGTTAGAAATAAGATTCATCGGTTGTTAATGTAAATGAATGGAGATTATGTTAATTAAATCCTTAAGCTTGTTCTCTGTTTGGAAGGAGTGTTTCCTTGAATTCGAGGTTTCTGATGCTTATGGAGGCTCTGTGAAGCTTCCTTCTCATAGTGTTTGTAGAAAATGTGTGGTGATCGGGACTGTTGATTTGGTGGGTCACTGCATCGAAAGTCAAGTAAATTCGACTCTCGTAGCCATCTGATCAGCGGTCTGTGGTAGGAACGGTTATTGCAATGGTCCACGTTCAACCAGGAGAACTCAGGATGGCGAGAGTTGGCCAATGGCTGGCATTCTAGGGCTAGAGCCCATCTTCACGGTGGCCCACCAAATGAAAGGTTCTGATCACCGCATTTAAGTACCATGAAGATAGAGCTACATAGGATAACGGAAATGCCTCGAAAACGCTTCTTCAAGAGTGAAATAACGGAAATACCTTCTCTCTCTCACAGGCTGTGGAATTGAGCATTGTGGGCCCACGCGGTGCGTGTATGAAATCCAAACCATACATTAGATGTAACCCGTCATGATCAGACGAACAAAAAATCAGACCAATGTAATCGTCAAGTGGGCCCCACTTGAATTTGGAGGTGTTTGAGTGGTGTAATTTGTTTTTTATGGTGTGGCCCGCATGATGATTAGATCAACCTGATTTTATTTATTTATTATTATTATTATTTTTAATCTTTCACATGGTCATTACGGTGGTCGCACCTATTGGGAGGGAGGACATCTTAATAAAAAAAATGGACTAGGGCTTTGAAACATTTTCTTGGATGCATACAACTTTAAACTTTTTGGCAAATTTCGATCAACTTCTACAATTATATAATATTGTAGTGCTGAGTATTTATTAAAAGGAAATGACTTTTAAAAGCTTGTTAGAATATATAATAGCCATCAGCCTTTAAACATTGATCATCTTTCAATGATCCAACGATTTATGTGACATTTCCCACTAGTAACACGTGAAGACATTAAATAAAAGCTCTCAATTAGATTATTTTAGCCCTTTAATAATTTTACTCTTTTTGTCTAATATAATATAGACAGTCACCAACAACCTCTGTATGACCAAAGGGTTGAAATATTCAATCTAAGCTTTTTCAGGCATCTCAAATGAAGTGGCTAGTGTCATGAGCATCTTATTGTGATATGCCGGGATGAAAGCTATAACAATCGGTTACCAAAAAAATAAAAAAACTAACTAGAGTACTGATGTGTCTTATTGCAGTTGGCCGGGATGAATCCAGAACCTTTGCTTGCCACAAGCCAAAAAATCCTGCTTTCCTGCATCATAATTGGTCTACGTCCATGATGACGTTGTCAGCATTGCTGCATTGAGTGCAGTGTGTGATGATGTGGTCCAATTAGATTGCAACAACCAGGAATCTGGATTAGGCCAGGATGTATTGTATTCCGGCGTACCTCTAATTAGCAGACGTACTTTTATTGAGAGAGGCCGCCAGCGTGGATATTTTTGGGTATTCCTCCCATATGGGTGTGGCCCACCGTATAAATGGTTTGGATAATTGAAACATGTCCATGTGGGATCTCAAGTGTTAATTAAAACATGTCAATGTGGAATCTCAAGTGTCAACAACATAGCCGGTTCTATGCTCTTTAGCTTACATGTGATCAATAACTCTTTTAACTTTTTTTTTTTTTAAACGAAAGGAGGGCCATGCCTCTATTTCTTTGAAATTATGAACAGAGGGTTTACAAGCCAAAGATACAGGTGGGCACGACAAAAGGAATCAGGCCTCGCCTATCAATAACTCTAACTTGTATCCTTTTTATGTTCTTGACCAATCGCATGCATGTAGCAGGCACGGGAAGGTAGTGGCTGCATGGAGATAAGGAATAAAATCAGTCTTCTCCTAGTTAATAACCCTTGGAATCCATGAGGAAAGCAAATCTGTAAAATGAGAAATAAAAAAGCTGATATTATTCAATGAAAAGTGTTGTTTACAACATCTTGATAGGCTTATATAAGCAAAGATGCCCTAAACTCCTAATTCAACTTAAAATTAAGAAAACTTCCCAAATAATAAAACTTACTAACAGCAAGAAAAATGCCAAAACCGAGCTGAATTCATAAACAACTCCTAATCAACCTAAATAAGGACTTTGAAATAAGAACATGCTTTTAAAACCCTAAAATGATTGCAAATTAGTAAATTAATGTAAATTTTTTTTTTTTTTTTTTAACACACGCACCTGCCACACACCCACGCACGCCATAGTGGGCGCTGTAGTGGGATTTCACCACCTATGGGTTTCGAACCCGAGACCTCGTGTTGAAACTCCTCAGAGTCTACCACTCGGCCAAGGACTGGAACCCAAATAATGTACGTAACTTAATAAAAATAGCAAGTCCTGAATTAAAATGCAATTTTATTACCAAATAACTGCCTTCTTTTTTAGAAGTTACTCCGAACCAACTTTCTTAGTTAGTATGTTGTAGGGTTTGTCAATAGCTTTCCAATGTCATATTATACGCACAAATTCAATAATCGACCATAAAATTATAGCAGTTGGATTGTTGTACCCGTTCAGGCTGTTTTTATCATAGATCAAACTTTTTAACTTGAGAAATCAATCCCAAACCGTACATAATTAAAGTCATCAAGGGCCTGTTTGGTTTTCCATAATACAAGTAAATTGCTGTAAATCGCTGTAAAAAAGTAATTATTACATTCTTTCACCTGTTTGGAAACGAGTGAGTAATTTCACTTGGGAAACCGGTCCAAAAATGTTGACTTAAATTCGTGGGCCCCACCATAATGTATATAATATATCCGTGTCGTCCATCTGTTTTATTAGAATATTTTAAGGCTTTATCCAAAAAAATTAGGAAGATCTAATGTTCAATTGGCCCACATGAAAGGAAACAATGGACTTAATTTGTCCACCGTTGAAAGTTGATTCTTTTACTGGGCCCACGTTGAGGTTTATTCACCATCTAACCCGCTCATATGGTCACATGGACACGGATAAGTGAAAAATATAAATATAAGCCTGATCTAAAATATCTAAGGGCCTCAACAAGTTTTTAATGGTAGGCATTTAATTCTCATAATTTCGTGTGGTGTGGTCCACTTTGATGAAGTTTTTTCCCCGTCTTCGACCGGTCCTGAGCCCCACTCGACCGGTCGTGGGAGGCGCTCGACCGGTTGTAGGTTCGAGCCCTGACACGACTCAAAGTCCAGCGAGTTCGTGTTGTTTTTTCTCGGAGGCTAAGACTAGTCCTGGAATTTTCAGGACCAGTCGAAGGTGGGCTTCGACCAGTCGAAGGAGGCTAAGACCAGTTCTGAAATTTTCAGGACTAGTTGAAGGTTACGCAGTTTGTTCCGCAATTTTGTGCGAAACTGCGGATTTGAGTTCTTTCGCAACCGGGATGCGAAAGGGAAGTTTCCTAAACTATAAAAGGGGTTGCCTAGGATTTTCTAGGGAATGCAAGAGGGTTTCCTAAAACTTTACAAGGAATTTGCTAAAGGGTTTAGGGCTATCAAAAGGTGAGAGAGAGAGAGAGAGAGAGAGAGAGAGAGAGAGAGAGAGAGAGAGAGAGAGAGAGAGAGAGCTTATAGAAGGGAGGTTCTGCTCGTGGAGGTTATCTACTGTGCAATCTATATCTCAGCGCTTCTATGTCCTCATAATCGGTTAGATCTCTCCGTTTTCTCTATTTCTCTTATTGTTTATCCACTCCTGCGTGAGTGAAGAAGGTTGTAACGTTCTACTTCATAGTGGATTGTTGATCTGGACGAGGTCCCGTGGTTTTTACCTCTTTAAGAGTTTTCCACGTAAAAATCTCTTGTGTGGTGTGTGATTGATGCATTGATTGTTTTCATTGCTTTATTGTCCATAATTCTGGTTTGTTCTGGAGGGCTAGATCCTAAGGTTTTGTGCAAGGCCCCAAACACACTTGACCTTTGGATTTGCCTAATTTTTGGGCTCATGCCTTAAATTCATTTGGCATAATGAATGGGTGGTGTGGATAAGCAACACACATTATGGTGGGCCCCATATTTATTTTACAGATTCCTTGATTTGAGTGCTTAAAAAGTAACCGGTCAAGTCAGCATTGGGAAAGATGAAGGTAGATGAACGTAACTACCTTGGTAAGTAATGATTACTCATTTACAATGTAATTACACTTGAGCCACAAAACCAAACAGGCCCCAACATTCTTTCTACATCTTGTGGCCATAGATTAATGCTTTAAACCATTCCTTGATACGGATGGGGATGACTAGCAAAGCTTCTAGACCACGATCATTTCGTCAATGGCCTTAAAACCAACCTAAAAATCCAATATACAAAGGAGTACTTATATACCTTTCATGGCTAGGGGGACTTTTGGTTAAACTCCTTACAAGAGTGAGGTGTCGTGACGCAGGGAAGAGGGATAATAAGAAATATCACCGTCTTTCTCGAGTTATTAAAACCTTGAATACACAAAGTATTTTCTTGAATCCACAAGAAAAATAAAATAAAATTTAGAAATGTATTAATCAATAATTGTCTAATGTGTATATGTCTCAATTACACCATTAATAAAGAAAAAAATAAATTAAAATTCGCAATTTTAAAAAATAGCTAAATTCTAATACTAGTGAAATTCTTCTAAAGCCTAATTTCTAAAAATAAAAATTTCAAATAAACTTTTGTTAGAAGAGTCCTAACGTGATTATAAATTATTTCAAAAAATAATAATCTAAAACTCAAAAAATAAAAAAATACTATAAAATTTGGAATTACTAAAAATAATAATTTTTTCCTAAATTTTCATCTTTGAGATGAAAGCACGTTTTTCTGGCTAAACTGACCGACGCCACCCACTACGTGGGTCGCTTCACCACAATTGGCCCGTTACAATAAAGATTGATAGGTTGTGTGCCCTGTAACAAAACGGGATCAAAAGTCATAGCCAGTTTACAGTTCACCATATGAACGTATCTATGCCATGTCATACATCATGTTGGATATGGGTCTGTCATACCCACTCCTGGGTAATTATAAGTGAGTGGGTCTTATATTATTTTCCTTGAGAGTACCTTCTGATGTAAAAGGAATACGCCTTTATTCCTATCATATAAATAACTCCTAATAACCTGGGTTCCTCTTTTCAGAAAAGGGTGCATTCCCTGATCAGTTAATTAAAAGGTTAAAAGGCATGCATGTAAAAAACTCAAAAGAAAATTGACTGGAATAACAAAAAATTACTCAAATATCCATTAGGCCCCACTTATACGATCTAAATGATTGATGGTGTCCCACGCCATCCTACTCCTTTCCTTTCTGCTCCACGGTAGTTAGGTAAATCGATCGTTAGGCGAGAGCGGCTCATATTCGGCTTTTCTAAAAATCTCTAAAATCGTGTAGATATCGTTACATACAGTAGACCTACCCATCAGTGCCTTTCATAGGGCTCATATTAGATCAACTACCTTAGTTGCCAAACCATGACCCACACTCCCAAATCTTGTGTCTAAGTAGATTGCTGCATCGGACGCGGTTTGGCTAGTGATCCACCATCAATATTCAGCTTGATGGTGTCAAACCGCTGTGGGCCCCACCATGATGTATGTGTTTTATCCACGTCGTACATTATTTTGTGAGCTTATTTTAAGGAATGAGCTAAAAAATAAGGCAGATAAAAAATCTCATTTGAATTACATCACAGGAAATAATGAGGATGGAATGCTTGTTGTTGAAAACTTTTAATTTGTGGGCCACATAAGTTTTGGATTAAGCTGATATTTGTTTTTTATATTCATCCAGGCCTGTGGGACATTATCAACATGTTGGATGCCAAATAAACATTACAGTGGGCCTTAGGAAGCTCAGTCAAATCTGTTTTCGTATTGTGTGGTCCACCCGAGATTTGGATATGCCTCATTTTTTGTGCTCATGCCCTAAAGTGAGCTGGCAAAATGGATGGACGGTCTGTATAAAATACATACAACGGTTCACCATCCAAAACCGCGTCCAATCGCCTCTATCTCTTACAGCGAATGACCCACCAATCAAATTTGGCCACGTCATTTCATCACCGAAGTGCAATCCGCGTCCCCGGTAACAGTCATTTTTTAACGGAAATCAGTTACAAGATATAACCAACTCATGTTGCATGGATAACAAACCCCCCCTCTCTCTCTCTCTTTCTCTCTCTCTTTCTCTCTCTCTATCTCTTTCTCTCTTTCTCCCTCCCTCTGTAGCCATGGAGCCAAGAACCAGTCTCCTTCTCTATCTCTCATCTCTCCTCCTCTTCCACTTCATAGACGCCCAATGTGTGGACGGCGACATCAAACGGCGCATGTTCCCTGCTGAGGTCGGACCAACATCCTGCAACACCGACGTCATAATCCGAGAGATATGCGAACACACAAAAAACCCCGATGTCTGCATCTCATCCATTAGCCCGTACTTGCCCAACATTGGCGATGTCGATGCCACCACCATCCTTAGCTTGCAGATTAAGGCATGCACTAACTACACCAATGTTGCTATAAGTGCCGTCGAGCAAATGGTTAAAGACCCAAAAACGCCACCATTGATGATGGGCTGCCTCAAGGTTTGTCGAGAGACTTACAGTAGTGCGCTTAACGACCTTCAATCTGCAGTGAAAGCGATCGAAGCCCACGATTCAGGCACGTTGAATAGTATGCTGAGCGCGGTGTTGACAGACATTGGCACCTGTGAGGATGCGTTCACTGAGCGGCCTGGGCTCAAGTCACCGATGGCTAGCCAGGATAACATGCTTTCGAAGCTGGCTAGCAATTGTCTTGCCATTGCCGCGTTGATCAAATGATCCTTCTCTCTCTCTCTCTCTCTCTCTCTCTCTCTCTAACCGTCTCCTCTCTCTCTCTCTCTCTCTCTCTCTCTATCTCTCTCTCTCTCTCTCTCTCTCTCTCTCTCTCTCTCTCTTCTCTCTCCCCTAGGAAGAGTTATGCAAATTTTCACTTTGAAATTCTTAAGATTTCTGATTTTCGCAGAAAAGACCTTTAACTTGTTCAAAGTCCCAAGACAAATTTTTAAGGAATAAATGACCTAAATGTATGCCATCTTATTATTATTATTATTATTATTATTATTATTATTATTATTATTATTCTCTACAATAGTGGAGTGGGGCCACATGATGTGTATACAGGTACAACCCATTCAACAGGTGGAACCCACCTTGATGATGATAGGACGCAAAAATCAGGCCAATCCAGTCATTAGGCCAGCCAATCATGAGTGATAATTGGATTAGCCTGATTGGTGCACTTGTTGGATAATTTGGATGGTTATACACACAAAATAAATAAATAAATAGATGAAAGTATTTTGGTCATTTTACCTCTTAAATTATTTTTTTTTGGGATTTTAATTATAATCAAGGTCTTTTATAAAAATCATAAATCTTAAGGATTTCTACGTAAAAATCAGAAGCTTTTGCGTAGAAATGAAAGGATGCTAAAACAGATTGTGGTAACGAAAAGAGTGAAAATAAAAAATAAAAAAAATTCTTTCATTTTCTTTTACTAATTATTTTTTTGGAGTTTAAAGGCTACAATAATTCCTGTATGTGGATTGATGTAGTATCATACTATGGAATTATTTATAATTTTCTTACTTTGAGTTAAGTTAAATAATTATGGATTGATGTAATATCAAATTGTGGAATTATTTATCTTAGTATGTGCTTTGAGATTTTAAATTTTGTGGACTATGGTGGGAGGAAATGAAATGAAATGAATATTTCCTTGTGGTACTTTTTCATAGATCATGGGTATGGAATTCGGCTCCTAAATACCCTATTTGGGTACCCAAATTTTGGGGCGTGACACCAAGCCTTCAAGGTGTGGGCCTTTTTTGTCACTCTCTTCGAGCTCTCTTTTACGCCAAACAAATGTACGCTTGGGAGAGCAGATCATTGCTGGACTAAGGCTTCATCATCCCCTACGCAAATGGCTATTCTCTTCTATTGGGATTGCTCGCATGCGTTATCTTCTAGGAAGTATGGAAGGAACGAAACGGGAGCAGATTTGATGGGCTTCATATGAACGATGGTAGAATTATTGATCATATTGGCAATTAGCTGAGCTAGATTGGAGCAAACCTTCCCTTGCCACCCTCTATGTCTCTCTCTCATCAGATTTTTATGCAAGCTTTGAGGATAGAAGGTTTGGCCAACTCTTTGTGAGTCAACCTCGTGGTGATGAGGTGGCTTAAACCAAAGGTCGGATGGGTCAAGCTTAATGTGGACAACTCGTCCTAAGGGAACCCGATTGGGCCTTTCTGGTGGAGGCAGAGTCATCAAGGATGGTTTTGGCAACTTCATCTTTGCCTTCTTGGTTGGCTATGGTATGGGGACAAATACTCGGGCTGAGGCATGTTTTATGGTTGAGGGGCTCTCCTTTTATTTGAACTAGGGTTTTCGTAGAACCGTTGTAGAGAGTGACTCTAAAGCTATAGTGGACATGGCGTTTAAGGGGCTCTTCAATTATTGGAAGTCGTGGTACTGGAGCGCCCGTTTGCATTTTCTCCTCTATAGGGCTGAAGTTATAGTAAAGCATACGGTGAGGGAGGCTAATGGGTTGACTCCTTGGCAAAGATGGGGAGCGATTCCCAAGTGGCCATAATTTTCAATGGTTTGTTAGAGCTTCCTCTCCCCATTCGAGGGGAAATCTTTCTTGATAAGGTGGGGCTGGGGAATGTTTGTAAGGGGGGATAAAGGATAAAGGTTTTTTGTTTCTTCTCTTTGTTTGGCGCGCATATGATAGGCAACCTCTAGCCATGTTTTCAGATAGAGGCAGCCCAAAGTGTAGGTACCTAGGGTGTATAGCCTTCTCTTCATCAATAAGATTACCTTAACTTCTAAAAAAGAAAAATTGCAAGTATTCACTTGATGGGTAACATCCAACTGCAAGCAGAATACACCAATGCCTTGTAGGTACACTTGCAACTGAAAACATTTTCACTGCAACCCACTTGCAAACATCCACTTGCATTTGAGGCTAGAGAAGCCAGACAAATGAGTGAATAATAACACATGCCTCTATCATCATCTTCCGGTGCCAACCGAACTAGTGCTAGCTGATCTCTCCCACAGACCACCCAGAGATAAACACAAATAGGAGGGACCCATCTTCGGGGGATCGCCAACAAAACATTTGTTGACAAAACTCCAAGCAGAGGTAGGAAAACCGTTGCCTTGAACATCCGGGACATGGGGCCTAAACAACAGCATGGGATCAACCTAGATTATGGAGGGGTTGGTCTTTTCAGATCACACCCATTTCTGAACTATCTAAGGAAACCAAATCCTAGATCTCTTTGCATCTGAATAATCAATTTTACATCCCATTGCTCCCAAGTTTCACCAGACCATCCGTAACAAGATTACCTTCTCTCAGTGTGTGGGCGATTGTAAAGTTAACCTTAGATTTCAATCACCCATTGATTCCTACTATGTGCCAGATTGACCATGGAAATGACACATTGGCTTAGAGATGACCTCTAATATGACTTTAGAGTCATACTCAACAATGATGTTGTTAAGGCCAAGTTCCTCACAAATCCTCAAACCATGAAGAAACGCCAGAGCTTCTACCACGATGTTTAATACCCTGTCATAAGAGTTGTTGAAAGCAAATTAAGACAACAATATTGGCCTAGCCAAACAAGATCATGGTAGGCTTGACCTCGACAAGGTATCTAAGTTGGAACTTTTGGTTCTAATATGTGTGTGTGTGTGTGTATAATATATATATATATAATATATATATATATATATATATATATATATATATATATAAAATAAAATTAAAATAATAAAAGAAGAATATGAAGAGCTAAGGTACGTTACAGTCGCAGTCTTAAAGACAGATTTACCCCCACAAGAAGATTCCATATGCACTGGGTTCCAGTAAGTCTGTCTCCTGGATACAAAAACTCTCCTCCAATATGAACGATATTGATCAGGTACACTCACGATCTTAGCCATATGAACCCAATAATGTTAAAATTGATCTGTGCCCGAACAAAGTTGCAGAAGAAGCTAGAGGAAAACCACAGAGAAAAGAGAATTTTTAGATGATTTTACATTAGGGAAAATAGCCTTTATATATATATATATATATATATTATATATATATATATCTTATATATATATAATTATATATATATATATATATATAAAGTAGGTAGTCGTTGAGGCTTGAAGCGTATGAGAGGGGCATAATAAATGCATCTCGACACATGTCAGCTCATTAATTATTAGGTATGTGCAGAAAACTCTGTCTCATGTGTATGAGTAAGACAAAGCATAGGTATAAAAATAAAATTGTTCATTCAAAGACACACTACACCGCACCGTGCTACGCCTTGCTACACAACGACCATAATTGTGGCCCCCACATGCGCGCGTATGAGAGGTTGCTTGCATGGCATACCCTTATTTTCAAATACAGAGGATTAGTAAGGGTTTTAATATAAAAGCTTAGTTTTTTTTTTAACAACTTTCCAATGTGAGATAAAACTAAACACAATTAATGCAGGGGGTTAACAAAGGCAAAACATAATTTTACTTATTTTTTAAATCTTTTATTTTATTTTAACAATCCTCCATAATTTGAAAATTCAGGAAAAACAAATAAAAAACCAGTTGGGCAATTTAGTGAAACAAAGTGCATCAACAAATGTATCTTAAATATATAAATAGACACCTAGATCCATAGCTCAAGTGGTAGACTAAGTGAAAGATACCTCGTTTCAACACTGAGGTCTTGGTATCGATTCCCCAGAGGGGGTGGCTAACAGTGAAGTGTGAACTGACAATGGGTGTACTAACAATCTAAAAAAAAAAAAAAAAAAAAAAAAAAAGGTATCTTAAATATTTGAAGCTTGCTTGGTGTAAACAAGTATGGTTTGTTAGGAGGAAGTAATATAGAGTTTTGAACTAATCCCCCACAGTAACAACTCAAACACATCACACGCACAATATTTCAGAGCAACTTGAGTTTTTTAAGCTAGCAAATTATGACCATATGCTTTATCCCAGTTTTATAAGTGCTCTAGAGAATATCCTAATTCTCATAGAAAGTGACCCATTTCCACACTCATATAGGTGAGTCTATCAAGGATGTACATGCTACTTGAGATCTCATTGTATCACAGTTATGGAACTCATTATGGACATAGTCCAACCTTCATCGCTACAGGTCATGGCACTGTTACACCATAATAATAGAGTTTAATTTAAATTTTCATATACATTATCGGTACCAAATCACTCAAGGACTCTTATTGTTACTCATTGAACCTAGTTCTTGGGATCTTCAGTTATATAGCTAGGTTGCGGTCCCATTACTAGTGATTTATCTAAGTGGGACTCAACCCTATTCCTCTTGATGTGTACTCATCACTATCTCTCTAGTTAGCACTTTAGTTAGTGGATCAACTAAATTCTCTTTGGACTTTATAAAGTTAATTGCAATCATTCCATTTCGGATCAATTGCTTGAATAAGTTATGTCTCAGACATAGATCGTTTGGACTTTTCATTATATGTTTTATTATTTGCCTTAGTTATTACAGCTTGGCTATTACAATGCAACGCAATTAGTGACACTAGTTTACCCCACAAAGGTATATTTAAAAGCATATTTTCAACAATTCTGCTTCTGCGCCTGCAGTTGCAAGAGCAATGAATTCGGACTCCATCGTGAATCGAGATATACAAGTTTACTTCTGAGACTTTTAGGATGCAGCGACTCCTCCAAAAGTAAACACATGGCTACACGTGGACTTTAATTCTATAGAATCTGATATCCATGTGCATCATTATTTCATCTAGTATAGCTGGATACCTGGTATATCTAACACCATAGTTACAAGTCTTTTCAAGTATCTTAGTAATTTATTGTAACGCCCTGAATTTTCGTTATTTTGGATTACCAAAAATTCTTATATATATATATATATATATATATATAATATATATATAATATATATATATATCACTAGCCTACGTTGTCACTTATTGATCCTTGATGTTCGGGGTGAACCTATACGTGGGAGGTACCAGTAAAGAATCCGCCTGATCACTTAAACCTCAAGTCTAGCCTCGTGAATGGTTCATTTAAAGCCCAAATCTAACCGATCTATCATTAACTAATCAAGACAACCATAATTAAATTAAAGATCTACCTAAAGTCAAGCTAGCTATGGGTCAGATCTTAATTAACGAATCAAGTCAACCTATTTACTCATTCAGCCTAAGAACCAACGGTTTAGAGTGACCATGACCGAATTACCATTTTTACTGATTTCAAATAGGCTACACTATGAGCATAATTAATCTAGACCCTAATCATTGCGCACAAAAAATTTTCCTACCCAATTCATTCCAGAAATGCCCCGATTATCTGAACAAACTTTACGCCACTCGTTAGTAGGCAATTAGTTCCGAAACTATAGAATAATCTCCGTCTCACTGGGCTTGACGTCCATTGTGGGTGGCGAACCAAGAAAGTGCCCAGAACTGCTCAACTTGGGCTAGAAGCCAAGTGCTTAAAATGCGAGAATTTCCTAGGCTGAAATCTGAAAACTTAAGTGAAATAGACCTTCCACTCTTTCATGAAGTTGTAGCTTTTCGACCATTAGATTGCAACTAAACTCGAGGCATGAGTTAAGGATATTTCCCTACTCATATTCGTATAAATATGGCCCCGATCGATCACCAATGACCGTCCATTGCAAGTAGGGCCCCCGCGATCGATTGAGTCATCCGTTTGCCGCCAAATTCGGACCATATGGGTCAGGGGGCCAATCACTCATCCGGCGATGGGGCACCTGTCCCATGGCACATATGGGTCAGGGGGCCTCTGAAATAGCCATATGAGCCATGATTCAACCCATTAGGGGCATGCATATTAGAAAAAAGGGCCCCCAGGGCCATTTGGACACAAAATCTGAGACTATAAAAGCCCAGAAATTTCTCTATCTTACTCCCATACGAATTTTCACTTGCAAAGGAAGGGAGAGAGAGATGAGGAGAAGGGGAGAAGGTGTAAGAGGGGTAGATTGGAGTATTCGGTCCATCCTCGCTAGCCTACAACGTAGCCGCGACCACACTGCATCATCGGAGTCACCCCAACGACCATTGGAGGTAATTAACAAATTCCCTTTTTAAGTTTGAGTATTGAAGGTTGAATGCATGGATCTTTAAAAGTGAATCGTATTGGTAGAAGGCATTGGTGAACCGTTCTGTGGAGTCCTAGCTATATGAGCGAGTCCGAATTCGACGAATCAACCCAAGGTGTGGACCATTACCTATAGGTTGCCAATTATGAAACCTATGTCACAAATAATGATTGTGTAGTGAAAATTGTGAATTGCATGCTAATTAGGGATAAATCCTAAAGCCTATTATCCTTTATGAAGTGAAATTTTCATTTATGGTTGTCGATTATTAATTGCATGCTAGAATAGACCGGATACACTGAAATTTCGTACCCACATGTTCCATATTTTTCCCTGATACATGCGCCTAATTAGCTGATTGTGGTAAATTATGCGATGATTGAATAATACACTTGCATGCCCATTTGTTAACTCATATTAGCTAGAATATCCTGAAATACTATTTTGTTGGTTGCATATTCCTGAATAGAATTGATTGTGGCATGCTGTAAAATATTTATCTATTGGTAATTGGGTTGGTCAGCAAACAGAAAAAATTCACAAGGGCAGTCCTATTGGATCGGCTGCCCTAGGCCAATCCGACCGATTTAGGTCGAAGACGGACAACCGACAATAGTTAGACTACATGGGATGCTTGCACGTAGTGTCGGTTGCGCCGTAGTTCGCTTAAGTCAGCCGAATTTGTCCACTAGTTGGCTAACTATGTATGTTTTTTTTTAATTTAAGAAACGGCTTAAATATTCATTAAACCAGAAAAGGATACAGCCTGACAAAAGCGACCCAACAAAATCAATGGGCCACCCCCAGCAAAGCAATCTCAAGGCTCCAAGGCTACTATGCTGTACAGCCAAGAGGACTGAGAGATGCAAACAGCCAAAGAAAACAGGAAAAAGAAGAAAAAAAACTATATACAGAAACCGGGCTCCTAGGACAGGGGCCCGCATAAGCTGTCCGAACTGAGCCTAGCCCCACTTTGTCCAGGAAGACCCTACCACAGATGAGAGCCGAGAGATCATGAGGATGGAGAGAAACAATTTGGAGGATTGTGAGTCGCTCCCCATCCGGGCCAAGCCGTCAGCTTGGCCGTTTTCTTCCCATTTAATCAATGTGTAAACGGTGGAAACATTCTCCATGAGGGCCCTAATCCTAGATATCCAATGCTTCCAACGCCAAAAAGGGGAAACCTGACCATTGATAATGTCTATGACAAACTTAGAGTCCGATTCAATCTCTAGGAGGGAGATCCCTTTGTTGATAGCCAAGAAGAGACCATCATGAACCGCTCTCAATTCTGCCATGTTGTTGGAGCCTCGCCCATAGCCTGCCAGAAAAGCAAGAATGAAATTCCCACTCGCATCTCTAACTATTCCACCACCTCCGGACAAGCCAGGATTTCCCCTAGATGAGCCATCAGTATTAAGTTTAGCCCAATCAGGGGGGGTCTAATCCAGCGAACTATCTCTACTCGAGGTTGCTGCAGCGGGGGGGCTGGGAGGCTCAGGTCGACCCACCACGAAAGACTAGAAAAGGGTGAAAGCTTTGACTTGCCCTGGATCTCCAAGAGGGACTTTAACGTCCACTTGATCTCAGCTATGCTTCTGGACAACGTCACCGGTTTGCCATCGAATTTTGCCGCATTTCGAGCTAGAGCACCAAATAACCCAAAAAATAGCTCCAGGAAGCATTTTACAGATGAAAGGAGAGAAACAGGTAATGGAGGAAGCCGTCCTCATTGCCTGAGCCGCTCATCCACAGATTGACCTTCCATAAATGAGACACCCGACAAATTCCCGAAGTGGCTCCAGATATGGCGAGCTAACTGGCCATAGAGAAATAGATGACTGATAGACTCCACATCGGGGCCAGAAAACTGATTGGACGCACAACAGACACATTGAGACGCGAGGTGGATACCCTTGTCTTGAATCCGAGTATCAACCGCAACTGCTTTATGCATCAACCGCCACAAAAATAAGGACATTTTTTGTGGTAATTTCCCCTGCCAAACCGAAACGGACCAGCTTCTAGGAGCATGATGCACCCTGCACAACTTCCAAGCTGATTTCAGCAAAAAACACCCTGAAGGGTCATGAGGCCAGAAATTGCCATGAGTCCCTGGCGAGAGGGCGAATCCCTCTTGAAATATGATATTGAGCACTTCTTGAGGGAGAAAGGAGAAGGCCGAGGAAGGCAGGAGAGGCCTCGATGGCCCCAGGAAATCCTTAATAGGCTGGTCGAGGATGGCTTTAGGAATTGGGTAAGAGGCAAGATGTCTCAACTGGCCTAGACCCGACCAATTCACCTTCCAAAGGCTACTCTCGCCACTGCCCACTTGCCACTGCACATTATCGTCAATCATTGGCAGCATCGCCCTAATTCTTTTCCACAGCGGGTAGGCCACCAAGTGAGAAGCCACAGAAAGAGGTCGTTCGATGTCAACCGAGTGTTTAGCTCTCATGAGCTCAGCCCAGGGGCCTTTGGAATCTCCAAATTTAACAGAACATGTATGGTCAACTATGTATGTTCACCATGTATGGTCACACCTGTTTGAATCTAAAACACTTCATACATATGAGAGGCCTACTGATAACTGTTAGTGATACGATCTCACTAAGACTTATGAGCCAGGCATGGGGACACTGTGTTCGAGCTGTCGGCCTACACTGGGGTGACGAGCCTCCCCATAGTGACTAGTGAGCAACCACGTTTCGAGAGTCGGGCATGGTGGAATGGGACAGTGTCCATGCTATCGGTCTACGTTGGGGTGACGAGCCTCCCCGTAGTGACCAACGAGCACATGAGGTAACATGTCCTTATTCGAATGGCCCCCGTCAAATTACTTGCCCGATGGTTTCGTGCCAAAGTATTGTTCAAACGACCCGGGCATAAATGGAATTGGGTGATGAGCCCTTCCTTATGGTGATTTAGTTATATGACAAACCCGTACCTTGGAACTGAGTGATCATACTCGGTGTTTGGGTGACGACCCATACTGAGTTGATGCTCATACCTTTGGATATTATGCCTTACCTTTGAAATTATTAATTTGTGTACTAAATTTAGATCATGGATCGCAAGCTCAGAGTCGCTACGGCCTCCCTGGGCCAAGTGATCTGGATAAGGTCATTGATTAAATGGAGGTGTTTCAGCTTTCCCATTCTTGCTGGGTGAACGGACTTAATTAAATACTCGGATAACATGAATATTCATGGCATTGCATTAGCATAGGTTGGCGACTCGGCAGTCGAGGTCGCATTGAGGGAGTGTTGGTCATATACGAACGTATAGGTGGTGTCACTTGAGGGAGTGTTGGATGGTGAGGGCATGTATCATATCATAATACCATACATGTGCATTAACAAGAGTGTTTAGGAACTGTATGCTTACTTTTGCTTTTCATTAATTGTGCATATGTATTTGATAGCTTGTGTAACTTAATGTTAATGAAACTACTAAGTTGACACTCACTCCCACTCTGGGATGGTGTTTTAAAACACAAACCAAACCCCATTTTAGATGTAGGTACCAAGATCCTGACGCGTTAGATGAGGCGACCATTGCATATTCTATTTTAATTCTAGGAATTGCTCAAATGCCAGGTAAAATGAACTATAGAACCCTGTTTTCGCAAAGCATAAGTGGCACTCGGGATATCGGGAGTCGAGTATCTACTCGGTCCCTGAAATCTGGGGCATTACATTTATTTACAGCATTTCGGTGATCTTCTCTAGGATTACTAGTATATCTACTCATGTTATCAATTATATATGCAATATCAAGTCTAGTACAATTCATTAGATAAATTATATACCCAATAACACTAGAGTACTCAAGTTATGATATATTATCACATTTTTATACAATTTCACATGTGGATCAAAGAAAGTGCTTGCAAGTATACAATCTAGAAGATTATATTTTCTCCATATAGTTTGATTGAGATAAAGTAATTCAGGTAGAGTCATTCACAATTTTTATTCTAAGAATTACATCTACATTTCCTAAGTCCTTAATGTCAAAATGTGAACTAAGGAATGACTTAGTTTCATTCATCACATTGATGTTCAAACCAAAGATCAATATGTCATCCACATACAAACATATAACAATTCAGGCATTTTCAAATATCTTGTTATACACACATTTATTTGACTCATTAATTTGAAAACTGTTTGACAACAACACTTTGTCAAATTTCTTGTGCCATTACTTTTGAGCTTGCTCGAGCTTATAAAGAGATATAATTAATTTGCATAATTTATTCTCATGACCTTTTACGACAAACCTCTTGGGTTAGTCCATGTAGATCTCTTCCTCTAATTCTCCATTTAGGAAGAAGGTTTTCACATCCATTAATTTTGTGGTTCACAAGATTGTGAATGGAAACAATAACTATCAATACTATTATGGTTGTGATCTTGGTGACCATTGAATATGTGTCAAAGAAGACATATGCCTTCCTTTTGCTTATACACTTTAGCCATAAGCCTAGCCTTGAATTTCCCAACACACTCATTTGGTTTTAACTTAGTCTTAAAAATCCATTTACAATCTATAGATTTGTTACTCGAAGGTAGGTCTACCAATTCCCAAGGGTTATTGTGCAATATATAGTCCATTTCACTATTAATGGTTTACTTTGTCATACCCAAAAGTTTAGGTAACAATAGCGTGCATTTGAGCCTCATTTTTCACAATTCAACACGTACACCAAGTGTACTGCATTTAATGAGATTATGGTTCATTCACGGTAAATAAGTAAATCTTTGTAGCTAATTCTAAGTTTCATTCTCGTACGTTCACATACATTTAATGAACACTTTTGAATTCCTAAAATTGAATCTAATAAATTCATAAATACCAATCAATCTATCTAATGGCTCATCACTTAGGTCCTTTGTCCAATGTAGAATTCATAAACCTAGGGACAATTATTCAAATTCATGTATAAAAACATCCAAATCAAATCCAACCCAACATCACTTCTTAACTAAACAAGGAGTTGTAAACAAAATTTAAAAAAGAATTTGTCAAATTCAAAATATAAATAAAATCAATATAGGGCAGCTAATTTATATTCTAGCATGCCACATATAATGAGACTATATCAAGTAAACAAAAGAACTAGCGTCGTTACTATTTATAACACTAAGTTTGAACAAACTATCAGTTACACATCATTTTTCAACAACAGTACCATTCTTAGATACAACACATTTTTTTAATTTAAAAACTATCTTAAACTCATTCTTGTCAAGAGTAGAGCCGGAAACAAGATTCTTCCGAAGGTCTGGTACATGCGGCATGTTTAGAAGAGTCAACACATTTTCAAAAATAAGCTTCAGGCTCACATTTTCCTTGCCAATGACATTTGCCTTGGACAAATTTTACATGAAAATGTCCATGGCATCATCTACCTTCTCTTAGGAGAAAAAGGCACATTGATCGTAACAAAAATGCTTAGCGGCGCCTAAATCAATCCACTGCTCATTTGAGTTATAAAAAATGAGTGCTTTAGTGATGACCCCCATAACATGTGCATTGTCTTTCTCGTTCTTACTACTTTTGAGGAATCTAAATTTCTTAGCAAAGTATCCATTTTTTCCACACACATAGTATCTTTCTTTCTTTTTATTATTCTTGTTTATTTTCTTGTTTCTTTGGACATGTAGATGTTTTTTCTTTATTGGTCCAGACCTGTAATTTTCTTGACCCTTCTGGTTATTCTCAACAATGTGGGCCTTAGTTACAAATTCTAAATTCAGAAAATGTTTATCACGGTTCCTTCCTTCCTCTTTTATTTTTTATATGAGGGATGAGGTCATCGAACCTCATGTCTTTTCTCTTATGCTGTAGAGAATTTTTATACTCCTTTCAAGATGGTGAAAGTTTCTCAATTATTACAGTAGACTGAAAAGCCTCATCAATGACAATATATTTAGATGATAATTCATGTGCAATCTTCTATAAAAACATGTACATGATCTACTACGGATTTATTATCAAGTATTTCAAAGTCAACATAACGACTAACTATATATTTCTTTGTTCCAGGATCTTCTATTTTGAATTTTTTTTCAAGAAGATCCCACAGTTCTTTGGCTGTGGAGAGATGACAACATATATCATAGTTTTCATTAGTCATCACATTGAGAATGTGATTTCAACATAGATGGTTATCGTTCTTCAATTTCGATTGTTCAAATGATACCACTGGTTCATTTGCCTCAAGCGCGAGGCGTAATATTTGATAATGTAAATCAGCTTGAGGGTAGTGAGATAGAACTCCATTATTTGTTGTCATCTCTTAAAGTTATTCTCGTCAAAAATCTTGATTCTAGGATACTAAAAAATGCAAACCATAGTGTCGAGATTTTTAAGAGAGAAATCTACATTTAAATTGTTGGTTATAATATGTAGAGACATAGCAGGAAATCTGAATATCGAAATCGAAAATTTAAATAAATAAATAAAAAGAATATGGAGAGTTGAGGCATGTTACAGTCGTTGTGTTAAAGACAAATTTGCCTCCACAGGAAGATTCAAGATGCACTGGGTTCCAGCAAGTATGTCCTTGGGATACAAAACTCTCCTCCAAGATAAACGACGTCAATTAGGTGTAATCACAATCTCGGTCACACAAATTCAAGAATACTGATTTGCCCAAATAGAAGTTGCAGAAAGAGCCCACAAGAAAATTAGAGAAAATTTTCAGTAGGTAGTCGTTTGGGCTTGAGGTGTATGTGAGCAGCGTAATAAATGCATGTTAGGTAGGAGTACCCTATCAAAGACACCACACCACGTCGCAGCCGCAGTGCCTCGCCACCACCACGGCCGTATCCCCAGATACAGTTCAAGGTTGCTCCTATGACATACCCGGTTTTTCCAATACAAAGGATTAGCAAGAGATTTTAATACGAAGACTTAATTTTCTTTTAAAAAATTTCAATATGGGACAAAACTAAACACAATTAAGGCAAAGGGTTAACAAGATAAATATAATACTTTTACTTACTTTCGCAAATTTTTTATTTTATTCTAATTAATGAAACTTTCACAGCTATCAAATGGGCCATATTTTTCAGATGGGATAGCTAGGGCAATGGACTGGACCCGTAAACTTGCCCAGTGGTTTGGGGATCAGGCTTAAATTTTGTCTTGATGTATGGCGCGTGGCCCAACTTATTAGCCTGGTACAATAATCAAATACGTCAACCTTATACAATAATCAAGTAGGTCACCCTTTTACAGAAGGGTGCACATTTGAAGACATTTGCAAGGGCCCCATTCAATTTTCATACATAGTTCAGAGGTATATTTTAGATTGGATGGTACTCCTATAACAACCATTTATATGATGTTATAAATGGGACTTTTGTAAGGATGGAGGGGACGGTCATTTAGATTGGGTCCCACTCCCATCCACTGCTATAAGCAATCTTGATGGTCCATTTTATAAGTTTTTAATTTATAGATGCTTAGAATCATCCGGTTGGTGGGACGTTTGCATGGTCTTCCATGCAGTGTAGACTGGATGAAACTGACAGTTCTGATAGATTGATTGGATGGACGCGGATTGCGTCCTACCCCCGCCAGGACGGTAATCCGTCCGGGCAGGGCTCTGTGTGGCCCACCGTGTTGTAAGTGTTTTATCCACGCCGTTCATTGTTTTTGTCAAATCATTTTAAAGTATGAAACAAAAAAATGAGACAGTTACATGGCTTAAATAGACCACAAAGTAGGGATAGAACCTCCACCATTAAAAACTTTTTGAGAGCTGGAGACGTTTCGGATCAAGATGATATTTGTTTTTCCACTTCATCCACGTCTACAGGACCATGAATAAATTGTACGGTAAAAAACATAACGGTGGGCTTTAGAAAAGTTTCAACAGTCGGTGTCATTATCACTGCAGCTTCCTTTGGTGCGGTCCACTCGAGCTGTGAACCTACTTCATTTTAGAATCATATATTAAAATGATACGAGAAAAGCAATGAAACGACGTGGATAAAACACTTACATCATGGTGGGCCATGGACCATAGCCCAAAGAATGCCCCAATCAAGTGATCTCACGATCTGGTTGAATTAGACTCTCGATGGGGCAATTCCTGGAACTTCATTTGACCATCTAAGAGGCCATTGGTTGGACGGCTAAGATATGCTATCGGCGAACTTTCTAAAGCTGTGGCCCACCAAAAGTGTAACACGAATTGGAATATCCGTCACTCCCTATATGGGCACTAATCGAGTAGAGCTGTGGTTAATGCACAGAATCCTCTTTTTGTCAGAATTCACGTAATAGGCATGTATTCTATCATGCGCCACTAGTGTTCACACTAAGAATGTGAGCCCCACGACCATGTTAGCACCTAATCAGGAGCGGATTAGGTGAGACCTCGGTCTCACCCAAGACGGTGCGGGCCTTACCGTGAGGCCCACCTTGATGTATTTATTATGTATCCACGCCGTCCATTCATTTTTACAGATCATTTTAGTGAATTATCCTAAAATGAAGCAAATCTAATTATCAGGTAGACCATGCCATGAGAAACAGTGGTGATTGACCATCCTGCGATTAAAAACATTTTAGGGCGCATATTAAAGTTTAGGCAGTATTTATTTACTATCCAATCTATTGATAACGTCACATAAGCCAGGATGAAGGGAACAAATAAATATCAGCTTGATCCAAAACTTTTGTGGTCCATTAATGGTCAATCACCATTGTTTCTTATGGTATGGTCCACCTACTAATTGGATCAATTTCATTTTTGAAATAATACCCTAAAATAATCTGGAAAAACAGATGGACAGCGTGGATACATAATACATACATGAAGTGGGCCTCGTTGTAGGACGGATTAAAAGACCATCAAATCGACAATTAGCACCCAAAATTCAGCAGGACAAATCATACGGCGAAGATCATCCATTAGTGCTAACTACCAGGCTGTGCTCGATGCGACTCATGATTTGGACGGTTTGGACCGACTTTCATGTCTGCCATGTTTACGGTGTAACAGTTGCTACCATTTAATAAGCTGTGGAAAACAAACACCGGAGTCTACGCTCTCAACTATTTTGGTCGCGGATTTCGTGCTGAGTAAACTCTGTGGGCCCACCTTGATGTATACATCTTACCCACGCCGTCCATTCAGCTGGTTTTAGTGCCAGATCTCAAAATCGAAGCATATCCAAAACCCGAGTGGACCACACCACACAGTAAATATAGGATAATGACGTCCACCGTTGAAACCTTCCCGTTCCCGACAGTATGTTTATTTTTCTTCCAACAACTCCGTAAGGTTACATAGACATGCATTAAGGTAAAATACAAATATGTAATTTACCTACAACTTACCATTTTTGTAGGAAATCAGTACCATGAAAAAGTTAGGTCCTTCCATGAAGATCATATAAAAAAGAAATCAGGAGGTTCCACTGAACAGGTGGGCCACACCATTAGATTCAGTGAACAACCGACGGTCTGATTCAACATACACCAGTGGCCCAAGTGGAGATAGGATCAGCAGTCTGATTTTCTTCATGGTGGTTTCTACCGTTTTAATAGTACTGATATCATGCATAAGTAGTACGTTGGCGGGAAAGATAGTACGGTACTGCAACTTGTAGTACAGTTGCTTGTATGCGATCAGTTCTCTATGTAGCCGTTTCCGTTTGAGTCGGACGCGGTTTGGTTAGTGACGCTGCCACCAGCCATGTGGCTAGTGGTCGGTGTGCTGTGTGGACTCCACCATAATGTATATATTTTATCCATGCCGTCCATCCATTTTGACAGATAATTTTTTATCTTTAACCAAAAAATTGAGCCAGATCTAAATCTCAGTTGGACCACACCATGGGAAAACAGTAGTGATTGAATGTCTACCGTTAAAAACCACCTAGGCCCCACTGTAATGGTTATTTGACATCCAAAATGTTGATTAGGTCATACAGACCTGTACGAAGGGATAAAACAAATATCAGCTTGATCTAAAACTTTGTGGCTCCCAAGAAGTTTTTAATGGTTGGCGTTCAATCAACACTGTGTGGTCCACTTGAGATTTGGGTCAATCTCGTTTTTGTTCTTGTAACGTAAAATGATATGTAAGAATGTATAGACAGAATGGATGAAAAAAATACGTCATGGTGGGGCCCACAGAGCAGCGACCACTAGCCATTGGCTAGTGGCAGGATCACTAGCTAATCCGTTTTCACTCGTTTGAGAGAGAGAGAGAGTCTGGAGTCTGGTGCGGTGATTTTGGGGTATGCTTTTAGGATAAAATTCATATTTATTGCTTTTCAGCTGCCGTGTTTCTAGCTTTTATTAATGAGTGAAAAGAAAAGATAGAAAGCAACTTGCTTTGTCATCTCTCTCTCTCTCTCCTTAATTAAATGGAGAGCTGATTCATATCCACTTCTCTGTCATCTCTTCAACTTCATCTCTTTCTCTCTCCATCTTCAAAACCCACTTCTTATTTTTGCTTTTTTTGCCATCTTTGCAAAGATAACAAGGCCTAAGAGTGTCGGTACTTATAGAAGGCAATAAGAGAAATACATCAAAATAGAAAAAGAAAACAAAGGCAGCAGTTATAGGATATGGGTGAAGTTCCTGCTACAAAATCAGATTCCAAGTCTTCAAAGGAGTCCAAAACAGATAATCAAGTCTCCGGGAGAAGGTGGTTGATTCTCTTTCAATTTTTTTTAAATTTTTTTTTAGCTTGATTTTGTTGGATTTCTTTTTATATTTTTATCCGTTTTTGCTTTTTTTTCTTTTTTTTTTTTTTCTTTTCTTTTTGTGTGTTTTTGCTATAGGAAAGTGGCTGAGAAGATTGTGGTGAGAGTTAGGATTGGTGGAAATGTTAGGATACAAAAGGGAGAAGGCCCACCTTCTGATATGTGGTCATGGAGGAAATATGGGCAAAAGCCCATCAAAGGATCTCCTTATCCAAGGTAGTCTGCTTTTCCTTCACAACGCTTCTAATTAGCTGCTTCTGAGATTTTCAGTTGGCGGATTGCATCGGAATTTCTTACAGGGAGTTGTTGTTTACACCCTCCACTGATGATTTGGGTACACCCCAATTTTCTTTTTTGGGAATTGAAGTAATACAAATCATCAGTGATGGGTGTGAACAATCTCTCTCTCTCTCTCTCTCTCTCTCTCTCTCATATTCATGCTTCTTTGGAAATTGCAAGGACTTGTGGAAGTACCATCAAGAAATTTGGGTCTTTGGAATTATTTCTCTTTAAACAGTTATCAGTGAGTGATCTAATGAAGAATTTCCAGCTCTTGATTATTTTTTTTTTCCCTTTCTTTTGGATTTTTAATGAGAAATGCTCCTACTTGCATTGCAACCGTTAGATAGTCCAATCGACTGATCTGAACTGTCCGGTAAGTTCAGACCATATTTCACAGGTTCCCATGCAGAAATTACTCTGGTAGGATGATGATCTAGCCATCCTTGATTTAGGCGCGGCTTCGGTGGATCCGAGGTGGGTGGATCCCTGAATGTGGGGCCCACCTTGATTAATGTGACTTAAATCCACGCCGTCCATACGTTTTGAAAAATCATTTTAGGGCATGAAAGAAATAAATGAAGCAGATCTAAATCTTAGGTGGACCACACCAGAGGATAAGGTTGTGATTGAATACCCACAATTTAAAGCATCTTGATGGCCGCATGAATGTTTATTTACCATCCGACCTGTTGATAAGGTCATAATGACTTGGATGAAGGGACAACACAAATATTAGCTTGATCCAAAAAATTTTGGCCCACAAAATATTTTTAATGGTCGATCTCCACTGTTTCCTATGGGATGGTCAGCCTAAGATTTGGATCTTCTTAATTTTTGGTATTATGCATTACAATGAGCTGTCTAAATAGATGGACGGCATGGATTTAATGAATATACATCAGAGTGGACCCCACAGTCAAGGATCCACAGAAGTCGCGTCGGCCCTTGATTTGGCCTTATTTTCTACAGCCAGCCTTTCTCCAAGCCACGGATGGGATCGTGACAATCATTTAACAAAAGCTATTCTTTAGAATCATAAATCATCCGAGATGAGCTCTAACAAATATATGGATGAAATTGTTGATAGTACTTATCTTTGTGTAAACGATCTCAACCCTCCATATTAAAGGCCATTGATCAAATGGTTAATATTTGGCAAATCAGTGTAATGTTTACATGATAGCCCATGAAAATGAACGGTGGATCCAACCGATATTCTAGATCAGTGGACTGCACCTTCCCTTGTTTTTGTAGTTGTAGAATCTCATTTGAGCTTGGTTTTACCTTGTCTTTCTTGAGCCCAAAAATCAACTGACTCTCTCTCTCTCTCTCTCTCTCTCTCTCTCTCTCTCTCTCTCTCTCTCTCTCTCTCTCTCTCTCTCTCCTTGTGTAGGGGCTACTACAGGTGCAGTACTTCGAAGGGCTGTTCAGCCAAAAAGCAAGTAGAGAGATGTAGAACAGATGGTTCAACGCTCATCATCACCTACACCTCCACCCACAACCATCCAGGTCCAACTGACCCCACACAACAACCCCACCAAGACCAACCAATCAAAAACATCCCCACCACAAACCCAAATCAACCCATCATCAGTGAAGAAGATTTCAATGAAAATTTCCACTTCCAATCACCCATCATCAGCTCACCAGGCATCAACCAAGAAGACCCACTAACAACACTGGAAGTGGCCCACAACCCCATGACCCTCCTTTTTGATGAACAACCCAGCATCATCACCTTCTCACCACCTAAATCAGAAGAAAATGATTTCTTCGATGAGCTTGAAGAGCTACCCATTTCTTCATCTTTCTCAAGCTTGGTGAGAAGAAGCTTCTTTGATGAAAGGATCCTAGTTTAGTATGGAAAAGAAAATGGTTTGAGATGTACATATACACTAGGAACTTTTTAGTATGTAGTCAATTAATAGTAGGGATAACGACATGGACGGTCTGGATTTCCGAACATGTATCTCTGAGGGTGGATGGTGGTTGAACACCACCACTCTAAATTAGGAGTACGTATGTTGCTGTTTGTTGTGTTTTTTTTGTTTTTTTTTTTTCAAATGCTTGCAAGAAATGGAAGAGGAGTTTCTAATCAGTATTCAAAGGGCTTCTTTGTAGTTTTGCACAGTTTTAAAATGGTGGAAGCTCTTCAACCGTAAATATGACATAGCTGTCCAGTAATCCAGACCGTCCAAATCACGGGCCCAGTTATGGATGGAGTATAACAGAAGAATTACACTGAGACGATGCTGCCAAGAACCTGATTTTTCACTTCAAATTGGATGATTCACTATTCTATTTTAGACCATCCATTTGATACCCATTAATTGGATGGTTAGGATTTCTTGATTTGAGTGATTCTCCACCTACAATTGGACTCACACTTTGAATGGTCTGGATAGCTGGATATTAGTTCCACATGTAGTCTGCCCCTTTTTTCAATTGGTACCAAGATATGCAATGTATCTCAGTGTGGAATTGTACCCTCTAGCTACACGGCATCTCATATCTGAAACATCCATCCATCCATCCATTGCTTGAGAAGAGGAAGGCTATAAAGTAAGGACAAATCAAGGATAATTTTAGATTATCCTTATCTGCCCCCGATTGATCATGGCTAAATCGAATGATTCATAAGGTGTCACGTGGTGGCTATGGCACACGCAATGTAGATGAATTTTAAAAGGAGTTATACGTGTTTACATGTGAGAGTATTAAATGTTAGAGTTCTATTAAAAATAACAAGTTTCTACGAAACAAATCTCTTCATAATAAGTCTTTATCAAGCATTAATGGTCCGATCCAAAGTAACATTTCCATAGGTAAGAGTCCAGTGACATAAGCACTAAGAAGTTTTCACTTCAGTATTCTACATGAGGACTCCAGTGGACCTTCATATGCATGATCATAATAACAAGATCAGACATATATAATCTTGTGTAGCTTACACAAAAAATTAAGAAGATTTACATAGCTAACTATCTTAATCTTTTACGATGTGGAATCTTATACAAGGCTACTATATCTCAAAAGCCTATTAAAGCAGTACTCAAAGAAGAGTTTCGAGTCATCACCCACACATAATTAATTTCTCTACATCACAACATTATTTATCATTAGTTTAGCTTAAATATTTCACTTCTGTCTTGCCATGCTATAATAAATCTAAAATTCAATCCTTGGTTTAAATCCGCTACTATCCTGCAATGAGTTTAAATTTGTTACGTCTAGCACCATTGCTATAGTACGCTCCAGGAGTAAATTAAATATCCATGACCATAGTCATCAGATCTTGATTTTCGAGTCCTTGCTCCTTACATGGCAAATCGCTAGTCACATTCTGTTGACTTTACACTATGACCATACGATATTTTTCCGCAACCACTTTTTCAGCACAATCAACCATCGATAGTATTTATTTTCTTCTCCGTTTAGTTTATTTAATTTTCCATTTATTGAAGTCTTCTTACATGCAAATTAATATAATCGACAACCAACATTATTTTTTATTTTGTCCATTCATTATTAATTCACTAAAAAAAACTTGATATCCTATCACGATTGAAACGAAAGTCCTTAACTTAAGGAAAAAATGTCACATTTTGAAAAAATAACCCTCTTTCTTAAATAGATTGGTTATTGTAATAATTACTGATTGAATAGTTATATCAACCTTCATAGGTCTAATTTTAATTTGGCTAGTTCAACGCCGATGGTTACAAATGTTTAATTAATTTAAATCGAATATGAATCTAACATGTTCGGCATTATTCTTAATCACATACATTTGATCAAATTTAGCCCTTGATAATATCTTAATCTGAATTGAACTCCAATAGTCCTGCAAGTGTGATTTGATAGATTTTGCACAGGAGCTCACAAATGTGTTTTGAAATTAACCGGGTTTAGATTGATAGATTGGACTATTCAACTGATAGATGCAGCCACTAACACTTATAACTTTCGTCACATTTCTTGGGAATGGACCCCCATAAACTTCCGATGGGCGCTTTCCATTTAAATGTATGGTAAACCCTTATGTTAGTTTTGCTCGGTTTAAGAAAAAAAAAAAGTGGCGACTCTTTGAAGTGGACACATGACATAGTAGCACGGCAATCCAGACTGTCCAAACTTATAATTAACCCGGCAACCACAGAGAGATTACGATAAATAAATAAAAATTGAACTCAGATAATAATATTATCCCTCTGATTTTAACTTTCAAATTTGGATCACCGACTATTTTAGGTTTAACCTTCCATGTGATAGCTATTAATATTGGATGGTAAGGATTGTTTGATCAGTGTGATTTTAGATATATGCACCATACACAATGCAATGCCCAACTTAAATGGTCTGGATCACTGTAACTTGGTGCCACATACGTGAGAAGGACAAGTCACCATCAATTTCTAAATGGTGCGAAAGTAAGACGAGTCTACATCCCAAAGAGATATTTTATTAAAAGATGGCACGAGTTTCACGAGGTGAGTGAGAAGGATGTATTTTTATTTTTATTTTTCTGGTTGTTTTGGGTGATTTTTTCTTTTTGGAGATGCTTGGATATCTTTGGCCGTTTTTGACAAGTGGAGTATGGCCCACTTCATGTTTTTCTCTCTGCCGCAGGCGGTTTGGCTAGTGACCCTAGCACCAGTCAGCTAGTTGGTGTCAAAGCAATGCGAGCCCCACCATGTTGTATGTGTTTCATCCACGCCGTCCATCCGATTAGCCAGCTCACTTTTGAGCATGAGCCAAAAAAAGATGAGGCAAATTCAAATCACAGGTGGACCATACCACTAGAAAACAGTGTTGACTAGAAGTCTGTAATTAAAATTTCCAAGGGCCACTGTAATGTTTATTTGTCATCCAACCTGTTGATAAGGTCATAAATACCTAGATGAAGGGAAAACACAAATATCATCTTGATCCAAAACTCCCGTGGCCCATAAAAAGTTTTCAACGGTGTTTCCTATGGTGTGGTCCATGTGAGATTTGCATCTGCCTCATTTTTGGTCTCATGCCCTGAGCTGACAAAATAGATGAATGGCATGGATAAAACACATACATAATGGTAGGGCCACAGCACTTTTGAAATCTCTACCAAAGCACCTCCAAAGGCAGTATACTTTTTGGATTTGAAAACAGAACTTTCCTAGAATGTAATTCATATTTACTCGGGGAGATTGTGATGGATGATGTGCCGGCACTTAGAAATTACTTTGAAATTGCAAAATTAGCATATAAGTAATTCAATTAAAATTTCCAAATTATAAGTCTCAGTTTAAATGTATCATGAACCAAAGCCACCAATATAATAGTTTGATAATTAGATGAGCACAATTTTTGGTTTGGACAGTTTAATTTGAAATACTTCTTCTATATGGCACGTAAGCATATTCCTAAGCAATTTCTTAAATGTATGCGTATCATCCATCGCATTTTGCTATATTATCAAACTGTCTCTTCTTAAACTATCCATTGTATGGTTAGGCATTGAATATGGTGAGGCATTGAATCAATGGTGAGGCATTGAATCACCAGTGTTTCCTATGGTATGGTCCACCTGAGATTTGGATCTGCTTCATTCTTGAGCTCATGTCTTGAAATGAGATGGAAAAAAAAAGATAGACGCATCCAGGTGGGCCGCACTGTCTTGGGTGAACATCGGGGCCACACCTAATCTGCTCCCTCACTATACGCATGTCATCATTGTACGTTAATCCAGATCATCCAAAAAATCGCACTAGATTATGGTAGGTGTCTGATTTTGCCCATTGAATTTGGACCATTCACTCTTTTACTTCTGACCATCCATTTAATGGCATGCTCAATCATTGGATTATCAGCTATGATCCATCTAGAACGTGCCTCACAGACAGATCACCATCCACTGCGACTAGTCCCCAACATTTCCAAAATGGTGGTGAACTAACCCTAACTCGTTTCAAGCCTGTTTGGCGGCATTGAAGAAGTCCACATGATATCGACAAGATTTGATTAAAAACATGAGAAGTGTTCACCTACGGGCAACGGTACCACAACCTACGGTACCGTACCACTAGAGCGGGGCAGATCGAGCTGGGCAGAATCCAACCTGATCCGGGGGATCTGACCCGATCCGAACCGAACCCGCACCGAGTAGGACCACTCAGATCCGATCGAACATTAGATTGAGTTCGGATCGTGGTCAATCCGGACCAATCCGATCTGAAATCCTATCCGAATGGATCCGATCCGATCCGACCCGATTTGGTCGGGTCCTATATATAAGTTTTTTACATATATTTTTTTACTTTTTACTTTTTACTACCCATCTCTCTACCCGTCCTAAAACGAACGAATCCTAACCCCTTTTTCTCTACCCGAAGGAGGCACCGCACCCACCCAACTGTCCTCCTTTCTCTCTCGATTTCTCTCATCTCCTTCTTTCTCTCTCGGTTTTCCACATCTCCTTCTTTCTGTCCTCCTCCTCCTCCTCCTCTCTCTCTCTCTCTCTCTCTCTCTCTTGATTCAACCCAGTTCGAATCGACTGGACAGACTCAACTCGATCCGACTCGATTCGGTTTCCCAGACTGAGTCGGACTCGGTTCGGGTCAAGCCAGCAAGGATTCTAATCGAATCAAGTCAGCCCTACTGGACTCGGTCCCGGATCGGATCGAGTTCGGGGGTCAGGTTCTTGAAAAATCGGATCGAGTCGAGTTGGACCCAATCCAGTCTGACTCGATGCCCACCAGTAACACCACCTCTTCTCAACATGCCATTTGTCGGACTCTTTCAGACCCCTCGAGTATGGACGTCGGTAGTCGTCAATGCAGTGGGTCCCCTAATGATGTATGTGTTTTATCCATGCCGCACATCCATTTTGTCAGCTCATCCTAGGACATTATCCAAAAATGAGGCAGATCCAAATCTCAGGTGGACCACACCATAGGATTCTAGCGATTGAACGCCCACCATCAAAAACTTCTTGGGAGCCACAAGTTTTGGATCAAGCTGATATCTGTGTTTTCCCTTCATCCAGGTCCATGTGACCTAATCAACAGGATGGATGGAAAATAAACATTATAGTGGCCCATAGGAACTTTTAATGGTGGGTGTTCAATCAACACTTTTCTGTCCTGTGCTGTGGTCCACCTAAGATTTGGATCTGCCTCGTTTTTTGGGGCCAGGACCTAAAATGAGCTGGAAAATGTTTTATCCACCTAAGATGGTGGATAAAACATATACATTATGGTGGGGGCCACAGAGCCTTTACAGCACCAACCAGTACTGAGATCTAAGGGGTCACTACCGAATCCGAATCCTAAATTATAACATGCGAATGATAAGCCCCACCACAAAGATCGCCCTTCCTGGAAATCGAGCTGATCCGCTCACCAGGTGCCCACACCCGTATGTTGAGTCGGGCCCTTGGTTGTCCATCAGTTCCAACGTGGGCCCTACCTGATGAGCGGACGTGGTGGGGCCTACCATTTACATGGCAATGATTTCCTACACAAGTAGCATGCATGTTGGCCGTAACGATGGTCCAATACCCTGGCTGTTAAAGTCTAATACGTGCTTTTAGACTACTCATGCACTTGTAATTTGGGAAAAATAATAACGCCTGGGAAGTTTTTTGCGCTGGGCCTTCAATCACCACTATTTCTTAGTGTGCAGCCCACCTGAGATTTGTATCTACTTCATTTTAGGGCGGCCCTAAAATGAGCTGGAAAAGCTGATGGACGGCATGAATATACAAAACATACATCAAGGTGGGCCACACCAAATCCACTCCCTATGCTACCTGCACATGCACAAGGTAGCTCGTGTACATGCTACCTATATGCCAGTGGCATGTAGGTACGAGATCGAGTCCATTCATCAGAGGGGTGCCCTATATGGATCCTGTGGCACAAGAATCAGATCAGCAGGTTACAGAGAGAAATGTAAGGCTAAAAATTCCTGGCTTCTCATTTTTCTTACCCATCCAACTGCTACTAGCATCATCACCCACCTGCTGAATGGCCCCAACTTACCTTTGGTCGAGAACACATACATGGTTAGAACCAGCAGATGGAAAATGGCTTGGATATTGCACCAGTCCGCCACACCGGGACATACAGTGGCATGCATGAACTACCTAGTACACACATGTAGACACAGTCTGCCACACTAAACTGGTTGGACTGCCGGACTGGTACGACGGGGAATGCTCCTTGTGGACAATTAGCCCATCGAGCGCATGTGGGATCTGGGGTGCTCGTGGGGCACTCCTAACCAATGCATCCATGTGATCTTGAAAACCAGGAGAGCAACAGATGCACATTGCAAAGACACCATTGGTTATCACATCACATGCATGCCATTGGTCGTCAATTTTCCAAACCATCCATCACTTGCAAATGAACGTCTCGCCTGATAAATGGACCAGCCAGAATATTGATCTTTAGCCATACCCCCACCTTCCTCTTACCATTGAAAGAGCATAGGTGAATCAAACCTACTTTGGTGGATGAAAGTGTATCAATTAATCCAAGATGCATGTAATCATCAATCCATGAGTAATGTGGTTCGATCGTGTAGTGATGGTTGAACACATTGGCATTTTCATACTGTGAAAAAATGAGATTTTCTTTTAATGCCTATACACATTGAATGCATGAGCCTAATCATTCTTAACAATCTGAAAGAACTCCATACCAATAACAGGAAAAATAATTCTTTCAACAATTCCACTTACAAACAAGGCATACCTGGATGTGCAGGTTGCCTGCATGTACTAAGGCGGCGAGGTAAAGGCCAAGAAGTTAAAGATGATCTCAGCAGGTTGTTACTGGATGCATCGTTGCATGTACTGCTCGATAGCACTGAAGGCTGCATAGCGGGAGTTTCGATTTGGAATCACGGTACTTGTATGCATTTGTGCACGATGGTCCAGCACATTTCTCCCGAGGAGGAGGGTAACTGAATCAGGGGGAAAAAACGAGCAATTAGCAAACCGCGGAAGGGTATTAATTTGCAAGATGGGAATCTTAAATCAACCATGGATGTAGAGCACACAGCCAAGGGACACAATGGAGATATAAAAGGAGTTTGTTTCAATAAGTATGCAGGCACGCAAACTGGGCTGTTAGGATAGGGAGAATCTACTGTGGACATGAAAAACCCGTGGAATCCTCAGGAAATGGAAAGCTGCCGAATCCAACAGTTATTCTGCTGTTTGGTTTGAACTGCTGTTTTCCATGGAAATGTTACAAGGTGAATGGTCAAACCGCGAAAAGCTCTTTCATAAGCATGGAAATCTACATGATAAGGTTTCTTTCTTTCTTTTTCTTTTTTCCTTCTTCCCCATCTAGTAGGTGCACCTCTGTTTGGCCCTGGGCCCAAAAAACGAGGTCAATCCGAAACTCTAGTAGGTGCACCTCCGTTTGTATAATACACTTATTCTAAAACTCTTGTGCATCGGGCCCACCATTATGCTTTCATGGCATCCAACCCATCTAGAACAGTTGCCCCACCATGAAATTGGGACATCTGAAAAGTCAGGCCGATCAAGTAATCATGTGGCCGCCACATGAATTGGAGGCTTTTCAGTGGTTGTTCATTGCTTTCAATGGTCTAGCCCATCATGTTGTTTTTATGTGATCAAACCTGTGCACCAAGTGAACTCTGCCCTCTTTTTTTTTTTTTTGGAAAGATCAAGTGAGCCCTGCCATGATGATGGGATTCTCAAAAAATAAGGTCCATACAATCATCAGGTGGGCCATACGAAGAAAAAATGGACCACCACTCAAAAAAGCTCCCAATTCACTTGTTAGCCCATATGGTGGTTGGATTGGTCTTACCTTTGGGGAGTCCCACTTTCACGGTTGGGCAATTATTTTGGACCAGTTCAATGCCATACTCACCACAGTGGGACCCACGCTGTTTGAAGAATAGCTTTTTTTCTCAAACAGAGGAAACAGTCACATAAGGGGAATTTGTTTTCTTTTCCAGGTTTTCTCTCCAAACAAATACACCAGCAGAAGTAGGATATCGGTCTAGGAATACAATCCTGCATCCCTACATCTGCATTTTGAAGAAGCAGGGTGATTTTGGCATATTCCTCAAAATGCAGATGGTGGGATATGCTAAAGGCCCCCATACACGAAAGGCTCCCAGAAATGAGGAAAATATCAGAAAGGAATATTAAGAACTCGTTCTCATTTTAGGCCTTGGGCAGGTTCTCCTATACTCCTATCAACGTTTTGCACGTGCCGGACCAGCCCATAAGCCATAACTAGTAAAAATATAAACGGATCCACAAGGAAGAATGGTCACTGACCTGCATGGCTTAGAGTCAAATATGCTGGGCAGGCCAACTTCTTTGGGAAACGTGACAACTGTGCCAGTTGGGCCCATGACCCATCTGACAGTGCTTGACGCAAGCATCATAGCATTAGCAGCCTTCTCCTGCATAAACAACAGAACATTCCAAATTAAATGGTAAACAATCAATCCTCAGGCAGAGAGGAAGAGTTTTGGTGCAGTTCAGTACCTGTTTCATTTCATCACGCCGCTTGCGCAGCTTATCTTCTCGCTTCTTCCTATTGGAATCTTGACCAAGTATTTTCCTGATTGCCTCGGCCTGTAAAAGATTCAGAACATCAGTCCCGCTTCACCCTTCAACAAGGAAAATGAAAAGAAGGAACAATTCAAAACAGAGAATAGTAGCCAAACCTCAGATTCCCTAGCTGCCTTTTCAACTTGCATTCTCCGTCTTTGAGCAGCCTCAGCTTTCTTCAGCTGCTGCTCCACTTCAGAAAGCTTCTCCTTTTGCTCTGCCATTGAACACAAGCTTCAGCAACAGCAACCAGAATGCAACAGATAGATTCAAATAACTTGAAGGATGCTATGGAATCCAATAAATGCCTTACTTCTTGGGGGAGGGGGGGGTAACCCATTTGGGAACTCGATTGAACCGGCATTGGCTCCAGTGGATACATCTTTGCCCGACTGGAGGGCCCGTTGACGCGATGTAAGAGAGATTTCCTTCTTAACATCAGTCAAAGAATCAAGAGATTCCTTCTTCTGCTTCTTCCTCTTATTAGCGTCAGATCCCACATCTGACCCTAGTTCTTCCTCTTCGTCAATGTAATCTGTATCTTCAGATTCTCCCTCCGGTCTTGGTTTCTTCTTGCCCAGTCGTGATATGCCGCACTCTTCAACATCGTCATCATACTCATCAATCAATAGTCTATTTCTAGAATTTTTTGAATTTTTCTGTTTCTTGCTATGCGGTAGCCCATCATCGTCATACTCGGCTACACCAATCTTAGCAGTTTTGAGTCTCTCAAGATATCGAATTTCATCATCTCCATTGGCATCATCATCTAGAACACGCCTCTTGGGGACCCTCTTGCTCTTGCGAACTGGCTCAGAAGGGAGCATGCCAAGAGAATTGTTGAGCTGCTTTAGAGTTCCACTTTTTTCTGGCATTCTGCTTCTCGAATCCTTCAAAGTGAGAGTGAAACTACCTCTTGAGAAATTTTTCCAAGGGATTCCTTGCAAGCCATTTGTTTGATCTGGTGGAGAGTGGGCATCATCCGAATTGTCCTGCAATCAATAAAAATTAAATATTTCACCAACATGGACAAAACATACGTTTTTAGATGAGCAGCTACTTAAAGAATCAAAGGCCAAAATTTTGGGCACATTTTGGGGCAGGCAGAATGCTTTCCTACCAAAAGAATATTTTGCTAATATCAAATAGCACTTGGAAGTCAAAAGTTATAAATTAAAAATAATAATAATAATAACATTTTGTGCGAGGAAAAATGGAAAATTGATAACACAGGAGACATATATACATACACATACATGTAGGGAAATGGTACCATGAGGTCGAGTTCTATGGGGCCCACCATGATGTGTGACAGACATCCATCCTATTAATCGGATGCACCATTCCATGGTGCGCCATGGGCCTAAAAATCAGGCCAATCCATGGCTTAGGTGGGCCACACCACAGACAACAGTTGAGAGTAGATGCACGCCCATTGAAACTTTCCTGATTGTATATAGGGCCCAGTGAGATGTGCTTTAGACATCCAGACCATCAATTGTGTGTCCCCCACTTGGATGAGGGGTCACAACAAATTTTTGACCATTCCAAAACTCAGGTGGGCCCCGCCAAGTTATTTTAGATGTGCTTAGGCATGATTTCGCATGATTTTAGATGGTGTGGCCCACCCGAGTTCTGGATACGGCTGATTTTCGGCACATCCCGTATCCTAGAGCAGACCTACCTAATGCATGGGATGGATGTCCATCACACATCAGGGTGGGGCCCACAAAGCTCGACTTAATGGGAATTCCCATGAGGTCAACCTCATAGTACCATTTCACACACAAAGCCACCAAATGATTTGAACAAAAGTCGGTTTGCAGAATTTCACAACACTGCCTTTAAAAATATGGCAACAATAATTTGGACTAACTCTAATAAGATCATCCCTACCCAAACGATTGATGGGTACCAACGATAGGCAAAAGTTTCTAGATAAAAATTTTGCTACCTGAGATTTATTAAGGGTATTAAAGCTTTCTAGATGATTTTGTTTTAGAATTATCTGACAATTTTGCTGTCTGAGATTATTATTTAAGGGGTGAAAACATTACATAACACAATCCATGGATATTAAAGCTTACTCTTCACACAATGTCTCATGATTTAATAGAATTTAGAAAATGTAAGATGGCAAAGTACCTGAAAAATTAGCTTCCGCCTCTGCCGAGAGGCATCTGAGTGAAAAGGTTTTGTAGAAGAACCACCAGTGGCACTATCTGATGTTGATTTTGCATGTATTGTACGTGTTACTCCCCCAAGCTTGAGCTTCACTTTTCTAAGCTTGTTTTCATGTGATGAAGAATCCCTCCCATCTCCTGTTCCATTGCTACTGCCGCTATCCTTAGAGTTGCTCGAGCTTTTCCAATTAGCAGGTGCAAGGGCGCCTTCACTGCACCGTTTAAAATCCAATACATTTCGTCCCTTCTCGTGCATTGTCAACGATCTGTCTCTCGAACTACTGTTGTCATAGAACTTAGATAAATCTCCAAATCCCCCATCATCCTTCCTAATCTTTCTAGCAAAAGTTTCACCTTCACCCCTTGAAGAAGATGCATTAAGATTCATCTCCTTCCTTCGAAAGCTGGTGTTATAGGCTGTATTTTCATCACTGGAAACCTTGCTAACATTATCTGAAGGTGGTGTGGATGATGAAGGCGAAATATCTTGACCGTCCACAAAGGTCTGCGAGTCAGGCCGAGGTCGCCTGGATGTATTACTCCTCCGCTTCTTTGTCACAGCACTTGAACCATCAAACCCACAGCTTCTCAAACCCTCCATAGGGTTACTCAAGCTCAAACCAGTGAAGTTCCTTCTTCTTTGAAAACTATGGAAGAAAAGCTACACAACAACACCAATCATGGAATACTTCTTTCCCATTCCTGTTTCACCAAAACAAAAATAAGAACAACAGCAATTGAATAAAATTCCTACAAATGCAATGCAGCTAATACATGAAGAGAAATTCTACTACAAAGTGTACACTTCATTCATTTCCATAAACTGACAGCACCAAAAGATCTCCACCGTCCATGCTTATAAAAATAAAGACAATTAATGTGGCAATCCATTTCTGGATCCAATTTGGCAAAACTAACAAAGGTCAAGTGCATGTCATTGTAGCATTTCTCATACTACTACACCAGCAGTTCAACAGAAGAAAGGCTTCCATGCACAGATAACTAAAACAAACCCAACAAGAAAACACAAATTCAGAAAACTAATTTAACAAAATTTTCTTCAGCGATTACTATTACATAAGACGAAAAAATAACCATAGACTCTGAAGCAAAGATTCAAATAGAGTGGGAAAACACACACACACACACACACACACACACACACACACAAAGCAGAAAAACTGGGGAAAAAACATAAGTGCCTGCCTGCTCAATATGTATTAAACTTCATCTCATTTTAGCTAATTGTGTGTATTAGAGATAATATTTCCTTTTGGTAAGGATTAAAAATAATCTTGACAACCAACAATCATAATCCCTAAAACCGAATTAACCCTAACTAAATTGACAGGAACCCATTTTCAGGAGTCTCCTAAACAGGCCATAAGACCAATCCAAGAAAAATCAGAAGACATCAAGCAAACATCAATGAAAAATACACACAAATCAAAACCAAACCGAGAAATATGGAAAAAAGTAATAATAACAACAACAATAAAAAAAAAAAAAAAAAAAACCCAGATCAGAACACAAAGTAACTCGAAAGCCAAGATCAGAACAGAACAAATCCAGAAAGTCCACATAAGAAACCCCCAAAAATATCAATAAGAAAAACAAATAAATCAAGAAATCAACCAACCCAGATTGAGAAAAAAGCAACAAAATCAAGAAACCTAGATGTTAAAAAAGAACAGAAAAGAAATCAAGAAACCAACATCATTGGAAACCATATCCATAATCAAAAGAGAGAAGAAATCAACAAATCCCAGATCAAAACACCCAATTCAACATCGACCCAGCAACCAACCCACCTCAAAAACACCAACCAAATCAAGAAGCAGAGAATTAATCAACAAACCCACATCAAAAGAAAACAGAAGAATTCCAGAAATCCGCATAGAAATTTCACACAAAGAGAAGAGAAAGAAAGGGAGAGAACCATTACCTTCTTCAGAGACATCTGAAACCCTACGCCGCTCGGTCTGCAAAATAAGAGAGAGACAAGGGTGCGTGTATGTCTTTTATAATTTAGGGGCGAGTAGGTTTTCTTTCTGTCGGACAGTGGTTTTATTAAGGTGAAAGGAGCTTCGTTGTGGCTGTTTCCTTGTTTCTGCTGTGGTTGCTGTCGCTCTTGTGGTTGTAGTAGGAATATCGAAAAAGGCGGAGTGGAGATTGGGTCGCGATGAGAGATGTATGAAAGGGGTGTGCTAACATGCGCCATGTCGTTCGTATACCGCACCTGCGTCTCTCTAACTCTTTTCTTTTTATTTTCCCTCCCTCTATTCGTCTTCCGCGAGCGGAAAAACCCAGGGCAGATTTTTGAGGAAGAGAAAATCGTTGATACTCCGGTAGACTATAGTGGATGATACGCATGCAGTTAGAAATTACGTATGTGGCATACAGAGAAAGCCAAAGTAAACTCCTACAGTGTAGATATACAATGAACTATGCCTTTATGATTATCTGACATCGGGTTAGTGGACATCTATTGGACGGTTCAAAATGAAAAACATCCAATGGTCCTATTTCAATAAGAAAGTGTGCATGAATCAGAGGCTAGGATTGTTCATCCAATCTAATTTTAAGATTGGGGTTTATGAATAGCGAGTTCCACAGTTTAGACGGCTTAACTTGAGTCAATGTATGCCACGTGTGCAATTTCGGAGTGCCTGTGCATCAAGCTTCATGCTCTGCTTGAGTGTCATATAACTCCCATTTTTCGAACTATACAATGCTCGGCCGAGGATCTGTACATTAGCCTTTAATCGAGCCCAATCCAAACCGTTGAGACTGTGTCCCTCACTGTGAATGGTCCATGCAACGAAAATTTCAGTCATGATAACGTTCTAAAAGTTCTTAATAGGGGGCCTGCAACAAACGGCTCACAGCAATGCTAACATCCAGCCAATGGTATCAACGGCTTTTATTTACTGAGACGCGGGCCCATTTGTACAAAGCGAAGGGAGATGATACGGTACAGCCGGAACAACCGGAATATGGTATAGCCATCTCCCAACCGTACACGTGGAAGGGTGATGTTTGGATTAGGTCCATCTGTATAAACGAAGGACGTTTTAAATTTTATTTAAAAAAAAAAAAAAAAAAACTTCACGATACCATTACTATTTTCACCGTTTATCCCACTGAATATTCACCGTTAACTATCTATAATTAACGAGGTCTTGGGTTTGAGTACCCATGGGTGGTGAAATCCTAGTTTTTATCCGTTACTTTAGCGGGCACAGATCAGATTGATGGGATTATCTAGAAGGTATGTATGCGGAGAAATAAGACATCTAATCTAAGGTTACTTCAGACATTAGTATTGTAGAACAAAACAGAACGTGAGTCTAAAAATAAAGTAGATTTAAAACTCATGTGTAACCCATTACATGGGAAAGTGAGAAAAAAGTTCAACCATTGAAATCTTTCTTAAGCCCTGTCATGTTTAAAGGAAATGTTGGAGAGCTAGGATTTAGAATCCCACAATTCGAAACCCTTCTGTTGTGTTTGGCACCCTGGATTTAGAATCTATTATAATTCAAAAGTATATATTTATAAGGATTTGAATTTAATTATTAAAATAATGTTAATCTCTCTAATTAGTATACTTGTGTAATGTTTGATACAATGGTTGTGATAAGCCTGTTAAAATATATACTTGGCCCGAAAATAATAAAATTTCAGGCCTTAGAAGGGTCATAAGCACAAGATCACATCCAAATGACTAACTAATGATTTTTAACTGTTGATTTATATGGCCAATGTTTGGACAGTGCCGATAATTGTGTTAGAGTAATTATAGTGATACAATTGAGAATCTAATTGTTTTGGGATACTGTCAATGGGTCATGTGCCCAATAAATTAATAGTCTAGTAACACACATGTTACACATGTAACTCTTAGAAGTATTTTAGATGTAATTTAAGTTTTTACTTTAGATTTCAAACTCCTAAATTTGAAACCCCTCAATTAACTTATGGTGCCAAATATACTAGGTGATTTGAACTCAAAACACTCAAATTCATGATGTCAAACGATCCCTAAGGTTATTCCCATGCAAATAAAATATAGACACAAATATCATCCTGATACAATACTTCCATAACCCTTACCAAGTTTTCATTGGCGGGTGTTTAATTCCTTCTATGCAGTGTGTTTGGGTCACATGAATTTCTATATGCCTGATTTCATGCTCACTAGAGCTGGGCAACGGTTCGGGTCGGATCAGATTTGGCCTAACCCGGTCCGATCCGAAATTCCACTAGTCTGACCTGAACTCAATCCGATCCGAGACTAAGTCCGAGTCACCTGACTCAGACCGATCCGATGCTTGATTGACTTGACCCGAACCGAGTCCGACTCGGTAAGGGAAACCGAGTCGTATCGAGTTGGGTACGATTCGGATCGTTTAATATGGTATGGTCCACTTTAGTCTTCAATATATTGTATTTTTGTGTTCAACGCCTAAAATAATACGTCAAAATGGATGAACGGCTTAGATAAAACATATACATCAAGGTGGGCCCACATGACTATGAAAGAAGTGGCGGTTTCTCTGGTCGTACTTATGTTGACGTTCACTGCAGTGACTTTTTTTTCGCGTGACTTGCTGTATTGAGGTTAGCAAGTTTTATGGGTCTAATAGTGGGGTATGTGTTATATCCAAACCATCCATTCATTTGGCGAGCTAGTCTTAAGGCTTAAGACTAAAAATAAGACAAATCTAACTATCATGTGGACCACACAAATTGTTTAACGGTGAAATTCATTCTCTGCTACTATTTGTGATGTGGTCCAGATGATCTTTGGATATTATTCATTTTTTGGACTATACTCTATAATGGTCTCTAAAAATATATGAACGGTGTAGATATAATAAATACATCACTGTGGGGCCCATATAACTTTGATATCCTTTGAATCGTTCGTATAACTCGGGGCTTGAGGAGCGTCAGTGCTCGTCTTGGCACGACACGTACCTACAGCTAGCCCATAGAGTCAGCTACATAGCTGATAGCTGTGTTCGGTACACCAGCAAATCCATTTATTATGTACACCCTAAACTCTGTTGGGGCCCACCTTGAATGCATGTGATTTATCCATGCCATCCATTCGTTTTTGCAGATCATTTAAATAGTTGAACTCAAAATTGATGCACATCCAAAGCTCAAGCGGACCATACCATAGGAAAAAGTAGGAGGATTAATAAGAACTACTCCGGATTGGGTAGGATCGGATCGGATTTTCGGGTTGGGTCAGGTCGGATCAAGGCCAATCCGAACTCGACCCGAAAAGATTCAGATCTGGATAGAACTAACCGATCCGCACCGATCCAGACCGTCGGTTCGGTTCTAATCGGGTCGGATCGGGTCGGATCCACCAGATCGGATCCGTTTTGCCCAGCTCTAATGCCCACAGAGCCTATATATGAGTCCTTACACATGGCTCAGTGGTAGATTCATCAGAGTTTCAACACAAAGGTCATGGGTTGGAGTAGCCATTATGGTATGTGTGGGTGTGACAGAGTGTGTAAACAAAAAAAAAAAAAATGACAATATACATTAGATTCTAGGAATAAAGGATCTAATTTTATAAAGGAAACAAGGAGGTTTAAAAGAGCCTATACAATATTCTATATTCCTATTTTATTATTGTTTTAAAAAACTGATTGAGGAAGTGACCTTGAGGCAGACATCGTGTGAGCCTACTTTCCATTACAATACGCAAGTCGTGTCTCCTTTCACGAGAGGATGATAAAATGCCTCTAATATGACTTTTTAAGAAGCGGATTACGTGAAGGATTACGTGAAGCCTAGAGACAGTGAGTCCCCTACCATGGGCCACTTGGTGTATTCATTCGATATTCACGTTCTTGGTTCATCCATTTTTTCATATCATTTTATAATATGAGCCCAAAGATAAAGTAGATTTAGATATAAGGTGAACCCTACTATATAAAATATTAGTAATTCAACTCCCTACCATTAAAAGCTTGTAAAGGTATACTGTAATGTTTCACAAAATTTGTTTGCCATCTAACCTGTTGATAAGATCACCCAAATCTGGATGAAAGTAAAAGAACAAATATCAAATTAATCACAACCTTTTATAGCCCACAAAAAGTTATAAGTGATCAATCACCACCGTTTCTTACAGTATGGTCCACTTGAGATTTGGATCTATTTAATTTGTGAGCTCATACCATATAATGATCTGGAAAAAAACGTATGGACGGCTTAGATACATAATACATACATCAAGATTCAAGATAGCCCTGCGCTAAGGGCCGCACCTATCCTGCTCCCGACTTTATGGAGAGGCGCAGTTTAGCCTCTCTACGCACCTGGCTTAAGTTAGAGGACGGCGTAACGCGAGTTCGTCCACATGGAAAGCTTAACAGCTTTTTTCATGTTAAAGGCTAGGGTGGGCACACGTGTGGTTTTGCATGGGACATCGTAGCCATCTCTCAGATGGGCCCCATCGTGCAAGATGACCTGCCTTGAAGAGTACTGGTCCACTCATCAAGTGAATCATTGGATGCACTAGTTGTGGGCCCCACGATAACCGGCGGTCGTTTTTTTGGGCCAGTTCATGTAGCTGATGGGATCGACCTGGGCCCACCCGATGTACGGTTTGGATGTGTCACGTGGCCATGCCTATAGGTGCGTGTGGGCTTAAGCAACATAACTGTTTCTTCTCCTCTCCTGAAAAGGACAGGTAACTCGCAGGAGCTGACCAAATCGTAGTTCTCTATCATGGATTGCTGACTCGTCCGAGTCAACTCGAACTCAGCATCCGATTCGGCACCAGAAGCCAACATTGAAAAGATGCCTCACTCGAAAGTCAACTCAGGACCGAGCGAGTCAGTCTGAGTCACTGAATGTATCTCTACATAGGTCTGAAAGTCCGGCCGGTTTAACCCAACCAACCCAACATTGAGTTGGGCTCGGTAGGATGTATCGGGTTTGGTCTTAGGCTTAGGCTATACATACACTAACCCGATGAAACTTGGGTCGAGCTTGGACTCAGGGTCGAGGTCAAGTTGAAGTCTCGAGCTGCCCGGCTCAACTCGAACCCGATCGATATATTAGTTACGTATAAATTATAATTGGAGGCGGATTGTGTGTGTTGAAGGTACATGAAATTTTAGTGTCGTCGGGTCTCATTAGTCCACGCTATTTCTAATACGCCAAATTTCTCTCTCCCAAATAAATTACATGCTACACAACATGACTTTTAAATGAGTAATTTAGAAAAAAAAAAAGTTCTTTACAATAAATAATTACATATATAATTAATAAAATCATAGGTATAAAAAAATAAGAAATGTATTGAAATATAATAAACTAATATAATAATGAAAATATTAGCATGTATAGACCCGACCGAGCCCACTTGAATTGTGCTTGGGTTGAGAATTCCCAACTGAGGTTGAGTTGGGCTGGACTAGGGTAGAGGTATAGGAACCTTGGGTTGGGCTAGGGTTGAGCACCAACCCACCCCAACCCAACCTAACCCAACCTACTTTCAGCCCTATCTCTAGACCTCCAGAGTTCAGATGGGGGTGGCAACTGGGCTGGGCTGGCCCGAGTTCAGCCCACTTGGGCAGATTTAGGCTCATCAACGGACCATGGGTTGGGCCCACTTACCGGATTGACTCGGTTGGGCTGAGTCTCGTTCCAGATCCCAAGTCATGCACTGGAAATGGACACAACTTGGCCTGGACAGGTTACAATCCTACACCTCCATTCTATGATGGACTCATTCTTAATGAATGGGACCGTTAACCTAATGGGCCATCCCAAGTTGAAACCTTAAGTGCTGTATCATCATTTCACCACAGGACAGAATTCACGGCTTGGATGGGCAACATGCTTAGATCGAAAATGAATGGTTAAAACATAAAACAAAGGAGAATTACTATGGAAAGAGAGGTTGAGATCTAATCACCCACATGCTACGGTCCCACAACTTATGGCACCATACCATCTTTCCCGCCAAAATGCCACTTGTATAGGGAAAGCAGTAGGCCCACCATCAATATCACTCTTCTCTAAGATCAGGCTTATTTGCTACTTGGTGGGCCGCTGATGTAGAGTGGGTTGCAGACAATTTCGTGGCCAAGATGGATTAGAAAGGGCCCAATTGGAAGTGGAAGTGATCCAGACCGTCTAGACTTTAAAATAGACGTATCTCACAAACCAAAATGAGTTATCGGACGTATCATTTATGATTTTGGGGTAGGATGAGCTACTTTAGCCACCCAACGGGTTGCCCACACCAAATTTGCAAAATACCATCAGATCCACCATCAAATTCCTGTTTTAATTTTGTTTTTACTATTTATATGTAGTAAGTTTTAGTTTGAGTATAACTATTCATCAGTTGGGATTTAGGAGTTGCCCTAAATATGAAAAGTGCTTAGAATGGTTAGGGGAACATCATGGTTCTGCCAAATAGAACACTTAGTATTTTTGGCTATAAACCATGCACAGTGGTAGGAATCACCACCATCTATAAAATGGTAAGTTTACTATTTATGGTAAGTTGTGATTTTTAAGAGTTTTAGTTGTAGTTTAATTCGGAAACTTCTTACATGGCTTAGGACCTGTTTGTTAAATCTGAAATTCGAAGTTTAAATATGAAATCTGAATCTGAAGTCGTAAAACTAATATTAAATCTAGAATAACTGGTTAACTAACGTTTGCAATGTTTGAAATATATTAATTTGACATATTTACCTATATGAAACAATCGTGATTGAATCTCTGTCTTTAAAAACTCCATGAATTTCACTGAAATGTTTATTTGTCATCTAACATATTGAAAAGGTCACAAACAACTAAACGAAGAGATGACACAAATATCAACATGATCCAAAGCTTTTGTGGCTCAAAAGAATTTTTAAATGGTCAATCATCATTGTTTCCCATACAAAGGTCCATCTAAGATTTGTAGCTAATTTATTTTTTGGATCATGCCCTAAAATAAGCTTTCAATATAGATGGATAGTATAGATGTAGTCACATATATCACAGTAAGCCCACCTTTGTGGATCAGGGTCCCACCCACCTTTGTGGATCAGGGTCGCACCAAATCCGCTCCTCAGATTGGGAAGGCAAATTTGCTAGTTACTTTGCCTCTAGCTAATGGCCATTGGTCAGTGTTACCCCCCCCCCCCCAAAAAAAAAAAAAAAAAAAAAAAAAAAACTGGCGTGTATCGAGCGGATCTGCCTATAAAAATTTAATTTTGAAAATTCACTCTCATCTTTAAATAAAAAGTAAAAATAAAAAAATCATGAAAGAAGTTTAAAAACTCATTTTAAACTGGATCTATACCTATTTTAGGATTAGAAAAATAATTCGAATGGAATTCAACAAATCAAAGCGAAGCGGACCATTGTAAAATTTTTTGGGAAAGAATGATAAATCTTCACTTTCTTTTTTATATTTTCATCTTCTTTTTATTATATTTCAATGTAATGAACCCTAGTTCACCAAATCATGTTTAATTTGTGTTCAATTGGATCCCATTTAGTTCACATTCAACAAGTCAAACCGACGGACAACATTCTCATACAGGATTGTCCAATACACCGTCATATGCATGTTCAAAATACCAAAAATGAATGATTTATGAATATTTTATTGTTCTCTTCTTCTTCTTTTTTACTGAAAATTTCTTAATTCTTTGGCTTAAATTTTTTTTTTTTTTTTTCCTGACCAATACAGACTAATATGGACCCATTGTGCCCTTATCATATCATTTTTTGGACGGCCGATAAGCCCTCCAATACTGATATTCAGAACCATGGTTGGTGGTATAAACTAGAAAGACTTCTTTCTAACGGTTCCATGGAGTATCTGAAACGAGCCCTAGCCCTATATTTCAACGCTCTGTTTCAAACTGATTCATCCGTTCGTCAGTTGATATCTTCTCCAATTTAAGATGGTATGGTGAAAGTTTTCACGAAGCTAGATTACAGTGACGAGGGATAAGAACAGCTTGTTGGTTCTGCTTCATGTGAGTAAAACAAAGAAATTAGAGAGCATGTCAAAAGATTGCATTAGCATTGCTGCCCTGGCTTTAGGAGGATATATCCGTCCTTCAACTATTCTGTATGGCTAGCAAAAGGAAGGATCATCACAACCATTCATTCAAATAGCCCCAAACATCATAGAATCTCAGACTTCTAAAATTATGGGATGTTGGTTTCAATCTACATCCAAATGAAACCACAAATGTGTAAATTTTAATTGAAACATAATGTAGAGCAGGTCGTGGATGTTGAGAAAAGTCTTAAATCTAAGGTTTTGAGGTCGTTCGACCGGTCGTGGGAAGCTTCGACTGGTCGTAGGAGACGCTCGACCGGTCGTAGGTTCGAGCCCTTATACGACTCAAAGTCCAACAAGTTTTTTGCTGTTTTTTATTGTAGCCAGGACTGGTCGAAGGTAAGCTACGACTGGTCGAAGGTGGACCAGTCGAAGACTGGCTACGACTAGTCGAAGGTTACGCAGTTTGTTCCGCGATTTTGCGCGAAACTGCAGATTTGAGTCCTTTCGCAACTGAGATGCGGAAGGGAAGTTTCCTAAACTATAAATAGGTATTCCTAGAGTTTTTCTAGGAAGTTGTGATGAATGCTAAGGGTTTCTAAAAGGGTTCCAGGGTTTCTAAAGGGTGTAGCAAGGGTGAGATTCGAGGTTGTTCGAATCGGGTAAGTCCTTTCTCTTTGTAATTGATGCTTTCATAGTGGTGATCTGTCGCTTTGTGCCGTGGTTTTTTCCCGCAAGGGTTTTCCACGTTAAATCTGTGTGTTCTCTTTTCTTGTGTGTGCTTGGTGCCATTGGATTACCATCCTAGATCTAGATCTGTGTGATTCCGCAGGTCAAAAATCCCAACAAGTGGTATCAGAGCAATCGGTTGGGACACAGATCTGAATCTGAGGGATTAGTAATAATGGCGAGCGCTAGGTATGATATTGAGAAGTACTCAGGGAAAAATAATTTTGAGTTATGGAAGATCAAGATGATGAGTTCCTTAATCAAGCAAGGCGAAGATGATGCTCTTGAGGAGCGGAAGTCCACCATGAAAGATGATGATTGGAATACTCTTGATAAGAAAGCCTTATCATCGATCCGTTTATGTCTCACGGATGAGGTTCTCTACAATGTCATGAGGGAGAAAACTGCGGCTAATTTATGGGCGAAGTTGAAGGATGTTTATGCGAAGAAATCCTCTGAAAATCGTCTGCACTTGAAGCGGCAGTGGTATAACTTCAAGATGGCAGAGGGTGGAGATCTGGAGGCTCACATCAGCAATTTTAATAAATTGGTTTACAAATTGCTCGATATGGATGAAGTGATGAAAGATGAAGAACAAGCATGTATGTTGCTGAATTCTCTCCCGGAGTCCTATGAGTCATTCAAGGACACTACGTGCAGCATGAATAAAACTCTGAGTGTCGACACTGTTATCTCAGCCCTTCAAGGGAAGGCTATGAGACAGCTAGACAGCAACATAGGGACATCTTCTGATGCACTGTTTACAGTGGGTAGGAATTCTGAACACGGTACAGGTTCTTCAGGTTCTAGATCCAAATCCAAGGGCAAGGGCAAAGGAAAGGTAAAGTGCTGGAATTGTGGGAAGGAAGGACATGTGAAAAGGGATTGTGAAAATCCTAAATCTAAGAGGGAAGATTCTGAGGCTTCATGCAGGGAGGCTAACACTGCCACGTCAGATGAATCGAGTGGATGTGATGGTGATGTTTTGTCTGTGTCTTCGTTCAGACGGTCATACGATGATCGTAAGGACGAGTGGATGCTAGACACAGGGGCATCTTTTCACATGACTCCTCATCGGAGTTGGTTCACCAGCTACAGGGAGTGCGATGGTGGATAGGTATTTATGGGCAATAATATTGCCTGTAATGTTGTGGCTATTGGTACGGTACGCATCAGGATGTTTGATGGGGTGGAGCGTACCTTGACTGATGTCAGTCACGTTCCGGATTTGAAACAGAATCTGCTTTCTCTTGGTGTGCTTGAGGCAAAGGGATGCAAGTACACAGGTATTGATGGTGCTCTTAAGGTATCCAAGGGGGCACGGGTAGTCATGATAGCGCAACGACTCGATCATGTTTACAGGTTGATCGGGAGCACTTCAAAAGGTGGAGCTACAGTGGATGTAGCGAATTCCACCTCTGCACGTGTATGGCATGATGGGCATGGCCACATGAGCGGGCAGGGCAGGAAGGCTGAGACGTGCGGACAGGGATACAGAGCAGGTGGAGCAGCCACCTGTGAGAAGAACCACATGGCATGATTGCAGGATATCGGCAAGGTACATGGACGACTCCAATATTGCAGGGGATTTATCTTCTATTCTGATGGCTCTAGGTGAGCCTGGTGCTGAGAAGTGGAAGGTGACTATGGGCGATGTGATAGATTCGTTGTACCAGACCGACATATGGGAGCTGGTGGAGCTTCCAGTGGGCCGGTGAGCGGTTGGATGCAGGTAGATTTTCAGGAGGATATGGCATAGATACAGGGTAAGGTTGGTAGCGAAGGGTTATACTCAGAGAGAAGGGATCCGCTTCTCAGAGATATTCGTGCCGACGGTATAGCAGGTATCTATCAGATCCGTGATTGGCACTGGTTGGCCAATGTGATCTTGAGCTATGATGTGAAACAGAGATAAGAGAAGAGGTCAAGGAGCTACATGGTTGAAAATTGAAGACTTGGTGGAGATTGTTGAGAAAAGTCTTAAATCTAAGGTTTTGAGGTTGTTCGACCGGTCGTGGGAAGCTTCGACTGGTCGTAGGAGACGCTCGATCGGTCGTAGGTTCGAGCCCTTGTACGACTCAAAGTCCAGCAAGTTTTTTGCTATTTTTTATTGTAGCCAGGACTAGTCGAAGGTCAGCTACGACTGGTCGAAGGTGGACCAGTCGAAGACTGGCTACGACTAGTCGAAGGTTACGCAGTTTGTTCCGCGATTTTGCGCGAAACTGCGGATTTGAGTCCTTTCGCAACTGGGATGCGGAAGGGAAGTTTCCTAAACTATAAATAGGTATTCCTAGGGTTTTTCTAGGAAGTTGTGATGAATGTTAAGGGTTTCTAAAAGGGTTCCAGGGTTTCTAAAGGGTGTAGCACGGGTGAGATTCGAGGTTGTTCGAATCGGGTAAGTCCTTTCTCTTTGTAATTGATGTTTTCATAGTGGTGATCTGTCGCTTTGTGCCGTGGTTTTTTCCCGCAAGGGTTTTCCACGTTAAATCTGTGTGTTCTCTTTTCTTGTGTGTGCTTGGTGTCATTGGATTACCATCCTAGATTTAGATCTGTGTGATTCTGCAGGTCAAAAATCCCAACAGTGGACAGTTTCATGGCCAAGATGGACCAGAAAAGGCCCGGTCGACGACAGAAGTGATCCGGACCATCGGACCTTAGATCGAGCGTATCTCACAATCCGGAATGAGTTACCTGACGTAAATAATATGATTTTGGGGTAGAACGAGCTACTTTAGCCAACCAACCTTGCTACGCTGGGTTACGAGGCCCAGAATTGTGAAAAATCCCTGGATCGATGGTCGTTTTCCGTTTTAATTTCGTTTTTACTATAAATAGTAAGTTTTAGTTTGATTATAACTCTTCATATTTTTGGGCTTTAGGAGTTGCGCCCAACGTGAAAAGAGCTTAGAATAATTAGGAGAACGGTTTTGTGAAGCCAAATAGGACACTTACTATTTTGGCCAAAAACCTTGCGCACTAGTAGACATCACGACTGTCTATAAATAGTATGTTTACTATTTATAGTAAGTCACGATTTCTAGGAGTTATAGTTGTAGTTTGATTCTGATTTCTTTTTCATTGTTTGGTATCCCTATTTAAAGGGTTGTGAACTTGTTTTTATTCATTCATTAATCAATTTCGAATTTATTAGAATTTATTTCTATTTTATGCTTTATTTCCTCGTGGATACAAGAAGTCTCTGTGAGGAGTCCAGAGAAGTTCCGTGGATTCGGAATAGTTATCCTCTTGAGGAAGACGGTACTCGACCAAACTTCTAGTTTCACCTATAACAATTAACACTAGTGATTTCATGGATTTCCATTTACAATTTTATAACATTCTGCTGAAAATACTCAATCTGGCTGCATCAGTGATGTAGAGCAGGCCACGGACACTTTCATGGCAAAGATGGACCAGAGAAGGCTCGATCAGATCTGGAAATGATCCGGACCATCAGAAACTTAAAACAATCTTATCTTGCAAACCAAAATGAGTTTTTCGATCTTTCATACATGATTTTGGGGTAGGGGAAGCTACTTTAGCCAACCAACCCTGCTATGCTGGGTTACCCACACCGGATTTGCGAGATTCCATCAAATCGACGGTCAAAAGTCCATTTTATTTTCATTATTACTATAAATAGTAAATTTTAATTCAATAATAACTTTTGATCCTTTGAGTTGTAAGAGTCCCAACATAGGCCAAATTGGACACTTACTATTTTTGGCCGAAAACCATGAAGTCTAGTATGAATGGTGACCGTCTATAAATAATAAGTTTCCTATTTATAGTAAGTCACGTTTTTAGGGAGTTTGAGTCTAAAACTTATCTTAGGTTTGAGCTCATTAGTTAAAGGATTGTAAATTCATTTTTTTTTTTAAATAATCAATCAATTTATTTTTTAATTATTAAAAATTATTTCTATTTTATCCATGGTAGATTCGAGGAAATTTTGTGAGGAATCCAGAGAGCCCCGTGGATTCGGAGTAGTTATCCTTAAGGAAAACGATGATCGACCTCATCATGTCATTCCCTGTGTCAATCGGCCTCATGCTCCATAGTTAACTTTAGATGAAGGTTCCTTTCTAAGATATGAGGTTGAAAAGGCTTTTAAAGAAAAAAGTAAAATCTGAAGGCCCCATGAAAGTTTCCTATGCTTGCTTCTATTGAAGCATGTCTAGTGAATTTGATCATCTTTTGAAGAGAGATGCTTCACTAGAAACATGAGTTCATCAGAACACAGAACCAAACATCTAGTAAAAGACCGTAACAAAACCAATTACTTCAAAGACAACACTCATATTCAAGCATCATGTGTTTATGAATGATAGATTGTGATTGTAAATGATTTCATGCTTGTTGTCCACAAAATAAATATAACTTCCAGCTTCGTTTTTGCCTTGGACTATTGGCATCTAATCACCTACGATAATTCTGGATGTCTTCTTCATGGGTCTTGTCATTCAACAAAGACATCAAACAAAAGCTACAAACAGAAAATTCATTTCCATAACTCATCGAAAAGAAATAGAAAAATCATTTCCATAGCATCATATGTTCATATAATCTGTAAACCAAGAGAAAGACCAGAATACAAAATTTCGGTGCCCAGCAAGATCGACTTTCAAATAGAAGCACAATGGATCTTAGTCTCCAAAGCGTTCCATCACGATCACCAGGCTCACGACATACTCTCTCTGTTTCATGGTGAATCAATGACAATTTCCCTTTCAATCTTTAAGTGCAATTTTTTAATTTTTTATCTTTACATGCCAGAAACAAAATGACTTAATGAATTACAACCTCATCTATGATATGCATCCTTCTTATACAGTTAATAATGAAGAAATGACATTGCCTGTTGGGTGGAGTGCCTACAGTTAGGATTGTGCCTTCTATCATGGGAATGGCCCAAAATCCAATCAGCATGAAATTCTAAGAATGGTGTGATAGAGCATATGCAGCTTTTGATGGATGGTTTCAATCTTCCACATTCGTGCACTACTGGCACAGGTGACAAGTGATGGAAATTCATTAAAAAGAAAAAAAAAAGAAAAAAGGCAGCTGCCCGACCAAGAGACAGTACAGCGCGATTAAAATAAAGGTGGCGACCAAACCATCCCTAATATTTCTAATGAGAAATAGAGATGGATGGTAAATAGGAGTCCGGTTCCTTACAACTAGCTACATGTAGGGCCTGCAATGGTTTGTACGCAACCTGTCCAGCAGCTGCTCTACCATTAAAATGACACACTCCAAAATTCTAGTTGATCCAGTAACCGAGAGACAATTATTTTATAATGGACAACCACCCCAAAACTCCAAAATTTACTTAGTGGCCACCTAATTATAGAACCAGCCTAATTTTTTGGGCATCTTATTTTCATGATGGGCTTGGACATCTTAGATGCAATATACACACCATGCTAAGGCCCCTTATCTCAAAGACACCTTATAAATCTTACATCTTTACTATATATTTGTGTTATTTATGCATCTTACATCTTTACTATATATTCATGTTATTTTTAGATTTAAGATGGTATTAGAGACAGAGTAAACTACAATTTCCGTAGTTTGAAGCGCAAAAAAAGTCGGAGATTGTTTGTGCAGCCCTCACTATCCACTCTACGGTAGGTTGAGCTCTGCGCTCCCTTCATTTTGCAGCAGGTCATCCCTGTCAAGCGCAAGGCCTCTTTCAAGAACTGTGTCTCCACCATTTCGGTACCAGCATGGCCCCGTATAGACGGCATTCCAGCGGCGCCCCACCCCTTCCGTCTCCGGAATCACATCAACCAGCATTTCTCTGCCACTCGAATCGCTGCCTGTTTTCCATTTTCAGCTGGCTTGTGGAAATCCTCGAAGCCGTTCTTGTTCGTCACCTTTGTCTCGCTGAGACAGTGCCATTGCCACCGCCTTCGTTCGTCCCCACTGCTGCCTTTGACCAGTGACTGTCATACCCACCACCGCTTACCATATCCTCAAATCCCCTCTCTCTCATCCCCGGCCAAACTCCAGACCAGATCCGGCAAAAAAAAAAAACCCACCTCAGACCGCCATTCGCCACACCCTGTGGCATCTCTCTCTCTCTCTCTCTCTCTCTCTCTCTCCACTAGCGAATCGAATTCCGGCACAGCTCTACCCCTACCGGTGGCGTCGCTTGCGCTCATCGCTCTCACAAGGGAGCGGATTAGATGAGACCCGGGATGCACCGAGGTGGGTGGGACCCCTAACTGTGGAGCTCACAGTGATGCATGCGCCTTAAATCCACACCGTCCAACCATTTTGAAGGCTCATTTGAGGGAATGATCCCAAAAATGAATCTGACTCAAATCTTCCGTTGACCACATCAGAGGAAACAGTCGTGAATCCCGCTATTAAAAACTTTATGGATTCCACCGGAAGGTCACGGACACCGAAATGAAGAAACCACACAAATATTATATTCATCCAAAGCTATGGCCTGTTTGGTCGTGCAGATTGGATGGGATTGGGTTGTATTAGGGTGGATTGCATGGCTTTCAAGATCATAAATGAGTGGATTACGTGCAATCCCGCTGGATATATCCAGCAGGCTAGCTCGTGGCATGTTTGGACAGGCGGACGTTTGGCGCCAATGGCTGGCATATCCAGGGATGCAAAGTTTGTTTCCGTTTGGCCGGACACATATACCACCTTCTTCTTGACTCAGATCAGACTCAGAGACAAATCCCACCTCAGAAGCCTCAATTTCAGGGTGAATTTCACAGCCTGCTGCAATGAAGCCGAGAATCCGATCAAGAAAAAAAAAAAAAAAAAAAAAGAAAAATCCATCATATAAAACAGAAAAAAAAAAAAAAATCCAACAAACAGCAAAAAAAAAAACAAAAAAACCCACCTGAATTTTAGATGAATTTCGAAACTTGCATCATCAAAACCAAAAAAACCGGCTAATGAAATTAGAAGAAAGAAGAACAATAAAAAAAAAAACTCAACATCAAATGATTGCAGCAGTAGGATCAGTGTGATGTTTTGTTTATGATCCAAAATTCGAATAGAGTAATCAGATGTTCTGTTTATTCAATCGATGTGATTTTGTATGGATATCTAATCTGTAGTGGGGCCAACTATTTGGATGGTCTGGATTGATGTGTACATGTCCCAAACATGTAGAGGCTGCGTGCATGAGTATAAATAGAGATACTCTGCCAGTGGATATGAGGAGTTCTTTGATCCGAGAAGGGATCGACATCAGCATCCAGTGCGGGATTTGGGATATGAGGAGTTCTTTGATCCGAGAAGGGATCGACATCAGCATCCAGTGCGGGATTTGGGATATGAGGAGTTCTTTGATCCGAGAAGGGATCGACATCAGCATCCAGTGCGGGATTTGGGAATCCGTCATCTGATCCGGCGAAATCCATTGATCTTGAAAATCCAGCACAATACCTCACTGCCCAAACAGCCGGGCATACAGACCACGGTGGATTTGGTACTTCAATCCCACCGAATCTATCTTAATACCACTGAATCCGCCCGTCCAAACATGCCCTTATAGCTCACGGGAAGTTTTTTATAATAGTCCACCACTGTTTCCTGTATTATGGTCCAACTGAGATTTGGAACTGCTTTAATTTTTGGACAATGGTAAACCAAGATTTCAAAATGGATGGACCACATGGATATAGTTACATACATCACGATCAGCCCTACGGTCAGGTTCCAACAACTCGGTGAATCAAGGGTCTCACCTAATCTGCTCCCCAATGGCAAAGTGCTACAAGCTATGCAGAAGCTGATTGCGTGGGGTGCAACACACCACCGACCTTGGTAGTATGTTAACGTCACCAAGTTTTATGGGTCTCACCATGATGTATGTGTTATGTCAGCACTGTCTATTCATTTTGCTAGATGATTTTAATGCATGAGTTAAAGAATAAAGTAAATCCATGACTTAAGAGGAACATTGACAACCCCCATTGAAACCTTCTTCTAGCCCTTGGTGATGTTTATTTGCCATCAAAGCTGTTCACAAGGTAACACATACCTAGGTAAAGGAAAAACACAAATATCAACTTGATCTAAAACTTCCATGATCTTGAGAAGTTTTCAACACTAAATATTTAATCCCAGTTGTTTTCTGTAGTGTGGTCCACCTGAACCTTAGATTTGACTCATTTTTTGTCTATGATGTAAAATGATCTCTCAAAATAGAGGGACGGTGTGGATATAATATATACAACATGGTGGGACCCACATAACTTGGTGACGTGCACGCCTAATAATCTGCTTCCAGCCTCCTCACATGTGCTTCCTAGCAGAGTAGCCTGCTACGAAGATCTAACGACATATATCTCCACATGTGGCTCGTCTTCCTCAAGCTTTGCCTTCAGCAAGGAAGTGGGATTGTCTGGCAAAGTTATGTGGACCACATGACATCCACACCGTCCATCTATTTTGTGAGATCAGTTTAGCACTTGAGCTAAAAAAATGACCTAGACCCAAACCACAAGTGAACCACACCACAAAAAGCAGCAGGATAGTCCATATGAAGGGAAAACACAAATACTTCCATGGCCCTCGAGAAATTTTCAACGGACATTCAACGTTCACTGCTTCCAATGGTGTGGCCACTTTGGGGTTTGGATCTGCCTCACTTTTGGGCTCATGTACAAAAGTGATCTTAAATAATGGATAGATGGGTAGGAATAACAAATACATTCATGGTGGGGCCCACATAACTTTGCCATATCAACACACCACCAAAGTCGGTTAATTCTTGGTGGGGCCCACATACATTCTGGTTACTTACATCTCCTTTTCCTTTAATATTTTTTTCCTGAGAATATTCTCCAAAAGTGCACCTAATGTTGATGCGCATTTGGAGACTATCGATCCATTATCACCATTTTTCCCCTACTGTGTCAGCGCCTCCATTCACCCATCGTCACAATCTCAGAACATCGTTGAGAAATAAATATAATCATTATTAAAAGACTTCTTGTGACTATTTCTAAGTATTGTGTGGAATGAGTCAATCATCCACTCTAGTTTGTCTCAATACACTTTCTGGATACGCGGTTCTCAACCAAGCCTTGCTTTTTGTGATGTGGGATGATATCTATGCATCCCTTTATTGTAGGAAAATGCGTTCATTAGTTTCGAAAAGAAAGCATAGCACCAACCCACTTCCCATGGAAGGAGAAGAAAATATTATCATGCCTACGACTAAGAGATTGCCCATGATTGTGGAGAGAGCAGCTAGTTGTTTCCTTAGAATGTGGAAATACCTACTTGTAGCCCAAGCTTTGAAAAACTATATGGGGAACCCGAGGCTAGAAAGGAAAGTAGAGAGAATTGTATGGCTTCTGTTACAAAAGATTTTTCGTTGATCTTCTAAACTCAACATATTCAGGTTGAGATTTTAGATGGATCATTTTGTACTTGGCGTATGGACTAAACGTCTGAACTTATTGTTATGTCCTGCATATGGACTTGACCTAATTATGTTGGCAATATGGGCCTATATATAATATAATATATATATATATATATATATATATATATATATATATATAATATAGAAACATTTAAAGCTACCAAAGAACAATAAACGATATCCCAGCTACTAAAATTTTATATCCATCGGAGTGCAATGGGTGAAATCATGGGAATCAAAAGTGTCATTAGATTATTACTAGGCATTGGAAGTGTCATTAGTTCACATCCCAGAAATCTTAAAAAATGTCTGTTTTATGCTACTCATCCTTTCATCACCACTTGTCACTTTGTCACCTTATGCTCATCTCATACTACACATTCAATTCATCGTTCATGTTACTCATTCACCCGTCACCACCTTACTATGAAATTTTTATCTCTCTCTCTCTTTAACTTTCAAATAGATGTTCATTGTACTTTTCAAACCTAAGTTCCTCTTTTCAGGGCACTTTGAGATTCTCAGTGGTGTGAGATGCGTCTTCTCACTTCATGCTACTCATCGTTTCATTACCACTTGTTGAAAGTGTCTGCTCACTTCATACCAATTGTTTCATCACCACTCATTGCTTCGTTGCGTCATCCTCACCTCATATACTGCAAATCTATTTGTCACTCATATTATTTGTTGAGTCATCACCACATTACCATTAAATCTTTTCTTTAAAAAAAAAAAAAAAAAAAAAAAAAAAAAGATATTTATTGTATCTTTTAAACTCAAGTTTCTCTTTTCAAAGCACCTTGAATTTTTTAGTGAAATAAACAAATTCATATTTTCCACAATATAGTCCCTTTCGTTTAACACTTGTGAATAGAATCCTAATAGTTTCCTAAAGATGTGAAACCCATTTCAATAAACCCTAAATTTTTAGTGAAATAAACAAATTAATTCATATTTTCCACAATCTAGACCCTTTCGTTTAACACTTGGTGAATAGAATCCTAATAGCTTCCTAAAGACGTGAAACCCATTTCAATAAGCCCTAAATGCATTACTTTTGGGGGATAAAATTGAACAAATACTCTAAAACATCACATTAGAATGCATGTTGATGATCCAACAATTGAGCAGATGAAACCCTAAAAAACAACATTGAATTTAAAGAAAGCCATTTTGATTATGCCCTAATACATCATTATTTCCTAATACTAAAAGAACATTCCATTTCTTCTCAAATTCAATTCATTATCAGACATCATAAAATTTCATGATATTTTGCTGCAAACTAGATTGATTAGTCATAAAATATCGCGATATTTCACTATATTTTTGTGCAAGTAAACATACTATTAGCTTCTTCTTCTTTTTTTAATACATTGAGAGTAGGGGTGCACACAGTTCGGTTTCGGTTTTGAAACTGGAACCGAATGGCCAAGGATGTAGGTAAATTGGTCCTGCCAGCTGTCCATATGGACCGTTAATGTGAAGGGGGCCACCTTTAGTTCTCATGCTTTTGGAACCGGATCCGAACCGTGTGCACCCCTAATTGAGAGGAAGACTTATGAAATCATCGGAAGGATTATATTACATCTCATTCACTTCCTGATCAAGAATCTTCTTCACTATTGGATTATTGCAATTGTGTTTCTCCTCCGCCATGATGGTGTATAGGATAAGTGGTGTAATTCAGTAGCATAGGATAGAGAAATGTGAAATGGGAGGAGAAAAGCCAAGGGATTGGTAGGAAATGAGAGAGGAGAGAGATTTGATAGGACCAAAATCGTTTGCAATACCTTCACGGAAATACATCTCGATGAATTATACGATGCATCGGGACTCCAGCTGTTGGATTTGTCACTTTTTCAATGACACAATTTATTTATTTCATAGATCTTCCATTGGATGGCGCATGCTAAAAAATAACTCTAGATTTAAACCTCTTAACCTTACAAAGGCAATGATATAGCAAACATACATGTTCAGAACAAAATATTTCAATTATCAAGGGTTGAAATAAATCCAAGTTAGGCTTTTATTTGTTGTCTTTCCACCATAAAAGTGAGACTTGCCATATTAATGGTTTGGATCATTTGAAAGATGACCCAGATTTAAAGGCTAAAGTCCCAAACCTTGCGCACAAAAAATAAGGAGTTGGGGGGATATTCATGCTCTTTCTTCTCTCTCTTTTATTCTCCTCTACAATATGATCTAAAATCAGAAGAGTTAGGGTCTAGGAGGTGCACTTAATATGGTGCTCCTCCACTCTATGGACTTTCACGTATCCTATTGTAAAGAAAGTTCGTTAATTTGCTTCTGTCATGCATGTAACCATAATCTAATCTCTTCACTGTCAAGGACATCCACTCATAATATAGATTCCAAGCAGATCAAAACTTTAACAATTGAAAACCTTTCAAAAGTTGATTATAACCTTTCAAGTACTAGGCCCAGCAGAAAAATCACTTGATGACTTCCTCATCGATTTAGATATTGCCTTAAATGATTACCATGATAAAACTAGTGGATCCATTGTCAACCCATGTAAGAATCAATGAACCCTGATAGACATACCCAACATCACATAGTTTCAGTGGCCTCGTGAGCCAGATCCGCCCGGTCAATATCCAAAACTCTCACACATCCTCAGTTCTCAAGATTAATAAATTAATGTGTGCACTCAAATCCTTTATCGCATGATTATAGTCTAGGTTAATAAGTCTCCGGACTGTTAACTTGAACTTTGATCCACCAATGTAAGTATTTAAGGGTCCACACTAGAATCCAATATCATGACACACACACACACACACACACACACACACACAACTCTCTCTCTCTCTCTCTCTCTCTCTCTCTCTCTCTCTCTCTCTCTCTCCTCTCTCTCTCTCTCTCTCTCTCTCTCTCTCTCTCTCTCCTGTGTAGGGTAGGGACGAAAGTGCATGACCAACTCCAATTAGTGAAGACCTTCAATCCTAACTCAAGTCGGTCCCCTCATATAGGATAACCATACATATCTAAGATTGATGTCCACATATGCGTTTTAAGCATATGTGACTATTACAGTTCATCTAAGATTGGGATCCATGAAACACGACTCTTCACATTCTGTGATCACTATGTCTAATCTCAAGTTCCCTAAAACTATGGATGTACCATGTACTCCTCACATGATCTGATTAATGTAAGATAAATACAACATTAAGTATGTCTACAGTATACAACACATGTCTAAGAAGGACCTATGGTCATCAAGATCAACGGCTGAGATTGCCCAATCACATCCGCATGGATAGTGAATTAGGGTGCACATTAGTTTTTTGGGACACTAACTCCAAATATCAAAATTGGTAAAATATTTTATTTAAAAAAAAATAATCTAATTCCGCTATATTAATCATTGTTAAAAATCAACACCAACCACATGTGCGAGGTTGCAACAGAGTCTGTCATGACATTGGCAACAATAGCATCATCAATCACAATAGCTCCAATCAAACAATATAAATTATCAATCAACTCTCCATTCATAAGTACTATCACTTCTTTTACAATTTTTAATCAATCTTTTTTATTAAAAAAACTTATAGCCATTTTCATTAAAATTTTAAAATGGTAATAGATGTTGTGCAAGAGTCTTAAATCTGAGTCCTTTCGCAACTGGGATGCGGAAAGGAGTTTCGCGGATTTTGTGTCGCAAGTCCTTTCGCAACTGGATGCGAAAGGAGTTTCGCGGATTTTGTGACGCAAGTCCTTTCGCAACTGGGATACGAAAGGGAAGTTGCTAAAACTATAAATTGGGGTGCCTAGGGCTATTCTAAGATGATTCTAAGACTTCCTAAAGGTATTCTAAAGGGTTCTAGGGTTATCAAAGGGTGTAGCAAGGGTGAGATTCGAGGTTGTTCGAATCGGGTAAGTCCTTTCTCTTTGTAATTGATGCTTTCATAGTGGTGATTTGTCGCTTTGTGCCGTGGTTTTTTCCTGCAAGGGTTTTCCACGTTAAATCTGTGTGTTCTCTTTTCTTGTGTATGTGATTGGTGCCATTGGATTACCATCCTAGATCTAGATCTGTGTGATTCCGCAGGCCAAAAATCCCAACAAGTGGTATCAGAGCAATCGGTTGGGACACAGATCTGAATCTGAGGGATTAGTAATAATGGCGAGCGCCAGGTATGAGATTGAGAAGTACTCAGGGAAAAATAATTTTGAGTTATGGAAGATCAAGATGATGAGTTCCTTAATTAAGCAAGGCGAAGATGGTGCTCTTGAGGAGCGGAAGTCCACCATGAAAGATGATGATTGGAATACTCTTGATAAGAAAGCCTTATCATCGATCCGTTTATGTCTCACGGATGAGGTTCTCTACAACGTCATGAGGGAGAAAACTGCGGCTAATTTATGGGCGAAGTTGGAGGATGTTTATGCGAAGAAATCCTCTGAAAATCGTCTGCACTTGAAGCGGCAGTGGTATAACTTCAAGATGGCAGAGGGTGGAGATCTGGAGGCTCACATCAGCAATTTTAATAAATTGGTTTGCAAATTGCTCGATATGGATGAAGTGATGAAAGATGAAGAACAAGCATGTATGTTGCTGAATTCTCTCCCGGCGTCCTATGAGTCATTCAAGGATACTATGTGCAGCATGAACAAAACCCTGAGTGTCGACACTGTTATCTCAGCCCTTCAAGGGAAGGCTATGAGACAGCTAGACAACAACATAGGGACATCTTCTGATGCACTGTTTACAGTGGGTAGGAATTCTGAACACAGTACAGGTTCTTCAGGTTCTAGATCCAAATCCAAGGGCAAGGGCAAAGGAAAGGTAAAGTGCTGGAATTGTGGGAAGGAAGGACATGTGAAAAGGGATTGTGAAAATCCTAAATCTAAGAGGGAAAATTCTGAGGCTTCATACAGGGAGGCTAACACTGCCACGTCAGATGAATCGAGTGGATGTGATGGTGATGTTTTGTCTGTGTCTTCGCTCAGACGGTCATACGATGATCGTAAGGACGAGTGGATGCTAGACACAGGGGCATCTTTTCACATGACTCCTCATCGGAGTTGGTTCACCAGCTATAGGGAGTGCGATGGTGGACAGGTATTTATGGGCAATGACATTGCCTGTAATGTTGTGGCTATTGGTACGGTACGCATCAGGATGTTTGATGGGGTGGAGCGTACTTTGACTGATGTCAGGCACGTTCCTGATTTGAAACAAAATCTGATTTCTCTTGGTGTGCTTGAGGCAAAGGGATGCAAGTACACAGGTATTGATGGTGCTCTTAAGGTATCCAAGGGGGCACGGGTAGTCATGAAAGCGCAACGACTCGATCATGTTTACAGGTTGATCGGGAGCACTTCAAAAGGTGGAGCTACAGTGGATGTAGCGAATTCCACCTCTGCAGGTGTGTGGCATGATGGGCATGGCCACATGAGCGGGCAGGGCAGGAAGGCTGAGACGTGCGGACAGGGATACAGAACAGGTGGAGCAGCCACCTGTGAGAAGAACCACATGGCATGATTGCAGGATATCGGCAAGGTACATGGACGACTCCAATATTGCAGGGGATTCATCTTCTATTCTGATGGCTCTAGGTGAGCCTGGTGCTGAGAAGTGGAAGGTGACTATGGGCGATGTGATGGATTCGTTGTACCAGACCGACATATGGGAGCTGGTGGAGCTTCCAGTGGGCCGTGAGCGGTTGGATGGTAGGTGGACCTTCAGAGGATACAGTATAGATACAAGGCGAGGTTGGTAGCGAGGAGTTATTCTCAGAGAGAAGAGATCGGCTTCTCAGAGATATTCGCGCCGACGGTATAGCAGGTATCTATCAGATCCGTGATTGGCGCTGGTTGGCCAATGTGATCTTGAGCTATGATGTGATGCAGAAATAAGAGAAGAGGTCAAGAAGCTACACGGTTGAAGATTGAAGACATGGTGGAGATTGTTGCGAGATGTCTTAAATCTGAGTCCTTTCGCAACTGGGATGCGGAAAGGAGTTTCGCGGATTTTGTGTCGCAAGTCCTTTCGCAACTGGGATGCGAAAGGAGTTTCGCGGATTTTGTGACGCAAGTCCTTTCGTAACTGGGATACGAAAGGGAAGTTGCTAAACCTATAAATTGGGGTGCCTAGGGCTATTCTAAGATGATTCTAAGGGTTTTCCACGTTAAATCTGTGTGTTCTCTTTTCTTGTGTATGTGATTGGTGCCATTGGATTACCATCCTAGATCTAGATCTGTGTGATTCCGCAGGCCAAAAATCCCAACAATAGACTCTTTTACATATCCAATATATGTCATACACTCTAAACCATATTCGTGTTATGCTATTAAACATGGTGATTCTAACATTTTCGATCCCCATAATTTTACATGTGTTAGAATTATCTATGATAACTATGATGCTACTAGATAACTTTTATGTGTAAAAATAATTTATGTGTGGTATTATATGAAATGATGCCTAAATTCAAAATCCATTGATAGTTTAAATTCTCTCATGAAATCACTCTCGATAACACTTCCCTATCATTGAATGCACTACCTTTCTCAATTAGGTTCCCCTAATAACCCTTTGAATATGATGCTTGACATATGAATCTAGTTTAGAATTTTTTTGATTTTCTTTCTTGAGTTTATAATTTTTATAAAAGTAGCCCTTTTTTTAAGAGTCTAATACTTTCATATTTTGTACCATTTTGACTTCAATCTCATTTAATCTCTCCCATTAATAACTTTTTTTAGTAGATCTTTCTCTAGCCATCATGACATCATCAGAAGATCCCTCATGGGTTTTTCTATGGGACTCTTCATAAGCAACGTATACATATCCGACTCTATATTGAGATCTGAACCTATAATCAAACAATCCATAAATCTAACATCGAACAAAGTAGAAGTACAACATTTTCTTTATCATCAATATTCGCATTGACTATCATCAATCTGTTAATCATTATATTAAACTCACTCAAGTGCTATTACAATGAGGACCATTCCTTTATCTTTGAGTTGTATTACTATCATTGGAGAAAAAAAAAAATTTGACATCGATTTCATTAGCAATGATTTGATTAGACATGTTGACTAAAACTGAAATATCTAGTGCAAGAATAAGATACGTCATAGCTAACGGATTTTCTTCTCAAATACCTCATCTTTCATCTCTATAAGCTTCTTTTCTTTTTCTTCTAATGCAATTACACATCTTTCCTTCATCAACACCATTTTCATCTTTATTTTTTACAACGTATAATTGGATCTATTGAACTTTGGCACATTAAATCTTATATACAACTTAATCCAGCCATCTGAAATACAATTACAATACAAACACTAACATTAATCTTGTCCTAAAAAGGCTTCTCAACCTTTAGCTCTAATACCAATTGTTGTGGAAAAACACTTGCATGCAATTGATGCAGACAAGGAAAAACCACAAAAGGATTTTTTTTTTTTTTTTTTTTTTTTTAAAACTAACAAACAAAAACTCAAGAGCCAAAGCGAAAATAATAGACAAAAGGTACAAAAATTTACGTGGCCTCAAAATATACATACATTCATGGTCAATAACACATTTTTTTCTTCACTAAAACAAGATAAATAAAAAGCATAAGGCTTACATCTCTCATACTCTTCCACTATACAAAAACTTTCTCACAATATATATATATATATATATTATTATATCTATATATATATATATATATATGGGAAAAGGTACAAATGCCGCTCGAGCTGATTTTAATGTCCCATGAGGTCGAGCTGTGTGGGCCCCACCGTGATGTGTTTCGAACTCAACACCATCAGTCAGATGCACCATTCCATCGTGGGCTTGGGTCTCAAAAATCAAGTCAATCCGTGACTTGTGTGGGCCACACCACATACAGAAGTGGAGATGGGGCCGTGCACCATTAAAACATTCATAACCATTTTTTAGGGTCCACTGAGATGTGGTTTGCAAATCCAGCTCATCCATTATGTGTGTCCCACTTGAGTGAGGGTTCAGACCAAGTTTCAGGCGCATGCAAAACTCAGGTGGGCCCCACCAAGTGCTTTTATATGTTTTAACGGTGTCTTCACATAATTTTAGATGGTATGGCCCACCTGAGTTCCGTATACGGTTGATTTTTAGGATATCCCATAATTTAAAGGGAACCATCAAATGCACGGTGTTGATGGTTGAATCGCATCACGGTGGGGCCCACACAACTCGACCTCACGGGAGCTTATCGTGAGGTCGAGCGCATAGTACCTTTTCCCTATATATATATATATATCTATATATATATATATATTATATATATATATATATTATATATATATATATATATGGGAAAAGGTTACAATGCGCTCGAGCTGATTTTAACGTCCCATGAGGTCGAGCTGTGTGGCCCCACCGTGATGCGTTTCGAACATCTACCCCATCAGTCAAATGCACCATTCCATCGTGGGTCTAGGTCTCAAAAATGAAGTCAATCTGTGACTTTTGTGGGCCACACCACATACAGAAGTTGAGAGGATCGTGCACCATTAAAACATTCATAATCATTTTTATGGGCCCACCGAGATGTGGTTTGCAAATCCAGCCCATCCATTATGTGTGTCCCACTTGGATGAGGGTTTAGACCAAGTTTCAACAGCATTCAAAACTCAGGTGGGCCCCACCAAGTACTTTTATATGTTTTTGGCATGTCTTCACATGATTTTAGATGTTATGGCCCACCTGAGTTCCGTATACGGCTGATTTTTGGGATATCCCATAATTTAAATGGGACGCATCAAATGCACAGTGTTGATGTTCGAAACGCATCATGGTGGGGCCCACACAGCTCGACCTCATGGGACGTTAAAATCAGCTCGAGCGCATTGTACCTTTCCCTATATATATATATATTATATATCATATATATATATATATATATATATATATATATACTATATATTATATAGGGAAAGGTACTATGTGACTGGACCTCGCGAGTTTGTCCCATGAGGTCTAGCTGTGTTGGCCCCACCGTGATGCGTTTCGAACATCTACCCCATCAGTCAGATGCACCATTCCATCGTGTGCCTAGGTCTCAAAGATCAAGTCAATCCGTGACTTGTGTGGGCACACCACATACAGAAGTAGAGAGGGGCCGTGCACCATTAAAACATTCATAACCATTTTTGAGGGCCCACCGAGATGTGGTTTGTAAATCCAGCCCATCCATTATGTGTGTCCCACTTGAATGAGGGTTCATTCCAAGTTTCAGGCGCATGCAAAACTCAGGTGGGCCCCACCCCCACCAAGTGCTTTTATATGTTTTAACGGTGTCTTCACATAATTTTAGATGGTATGGCCCACCTGATTTTCGTATACACTGATTTTTGGATATCCCATAATTTAAAGGGGACCCATCAAATGCAACGTGTTGATGGTCGAAACGCATCACGGTGAGGCCCACACAGCCGACCTCACAGGAGCTTATCGTGAGGTGGAGCGCATAGTACCTTTTCTCATATATATATATATATATGAAGAATCTTCCCTCTACTTATGTTCCCCCTTCTATAAATAACACAATAGTATAGAGCATTGTCAAAAGCCTAGGGACACTAGAATAGGCTTCCTCGTTCATATGCAAGAAGGGAACGTTCCACTTATATGACATGTGGCCGTAAAGTGATTGGTGTTTTATGTGTTGCGTTAAACGAGTGTTGTAGCAAAATTGAGGTCCCAGTTTCCTTAAAATTATTCATCACACTCTACGAGAGTATCAAAGCTTTTCTTTAAAAAAAAAAAAAAAAAACTCCCACAATGCGCATTCAACATCTCATGGCCAACCTCCCACCTACGTGATATGGCCCTTAACATGGCATACATATGACATGCATGGTCATGCATGGGCAGTCTGGTGGGATTAGCAAACCACTGGTATTAATAAAGAAAAATACTCTAGTGCTCTCAGAGAACTAAAGTTACATTGCTCTTAGATGCATTGGTCTAGTGGGGACAGTTCAAACAATCGATCTAAATTGTCTATAAAGTCCAAAACACATCCGATGGACGACGACAGAAGAATCAAACTGATTGGATGATGTAATCCATCCTTAGCCATCCTTTTTTTCCAAGCTGTAGATGAGATGGCTACAATTACCAAATAGATATCACGTTGTGCAGGATGCCTTGGATTATGCAATATAGGAGTTAGAGTCAACCGACAAAGTGCAGGTTCTCTTGAATGGAGCAAGAAGCAGGACACTGTCGGTCTGACCAATAGGATGTCAGTTCGACGGACAACATGCGACAGGGTTGTGTTGGTTTAAGTCGATCCAACCGATAGGGGTATGTTGGTCCGACCGACGGTTCCATTAGTCTGACTGATGGACTCCAATTAAATTATATGGTTTTGTAAAAATTGTAGTATTTAAGCGTAATTGAGATTAGGGCTTGGTGAGAAAGAAACGATGGTTTTCTCTAAAGAAAGTTTTCTCTTGGAGACAAAAGTTTTTTTTCGAATACAAGTATTTTCTCTCCAAGGATAAGGGTTTTGCAGGGTGAAAGGGTTCTCTACACTTGTAAGGGCTTGAGAAGGGATTTTCTCAAAGGGCTAGGGTTTTCTTAGATGCGTATTGCGAGTGGTGTAAACTCTAATGCTTTTGATTATAGTAGAGATTTTTGTCGCTTTGTACCGTAGTTTTTTCTCGTAAGGATTTTTTACGTAAAATCAGTGTGTTCTGTGTTTGCTTGCCTGGCTCTTTTGGTTATTCTGGTTATTTTGATTGTTCCATCTTCATTAAGCGTACTTCTGCGAAGTGCAAAAATTAAGGTGGTGTTAGATCCAAATTTCTAATACCTAGGGTTAATTCAGATTTGTTGTAGCTCGGAATTACATCATAGTGGTGTGAGAGAAGAACCAGTTAACTCTAATATATCATTCTTTAGATAGATAAGCATGATAGGTCCTAACAAATAGATGGATTCAAATTGTTGATGTGTACTTGTTTTGTGTTAATGATCTTGACCATTCATATAAAAGGCCATTAAGTAAATGGTTAATATTGTTTAGAACAGTGTGATATTTGCATGGCAGCCAATGAAATGTGTGGGGGACCTAATGAACAATGGACTAGACTTAGTGTCCCAATGCTTTAAAAAAAAATAATTTCCCATCTTTTTCGAGAAAAACCATCAAAACAAATGATCTTTTATTCAAATATTTTATAATTTTTCTTGAATTTTCCATTGGTGGGATTTGCAGGCCTATCAGTTTCCCAGTTTCAGATGATGTTCTTCACGTACACTTCCTTTTGTTTGTAACGCCTTTTCCAGTCCTATTCATTTGTCTTGTTTTGATTTTCTTATTGTCTAGACTCCTTGGCTGAAGTTCTTAGGAGATTTTCAGTTGAATCTATCAAAAAAGACGACTGGGTTTTGAGTTTTGATTTTTGATCTAACCTGGTCTTACATCTTTGCTTTTCTCTATAAAATATGATTAGATTCTATCAAGATTCCTCTTCTGTGTTTGGTCTGTACTCGGTCTCATGTCCTTGTTTTTCTTTATAAAATATGATTAGATACTATCAAGATTCTTGTGATGTTTTGATGTTGGAATGGCAATCTATACAGCCAAAACCTCAACGTGCCATGATTTGATTTGCAGGCCTGGTTAGTAACATGGGCATTTATGGCAGATGATTTGTAATAATTTCAAGTATATGATCCTCAATCCAAGGACAGTTTGTAGAAAGTGGGCCCACAGGATTGGGCATGACCCACAAGTTTAACAGATCAGACGATCCTAGCCTTTCAGTTTCTGGCCTTGTTTGTAGTTGAATGTGGAATACAAATGTTTTACTTAGCATCTGTTTGGAGGCCATCAACCAGGTGGGTTTTGGGGCATGGTCCATCAACAGTCAGGCCCATCAGATCAACAGTCTAGATCATCATACCATGGTCCCCGCTTGAAGAAATTTGAGGACCTGAGCATACTAGAATGTGAAAGGTTTTATGATTCTTAAATCAGAGTAAAATAATCCATCTTCTTGTAATCATCTTGTGATTAGTATGATTTTAATAACATTGAAAAGGACTCGGATTTGAAGACTATGCCATTGTCGTCTATCATGTTTATACATTGTTATTGTTGCTTTATATTAGAAGATTTCATCTGTTAATGGTAGCAGCTCACATTCCTCTGTCCGTCGATGAGTCCCACATGTTCTGTTTGAATCAAGATATCCAGATTCTCTGTTATAATTGAGACTTTTTGGGTAGCGTTCGATCGCGAAGTCCCCATTTCAAGATGACAAATGACACCTTCTCTTTCCAAGCATACAATCACAGCTGGCCTCAAGAGTTCCATGACCCGCTTCGCAAATTCCATGTGGAGGAAGAACAGATCAAAGGTAAACAGACCCATTTCAATGGAATAGCCGAGTGGGAAGATTTCAATTCCTCTGATTTGGATTTCTATCAAGAGAGATTATTCGAGAAAGGAATCCTCTCACCTAACGATCAACACCCACTTTCGGAACAACTTGCTACGGATGATATGCAATTCGATGCAGTTTCTGTAACAATTCCCTCATTCCAAGAACTGATGAAGCTCCAAACAGGCCTATACTGTAATTCAAATACTGAATTTACAGAGATTATCGAAACCAAGAAGGAAAAACCAAATCCCATACCGTTGACCTCTTTGGAGATAATTAACAGCTTTCAAACTGGAAACAGGATATCAAATGGGGAAAATCTGTTTGAACTGAAGAAAGAAGCATCATGTCCTGCTACCAGTGGCAGAGGATCATCGGCGGTTGAAATCATGAGGATGGCGGGAGCCCGTTACATCCAATTTGCCGTCATGAAGGATGATGATCTCTCCATGCTTAGATATCCATTTGGTTCCATGCTTTCAGGTCTTGTCAACGACGAAACAAAAGGCATCGAGCTCTCCCACCTTCTTCTAGCCTCAGCTGAGAAGATCGGCAAGCAACAGTACGATCGAGCAAGCAGATTGCTAATGCAGTGTGAATATCTCTCATCCCACATTGGTGATCCAGTTCAAAGAATCATCTGCTATTTTGCAGAGGCCTTGCAGGAGAGGATCGACAGAGAAACTGGATGGATGCTGTCGAAAGGTAGACAAGGCGAAGATTTCAAAGAAGCTTCTATGGCCCCCCACCCAGCCCTTTTGGCATGCCATCAACAGGTACCATTACCCCAAGTTGTGCAATTCACATCGATTCAAGCCATCATCGACAATGTAGCTTCGGCGAAGAGGGTCCATCTGATCGACCTCAATATAAAGATTGGGCTGCAGTGTACAATTCTGATGCAGGCTCTCTCAGAGCGATCTTCGTGTCCGGTTGAGCTTTTGAAGATAACTGCAGTCGGAACGTCAAAAGATAGGATCGCCGAAACAGGTAAGAGACTGACAAGCTTCGCTGAGACACTGAATTTACCTTTTGAGTTCAAGGCAGTAGTAATATCTGACATGAAAGATCTCAAGGTTGATCTGTTTGAGGTAGCGGCCGATGAAACGGTTGCAGTCTATGCACCGACGGTTCTATGGACGATGATAAACTGGCCTGATTGTTTAGAAACCCTCATGAGAGTGGTGAGGGGCCTCAACCCATGTATAATGTCGGTAATTGAAATCGAAGTGAATTGCAATTCGACTCCTTCTTTACTCGATTCATCGAAGCTCTGTTCTACTTCAGTGCATGGTTTGATTGCCTCGACGCATTCATGGATAGAAATGATTGTAACAGGATGTGGATTGAGGGGAGCTTCCTATATCATGGGATTCGAAGTATTGTTTCAACTGAGGGTAGTGAGAGGATCGTAAGGCATGTTGGGATCGATGTGTGGAGGTCATTCTTTGGGCGGTTTGGATTTGAGGAAGCTGAATTGAGTGAGATGTCATTGTATCAGGCTGGCCTGCTTGTTAAGCAGTTTGGGTGTGCGAGTAGTTGCACCCTTGATATGAATGGGAAAGTACTGATTGTTGGGTGGAAAGGAACACCATTGCAGTGTGTTAGTGCTTGGAAATTGGGATGAGAGAGAGAGAGAGAGAGAGAGAGGAGAGAGAGAGAGAGAGAGAGGAAATTAACAGAATGGATTTATTTGTATTAAGTGGCATTTGGTACCCAAAAGCATTCTATGCAATTTGTAGGTTATGATATGCAACTTGCTTTCTAGTTTTTTTAATGGATGGTCTGTTTCTTTATATCTATGTCTATATTACATAATGTGAGCAACTTTTTGACATTTTCCGCGATTATTTTTCTGCTCTATTCAAGATATCAGACAACATTTTAAATCAGATTAGGAATGCTTTGGGAACTAGAAAATGTGGATGTAATGTTCCGTACTTTCAAATTTCACTAGTAAAAGCTTGCAATATTTAGGTTCTTATCGACATTTTTTATATTAAAAAAATTCTTCAATGCCAGTTATCTGCTTGAAGTTTATCTCTTTGCCAGTAGCCCGCAAAAAGTATTGTAGGAAGATCATACATATATTTATTGTGTTGGCTCATGTTAGAACGTCATCCAAAAATAATATTTAAATTCTTATCGACATTTTTTATATTAAAAAAATTCTTCAATGCCAGTTATCTGCTTGAAGTTTATCTCTTTGCCAGTAGCCCGCAAAAAGTATTGTAGGAAGATCATACATATATTTATTGTGTTGGCTCATGTTAGAACGTCATCCAAAAATAAGGTTGATTGGACCATGAAGTAGGAAACATGGAGATGAGTTGCCACTTTTAAATCCATGAGCTTCTCTCTCCCATCTTAGAATTTGAGATGCTATTATGATGTGTTCTTCATGGAAGTTCCATAAAGTGGTGCCTTCACTGTCCAGAAGAAAATTTTCATAGAGTTAGGAACTTTTGATCCCATGGTCTGCCATGGCGATGGGCCATAAGTTAATTATCATATCTTTAGGAAAGTCTGACCATTTTTTCAAGTTTTTTTTTCTAATTGAATGGGGAGTATTGGTCACGTTCTGAGTTTAATGTCCATTTTAGATAGTTCCATCTGCATGGCTATTGAGGAACGATTCATCCATTTAGTGGGGCCCTCGATGCAGTAGATGTTTAATAACATCGCTTGAAATTGGTGGCACGGATGCATCATGGTTGAGTTAGCTTCCATTAAGGTTGGCTAAATAGCTGTCTATGTAGTTAAGAAATGATCACATACATTTGAATGTTCGAGTTACAGCAATTTATCATACGTTTGAGCTGTGTGGAGTCATACAGTGGAGTCCATTGTGATGTACGACTCCCTCATGTTAGGCCTAGATCCCAAAATTCAGCCTCATCTATATTTCTGGTGGGCCATACCAAAGGGAACAATGGTTGGGGAGATGGACACCAGCCAAATAAATTTTCAAATGGAATGTGAGGTCCACCATGTAGTGTTCATCATCCAACCATGGTTTTCAAGAGTTAGGTTTCGGCCCAGATTTTTAACCATTTGGGCTGAGCCTATTCAAGATTCTGATTTTGCTTGGCCTGAGCTTAGCCCATTAACAGTCCTAGGTGTGACTCATCCGCGACAACTCAGACAAGGTCGGACCCCTTCTCGGTCACTCCCAACTCGGGTGAGTTGCAATTCAATTCAGGACTGAACCAGTTAGGTCAAGCCACCAAGACTTTTAAACATGTATCCATCTCATTCATTAGGTTGGCACCACCAGCTCCGATTCACCTATGTCGGCCACAACAAGTGAATGTAGAGGTTTTATGTGTGATTTTACATTTCTCTCCATGCATTAGAATAATTTAGACTTTTTGTGATGATTTTTTTAGCGAAGAGTCCAAATTCATCGTAAAAAAGTTAAATTTTTATAACGACATTTCAAATCATCGCAAATAAATTATATTTAGCGACAATTTATTAAGTCATCTCAAACAAATAATTAGTATTTGCGACAAAATTAGTAACAAGTAACACTCGTCACAAAAGAAAAAAAAACTTTTACGACAAGTTTTGGATTATTAGTGACGACGAGGATTCGTCGCAAAATATCTTTATGCAAGACGAGTTTCATATTCGGAGACGTTTTACGATATGCAATGGTGACGTGTCAACTCATCTCTAATTAGCTATATTTTGTGACAAATTATTAGGTCGTCGTAAATAATTAACTATATTTTGCAACAAGTATTTGTAACAATTTGGCGACGAACAACACTCGTCGCATAAAGTTTATAGGGACGCGAGTTGACATGTAATAGAAAGTCTAAATTGTTGTAGTGAAGGTGCGTCCCACCTGAGATTTTGATAGGGATAATTCTCCGGATGTACAGTTGACATAAGGAGTAACACCAGATGCACGGTTTGGATTCCACACAAATCACTTTCTAACCTTTGAATGATGTGGTGTGGCCCCTTCACCCTCCCCTACCTCCTTTGATTGATTGCACTGTACTACCGTTTCATCAGTGGCCACCCGCATCTGATTGCCCATATCATTTCGTCAGATTTTTTTATGTAGGAGAAAGAGGAGGCAATGGCCCACATTGTTTCCGTTGGGCGATCCTAACCGTTGGGCATGTAGACCTACAATTTGACTCTTGATAGGATAGGATGATCCTATAGAAGCAAGTTTTTGTCGCTTGGCGAGTTAACTCGGAAGCAGCAGATGAAAAATCCGAATCATTGATGTGGGTGGGCCACCCACAAGTCATGCATTGGTTGTTCTTGATCACCTTTTGAAGTGGCCAAAAGCTTGTAATCTGCTGATGAACGACCTGAAGAACATGTACATGCACACAAATTACACTTGGTTTGAGTTCGAGCCCATAACGTAATGGATGGACCACTCGTCTCAGTTGGATGCGACTCACCGACTCGTCTCCGGCTCAGTGGAGTCTGATATGGTTCAGCTCCATGAGTCAGAGTAAAAAAATCAGGAGTGACTCGGCTGAGTTGCAAGAATCGCATTATTGTCGATTGAGATCTCAGGTCAGATTACGGCTAGAGTTGGGCATGGGACGATTTGGCAGACTCAACTCGTCCGACTCGTTCAGACTCAACTCGATTCGAACCGAGAGGGTGAGTCAATCTGAACCAAGTAGACTTCGTCCAATCCAAACTCAAACTGAGTCGAGTTTGGTTCACTCAATAACTCGCCTTATACATATAAATAAATAAATAACCAGATTTGACGTGTCAAATCTGAGATACCGCGTAGTTGATGGGGAGGCCAGTTGCAATTCTGGCAGGTGCACTTAGGTTCTGAGCTGTGATTTCAACCCGTGGATACCCGCCGCACCTGACCCGACTCAGTGCTGACTTCACCCAACTCGGTACCTGTGACCGGATCGGGTCAGGCATGTTGGTCTCGGTATCGACTCGGGTCGAGTTTGGGTCAGGTCTATTTCAAAACCGGGTCAAGTTGGGTCAGCCCTAACTTTGTCCGACTCGACTGGATGCCCAACTCTAATTACACTTAGAAAAAAAAAAAAAAAAAAAATCATCATCATCTAACCCTTGTTCCGGCTACCTTTATTTCCATGTTCATTTTATATGGTTACGATCTTCCAATTTGGGAGAAGTGAGGACGCGTACATCCAACGATGGGGGCCATCTGATCAATGACTAAGATAAACCCAACCATGGGTCCCACATGTACGAACTAGGTGCAAGCTGCACAACAGAGAATTTCCCAGTTAGTTACAAACAGGAAACTCGCCTTCCACAACATTGTTGCAATTCCATGGTACAGGTTGAAGTGGGCCACATGCCCTGATTGGTCCCATCTGTACAACAAACACCGCACGATTCTATAACAGCTCCCAAGGATGGAGTCACGGTGAATATTCCTTAGACCATTGGCCACACTCAAAAATACATTAGTGGTCCACATGACTAGTGGACCAGACTGGTTTTAGGCCAGGACATATTCACTAACCTCTATCGAAGCCCGACCTAGATTATTCAACATATGCCCAAGATAAGTCGAAGTAGTCGAGCCCGAGCCAAGCCCAAAATATTTCTGCTCAGCCCGAGCCTTATGGCGGTCCGGTCGCGGAGAGAGAGATGATGGGCATGGGTTGGAGCAGTAACATGATGGGTAAATTATGATTTTGCGTATTGTGTATATTACAAAATTACCCTTACAAACCCTAATGAGCTGGGCTGGGCTTCTTTCTTTTTTAGGGCAATTGAATCTTCTAATGAATCTTACTCAATTGAATCTTAATCGACGCATCAAATAGTTGATTCAATGCTATTATATATGGTCGCCCAATTAAGAAATGGGCCTGAATTTTAAGCGCCAGCCCAGCCTCAGGCTTGATACTTAAGCCCAAGTCCAATCAGGCCCAAAAGCCCAACAAGCCAACCTGGCAGATTGACTGCCCTATTCAGAAGTGAATCTCAATGTTCAGGTAATTTAGTTCATCAGGTTGTTATGTCTCACCATAAATTAGTCATGGTCAATGGTCCCCTCTAAGACATTCATAGCCTTTCATTTTATGGCCCACAAAAAATTAACAGTCATGAGGAGAAATGAAGCAACGATCTACATGTAAGTGGAAATGTCCTAAAATTGGTGGCCAGGATCTTCAATAGAAGACTTTGGAGGCATGGTCATCCACCATAAGACTCAATAGGCCAATGGTAGGAATTTTGGGATATTAGGGTTGTCTAGGAAACTAAAAATAGTTGGAATTAAAATCAATTTTCATGGATGCAGTGCTTTCAATTGTTTGCGCTGTAAAAAGCTGCTATGGAAATTGCTTGTAATTATTATTCTTTTTCTTGAAAAATGAGTGAATTAATGTTTCTTGGGAAAAATTTTGAACAAGAATTCTCTCTTTATTAATATAATGGCTCTTTTGAGATTACAATCCAAACAATAGCAAAGAAATAACATATTATTTTCCATGAAAATTTTAATAGGAAAACAAACAATTTATTGAGGATTGTTTCATATGGTTTTCCTCTCTTCTTCTTCTTCTTCTTTTCATTTTCAAATTGTTGGCCTTCCTTGCTTGGTCCCTCTCTCACGAAAGCGGACTAATTCATCCAAGCAATACTCTAAGGAGCCCACCATGAGGGTTTTATCCACATGGTACATCCATTTTTTCATATCATTATAGGGTATGAACTCAAAAATTAGGCACATTCAAAGATCAAGTGACCACACCATAGGAAGCATTAGAAATCCTCATAGGGGTAATGTGATGTTTATTTAACCTGTTCAAAAGTTCGTATAGACATGGATGAAAGGAAAGCACAAATATCAGCTTGAACTAAAACTTCAGTACCTCCCAAGAAGTGTTTAATGGTGGACGTTTAATCCCCTGTGTGGTCTACTTGAGCCTTCAATCTATCTCATTTTTGGGTTCATACCCTAAAACGATGGGGCATAATGTATAGATGGAGGCAATCAGCTTCCCTCCTGGCCCGTTTGCTTTCTCACCATCTCCCAAAACTACACATGGGAAAGTGGTGTATAATAAATGGAGGCTTTTCATTCTTTAGGCCACACCTATTAAATGATCTTATCCTTCACCTTCACTTTCCCATTAATGTTTCCAACCCATATTATCTATTGGGTAAACTCTGTGGAGTCCACCATGATGCATGTGTCTTATCTAAGCCATTCATCCATTTTTTTACGGCTCATTTTAGGGCGTGGCCCAAAATTAAAGCATATCCAAAGCTCAAGTGGACCATACCATAGGAAACAGTAGAAATTGAATGCTTGCCGTTGAAAACTTCTCGAGGCACAAAAGTTTTGGATCAGGTTGATATTTTTGTTTTACCTTTATCTATGTGTGTGTAACCTTATGAATAAGTTCGATAACAAATAAACATCACTATGGCCCCATGAAAGTTTCAACGGTGGACAATATTATCTCCACTCTTTCCTGTGGTGTGGTCCACTTGAGCTTTAAATATGCTTCAATTTTGGGTTCATGCCCTAAAATGAGTGGGAAAAAGAGATGGATGGGGTGGATAAAAAACATACATCACGTGTGGACCCCATAGAGTTTACTCGGCATGTAATCATGCCTCGTAGTGAGGCGGGGTTGACATAGATACTCACTTTCTATCAACCAACCTATTGCCTCATTAATTACTCATTTGAAGAGTTCAGTGTTCAATTTAACATAATAATGAGAAAGATTTCTATATATTCACCCAAATCAATTGGTAATATTAAAATATGACGAATCAGCCTGGATTGATGATGTAGAGCGGGTTGCGGACAATTACATGGCAAAGATGGATCAGAAAAGGCTCGGTCGGTGACAGAAGTGATCTGGACCATTAGGGATGAGTTAGCCGACAAAAAATATATGATTTTGGGGTAGAACGAGCTACTTTAGCCAACCAACCCTGCTACGCAGGGTTGCGACGCTCGGAATTGCGAAAAACCCCTGATTTGACTGTTGTTTCCCTGTTTCAATTTCATTTTTACTATAAATAGTAAGTTTTAGTTTGTTTATAACTCTTCATCCGTCGGGCTTTAGGAATTGCGCCCAACGTGAAAAGAGCTTAGAATAATTAGGAGAACGGGTTGGTGAAGCCAAATAGGACACTTAGTATTTTTGGCCGAAAACCTTGCGCACTAGTAGACATCACGACCATCTATAAATAGTAAGTTTACTATTTATAGTAAGTCGCGAATTCTAGGAGTCCTAGTTATAGTTTGATTCTGATTTCTTTCTCATTACGTAGTACCCTTATTTAAAGGGTTGTGAACTCATTTTTATTCATTCATTAATCTATTTCGAATTTATTTAGAATTTATTTCTATTTTCTGCTCTCTTTTCTCGTGAATTCGAGAAGTCTCTGTGAGGAGTCCAGAGAAGTTCTGTGGATTCGGAATAGTTATCCTCTTGAGGAAGACGGTGCTCGACCTCACGTCCTCCCCTGCGTCAATTGACTAATGAGATGCCCCTGATATATTACAAAATTTTACTAGATTAATTGGTATCAAACCGAGGAAGGAGTGATGCAGGGAGGGACGTGATGAGGTCAATCACCGTCTTCCTCAAGAATATCTGATGGAAACTTGCAAATTCGTTGTGGGTAATCTAGTCTATCGGAGTTGGTTGGCTTAAGTAGTTTATTCTACTCCAAAATTATATTCGATACGTCGAAAAACTCATCCCGATTTGCAAGATTTAACTGTTTTAAAGTTCTGATAGTCTGAATCATTTTTGCCTTTGATCAAGCCTTGTCTGATCCATCTTTGCCATGAAAGTGTCCGCAACCCGGTATACATCAAAGAGAGTGTTAAAGGCAAAAGCTAGAACTTCATGTAGGCCACAAAACTCACTTCGTCCATTTATCAATATCCGCGTTCAAATGTTTCACGGTCAGTCATTTTCTTCTTTCTAGCGTCCAAAGACCACTGTCAGATGAGTAGAGCATTATTCCAGATATGTCCATTTTTCCATGAAAATTTGAAACCGGGCCTCCCCCAAGCGTACCGCCAGCATGTGGGAAAAGGTTGTACGTGTACCGTTTTACTGACTCATATATCATGAAATCTTAAATAACCATGTATTCGAACAAGCAAATCCACAGCCTCCGTACAGATTTTCCATCCCTCCTCATGTTTTCTTGAAAATGGCGCACACGTAGATGGACCAAAACCGTCTGTTTCTAAAGGACGCTGATTAGCTACTGACAGGTTGAGTAGCGAGACTCTCGCTGCTGAAGTGAAGTCACCAATGTCTGTGGAGCCCCATTTTAGGGTATGATACGAATAATGATGCAGATCCAAATCTGGAGTACACCCCACCGTAGAAAACTGTGGGGAGAGTAATTCCGACAGTTGAAACCTTCCTAAAATTTACCATGATGTTTATTTGAGATCTAACTTGTTCACAAGTAAAAACAGATATGAAAGAAGGTAAAACACAAATATCAGCTTGATCGAAAACTTTTGTGGTCATTAGAAGTTTTTAATGGTGGGAGTCACACTCCCCACTGTTTTCAAAAGTGGGTCTACGCGAGCTTTGGATCTAACTAATTATTTGGCTCCTGATCTAAAATGATCTCTCCAAATGGATGAATGGTATGGATACAAAACATACATCATGGTGGGGCTCACAGAACTCGGCAACTTCACTTCAGTAGCGAGTCTGCTACTCAACCACATGGACGCAACTGAACTCGGCAGTAGCGGGTCTCCTACTGAAGTGACGTCACCACCTTCTTTGGGCCCACCACGATGTATGTTTTGTATCCACACCATCCATCCATTTTAATAGATCATTTTAGAGCATGATATAAAGAATGAGGCAGATCGAAAGTTCAAGTAGACCCCACCAAAGAAAACAGTGGGGACAATGAGGGGCACTGTTGAAACCTTTCTACTGACCACCGTGATATTTATTTGAGATCAACCGGTTTATAAGTTAATATAGACATGGAATTAGGGAAAACAAAAATATTAGCTCGATGGAAAACTTCTATGACCCAAAGAAGTTTTTAATGGTAAGCGTTCAATCTCCACTGTTTTCTGTGGTGGGGTCCATTTGAAGTTTGGATCTTCCTCATTCTTTGTGCCATGCCCTAAAATGATCTCTCCAAATGGATGGACGGTATGGATACAACACATACATCATGTTGGGCCCACAGAACATGGTGACGTCATTTCAGTAGTTAGACTGCTACTGTCGAGTTCAGTAGCTAATCTGCGCTAATCCGCGTCCCAACCACATGGTCACATTTTGTACGCAAGCATGTTGTTTGGACTTAGATTCGGTAGTCACTCCTCCAGTACCTAGCTCAGTACTGGTTGTTACTGGAAAAGCTCAGTGGGCCTCACTAACACATATATTTTTTATCCATGCCATCCATCCATTTCACCAGCTCATTTTAGGGGCTCTGAATCATTATCCCCCACTACTTCCTATAATGTGGTCCACAGGAGCTTTGGATTTACTTCATTTTTGAGCCTGTGCCCTAAAATGGTGGGCAAAATGGATGAATGACATAGATTTTTAAAAAAAAAACATACATCATGGTGGGGCCATAGAGCTTTTCTACTACCAACCTCATGGCATATGTTAATCGTTTTCCTACCACCAATTTTCATCTACTAATACTCATTCCAACGAAATTAGAATTTAGTGGGTATAAGAGTATTGGGACAAAAAGTTGGCTTTAACTCATTTTCCAAAAAACATTAATGAGTAATAATTTTTAATACCCATGTATTTGAATGTTGTACAAGTGAGACCATCCATCTTATTGCCCCAATTTAATTTTTGTGCTTTTCTAACTTCCCCCACCATTGTAAGGTGATTCTTCCGTGGATGAGAGTGTAAAAAGAGATCACAGAGATTCACCAGGAGAGGATTTAAACCACCTGACTAGGAGCCACTCCAACCAAAGGCTAAATCCTTTCATCAAGTGATTTATTAGATAATCGAAGACAAAAGATCTGAGTACTATTCAAAATTCAAAATAACTATATGGAGGAGCTATTGATTAGCCTGAAAAAGCTCAGGCTCACTTATAAAAGGTGGAAATGGAAGCAATGAGTTTGAGTGAATAAATACTATGAAATAGTGAGATAGAAGGTGATGTAGAGTGGGTCGCGGATAGTTTCATGATGAGATGGATAAAAAAAGGCCCAATCGAAAGCGGAGGTGATCTGGACTGTTAGAATTTGAAATAGACGTATCTCGCAAATTAAAATGAGTTATCGGACATACCATATATGATTTTGGGGTAGGACGAGCTACTTTAGCCACCCAACCCACTACGTTGGGTTGTCCATGCTTAATTTGCGAAATACCTTCAAATCAACGGATGAAATTCCGTTTTATTTTTGTTTTTATTATTTTTAGTAAGTTTTAGTTTGAGTATAACTCTTCATCCATTGGCTTTAAGAGTTGTGCCCAACATGAAAAGTGTTTAGTATAATTAGGAGAACATCATGGTTCGGCTAAATGGGACAATTACTATTTTTGGCCAAAAACCATGCGCACTGGTAGACATCATGACCATCTATAAATAATAAGTTTACTATTTATAGTAAGTCACGATTTCTAGGAATTTTATTTGTAGTTTGATTCCAAAGCTTCTCTCATGGCTTAGTATCTTATTTAAAGGGTTGTGAACTTGTTTATTTCATCGATCAATCAAATTACAAATTTTATAGAATTTATTTTTTATTTTCTTTGTTTTTTTTTTCTCTTGGATTCGAGAAATCTCTTTAAGGAGTCCAAAGAAGCTATGTGAATTCGGAGTAGTTATCCTTGAGGAAGACAGTAATGAACCTCATCACGTTAATCCCTGCGTCAGAACAAGATGTAGTATGGACTACCTTGCCTCCCCCAACATTACACATTGATGTAGAGCGGTTCGCGGACAGTTTCATGGCCAAGATGGATCAGAAAAGGCCCGGTCGATGACAGAAGTGATTCGGACCGTCGGACCTTAGATCGAGCGTATCTCGCAATCCGGAATGAGTTACTTGATGTAAAATATATGATTTTGGGGTAGAACGAGCTACTTTAGCCAATCAACCCTGCTATACCGGGTTGCGACGCCCGAAATTGCGAAAAACCCCTGAATCGACGGTCGTTTCCCAGCTTTAATTTCGTTTTTACTATAAATAGTAAGTTTTAATTTGATTATAATTCTTCATCCCTCGGGCTTTAGGAGTTGCGCCCAATGTGAAAAGAGCTTAGAATAATTAGGAGAATAGTTTGGTGAAGCCAAATAGGACACTTACTATTTTTGGCCGAAAACCTTGCGCACTAGTAGACATCACGACGATCTATAAATAGTAAGTTTACTATTTATAGTAAGTCGCGGATTCTATGAGTTTTAGTTGTAGTTTGATTCTGATTTCTTTCCATTGCTTGGTTCCCCTATTTAAAGGGTTATGAACTCGTTTTATTAAATAAATTAATCAATTTCGAATTTATTAGAATTTATTTCTATTTTCTGTTTTCTTTCCTCGTGGATTCGAGAAGTCTCTGTGAGAAGTCCACAGAAGTTCCGTGGATTCGGAATAGTTATCCTCTTGAGGAAGACGGTGTTCGACCTCACGTCCTCTCCTACGTCACACATCCAATTGTCAAGCAACCCACATGTGTCACTTATGATGTTCAAGTGACCAACATGTGCCATTGACAATGTTCAACTAATGTACATGTGCCACATCTGCTAGCATTAATATACAAGCATGTTACACGTTCATATATGTTAAATAAGCCAAATGTATACAATAACAACATATACTTGTGCAGACAAAGTGTTTAATAAATAGCAACCAACACAGTAGAATAGTCTGTTCATAAGCCTATTTAAAAGACCTTAATTGTATAAATGTACTTAGAAATAGCTTATCAAAACAAGGCTTTCATGGTAATTAAATGGCTTTATCTTCAACAGTAAGCAAGCCATGGTCCAAAATACTAGGAAAATTTTAGCCTTTTTGTATTTTAAAATTCTTTGGTAAGACTTGACATAAGCTCTACCACCTTAGTAGATCTTTACATTATTGGCGGACATAGTCTCACAGGTTAGGCGTCAGCTGATTCGAAGTCACAAAACATGCCAGGATTTGATTGAATGACAAGCCACTGTTACAAATAAATCTCGGTTGAATGCGAACGTGACTGAACAGTGCCACCACGTCAGGGTCAAGTACAAACACGACAGAACAATCCCACCATGTCAGGGCGAAGGATGCTTTGTCCATGTGGGACCCAATCCGTGTCCCTACTAGCTGGGACACCGAGCTGGTGTAAATTTCAGCCCTTTATCTTGGTGGTAGAAGAGGAACAGACAAAAATCAGCAACAATGGCCATCAAGGAAAGACCCATCTATTAGATGCTTAAGATAGTCCAATCACAGCAAAAATTAAAGACTACGGCCAATCAACGGCTGAGCTACAAGATGCCTGGTTCAGATCACCCTACACATGTGCCACGTGTGTGCTACACAATCTTGAGACAGAAGAATTCGGTGCCTCCCTAGTCACGTAATCCACTCCCTACATCTCATCCGCTATTTAAGTTCTGTTGAGTGGGTCCCACATATTCAATGGTTTGGACCTACGTACGTCAATGGAATCGATTCTTCATGTACAGCAACGCGGACGTGAGTGGGCCATTTTACAGGATATTTACCATTCTATATGAGGTTTGAATGGCCTTCTGGTCAAACAACAGGTCCCAAATCTACGGACTAGATTCGGTGGGCCATATCCCGACAAAATAATCTGCTGGATACTGTCAGACTCGCAGAATTCAAACATTGCTGCATGTTTGAATTCTAGAAATGAAAAATACAATCATTCCATGCTTTCTACGGTGCATCTGCTTTCAAATTCACCCTCGAGACTCTCTCGAATCCCGGCAAGACCCAAGACCACATGAGTCTGTCCAAGTCACTCAAGAAATCCTATGGTCAGCATATTTCTTTGAAACCCATGGTCTTGGGTCTCATCTACAGTACATGAGACTCAAGAAATCCATGGTCAGCATATTTCTTGAGTCTTCCATGAGACTTTCATAGCATGGCTACAGTACATGGTCAGCATATTTCTTGAACATGGTCCATTTGGGCCACCAAATATTGGTTTTCTTAGTTGACTGTGGACCGTTGCTTTAATCTTTATTAATCATCTAATTGCAGCCCATTAGGATTGTCTGATGGTGGACCTTTTTGGGGCCCACTAATGGTATTCTTAGTGCCTGTTTGGGAGTGTGGATTTGGAACCCCTGGATTTGAAATCTTCTTATTGTGTTTGGCACCTTGGATTCAAAATCAACTTTAATCCAAAAGTAATTATGCATAGTATATTTATGGGGGTTTGAATTTAATTATTACAGTTGTACAATGCTTGTAATAAGCCCGTTGAAATATATACTTTACCCGAACATGATGAAATTCGAAATCTTGGATGGACCATATGCACAAGATCACTTCCGAGTGACTAACCAACGATTTTTAACCGTTGTTTTACATGGACAATGTTTGGACAGCATTGATCATTGTTTTAAAGTAATTATAGTATTCAATTGATAATCTAATTATTTAGGGATATCATTAGTGGGTCATGTGTCTAATGGATTAATAGTCTAATGACACACATGTGATACATGCAACTCTTGGAAGAATTTTGGATGTAATCCAAGCTTTCACCATGGATTTGAAACCCCCTCTTCAAGGAGACTTGAAACCCCATTTATTTTATGGTGCCAAACAACCCCTTATTGACATAATCATGACCCTGCATGTGTTATTTGAGAACCTATGAGAACATTGCAGATTCTTGTGTCGACAATCATCAATTTTGCATTTCTCGAGAAATATCAAAGCATAGATTTGCCCGGGATAAACGTGATGCCAGCGGGTCCATGCCCTCCATGTCAAATTAACTACAGCTAAAGGTACATTTTCCATTGAAATTTTTATATTATAATATCTTAATCGGGCTCGCTCAGCTCATTGGAGTATTAAAAAGTGGAAAGGAAGTGTTTTCAGAAAATAGATTCCCTGGCAAAGAGGTTTATAGTTTTTGCGTCTACACATGGAAATTCATTACAAGGATTTACAAATTGTGTGGAGTCGTTGAAAAGATAACACCTCTTTAGTCATTGAGTTGGGTCGTTGAAAAGATAATGCCTCTTTAATCATTGAAAAGATAACACCTCTTTAGTCATTAAGTCGTTCTTAACTATCGATTTGTTGATCCCTTCTGTTGATCTGTTCATTGACTGAGGTTTTGACCCAGTCAAAACATTTTGTAGATCAACTATAAATCCATAGTTGATTCATCCGTTAATTCATCATGCAATTGAGGAATTCGTTCGTCAAGAGATATTCTTTCATCACATAAAATTCTAAAAAATAAGAAATAAAATTGTAATCATAAATGTTTGAAAAATTGTTTTTAAAAAGTTATTAACGTAACTTGTACAAATCATAAACCATAAATTTATAAGTTTTATGAAATATTAAATTTTTTGAATTAGTAAACTTACTAAAAGTAATAAATGACTTCATAATTGGCTCACTATTTCTTATTACTCAAACAAAGGACTTAAGTTATTCTAAGAATTTCTAAACCTTAAAATTAGCAAAAATCATAACTTACAAAAAAATAATAAATTTTAATTTAAAACTTAAAACTAACCCCTAAGCTATTTATTTTTTTAAAACCATTGAGCGGCATGTAAAACTCATCAATAGCTTTTCAACAACATATAAGGCATGCTAAGCATTTACCTAATTACAATGTTATGGCCAACGGAAGCTGTAGCGTGTGCTAGACTCTTCAATTAAACTTTCTAACCTAATTTCCTTCAATCTTAGCTATTCATGTGATTGTCCTTAACTTTGTCCCACATGAATATTGTGAAAATGTGCTATTGGATCTTCAATTAAATGAATAAATTAATTTAATAAATGAATGAAGTGAGGATTAGCCTTGTTGGGTTCTAGTTGAAATGAACAGAATTCCAAGTCTTGTAGTTTTTCACAGTTTAAATGGCATTGTCACCTCTTAGAACAGTTCCTATATATGAATGAAACGAACTACTCAGTTCAATTCAACGCATGGTTGTGTTTGGAAGCATAATTTAAATTTTTTGACTAACTTGAAAACTCAGGCCAAACAAACATGTCTGGTTGAAATTTTGAGCAATGAATTCGACTCGATGTGACCTGTGAGAACTAAAAAACTACAAGGCAGGATTCAAAACCATTACCAATGCAGTGGGTGTTGGTTAGCAGTGCACCACAGGCTTGAATTTTAGTTGCTTTGGGTATATATTTTAGATATTTATGAGGTCTTAGTCAAACTGGTTGGACCATGAGTTTCCGTCCACTCCATAGAAATCTTCCAACTTATCATGTGCATGGGACGTCCATACTGTCCAATAGGTTGGCTCCACCTGAGAATTACCCTGTACGAAAATAGTTCTGATTTAGTCATCAGATGGACCATGCTTGTACTGTATTATTAATAAGTGATTGACCATTGTTTTCTATGTTGTGACCCACCTTTTTCTCTTTTGACACAAATATGAACAATCTACTCTCACATTTGAAAGACAAGACAAGCACAATTAATACATCACACTATGGTCTGGCCCACCTGATGAGTAGATTAGCCTAATTTCAAAGCAAGGTCATCCTCATGGTGGGGCCAACCAATTAATTAGGTTGTCCATAGATTGGGCCAGCTCATGTGCTTTTGGGTTGGGTTTGGGCACTCATTTTAGGCTCATGGGATGGGCTTAGGGTAATCTAAAAGCATGAACAATTTTGGGCTAAGCTTAGGCTACTCCTGGCCTGGCTCGATCTAGTTGGGACCCATATAATCCCAATATATATCATATATATGTAATTATATATTAGAGAAATGATCCACTCTTGCAGCACTGTAAATCATAGTTCTCCTAAGAGTCTGTTCACTTGGAGAATCCAATCCATTTATCTTAACTGTCCCCTAAATACAAAACACATTCTATCCAATCTATCGTTTATTTGAACTTATTTTTGTAGCCATCCATTTTCTAAGTCAAGGATGGTATAGTTAGAATTGCCTAAAGGAAGTAATTCATATGGCATGTTTAGTTTTTAGAATTACATTGTAATTACATGCAAATGAGTAATCATTACTTTCAAATGGTGTTTGGAAGAGAAAGAAATATCCCTCTTAAATTACGCCTTGAAAGCCACGTTGCATGTGTGAGAAATCACATGGGAATTGCGTACCTGTAGAATCCATGGGTCCCACCATAGTGTGTGTCTGATTCAAGTCATCTATCCATTTACAGTCTCATTTTAGGGCATGACAAAAAAAAAAAAAATGAGGTAAATTGTAAGCTCGTGGACCACACCATAGGAAACAATGGAGATAATAACGTCCATCGCTCAAAATGAAAACCTTCGTAGGGCCCATAGGGATGTGGGCCTGCCATCAACCTGTTCATAAGGTCACACATATATGGATGAAGGATAAACATGAGCTGCTGTCAACTTCAATGATAGGCATTCAATCCCCCCGCCCCGTTTCCTCGTGTTATCCACTTGACATTCGGATCTACCTAGTTTTTGGGCACATGCCCTAAAATGAGCAAGTAAAATGGATGGATGGCATGGATCAAACACAAACATAATAGTATACCCCACAGTTTTAGTGGATTCATTCTATCATTTCCTCAATTTTAGCATTACAGTGTTCTAAACATGAGCTGCTGTCAACTTCAAGTGAAGGCAGCTGAAGTGAATTACAAAATAAATAATAATTACTCATTACATCGTATTTATAGTGCAGACGAAAAAACAAATAGGCCCTTAGAGTTATAAGCATTTCATGATGGGTTCTAACAAATTGATGGATTAAATTGGTCATTGGACTTATTTTGTGCAAATGATATTGAGTGTCCACATTGAAGGCTGTTGATCAAATGGTTATATATGTCAAATCAAGATGATCAGTGTAATGTTTGCATGCTAGCCCATGACATGGTAAATAATCTGGATTGATGTATTGGATTTTCTACTTGGCCTGTTGCGACTTGGAGCACTGGACTATTTCTCATTCAATTGTACCGTTGGGAGCAAGCTATGGTGTAAAAGTTGAAAGTAGATTGCATCTTGCCTCTGCCTGGACTGCAGGGGCTTTGTGGGGCCACCATGATTTATGGGTTTTATCCACACCATTCATTAATTTTTTTCATATTATTTTCGGCCAAAAATTGAGGTAGATCCAAGGCTCAAGTGGATGAATGCCCACTATCCAAAACTTCTTGGTGCTACAGAAGTTTTGGATCAAGCTGACATTCCTATTTTCCCTTCACTTAGATTTGTATGAACTTACCAACAGGTTGGATGCCAAATAAGCATCCTGGCAGGCCCTAGGAAGTTTTCAACAATGGGTAATCATTACCACTCTGCTTCCTTTTTATGGCGTGGTCAACTTGAGCATTGGATCTACCTTATTTTTAGGCTCGTGCCTTATAAGGGCCTGTTTGTTTTTTCAAAGAGATGGTAAATACACAGTAAACAGGTAATTTCCCTTATTCCACAGGTTTGAAAATTCATAGCAATTCGTGTCTTTAAAATTGGTTCAAAAGAGGTAATTTTAATTTTTGAACCACATGATAATGCATATGATATATCCATTCCGTCCATCTGTTTTACTACAATATTTTGAAGCATGGGATAAAAAATGAAGTAGATCCAATACTCAAGTGGCCTACGCCAAAAGAAACAGTGGCCCCACAAAGTTTTTAACGGTCAGTATTCAATTTTCTTGTTTGTAGGAGGTGGTCCACTTGAGTTTTAGATATGCGTCATTTTTTTACTCATACTGTAAATTCAACTGAAATAATGGATGAATGGTGTGGATAAGCAAAATGCATGGTAGTGTGGGACCCAAAGGAATTTTGTGATATTTTTTATTTTTGTGTCAAAAAGTAAGCAGTCAAATCTGGTACCATATAAATGTACAGGGAAATAATTATTATTTCTTTACACAGTATTTATCGTTTCACCTGAAATCAAACATGCCCTAAAAGATAGGGAAAAATGAATGGTAAGATTAAATCTCTTTAAAAAATAATAAATAAATAAATAAATAATCTACCTGAAAGGTATATATGCTCTTCAGATTTTCATGCAAGCAAGAACCTCTCTTCTTGTTCTAGTTTCAGAGTATGTTTTTCTTCCTTCTTTTCTCTCCCAAGTAAACAAATGAGGTATAGTGGTAGTTTTGGTGTTAGGTTTTCTAATGGCTTGTGCACACTATTGAAGCCGTATGCTGGGCAACTGTATCTTAGAGATAGCGCATTGAAAGTCTATTGCACGGTAAAATTTACCAAGGGGATGCAAACTATTTCAAAGAATATAATTGTATATGCATTTTGTTCCAGCAAGAAATCAGATTCATCAAACGATTTGGTTATTGTGACTGCGATTGTTTAAACAGATATGTCATTGCATATCTTTTCTACTTATTATTATTTGAATATTTTCATACCAATATTTCTAACATTAGACTAACCTTATTGAAAACTTTGGTATTGCTTGTCCAGCTTATAACCCGTTGACAACCCTTCTAGGAACGTTGTGGTGGAAAGCGATACTCAGCTGAGTTGGTTATCAGTTGTCTCCTTTCCCACCCATTAGTCCAAAGGAGTGGAATTCTAAATTATGAAAGGAGTGGCCATCCAAACATGTCGTAAATCACATGTAGATAATGTACACCATAACCATTTGAGTCGTCTGAGTCGACTCAGACTCAGTTGGGCTAGTATGTATTGGTATATGTAGTCACCCTCGACTCATCGTCAGGAACTCAACTAGAATTACACGAGTCTGGATGAGTTGTCAAGTTAAAAAACCATGGAGATGACTTGGTGGAGCCGGAAGTACCAGGACATGGTAGAGCCATTTCCCACACCGTCGATGGCATGCAACCCAAAATACACAACAGATGATCCTGGATGTTTATAGCAGGGGGAGTTATATTTGATACTCTGGCTGCATACAATGCTCGATACACAGGCATTTTCAAATGATACACTGAGTCATATATTAGCTAAAATTAAACCGACTAAAAGGTGGAACTGACTGTGGCCTGTTTGGGAGCGTGGAATCGGAATCCCCTGGATTTGAAATCCTCCTGTTTGGCCAATGGTATTAAGTTGTATTAAATGAGATTGCATTGCTAATCCCACCTTGGGATTGGGAATGGCATGTTTGGAAGGAGTGTGAGATGGGATTAAAATTAATTTTATAGGCTTTCGAAAATGAGCCTTGTGTTGGAAAGTGTAAGATGAGATTTCCAAATCCCATGATGATGAATTTTTAAGTGTAATTTAAAAGGAAATCCCGAGATTTACTTTTAATTACATACATTCCAAATATGGTATTGGAAAACATGGGATACACCCAATCCAGGGACAATACCTTACACATGCATTTATTGTTACTTTTACAATTTCATCCACCTTAATCCCACCTAATGCGGTTGGCCAAACGGGTCCTTACCGTGTTTGGCACCTTGGATTGGGAATCAACTTTAATCCAAAAGTAAGTATGCATGGTATATTTACAGGGGTTTAAATTTAATTACTAAATTAACTTTAATATCTCTAAATAGTGATCGTATGTTATGTTTGGCATAATGGTTTGTAATAAGTCTATTGAAATATATGCTTTACTAGATAATAATGAAATTCCAAGTCTTGGATGAGCCACAAGCACAAGATCATATCCGAGTGACTAACCAACGATTTTTGACTGTTGATTTATAGATACAATGTTTGGACAGTGTTGATCATCGTATTAAAGTTATTATAGTGATGTAATTGATAATCGAGTTGTTTTGGTTTATCATTAGTTTGTGCCCAATAGAAATATAGTCTGGTGACACACATATTATAAATGCCACTTTTGAAGGGATTTTAGATGGAATCCAAAGCTCTCAAGATTGATTTCAAACCCCCTCTTTGAAGGGATTTTAAAACTTCAATTGCTTCACGGTGCCAAACAAATAGGAGATGTGAAATCCTCTCAAATACTCCAAATCCACGGTGCCAAACGACTCTAAGTTACAATCCAAAAATCAGACTGGATGAAAAAAAAATCATTTTTTAACTATACAACAAATGTCCACAAATCTGATATTCGAATAATCAAATAAATGCAATTTTGGGGTCATTATGCATCGATAGCAGCATCCATAATTTGGACGGTTTGATTTAAATTACGTGTATGCTGCCACGTATGCAATAACAAAGTAATTTCTAAGTGCGTGTCTATCATCTATCACACTGCCGCAGCATCAAAGATTTTCTCCGTAAAAGGACGGTAGTAAACAAAAAATAGTGAACGGTCAATATTCAACGGAGGAAAGTGAAGAAAAGTAATGGACAGGATTATCTGTCTGGGATTTCAAAACATGGGCCATCCATGATGGGTATCATAGCATGTTATAACATCTTTGCATCATAAACAATAATAACTAATTAGTCTAATCAAGATCAGCATGTCATGCCATCTTTGTGGATTATTTCTATTACCTCCAGCTGTAATATGTTTTTGGAAGCCTAGGTCTGCAGTGGACTACTAAGGTGGGCCATGATCACCGAACAGGCCATGTCAAAGAGGAAAATTTTGATACTCTGGTAGACTATGATGGATGATACACATGCACTAAGAATTCGTGCAGGTGGGAATATATAGTTAATTCAATTTGAACTGTCCAAATTAGGGGTCCCAATTTAGATGTATTGTTGAAAAGATTACATTTATTCGTAATATGATTATCAAGTTGATGGACATTTGTTGGACGGTTGAGATGAAAAATATCCAACTGTGCTGTTTAAACAAAACTAGTGTCCACAAATCAGAGGATAGGATTGTTCAGGGGCGGGGCTTTTAAAATGTCTAAGTGCCTGCATATTATATGCAGTATCATACACAGCCAGAACATCAAATAACCCTTGGGTGTTAAAAATACAGGTTGCTGAAATTTTACCCAAGCATTCTATCATCAGGTAGTAAAATTAGGGTAGACAGTTAATATTCATATTCTTTTTTCGAATGGTTAGGATCATTTTTAGATAAAGAGGACCATCTACCATTTATCCATTGCAGGGACTGCTTCCTGAAGTGGGTCTTGCACCAATCTACATTGTAAAAAGTTAGTTTGACAATCCATGCCATTGCTTGATGGGCGCCATAGTAGATGGACCATGCCCCTAAGTCTCGCCTATCTTAGGACTAATTGTTTTGGAAAATGATTATGTTTAAAAAAAAGTTATTTGATATATTATTATTATTATTATTATTTGTGAAAAATCTTGCTTTTTCACCTTTGGGAATAATCACATATTGGATGAGAGAGAATAAATCCTCTTAATAAGTAAGGTGTTGAGTACCTTAACTTTTACTTGATGAAACAAAGGAGTATCTAGTCTTCGCAATGAAACACATACGTCACAATCACAGAATCAGTGTGAGGCTGTGAGCATGTGAGGTAATGTGGCTGTAAAGGCACTGTGCACTTTGTCAAAAAAAATAATTACTTTCTCACTAACAGTTTTTTTTTTTTTTTTTAAATGGTCCATTATATTCATCACCCATAAGCTATTTACCTACAACGTGTTAGTAGTCTCAATTATTTTAAAAATAGGCAAATAGCGCTTTACCTGCAACTTGTTAGGGGTCTTAATTATTTTGAGAATGGGCAAAAAAACACTTTAAGGATAGTGTGGTCACATGTGCTTCAACCCGTCCTTTATTGTATTTTTTTTCAATTTCTTATTTTCTTCTATTTTACAATAATTATAAATATGTAATTTGAGATTATCAAATCTCATCACGTATTTCAATAAAAATTTCATACTACAACCTTTTGCTTCCTGTCAATATGAACATCCAACAAACGCAAAGCATAGGACACAATATCATGATCACCTGGGGAAAATCAGGCTGATTAAATTTTTGAGTGGGCCACAAATTATGTATGTATAGCTATATTATTGAAAGAATTTCATAATTGTCAAAATGCTTTAATAGTGTTTGTGTGGATAACAGATGAAATAAATCAATGTGTGTGGCCCACCCAATGGGTGGATCAGCTTAATTAATCTTCATCTTAGGAGATCATGTTGGTGCGGCCCACCTTTTGCACCGATCGTTGTGGTGTCTCATTAATAATAATAATAATAAAGAAGTCATGATTGCATTTTGATTACCCATGCAACAGAAAATCTTCTGATTATATCTTACATAAAGCACATGAATCAACTTGGTCATTGAAAGCGACATGCCTTATTTTAGTCAAAGATTTCCATTAATCACAATTAGTGCTTTAAGGACACCACTAACCATAATTATATTCATGAAGTCATGAGGAATTAGCACGTTAAAGAGAGTGATGATTCTCCTCTTCCCTTTTGCTGTTTTTTGGACATATTCTCTAGAGGAATGACATGATCCTTGACCTCAGGACATATGCATGAGTGATCTAGACTGTTGATCTGATGAGCCCCACCCAAGGATTCACCATGAACAAAAAAAAAAAAAAAGTACTCGATGGGAAAATCCTAACCCTTAAATTAGTGTCGTATAGACAATAATTGTCCACATTCAGAATAAAAGGGCCAAAATGGGTGGCTATAGGATGTTCTAATGAAGGTTAGATTTACATCATAGTCCATCCATGATAAGGCCCTTCAGATCAATGGTCTGGATCACCAAACCATGGGTCCACACTAGTAACTAGAGGCTAATCATATAATCCACCATTAAGGGTGGCAGTGGGCCAGGTATCTTGCCGAACGTGGATTTGCGCTGTGCTTGGACCCAACCTGATCAATTTTTAAGTCGGGCTTGTGCTCAAGTCATTGTGTCCAACCCAACCCAAACCAACCCAATTTTGTATGTATATGTGTTATATCTTGCAAATATTGCAATTACCATCTATCTTGAATGTGGAACATTAGTTCCATTCCGCTAAAATATTTATTTCTTTGTTCCACTTATAAATAAATAGATTAGAAAATTCCAAACGGAAAATAGATTTTATCATTTTTTTTTAGTTGGACTTGGGCGGGGCTATGGCCTTGGTTCTTAAGTGTCAGGTTAGACCTAGGTTTATCCTTACCTGTTCCATTGCCACCCCTATCCTCAACCCAAGCACTCTCGATATGGTCAAATTTCAATGTGGAAAAATTGGGACAATTATTCAATGGTCCAAATTACTAATTTATGAGCCCCACTTCTTCTTTTTTTTTTTTTTTTTTTTTTTTTTTGGGGGGGGGGGACCTACCTCTGTATTTTCCATATATCGTATCAAAATTTACAATTTTTTTCGGGCTCTCCAGGAGAAAAATGGACCTGGGGAGAGCCTATCATAACTACAAACAAAAAAACCATACTAGAGGGCCCAGAGGGAGACGATCCTACAATGGCATCAAACCTCACCGCCTCCATAAAAAACAACCCAAGAAAAACCCCAACCTAGGAGAAGCACAAAGACAGGCTGCAAGCGAAACCAAACAGCCCCGCTAGATCGACCTGACTGCTCCCAAACCCACCTTGTCGAGGAAGAACAGACCTCTAACCTGAGGAGGGAGGTATGCAATTAAAACTATCAGCGAAGAACTTTCGTCAGCACTCCCCTGGCGAGCCATGGCATCAGCCGGGCCATTGCCCTCCTTGAAAATGTGAGACAATTGAATGTTTCCTCTGCCTTTGAGAGAATCATTCCTAGTCATCCAGAACTTCCACTTCCATCTAGGGGTGGACACCCCCATGAGGAGGTTCAAAACAAGCTGGGAGTCAGATTCGATAACAACGTTCGAGAGGCCCCTACAGAGGCTGAGTCAAAGCCCATCATGAATAGCCCTTAGTTCTACATTAATGTTGGAGCCTAAGCCATAGCCTTCAGAGAAAGCAAATAGGAACTCCCCTTGGGCATCTCTGCATATTCCCCCTCCACTTGATGTACCCAGGTTGCTTCTAGCCGACCTATCTACATTGATCTTCACCCAACCAGGTGGAGGCTTCTGTCATTTAACAATCAATTCAGACGGCCTCAAACCTGTAGGGCCAGTCCATGCGCTAGGGGCCGAAGGAGCCGCAGAGCCAACAGAAAAGGATCGGCTGGAAGAGGCAGACGGATTCACAGCTGATGAATGTAAAGCTGAGTAGGGGGGAAGCCTCTGAATCCTGCCTTTTTTGTGGCCAGTGATGATGGAAATCCATCGGAAAATTCTTGCAATCAGGTTAGACAGCGAGAGACATTTCTCATAAAAAACCGCTTCATTTCTCGCTTTCCAAATTTCCCATAGAATTATACATGGGTTAGCTTCTGGGCAATGGGCAGGGAGGCCCTAGATGGCCGAGCACTCCACCATTGCTTGAGCCTATTCTCAACCAAATCGGCATCCATGATGGTGATACTGAACATTCCTCCAAAGAATGTCCAAGTAGAAATGGCCAGGCTGCCTCCAAGGAATAGATGTGGAATAGATTCACCTACATGACCTGAGAGAGCCTGGGATCTTCCAAACAAAAAGGGAGATTTTTGGAGGCAAATTCGCATGCCAGATACTTCTAGCCCCAGGCTCCACAACTTGTTGGGGGAGATACTGAAACACCGCGGAGGGAAGGACTAGGCCATGATTGCCCAGGAAATGTGATGTGGAGCGGGTCGCGGACAGTTTCATGGCCAAGATGGATCAGAAAAGGCCTGGTCGACGACAGAAGTGATCCAGACCGTCAAACCTTAGATCGGACGTATCTCGCAATCCGGAATGAGTTACCCAACATAAAATATATGATTTTGGGGTAGAACGAGCTACTTTAGCCAACCAACCCCGCTATGCCGGGTTGCGACGCTCGAAATTGTGAGAAACCCCTGGATCGATGGTCGTTTCCCTGTTTTAATTTCATTTTTACTATAAATAGTAAGTTTTAGTTTGATTATAACTCTTCATCCGTCGGGCTTTAGGAGTTGCGTCCAACGTGAAAAGAGCTTAGAATAATTAGGGGAACGGTTTGGTGAAGCCAAATAGGACACTTACTATTTTTGGCTGAAAACCTTGCGCACTAGTAGACATCACGACCGTCTATAAATAGTAAGTTTACTATTTATAGTAAGTCGCGAATTCTAGGAGTTTTAGTTGTAGTTTGATTCTAATTTCTTTCCCATTGCTTGGTTCCCCTATTTAAAGGGTTGTGAACTCATTTTTATTTATCAATTAATCAATTTTGAATTTATTAGAATTTATTTCTATTTTTTGCTTTCTTTCCTGGTGGATTCGAGAAGTCTCTGTGAGGAGTCTAGAGAAGCTCCGTGGATTTGGAGTATTTATCCTCATCACGTTCATCCCTGCGTCAAAATGCTTAACCTTCTTCACCCTCAAGTCTTCTGGAATTTGCTTGGTCATTATCTGGAGGAGAGGCCTCAGCCCCGTCCAGTTCAAGGACCATAGGTTACATTCTTTGTAAGCTCCACTTCATAGGCCATGCTTTCAAAATACCTGAGGGTCCTAATCTTTCATCTTGTAGCCTTTAAATCAAGTTTTAAAAATTATTTTTTGTATAAATCATGGTTCACTACTGATATGGGTCATGTCATCCCATATAGCCTTAAACATACACTACCAAAAATAGGGTCAAAGACTATGAATAAAAGCAGTAGCTAAAGATCTATTGCTACAGTTTTAATCCATAGCACCACCGTAGCCATTTGTGCTAGCTATTGCTTTTAAATGTAACCCATTTTTCATTTCCAGTTAAATTGGCAATTGAATGTTATGAAAGCTTACTCTTTTTTTCTTTTTCTTTTTTAGACGATGTGTTTTGGGGGGGAAATGATTGAATGCCTCTTACATGCCTGCTTATATATGCCATGTATGTGAAATTTCAAACCATTAATTGAGCTCCCGTGCCAAAAAAGAAAAAATCTGGTAATATTTCAAATGTATTGAGTGCTAGGATGAGCCACAATATTAGTTTTAACATGCATTAATATCTTATAGGTAAGAAAACAAATTAAAATGCATTTTCTACATGCACCCAACACTCACTTAGCCTTTCCCCAACAAATCTAGGTTTGCTTTTAAGGTCATGTTTGTTTTACGAACCAACAGCTGAGTGTTTGGGATGGAATGAAAGTTCCATGTGATACTACAGATCTAACATTTCCAGCGATTGGATAAATCTGCAAAATTTGCCTATCAACTTCGGGTGCTACTCCTGTATATAGCCGCCTACTGAAACAGGAGACTTCAGAAGCACCCAAGACTGAAGGATGTATCGTGGTGCATTTCTTCGGCTGGTATTGAACTGATTGGATATCCTGTAGTAGATACAGTGGAATTTCCTTGGAAATCGGCTATTTACAGATATAATAATTAGCGGGTAAATGTCAGGAATACACCGTTTAAAATTTCTATGTACAAGAAAAATGTGGATGCAATGATTATGCAATGCCTGGTATTTTAAACGGTGTTGACTAAAACGGGTCTAAGGGCCTGTTTGGGAGTGTTGATTTAAATAAAAATCCTCATGTTGTGTTTGGCACCTTGGATTAAGAATGCCATCTAATTCAAGAGTGGCTATACATAGTATATTTATAGGAGTTTGAATTTAATTACTAAATTAACTTTAATATTTCTAATTAGTGTGTTTGACACGATGGTTGTAATAAGCCCCTTGAAATATATACTTTGTCCGAAAATTATAAAATTCCATGTATTGGATAGGCCACAAGCGTGAGATCACATCCGCGTGACTAACTAATGATTTTTAACTGTTGATTTATGAGGACAATGTTTGGACGGTGCAAATCATCATATTGAAGTAATGATACCGATGCACTTGATAATTTAATTGTTTTAGGATATTATCAGTGAACCATGTGCCAAATAGATTAATAATATAGTGACACATGTTATACATTCAACTTTTGATAAGATTTTAAATGTAATCCAAACTTTTACGATGTATTTCAACCCTCAAGGGACTTAAAAACCTTCTAAATTTGAAACCCCTTATCACTTTATGGTGCCAAATATATATATATTATATATATATATATATATATATAATATATATAATATATATATATAATATATATATATATATTATATATATATATATATATATTTAATACACACACCTTGCACACACACGCAAACACACCCCACGCATGCCGTGGGATTTCACCACTGGTGGGTACTCGAACCCTTGACCCAGTGTTGAAACTCCTGGGAGTCTACCACCCAGGTAAGAGTAAGGACCCTATGGTCCCAAATATACCAGGGAATTTATTATCCCTTCAAACCTCGTTAAATCTACAGTGCCAAATAACTCCTAAAGTGTTACAGGCATGATATCATTACTAGAGTGGAGCTGATTACCTACTCAATCCTTCTCTCACAATCATTTGCAAACCAATCACATGCTGCTACATTGGTGCTACCTGGGTAACATCTAATCGGACGCGGATTGCATCCTACCCAGCCCGTCTCAAGCCCCGAATGGGCAGTTCTATGGGAGGGCCCACTGTGATGTATCGATTTATTCACACCATCCATCCCTCCTCTCGGATCATTTTAAGGTACGTGAACAAAAATGAGGCAGATCCAATGCTCAAGTACACCACACCAAATAATAAGCTTGGTTGCATTAAATGCACAAAGCATTGACTGCTAGTTGCATTAAATGCAATAGTAATCTGTGGTGTGGTCCACTAGCATTAGGTCTGCCTTATTTTGTACACGTACTGTAAAATGATCCCAGAGCTGTGGACAGCATGGATAAACCTATCACAGTGGGCCTGCTAACATAACTGCCCGTTTGTGGCTAGAGACAAGCAGGGGTGGGACGCAATCCGCATCCCATCTATTCCACCTCTCAATCTGATGTAGGACAGGTAAAGGATGGGACGCAATCCGCATCCCATCTAATCCACCTCTCAAGTTCTGATGTAGGACCGGTAAAGGATGGCTTAAATGAAGAATGGAGCTCTGGGATAACATAAAGTCAGGCTAAAATAGGTCTAATTGAAAAAAAAAAAAAAAAAAAAACCCTAAATACACACCATAGCATAGATCCCTATGGCTAAACCAGGTTGTCCCTTTGAACAGTGTGATGGAATTGTATTTGGTCCGTGCCAATCTTACTCAATGTTTGGGAAGATTGGAAAAATTAGATTAGATGGAATTGCATTGGTCCGTCCCAATTCCACTCAATGTTAGCAAGTTGTGTAGGTCCCACTATGATGTGCAGGCTATATCCATACCATCCACCCATTTTTTCCAAATCGTTTTAGAGCATGGGCCAAAAAATCAGGTAGATCTAAAGCTCAAGTGGACCCCCACCATAGAAAGTAACGGGGATTAAATACCTATAGTTGAAAACTTCTTTGGGACACATAAGTTTTGAATTTATCTCATTTTTAAGCCCATGCCATAAAATGAAGTTACAAAATAGATGAACGGTTTGAATATAACACATATGTATTATTCTCAATAGTTTCAAATGATGGTAGTATATCCATCCAATATACCACTGTATTACAAATATAACATAGAATTAAGTTTATCCTATGGTAACATGGGACAATCACTGCCATATATAATAACTATGTTTTTTAATCACATCCCACCTAATCCGTCCTGATACCATGTGCCTAACATCCCCCAGGGCTAACCATGATCAAAGCATGGGGAAGTTGCAGAGCAACTTCTTAGCACCACCGAAAGGTCCTGGTCTAATAGTTGAACTGCACATGGTACGGACCCATGAATGCATGACTATCAGTGTGATTCACAAGTCAAGATCAGCAGGCTCCGTACGATTAGATGCTTTGGCCCAGCCACAATGCACTACCCACGATGGGAAACTTACGAGTGGTTGACTATAATTCTGACCCATTCCATGGGATGCTTATACAAGCCTGCTAAGCATGCAACTTACTGCACGGGAACCCTCTACAATTCACCGACACTTCAGAGCCCACCATCTTCTATACGTAAAAGCCAGTCTGTCCATCAGGTGCGCTCCTCGTTTCTAGGCACTACGGCCAAAACTCATCCAAATCCACGACACTCGTGGGCCACACACAAGAAATGACAGGAATGGAACATCAACCGTAGGTTTGCGTGTGGAGCTGCATGGTTTGTATCTTTCACCAACCTCTTTAATCGCGCGTGACTGGCTAGGATGAAGGAAGTAAGCATATAAAAAAATCGAAAATCTCTTTAATCGGGTGTGACTGGCTAAGATGAAGGGGAAGGAAGCATGTAAAAAAAATGGGATACGGATTGGCTACTCCCCTGCCACCAGCCAAGGGCTGATGGTGGGTGCTCTGTGGGCTCCACCATGATGTATGTGTATGTGTTTCATCGTGCTGTCTACCTATTTTTCCAGATCATTTTATTGTATAATACAAAAATGAGATATATCCCAATCTTAAGTGGACCACATTAAAGGAAATAGTTTTGAATGAGCATAGAATATTAAAAACTTTTTGGGGCCTATAAAAGTTTTGGATCAAGATGATCTTTATTTTTTCCCTTCATCTAGGTCTTTATGACCTAATCAATACATAAATGTCAAATAAACAGTATAGTGGGCCTTAGGAGGATTTTAATGGTGGATATCCAATCACTATTGTTTTCCTGTGGTGTGGTCCACATGATATTTATATCCCTCTCATTTTTTGAGATCAAGTAGTAAAATGATCTGTAAAAATGGATGAATAGAATGGATGAAACACATACATAATGTTAATGTTGGGCCCACAGAGCACCGACCATCAGCCACGAGCTGGTGGCAAGGGGAGTAGCCAATCCGTCTCCATGAAAGTCACTCCAATTGAAAGCTCAGACAGGAGGCGCAGTACGCGCCACTTAGATGTTTTAGGTGCAATTACAAGGTTTCCCATTTGTGTGGTGGTAGTTTTTGCACGATTCCAGTCCCAACTCACACATCACTGCAGTCCATTAATGCTCGTCAGTAATTAGATGATTATAAGATGATAAATGCAGCAACAGCCTGCATTTAATTTACAAAAGGCCCTGCTATTGGGGTCCACGATCATGTTTTTTCTTTTTCTTTTTTTCTTTTTTTTTGGAATATTACAAAAACTACGTACTTGAGAGAGAATTTACTTTGCAGTGCCTTTTTCAAAAGAAGATTTCAGTAAATTATCCCTTAATCTAAGAAATTGTTCTTATATAATTAGAAACCGTGTACAGGACAACAATCACGCTCTAAACTGTAAACTCATTTGTGTTGCACACCTGAATCATGTATGTACATGATTTTTGGACCACAAGCCTAAATTTTGGTGTGGCATCCAATGGTTGGAGTGGATCTCATATAATCATCAAACTAGGCATTGTAAAAATTAAGGGTGGACATCTTTCTCCTAATAGTTTCCTTTGATATGACTCACTTGAATCATAAGTCCGCGTGCTTTTTTGCACCTAGGCTTAACATAGAATTATACATCTAATTGCCGAGGTGGATCTCACATGCAAATCAAAGCAGGCCTTATAAAAAACAACTGTGGCTAAGTTTTTTTTTTTTTTTTTTTTTTTTGTGTGTAAATATATATACTAGCAAAATATTAGTTTTTTTTTTTTTTAATGGTTGGTAGAGGTATGCCTCCTCTAATTTTTTATATGGCCCACAGTGATGCGTATGTGAAATCCACTTAGACTATTAGATGTGTAATAACATTTTAGGTCAAGGTCTGAAAAGTAAGCCTGACTTATTATTTAAATGGACCACAGGGAAAGAAATAATTGGGAGAGGGGCATCTACCCTTGACTTTTATGTAGCCCAATGTGATTATTATATAAAATTCACTCCAACCATTAGATGCCATACTAGATAATCAGTCCCATTTGTGAACAATTTTTTTTCTTTGTTAGCTTGTTAGTACACCCCACTGTCAGTTCATACATTAGTGTTGACCTTTTTCTTTGTTAGCTTGTTAGTACGCAATACTTTCAGTTCACACATCACTGTTGGCCACCTCCACTAAGGAATCGATGTCAAGACCTCGGTGTTGAAACGAGGTATCTTTTACTCACTCCACCACTTGAGCTATAGATAGGGTGTGTTTGGAGGATGAACATTGCCCTATACACTTTTTCCAAATCATATGGTTCACTTGAATCATAGATGGAGTTCAATTTTGAGACCTGGGCCTAACCGGTGTGACGCACCTAGTGTCGGGGTGGATTTCAAATCAACTTCATGGTGGTGCCCACCCGAGTAGCGATCCCTTTACCCACATGGGGATGGAGCTGCATCAATGATAAAAATCGGACCAAGGTACTCTAATCATAATTAAAACTTTTTTGAAACAGATGCCCGAATATAAATTCCTAATTAGGTGGTAGTTTTGTAAAATTCTCTTCTTCTTCTTCTTCTTCTTCTTCTTTTTTTTTTTTTTTTTTTCACTTCTAAGATTACAATGATAAATCTAGTTCTCGGCAATCTCTAGCCCAAAAATTTCTTGGGAGATTTTCAAATTTTAACTTTGGTTGGGGATAACAAACTTTGTAAGGTTATTATTATTATTTTTACCATAACCTAGCAGTAAAAATCAATCTTCTAAATTCTGTCAATATTTTAAAAACAATCTTATGATAATATCATTTAGAGTATTTTTCCATATTATTTGTTGTGGGATTTTCCATATCCAGGCGACATTCGTAACAAAATTGGCTATGATGTTTCAACCTAGTATCTATTTGGAGCATGGTTCATCGGCCATAGGGTCGAGAGAATATCCATGGTGCTAACCACCTGAGCCATGGACCACATCAACACCATCATTGTGTGCACGTCCTCGAGCTGAGGAATATTCAATTACTCCAACCCAAAGGAATGATCACATACGTTTGATATGTAATGGAGAGGTTTAGTGGAGCCCACTGTGGTCTATATAGAATCCAAATAGTGCTTCATGTGCACCACTTCATATTAACCGCACAACCAAAAAAGTCAGGCTGATCTGAAACTTAGGTCGGCCACACCACAGGAAATGTAGATGAGTGCAGTTTGATTGGTGGTTGGCTTTCTTCAGGAATTCAGGACAAGATGCATTTTCTCCTCTCTCTCTCTCTCTCTCTCTCTCTCTCTCTCTCTCTCTCTCTCTCTCTCTCTCTTACATGATAATGTGGATATATTATTTATATAATATGGAAGGGCAAATTGTTTTTGTGGCACCCACCTGAAAACCTCAGTCCAACTATGTTTGACAGATAATGTCATTTACAATGTTCTTGATCAAAAGAACACCACGAGATTTTGAGGAAATTAGATAACTTGTACATGACGAAATCGTTATGAATCATTTGTATATAAATAAGCAACACTATAATTTGAAGATGACAAAAGGGTCGAATCTTAATAACAATATCAACGTATTTAATCAAATCCTTTATAAATTGATTACTGTAGAGATGAAGATTGACGAAGAAGATCATGCCCTAATTCTTTTGAACTCGCTTCTAGAGTTCTACAATAGCTTTGTAGACACTATATGCCACAGTGGAGAGACTATTCATGTTGAGATTGTTATCTCAATCCTTCAGTCGAGGGTGTTTAGAAAGAATTGGACAGTGGCACGGGGTCATCTACGGATGTGTTAGTAGCTAAGGAAATGAATTCTGAGCGGGAGAAGGGAAACTCATCGTGTTCTGTGAAAAACAATGACATATGAAGAAGCATTGTCAGAATCTTAAAGCTCAAAAGGGAGATAAAGCAAATGAAGTGATGATGTGAACACTAGTGATGTTATAACCGCATTCAAATCCAAATATCTCAGTGATGAGTGGATTTTAGATACGTGATCATCATACCACATGACGTCACATTGGGATTGACTCACCACATGCAATGAGCATGATGGTGGCTAGGTATTTATGGGTAATGATGTTGCATGTAAGGTCATTAGAATCGAATCGGTGTGCATAAGGATGTCTGATGGAATGGAACATATTCTGACATATGTGAAACACGTTACTGACCTATAGAAGAATCTAATCTCTCTAGGAGCTCTCGAGGTAGTTGGGTATAAATTCACTCAGTTTTGATCGTGTCCTGAAGGTTTCAAAGGGGGGACTCGTAGTAATGAAGGCACAATGGAACAGTAACATTTACAAGTTGATCGGAATACTGTATTGGTTAGAGTTGCAACGTCGATCTGTATCGATGTCCACGTCGGCACATTTGTAGTATGCATATCTATGCTACATGAGCAAGTGCGGCATGAAGGTACTTTCTGATTGTTCCTTAATTCTTGCATTTAAAAGTATTGATTTTGATATATGCGAGCATTATATATATGGTAAACAGTCACAATTATCTTATAAATGGGGTAAACATGTTAGTAAAGGTATTCTAAATTATATGCATTTTGATGTATGAAGGTCATCGCCCGTAGTTTCTTAATAGGGGGTTATCATTATTTGTATCATTCATAAATGACCACTCTAAAAAAGTTTAAGTATACTTTATGAAGTTCAAATTTGATATTTTTGTCACCTTCAAAGTGTGGAAGGTGGTGGTGGAAAAGCAGTCAGAGCGAAAGTTGAAAGTTTTGAATACATATAATGAAAGTGAATTCACTTCGAATGTTTTTAACTAGCTTTGTAAAGATAAGGGGATAGTCGGGCATACAACAAAGCAGAATGGTATAGTATAATGGATGAATCAGACTCTCTTGGAGAGAGCCTGAATCATGTTGAGCAATGCTTGGTTATGTAAGGAGCTATGAACTGAGGCCATTAACACGACTTATTACTTAGTGAATTGGTCTCCGTCTATGCCAATCGGTTATAAAATTTCAAAATAAGTGTGGAGTGATCATAAATTTAATTACTCAGTGCTGCGAGTATTTGGTTGTAATGCTTATTCTTATGTATCATTCGTTGATAGAGAGATGAGCTAGAGCAAAGGGCGAAGAAGTGTATCTTTGTTAGTTGTGGTGATTGTGTGAAGGGATACGTGTTGTATAACCGAATCACATGGAAGATCATGATTAGCCGTGATGCCATGTTTAATGAGGATTCTTTGTTCTATAAGGAAGAACACATGAACTAAAAAAAATTAATAATGATCAATATTGAAATTAACAAGAGTGAAACATATGATGAAGCTAAGCCGCAATAAGAGGTATATGAGCAGGTGGAGGAGCCACTTGTCAGGAGAAATTCACCTATACATTGTAGATTACTAGTGAGATATAGAGATAACTTAAATATTACATTCGCACTCATTAAGGATGTGGGGGATCCGTCTACCTTTTAGGAAACACTAGATAATCCAGATAATAAGAAGTGGATGGTGACAATGCAAGATAAGATGAACTCTCCGTACAAGAATGAGATGTGGGAACTGATGGAACTTCCCGTTGGGCGTAAAGCGATAGGGTCCAAGTGAATTTACAAGAAGAAACATGATAGGTAAAAGGCAAGATTGGTTGCAAAAGGATATGCATGGAAGAAAGGTACCGACTTCAGTGAGATTTTAGCACCTGTGGTCAAGTAGGTATCTATCAAATTTATGTTGCCACTAGTTGCCCAATACAATCTGGAACTGGAACAAATGGATGTGAAGACTTCTTTCTTACATGAGGAACTAAAAGAGCTGATTTACATGAAGCAACTAGAGAGGTTCGAAGAAAATGAGTTAGATAATAAAGTTTGCAGGTTGAGGAGGTCATTGTATACCCTAACACAGTCGTCTAGGCTGTGGTACAAGAAGTTTGATACTTTCATAGTGAGTCAGCGATTTACTAGAAGTGAATATGATCATTGTGTCTATTTCAAGACACTAAGTGATTGAAGATTCATTCTATTGATATTATATGTTAATGACATGCTTATCACCAGCCAAAGGATATCAGAGATCAATATATTGAAGACTCAGTTATCAGGGACATTTGTAATAAAAGATTTGGGAGCTGTAAAGAAGATTCTCGGCATAGAGATACACATAGATAAGGAGAGGAACATATTACAATTATCTCAGGTAAAGTACCTTGAGAAGGTATTGGTGAAATTTGGAATGGACATGGCTAAGCTAGTTAGCATACCCCATGTTACTCATTTTAAGCTTTCTTTAGAGCAATGTCCTATTATAGATGAAAAAAAATATATTATATCTCATGTGTCTTATTTGAGCGCGGTTGGCAATTTGACGTATGTCATTGTCTTTACAAGACTGGATATTTCATATGCAGTCGATGTTGTGAGCAAATATATATCAAACCTCTGCAAGCAACATTGGGAGATAATGAAATGACTACTTTATTATCTAAGAGGTATTATGGACTATGTCTTGACATTTCAAAAGTCATGGGAAGAGTTGGTAAGCTATATATGGATTCAGATTATGCATGGAATGTGTACAACAAGAGGTTGACTTTCAACTACTTATTTGTATTAATAGCTGGAGCGATCAGTTGGATGTTGAAGCTTCAGTTTGTAGTTGCACTTTCCATAACAAAAGGTGAGTATATGGCGGTGACAGAAGCTTTCAAGAAAGGTGTTTGGTCGAAAGAAATGATGAATGAAATCGGGCTTCGATAGGAGGTTGTGTCGGTTAATTATGATAGTGAAAGTGCGATCAATTTGGCGAAGAATTCTATAACACCCTGAAAATCGGGGGTCGAGCAGGAGCTTAACTCCCAAGTTCCAACGCATCACTTATGCAACATAGATAATGATGATTAATTGTTGTCAGTATTAGCACGTTAAACATGAATGAGATTATACCAAAACAGCATATCATACTCCAGAGGCAATTGAATTACGCTAGCGGAAGATTATAATATGTATATAAACCGTATAAAAGTAGTGGCAAGCCCTTAGAGTATAAATGTCACTAGGTTAAATAATTACAAGTTTAGTTCTAAAATGTACAAAATAAGATAGTGTAATGTTCTCTATCCAAAACCCTATGGCCCCGACAGCGCAACTCTAGGTCTATATAGACCCGCCAGAGAGTTGCATATAGGAGAACTCTTCCTCGTCATCGTAATAGTTCGGCTCTGCCTCATAAACATCGCCATCATCTGTAGCTAAGACAGAGTCTGGCTGATATTTAAAACACCGTCCTAGAACGTGGGAGTGAGTGATCAACTCAGTGGAGCTATAAATCAAAGGTTAACATGTTATCAATTTAGTCACGCGGTAATGATAAAGCAATACAATCAGCATTCCTAAGTACTCTGGTTAATGCAAAGATGATATGTATTAATGATGTATGCCCTCGCCTGCACTCCCTTTGCGAACTTCCTCTCACGGTCGCGGCATGTACCCCTTCCACAGTGCTCAACTTTAACACCAAAGGCACATGCAATGCGGTGCATGAAAGTGATTACTGAATTCTTATTAGACCTTTTCATACAGCAAGATTAGAAAGCTAAGGTACCTCCTTTATATCATTTCCCAAACAATGATCCATTCTAGGGTTGTCAGTCTTAGTAAGTATCATATGATGTTACGGTTTTAGGTCACTACAAAGAGCTCGTCACCTGATCAGTGTAGGCCTAGTTTATATTCTAGTTGCTACAAAAAAGCTCGTCGCCTCAACGCAGTCTCAGAGTATGCTTGAGGTCACTACAAAGGATTGTCACCTGATCAGTGTAGGCCAACATTTCGAATACAGTGTCCCATACCACCGTATTTGGCTCACGAGGCAGTGTTGCTCACTGGTCACTACGGGGAGGCTCGTCGCCCCAGTGTAGGCCTACAGCTCGGTCACGGTGTCCCATACCACCATGTCCGGCTCATGAGTCTTAGCAGATCAAGGTACCAAGGTTAAAGGGGTTTCCATTGGTAAGTTGATACTTTAGATTCAAGCAGTAGCGTCCATACATGTTGAACATACATTGGGCCAATCGGGTTACTTGACAAGCTCGACTGGTACGAGTGTACGTTGAATTGATCGACATGGAGCGCGTAAGCACTCCACGTGGCCTAACCATTGTCGGCAATTTTCGTACGACTCGGATTCCTCGAACATATCCATTGTGGCGAGGCTAATTCAACCACTCGTTCGGGAGCTATTACCGATAGCTTGGACTATGTAGTAGTCTCAAACACATTTAAACAAAATAGAATAACATGTGTGATAGGCATTTCAACATTAAACAATTGATTCGAAGAACGTAACCATTTGAGCATTTCACAAAATACAAAGTAAGCATGTTTCGCACATATGTATTTCATACTAAATCACACAATTTTAAATCTAAGTTGCATGAAGGGACTTATACACATAGCTAAGGAAATTGAGAACCTCACCTCAACATTTTCATAAAGTATAAGTTTCTGAATACTTACTCGTTCAGACATTTTTACAAACACTTAGACTACACACTTCAACATACATAGTGTATGTTGGCCATAACACGAATTAGGGCAATTCCTTTCACCAAGGAGTGGTCACACGTGCAACCATCATATATCCACGACAGATAACCATGGCAAGCACGAATCTCAGTTCCATACTCATTTAGACATTTTCACAAACACTTAGACTACACATTTCAACATACATGACGTACGTTAGCCATAACATGTATTAAGGCAATTCCTTTCACCAAAGAGTGGTCACACGTGCAACCATCATGTCCACGACGGATAATAATGGCAAGCACAAATCCCAGCTCCATACTTATTCAGACATTTTCACAAACACTTAGACTACACATTTCAACATACATAACGTATGTTGGCCATAACATGTATTAAGGTAATTCCTTTCACTAAGGAGTTGTCATACGTGCAACCATCATGTATCTACAACGGATAATCATGGCAAGCACGAATCCAAATTCTAAACTCATTCAAATATTTCAACAAACACATGGAATGCACTATACTCAACATAGTTCATATATATCTGTAAAGCGAGGGAAACATCGCATTTAGCATGTGAAATGACACCCAAATCAGTTATAAATCATTAGCCAACATTGAAAGCCTTGAAAACCATAACCTAAACGTTTATAGTCCTTATCTTTCGTCGGTAGACTCGTAACGGACTCAATTCGTATGCCAAGTTTTTGTCTACGGCACGACGGCCACCTAAAGCATGAAATAGGTTAGCTATTTCATCACTTACATTATTTGAAACTCTAAAATAGATTAGGGTTAGGATTTCTTACCTAAGAACAGGATCGGAATCGCCGGAATAGCGATACAGAGGGATAGTTAAGCACGTGGAGTGGCGGGATGGAATCCCACAAACAAACTCCAACTCTCTCTCTCTCTCACTCTCTCTTTCCTTCTCTTTCTTCTCTCTTCTCTCACCTAGGGTTAAAAATTCGTATGTGAAGGGAGTGAGAGGGTTTAAGGCCCTTATATAGGCCCAAAACTGATGGAAATAGCTCCAGGGTCATGGTATACTTAGGTTATAGCCAAATAGGGGCTATTTCGATCCAACGGAGCACTTCTGGAGGCCCATTTTCTGTGTGCTGTCGAACTTAAGCTTCCTGACGTTGGATCTAAGTCGAGTTAGGTTTTTGGTCCGATCGGATTTACAGATCGACCGTGGTAGACCAATCTCAATTCAACTGTCGTTGGCACTCGATCAGGGCCACGAGTACATGGACCAGTGCTGGGAATTTTCCTTGATCCGAGGGTGTATTTAGGTCGGATTCTGATGGTCTGAATCCTTATATTTAGCCTGCAAGCGAACGACTCAATTCACTGAAATCTGAGTTCATTTTCTAAAGATATTCGCGTTTCTCACACACTTCGCTCCGAGTTCAAGTTATGCATTTCTGGATACTATCTGGATTTGATTTCCGAGCTGGTTGTCAAGCCCAGAAAAGTGGTCATATTCGTATAGTTTCGGGATCAACGGACTTTCGACGTGCGGTCCAGGTCCAATACGAAGTTTCAAGGTGTTCCCGAGAGCAAACGAGTTTAGAGATTGGTCCTAGGTTTCAGGGTAATGTAGCGTTAATAATTTTGCAAGTTTTGGGTCTTACAGATCGTATTTAAAGTTATTAGTGCTAATTTCACAAGTAATCTAGTTTAACACCTAGTTAATTTCATCTAATTTCTAAAGGATTTGGTCCTGAGGGATTTCTGCTTGAGGTGGTACTCGGGTCTTTGTATGGATTTTTTTGAGACATTACAAATTCAATTTACCATTATCGTACTAAACATATTGATGTTCGTCATCATTTTATCCAACACGTGCTTGAGGAAGATAGTGTGACTCTTGAGAAGATCCATATGAGGGTCAATTTAATGGACATGCTTACAAAAGTGGTTCCCACAAAGAAGTTTCAATTATGTTAAACTTTTATAAGTCTGGCAAAAGATTAATGAAGACAGAGTGTGCATGAAAAGCGACGACGATGGTGAAGCTATGATGGAGACAATTAGAGATGGAACTTGGAGTTATGGTTCATGAATGAAGATTGGAGCCATGGTGGAGATTGTTATGAGATGTTTTAAATTTGTACATGAAATAGGGGTTCGATCGATCGACCACCCTGATCGATCAATCGAGTGAACCCTAAATTATGTAAATTGGTCTCTGGACAGTTTTAGACAGTCTTGGGTTCGATCGATCAAACTCTTGGGTCGATCAATCGATAGTTTTCAAAAAATACTTATAAACTGAGCATGTTCAATTGATCGAACGTGTGGAGTTCAATCGATCGAGGATTGATCAATTGGTGTCGATTGATTGATGCTTTGATCGACAACACGCATGATTTTGTGGAATTGCGTGAATTGCTTCGTATTCTAGGTGCGACACTATATATATGAGTGTATTTGAGAGATTAAGGGCATTCTAATCGGGACTAAAATGTTTCTAGGGTTTGGAGAGGAGACAACGAGAGTTTTCTACATTGTAAATTCTTTTATTATCTTGTAATTTGTTTATCATGGTGATTCATTGTTGCTTTATGCCTTAGGCTTTTTTTTTTTTTTTCTTCCGTGAGGGTTTTGCCATCTAAAAACTCATGTGTTTTTTGTGCTTGTGATTGCTTGTTTACATTTATCTTTCAATTATTTGATCCAAATTTGGAATTTGCCTATGTGACTTTCCCAACACTTCCATCTCCTTCATGAATACTCTCAACTGACTAACATCGATATATAAATTTACATGCCTCTTAGTATAGATAAGGTCCTCATTCTTTTATCTTCCAAGCATAAGCTATAATATAGTCATCGAGCAAAATGAAAGGTTTTATAGCTCTCTTGAGTTTGCCTTGATCACTTTGAGTTTTAACACTTGGTATCTAATATGCATGCTCTTCATCAATTTTATCTTCAATGATAACATCAACTTGTTGATCTTCTAAGTCAATATATTAATTTTTAAAATTTATTTAAATATTTTAATTTAATTCTTTCCTGTAACTTTAAGATTAGTGGTTCTATATCTTTCTACATCAAATCTTAATTAGAAACGACATATTAGCTAATTACAAACCTGTGTGTAGCAGGGTCCAATAATATACCCCTTTTACTCCATCCGAATGGCTAGTAAAAATACGCTTTTTGGATATTACATCTATCTTAACATTTTGTTATTTAGAAATGTATATATATAAATGTTACAACTAAAAGTATAAAAAAATGAATAATTAACTGATTTTTTTAAATAATAATTTTTTAATAATCTTATAATCTAGTGCAATCGTGGGAGAATGATTTATTAACTAACAAGCAGTGTAAATAGTTTTCACCCAAAAGCACCACTCGGCCTTAGCTGAATTTATCATACTCCTAGCACGATCCAAAAACTTGCATGTTGTTTATACCTTCAACTACTCTGTTTTGTTGTGGAATACTGAGGTTGATGTAGTGCTTATGCTCAATATAAAAAATCCTTAAATTATTTCAAGGTTTACTCTTATTTATTATTAGTTATTAGACACTTAATTTTATTTCATTTTTAGTTTTCAACAATGCTTTGAAATTGATAAGATAAGTAGCATCACACTTTTTATAAGAATGTAAACTCATACATTCCTAAAGAAATCATCAATAAAATGAAAAAATACATCAAGCCTTCAAAAGATTGTATGGGAGCATCGCATGTATTAGAATAAATTATATTTAAACACATTCACTTTTAACAATGGACAAGAAAATTGAGTTTTATAGAGCTTTCCAAATAAATAATTCTCACAAAAAATATAAGTTAATAATTTTTAAATCATGAAGTAAATTTTGATTACAAAGTCAAGGAAAAAATGAGTTTTATGATGCTTTACAAATATTTAATCCCCCCAAAATTAAAATTAATAGATTTTAAAATAAAACTAAAATTTCGATCAAGAAGTACCTTTAGGAATAACTTACTCATGTGGTTTAATTGTGTGTCAGATTGTGTAGAGTTTGTCACGGCATTGACAATAATGACATTGCTAATTATAGTATCTCTAATCAACTAATATAATATGCATATCAACTATTCCTTTGTAACTGTCATTGTCCCTTTTACAATTTTTGATAAACTCTTTTTACCAAAAAACTTCTAATTATCTTCACCAAAAAATTTTAATGACTGAAGACCCTTCTATAAATTCATTACATGTCATACACCTAAAATTATATATATAATACCATTAAGAAAAGTGATTTAGACATCTCCAATCCTCAAAATTTCACACGTGTTTTCAATGTCCATATAAACTATGCCACCATACTATAAACGATATGTGCAAAAATAATCTGTGGTGTCATATGAAACAAAACGTCCAATCCCAATGTAGCATAAATGTTAACGCAAATCTTGTGTTAAAAGGTTTTTCAACTTTTGCCTCTAATACCAATTAGTGTAGAAAAATACACGCATGCAATCTATACATACAAAATTTTAAAATATATATAAAAACGGAGTCAAACTAAAAAGGTAAAGAGAAAAATAAAACATGAGATAAATTTACGTGGTTAGACAATTTACCTACAATATAAGATAACAACACATGGCTTTCTTCTTTTTAGAATAAGAGAAATCAATTTAATATAAGTCTAACATCTCCCTCCCATTCTTTCACTATGAATCTCTTACCAAGAAATCTCATTAAGAAGACTAACTCTTTTAATATATGCGTTCGGTTCAACAAATCGCTTCCCAAGGTACTTGTGTTCCCCATAAAGAGGGCACACGTTAAAAGCCTACCCAAAATAGGTTTCATCAAATAAGGAGAGCGAGAGAGGAGCCTCCTCCTAACACCCATTCAATGCACCAAACATCGGCACACTTCAACATGAAACATGTGGACGAGACTTTATCTTTCCATTTCCATCGTTGAAAATAATGCTCCGAACATTGCCTAAAATTTTTGGCAGATCCTCTTTTACTTTTAAAGTTAGCCATGGTGAATATGCCATCCAAACCATTCATCAAAACGAGAGTCACCTAGATGAAAGAGACAAGCAAGTCATTCCAAAACTTAAGTGGGCCTGTATAAACACAAATAGGCGAATCCAAAACACAAGTGGGTCACATGACATGAATATGCGGGTCTTAGACGTTATTGTACGTTGTTGCACTAGATGCACGATTTGGATTTCACATAAGCATCACAGGTCCCACAAAACTCATCAAACCATGCATTCAGACATATGTGATCGTTACCCTTTGTTTTTATACTACAGCTCAAGTAGTGTACGAAATTGCCTAGTGCTTATTTGGATGCTACGAAAATAAAAGTAAAGAAAAGTCACTTTCCAAGAAAAAAGGCATAAAGTAAAATATTACTGTTCAGGATCTTCTTTTGTAAACTTTATTTTCTTTCTTTTGCTACTTTTTAATGTTTGGATGTTATTTTCTTATAATATAAATCATAGAGTGAGAGAATAACCATGTAAAATATTCATATATGATATAACCGTGTTGGAGGCTAAGATGGTGTTGACCCACGGCCGAGGATTGGATACTGACAAGGTCAGTAGCCAAATAGCTACTGAAGTGACGTCACCAAGCTCTGTGGACCCCACCATGATGTATGTGTTTTATCCATACTGTCCAACCATTCTTAGAGATCGTTTCATGGCATTACAAAGAGAATGAGATAGATATAAATTTCAAATGGACCCACCACAGAAAACCGTGGGAGCAGTCACACCCACCATTGAAACATTTATAAGGCCCACAGTGATGTATTTTTGAAATACAACCTATTCATAAGTTAACACAGAGATAAATGAAGTGAAAACAAAAACATCAGCTTGATCGAAAACTATTGTGGACCCTAAGAAGTTTTGAACAGTGGATGTCATTGTCCCACTATTTTCTATGGTGGGGTCCACTTGAACTTTAGATCTATCTCATTCTCTTTGTAATGCCACAGAACGATCTCTACAAATGGTTGGACGGTATGGATACAACACATGTATCATGGTGGGGTCCATAGAGTTTGGTGACGTCACTTAAGTAACAATTTGGCTACTGACCTTGTCAGTATCCAATCCGCCCCCTTGACCCACCATCCCCTTCTCAGGTGGGCCATCTAGGCTTGGAGAATGGATGGTCCATATGTATTGATTATAGTGGAAAAATATAATCATTGATCTGGGCTACATATCATTCCAAACCATCTTTGGTGGCACATCACTGTCAGCACATTAATTGGATTATTGTTATGGATTGATCAATGGCTCGGAGAATTAATGGTTCAATATTGATTATAGACATCCCATCACATGTGTTCCACCTTTGATACCCTCAAAAATCATTTTTAGTGGATGATCCTAACCATCGAATTGAGGTTTGGAGATGGGTGGTCCATATTAATTATACCAGAAATGGTCCATTGATTGATCAAGACTGTCCAATATTTGTGGCCCTCCTTTGATGGTCCTCCCTATAAAATGAACTTTGATAGGATGATTCATGACCCATCTAATCAACGACTACGATAGTGTATGGTACAGAATATTGCTTACACTAAAAGGGTGTGATCGTACTAATATGGACGTGGGTGGCCCATCTTCGATGGCCAATCATAGTAAAAAAATCACCTTGGTTGGATGAGTTTAACCATTTGATCAATGGTTTGGTGATTAGATTGTCTATCAAAAGATCTAAACACTGTTCTATATCATTCAGTTTGAGTGGCCAGCCTTTGACGGCCCATACCTCTCAAACATTAGTAGCACATTACTTTGAATGGTCTTATCATGTGACCAATGGCTAGAAAAGGTTTGGTCATTAACAAGGTCATCATGCACATCCCACCTTTGATTCAAAAAATTCACTTTGATACGTTGATCCTAACCATGCCATCCATGCTAAGCAAAAGGAATGGTCCATATTAATTACATTACAAAAGGAGGAAAAGGAGAAGAGTATATAAGGGGAAGAATCCGAAAATGGAGTTTGTTTTTTTCTTAAAAAGTACAATAAGAGAAAATTCACAAACAGAAAAAAAATGCCAATTTCTTTGACTTTACTGCTTCTCAAACAAGACTAATTAACATTTAGGCCAGGAGCCCTAGATAGCGTCAACCCCTTTTAATAGAAGTTAAGATGCGCAGATCCATACTTATGGATGGGCAGCGCTTCAACATGGGTCAGGGATTAGCAGAGTTCCTAATGTAGAGTACTTAAATATAAATTTTTTATTTTTATTTTTATTTTTATATATGCACTCACACCATACATTCACACGCACAATCATACCGCACGGGAAACGATTGCTTACTGAGTAACTCAGTACGATGTTATTGTACCAAGTAAACTCAGTTGGGCCCACCGTGAATGTATTCGTCTTATCCACTCATCCATCCATTTTTTCAGATTATTTTAGTGGTTGAGCCCAAAATTGAGGTATATCTAAAGCTAAAGTGGACCATACCACAGGAAACCAACCCTGGGAATAATGATTTCCACCGTTGAAACCTTTCTATGGCCCATAGTGATGTTTATTTGTCATCCAACCTGTTCATAATATCGGAAAGAGATGGATGAAGTGAAAACACAAATATTAGATTGATCTAAAACTTCTGTGGTCCCAACAAAATTCTCAATGGTAGATGTTCAATTCACACTGTTTATGGTGGTGTGGTCCATTTGAGCTTTGGATATGCTTTATTTTTGGGTTAAAAACCTAAATTTATCTGCTAAAATGTATGAACGGAGTGGATAAAATACATGAATGATTGTGGAATCCAGGGCGTCTAGCATACTGAGATACTCCACATGGGCACTCGGACCTATGATCCCAACGTTGGAACAGAGCTTTATCTACCATGAGCAATGAACCCAGAACCTCTTAAATATAAAGCATGAGATACACAAATTACATATTATTAAATGCAATAGTGTATCATTTTAACCATACTCGTAGACAATCATGCCTGTACAAAATTAACAGTATAAAAGATGTAGAGCTATATAATAATTCATAGGAAATTTAGAAGTAGAAATTTGAAAATATCAATGGCAGGCTCTGACAGCTATGTACACCCATTATTTCTACTTTTGGGTGTCCGATGGTACAACTTTGTACTATGGTTAGGCTAGAAAATGAAGAACTTGTTTTTTTGGCCACTCAAGAATCATCATTTAAAAAGCATTTTAGTTCCTAAAATGAGTTTTCCTTTGGACTCATCTCCTCTTGAAAAAGTGCCCTTCAAGATGGTTATTGCTGGCCATCTACAGGACTGAGAATTTCTTCCATGCAAAGATCTAGCCAGCTCTTAATTGATTGTTTGTATCCTTATTTTGGAGCTCTGCTAAGCTTGCATGTGCGTACAAGGCAGGTAATGCACCAGCTACTACACTTGCCAACATGGCAGACAGGTCAAATATCCAAGCCGAATAGATATTATTGTCCAAAGATAAAGGTTGTCCTCTCTCTCTCTCTCTCTCTCTCTCTCTCTCTCTCTCTCTTCTCTCTCTCTCTCTCTCTCTCTCTCTCTCTCTCTCTCTATATATATATATATATATATATATATATATATAACATAATATTATAAATAGATAGACAGCTTAGAAAGTGGCTCTTTTTTTATTATTATAATATACTAGAAGAGTACTAGGACCAAAAAAAGAAAAAGAAAAAAAAAACATCCCTCTAGAGGTTGCGTGATTTGTAAGTTTAGAGGTTCCAAATAATTCACAGATGCATGTGCCAGTAAAGGCAACATGTTTAATTTAGATCTTAGGTTATAGTTTGGTTGGAAATAATGATGGGATCTTCTGCCTTAAAACGCAATCAGCCTTGCTCTTTAGCATGTGACCATGTATTGTGCAAACATTTTTTTAAAACCAACATTTTTAGTTGTCCATTTACCCGACAAGGTGTGCCATATATATGTTGGGACTTTAGCTTTTGAATCCCAGTTCATATATTTGATCTTATTTTTGATATTGTAGAGATTTTCTTCTTTATAAATCTTAAGTAAAGATATGTTTAGAATCTTTTGATTGTCCCCTACAATTTATTTATATCTATTCCATTATAAATAAAAACCATCAAGAAATTAAAAAAAGAGACATATTCTCTTCATTAGAAATTTGAAATGTTCAACCTTAGAGGTTTTTCTTTTTTCCTTGCATCTATCATCCCAGGTGAGCGTTTTTTACATGAAAGGTTTGGGTCACTGGAAAAAAAAAACTAAAATCCAATGAATAATGCGCCGACATAAACAATTGCAATGCATGGAGACGTATCGTAGCAAACTTCTTGCTTTATGGGCGTTTGGATAATGAGATATAAAGTGTCCTAATTTCAAGATCCGAATATCTAAGCACTATAGATGATGCCGATGTATGTGGATCATATGACATTTCTGACTCATGTTAAAGTATATAACTGTGCCTATGATAGAGTGGAATGGTAGAAAAATATTCATTTATCTAATTAATATAAACTTGGATTGCATGGTTACCCAAACGCCATGGAGCTCAGCAGTGATGGGATGTAGCAGATTCAATTGGGCCACATGTTATTATCAATATGGGTGAGTAATCTTTTACACAGCAAGTAGCCCAATCAAAACCCACCACATCCCAATGTGGATTGAGTGGTCAGAAGCTTACCATCTACCTCGTGGTGAAAATTATGTGGTGAGATTTGATTGGGAGGTTGTACATCGTTTAATGGGGCCTGACCCTCTTTTTAAAGTTTCACAGGTTACCTGTCTCTAATAGCCTAGAGCCCCACCAATAAATAATCGCCACATGATTTCACTGGGGAGGTAAGTGGTTGGGGAGCTCGTGGCTCCCCACTTGCGTACCATGCATACATGAAACACTGTAGCCCATCTTTTTGACGTATATGATCTTATACGCATTTGCATGTGCATTAAAGCAAATGTCTCTTACAATTTGGTATGTTCATGGTAAATTGATTTGAGCCATCTAGAGTGCCTATCACATGCCACTTTTTGGATGGTTAGGATTATTGTTAATGTTTTAAAACTATCAATAAAAGGTTTATCGATGCCATCAAAATACTACTAGATGCCATTGAGCCATTAATATTATCAAGAAATTTTGAAAATGCATGTTAGTTATTGGAATGTTTTGGTATTATTATTCAATGTCATCGAATAAGCTTCCATGCCATCGAGGTCTTCTATGAAATGTCAATGTCATTACGTTCATAATTGCATAAAGTGTAGAATTTGTTATCTATTCCTATTGTAATACTTTATATATCAAGTGTAATAAGAAATTGGATGAGAGATGTTATTTAGGGCTTTTTAATTCATTCATAGGAGTTCAAGGGCGTAATTAAGACTTCTGAAGAAGATTCAAGACTTGTTTAAATTGATAAGACTCTATCTCTCATCACTTTTGCTTTTTGTAGTGCAGTATTCATCGCTTTGTATCATGATGTTTTATATAATAAATTTGTCAAATAAAATTCAAATTGATATTGTTTAACCTGGGTTGTGTGTTTGTGCATACCTTGCTTGATTTATATGCATGTGCTTCCACATGTCCCCAACAGAAATTAATGGACCAGCTTTTAAAGATAGGCACCTTTGACAATGGGACCCAATGGTTAGGATGACTTGATCAGCATGATTTTAGATGTAGGATCTTTTCACAGCATAACTCGCCAATTTGGATGGTCAGGATAGTGGTACACAAGTACCACGTGTGAATAGCTATAATGGGACCCACATTTACAAAGGTCGGTTTGGCGCACATGGATGGGTCGCGGAGTTTTATTGTACGGTGGTAAACGTAGGCCCATTTCTCTCAGAGGTTTTTAGTAAGTCACGACAGATGCTACGGTAGAGCCAGCACAACCATGGTACTGTAGAGGCATCTTTGGGAAGTAACAGTGCAGTGTCAATCAGGACCATCCATTATTAAGAAGATCACACCAACCAGACGATCCAAGCCATCACTTCCTGTGTAGGAGGTCACTATTTAGATGGTGAGGATCATCCCATCCATGTGTATCACGTGGAATTAATTTTGTTAACCAAAGCAGAACTAACTAGATGGACGGTCCTAATTAATACATAGACCTGCCACGTGCCACGTGTAGTAAGCAGAGATGGAAGCGGATTGCGTACTGAGTAACTCAGTACCCGTAGCGTACTGAGTAAACAGTGTGGGGTCCACTGTTATTTATTTATTTTATCCACTCCGTTAATCCATGTTAACAGATAATTTAAGGGCTTGATCCCAAAAACGAAGCAAATTAAAATATCAAGTGGACCACACCACAGGAAACAGTTTGATTGAACCTCTACCATTGAAAATTTTTTTGGAGGTCAAAGAAGTTTTGGATCAAGCTGATGTTTGTGTTTTCTCTTCATCCGTGTCTTTGTGATCTTATAAATAGGTTGGATGACAAATAAAAATTACTTTAAACCCTAGGAAGGTTTCAACGGTGGAAATCATTAATCCACACTGTTTCCTGTGTAATGGTCCACTTGAACTTTGGATTTACTTGAATTTTAGGATTAACCCCTAAAAGTAGCAGTAAAAATGGATGGACGGTGTGGTTAAACCACATAAATTCACAGTTGGCCCAACTGAGTTTACTCAGTACGATAAAAGCGTACTAACTCAGTACCCAATCCGATTTCAGCAGAGATGGCTGTAGCAAATCTCCAATCACTAAACTCCAAAGTGGGACCCACCAAAAAGTTATGGCCCACCATGTTTTTAAGTCGCCTGTATTTCAACAGTCACTAGACAACAATTAAAAGTCGCGAACTATTCTCTCGTTCTGAAGAATCAGAGCGGAAGAAAAAGACCGAAGAAACACGAGAAATGCAAATTCATACTCGCGTCGCACACGTGCTAACGTGTTACACGTATACAAAATCTAATCCGTTGGTCATGCATACATCATAAAATATAATCTAAAGGTCTCAAATCTGTCTTGTCCTGTTTTCTTCAGAGCAGAAAGTAACTTTGAATCCCATCAACTGTTCATTTTACTGATACTGTTCAATTATAATATAAACGTGCTACTCACCCTCTAATCCAATCGACAAAATATCATTTTTGGTTCATTTACTCTAGATTCCTAATCCGATGGTCAGTTCAGATCCCTCACATGTGACTCAAGAAGCTAACCCTAGCCGCGAGTATACAAAAACTGTACTCGCTGAACTTGGACTAAAAAAGTAGAAGTAATTAGAGCGTCCTCCCTGAAAACGCGCGTTATTCTCTCAATTTTTTCTTTTCCGAAGAGAAATTTCTCGGAAAACGCGCAAAAATAAAAATTACTGTAGGACCGGTACAACGCGTCTCTACGTATTTTTTTTCGTACGTCGGGATAACTACTGTTAAATCTGAGACAGATTTATCATAATCCGAACCGTTTATATTATCATTATCCCTTTGGATGGTTGACACTCAAAATAAAAAAATCCCATTATGAAACTTTTTAACCTTTTTCATTTGAACATGAACAGTCTCCAGCAGACCACTCATAATCTCTCTTAATATAATTAATTTTTCCTCTAGGGAGGATTTATTTATATAAACGGCCCAGATCATTGAGTCAGTACCCTAATCCAACGGCTATAAGGCCGACGTAAGAAAAAGGAACACACAGTAATGTACTGTAGCAAAACACATTTTACCAGGCCAAACACACCTGGTACACTCACACTCGTACTTGCACTTTCAGCGCTCCCGAGCACAATCACGTTCCGTCCGGCCCCGCTCTTCAGCCCAGTCCAATGAAACCTCGACACGTGGCGACCCGTCACATCGCATTCAAATCAAGATGGGACAGCTAGATGAAAGCTATAAATACGAGCTTCTGTGTAAACCGCCACTGTTTCTCTCTCCGAAGGAAAGAGAGAGAGAGAGAGAAAAAGAAAGACAGATATCACAGAAGAAGCTGGAATCTGAACTATTCAGAAGCTTGAAAATTACAGAAATGGCGTGATTTAGGAAAAATCAAGAACGAATGGAGAATATCTACAAGCTTGGAAGTTCTGAGTTCCCATGCTCTGATGATGGAAGCTTCAATCCTGTTGAGAATCTGCATCGGTTTGGAGATTTCCCAGATAGATTTCATGGGAACAGAAGATATGAGAACGAGATCTCAAGATCATCGACGGTTGCAATGTCAGATTTCATAAAAGCACAGATCGCCAGTCATCCAAAATACCCGAGCTTGGTTTCTGCTTATATAGAATGCAGGAAGGTTGAATTCTCTTCATTCCTTGTATCGTTTTTCTTCATTTTCTTGAAATTATTTTGAATTTTGATTTTTTTATTCTTTTTTGAAAGGTCGGAGCTCCGCCGGAGATTGCGACGCTTTTGGAAGAAATCGGGCGAGAAAACCACCCGAATAGGGTTTGTGGAGAAATCGGAGCCGATCCGGAGCTCGACGAGTTCATGGTATTTTTTTTGATTTTTTGGTTGGGCGAGTGTAATTTTGGGAGGTTTTGAGGTTTTTCTTTTTTCTTCAGGATTCGTATTGTGAGGTTTTGATCAGATACAAGGACGAGCTTTCTAAGCCGTTCGATGAAGCGACTACGTTTCTGAGCGAGATCGAGTTGCAGCTTAGCAATCTTTGCACGGGGACGTCGACTACGTGGAATGACCCGTCGGGTATTTTTTATTTTTAATTTTCATTTTTTTAATGACCCTGCGCATTTTAATATTTTATTGAGATTTTTTCTAACTTGAGCTGGTGGTGTTGAGTTCCTATGGACTCTCGGGAACCGCCGAAATACGTTTCATGGCAAAGCACGCTGAAAATACCTGTCGTAGTTGTTTGCGTTGAAAAATTCGAAGCGGTGAGGTGATGGTTACTGTTAGAATAAACGTGGTGCGTAATGAGCATACCCGGTTTTTGCTATATTAATTTTTCATAGGTTTCGCCTAACGGAGAAGTGAGTATTTTAAGCTTCTTAGGGTGAGATTTGCTATAATAAGCCGTTTGGGTCTGGGATAACCACGAAAAAAAAAAACAATTAAATAAGTAGATAATGTATGGTATCTTTCTTCATGTATGAGTTTTTTTTATTGGGCTTTACTTCCGTGTGTTTGTCCCCATCATTTTTGGCAACTCATCCATGGTGCAGATGGTGCATGCCCTCTTAGATCGGGACCATTCAAATGGTTGGTCTCATCATTGATGGAGCATATAATGAAAATCATATGTATCGGATGATCCTAACTGTCCAATTTTGCCTCTTGAAATTGGACTCTTCACCTTTTAACCTTGACCCTTCTTTTGATCGCCACCGATCAGATCATTATTATCATGATAAGAGTGTAAGTTTTGGGTTACACGCCATCAATCACGGTCCATGGACTGTGTCTATGCCAGGTGGACTGCAGATGAAATCGAATGTGCTTGTCTTAGTAAGCAGTGCATGCTTCCTGAGCATAGATTAGTTTATAAATGAAGTTTAGCTTATTTGTTTTGTGCCCTTATTACAAATCTCAGATTTCTCCAAACAGTCATCTCTCCCTATTTTATCATTTGTTTTAACCTTTCAAATCATATCATACATTGAGTTCCATTTTTTAGTGAGGAAAACATTCTTAAATCCTTGGTGATTAAAATTCTAATTAATCATATGTATTCAACGATCCTAACTGTCCAATTTTGTCTCTTGAAATTGGGCTCTTCACCTTTTCTTTCCGACCATTATTTTGATTGCCACCGATCAGATCATTAGGATCACCTAAGAGTGTTAAGTTTTGGGTTATACCCCATCAATCATGGTCGGTGGACTGCCATCTGTGCCACGTGGACCATGGATGAAGTTGAATGTGCTTCTCTTTCTAGGCAGTGCATGCTTGCTGGGCATAGATGAGTTTATAAATGAAGTTTGAATTACTTGTTTTGTGCCCTTATTATGAGTATTGGTTTTCTCCAAACCAGTAATATCTCATCATTTTATCATTGCTTTAGTCTTTCAAATCATATCAAACATAGAGTTCCATGTTTTAGTGAGGAGAATAATGTTAACATACTTAGTAAATATAGTTTTAATTAATCAAATGTATTCGACAATCCTAACTGTCCAATTTTGTCTATTGAAATTGGACTCTTTACCTTTTCTTTTCAACCATTCTTTTCATCACCACTGATCAGATCATTAGATGAGTTTATAAATGAAGTTTGGGTTACTTGTTTAGTGCCCTTATTATGTATATCGGTTATCTCCAAAGTAGTCATGTCTCTTCATTTTATCATTGCTTTAGCCTTTCAAATCATATCAAGCATAGAGTTCCATGTTTTGGTGAGGACAATAATCTTAACATCCTTAGTAAATATAGTTTTAATTAATCAAATGTACTCGACAATCCTAACTGTCCAATTTTGTCTATTGAAATTGGACTCTTTACTTTTTCTTTTCAACCATTCTTTTCATCACCACTGATAAGACCATTAGGATCTTCCTAAGAGTGTAAGTTTTGGGTTATGCTCCATGCCTGTGCCATGTGGACCACAGATGAAATTGAATGTGCTTCTCTTTCTAAGCAGTGCATGCTTGTTAAGTATAGATGAGTTTATGAATGAAGTTTGAGTTATTTGTTTTGTGCCGTTGTTACAAATATCGGTTTTACCCAAACAGTCATTTCTATCCATTTTATTATTGCTTTAACCTATCAAATCATATCATAAAGTGTTCCATGTTTTAGTGAGGAGAACAATCTTATGAGGAGAACAATCTTAACATCCTCACTGAATAAAGTTTTAATTAATCATACATATTTGACAACCCTAACTGTCCAATTTGTCTCTTGAAATTGGACTCTTTACCTTTTGTTTTGTGCCCTTGTCACAAATTGAGTTTTCTCCAAACAGTCACTTCTCTCCATTTTATCATTGTTTTAGCATTTCAAATCACATCATAATTTGAGTTCCATGTTTTAGTGAGGAAAACAATATTAATATCCTTAGTAAATAAAGTTTTAATTAATCTAATTTCAATTCCATTTTTCTGGATTCTTGAAAAAAAAAAGATGAAATATTCCTAGTGAAGCATATTGAATTTATGGGCTGATTGAGCAATATATAATAATGCCCAAGATGACAAAATGATTTTTTTTTAAAAAAAAACAAGAGGTTTGATAAATATCCTTCAATCTCATATATTATAGGACTCTTTTTTTACAAAATTTGTCTCATGTTTTACTTGGTCAGCAATGGATACCCCAGTTAAAAGGAATAGATTTATTTTCTTGGAAAATACCTTTTGTTAGAAAGTGTTGTTTATTCACATGATCGTATAAGTTCCTTATAACTATTGTTTTTGCTCTTTTCTGACATTTTCGTATCCTCAAAATATTTTTCAAACTGAATAGAGCAATTATTTAGAATTTGCAGTCATGCAACAGACCATACTTGAATTCCCCATATTTATGATGGGAAATGTGTGATGAAATGTCACTGCGTTTTTTCACCTGTTTGTCATTGAGAAATTATATATTTGTATACAGTCAACTTGTTAGGAATTACTCTTGGAGATGAGAATTTAAATTCTCTGGATTGCATTAGTTTTGTGGAGAAACATTCCCATCCCACTTCGTGGTAAAATCCTTTCGGTGAAATTGTGATGGGAGATTTATGGTGATGCTGGCGTACTGCATTGGTAGAAAGTTTATTTTATTGAATGTTGTGGTGTTTACGAAGTGTTTTTTTTCAACAAGAAAATATTTTATCTAAAGCTTAATGGAATGATAGAAACGTTTACTACTGCTAATGGAAGAAGTTACTGCTTGTACTTCTTAAGAGTTCAAAACCATAACATGAGAGGATGATCCATTCCCTTCGCACACCATAGCTATCATGTATTACTTCTAGTACTACTACTTAGTTCCTCTCAAGGTATTCAAAATCGGTTACGTAACGGCCGTTATGCAACGGTAACGGTCATAACCGTTATGCGTTACGGGGTCGAAACTGCCGTAACAGAAAAAGCAGACCGTAAAGGTCCCGTAATGGCCCTGTAACGGTCCCATAACAGTCCTGTAACAATTAAAAAAAAGAAGCAAAAAAGGGTCGTAACGATCAATACGGGGTCTGTAATGGCCTTTACAACCCTTATCATAATGGTAACAGTAATGACCACCATTACCGTTTTGGAATATCTTGGTTCCTCTACTTGTCATACGAAGCACCATTGGTGCCCTTGTGGTAACAAAATCCTTCATATGACCCACCATAGCCATGATCCCATCTGCTACTGCGATTATAACCCCTCCGTAGCCATCGTTGTTGAGGCACCCACTGCTATGGAATTTGTCGCCGCTGCTTCCCCTGGACCGGCCCTAATTGATAGTGATGCTGTTTCCGTCAAGGTTTTGTACATTCATCCCTTCAATGGCAGTGATCGTCTAATCCAAGATCCTTGTCTCATGATCACCAATTATCTTGGATTCAAGGACGTCCACGAATGGGCCTTTCGCCCATTTGAGAGAGTGGCATTGGTATTGCACATTGGCAAATGCCATCACTAGCCAAAACACAAGACGGAGATAGACAAAGAGACACGAAGGTAAAATGTGGGGAAGGGAGACAGAAACCCACTCTTAACAGAGCTCAAGGGGTGTTTGTGAAGTTTTTTCATTCAAGTTCTCCTTTTTCCTTTTTCAATTCTATTGTAGTGGTAGGATGGGTTCTTCTAAAGTAGTTTTCTGTTTCCAAACAATGTCCAGGCTTGATATGAGTAATGGATAGTCTTGAAAAGTTTGGTTTGAAACAAAAAGGAAGTTATTGTATCAAATTATATTATTTCTTTTCAATTAAAAGTTGGCATGTTGCATTTGAGGAAATTTTGAAGAGTGTGAGTGTCATTATTGCAATTGCAAAACGGATTTTAAATTTCCCATTAATTCAAAGGGCAACTTTAATGCCCCCCATGGGCATCATGAGTTATCAATTTAAAGTCTGGATAAGTCCTTGCTCGTCCTGAGGGTGTTATTGATTCTTAGCTGGTGTTATTGATTCTTATCTCATCTCTTCTTGGTCCATTGGTGGAGCATGATTTAGTAAACAATTTTCTATGGGTGAAAGTGGATGATTCTTGTCTGGAATACTTAATAGCATATATGGAAGACTCATAATTTAGAGGAGGTAGCAAAAGTTAAATTTTTTCTTATAGGCAAAAGGTCGATGAAGTCACTTGTTTTTTAATTAACGGGGTGCTTTTAAATGTCTTATTTATGTGTTGGAGGCTTAGACGAATTTTGGTATGGTGTCTTCCGATTGCATTTTCTATTTTGACCTAGCAAAATTTCCATTCTAAAAAAAAATCTATATAAGAACTCCAATTGGAAATGTTCATTGAATCATTCAATTTGCATTGAAACCTCGAAGCCGTTTATATGATAATGTAGGCAAACTTGAAAGTGCAATATGCTCCTTTTAATAAACAAAATTGTCAAATACAAATCACCTCTCTTTGATGGGCAAAATGTTATTTATCAATGGATATCATTAAAGTCAACTATATATATATATGTATATTGAAACGGCACTAGAGTCAACTATGATGCCACATTCACACTAGGGGCATATTATTGTTACTCAGCCAGATGAATTTCCTCATTGAAGCACATTGAAACAAATGTCTCGTTGTAGTGGACACGTGTGTGGAGTTTGGGGTTAGTCCAACATCAAGAGGTTTGCTAATCCTACACAAAGTGTTGCCCCAAGTTGCTTCTTTCCCTTCTTTGAATGTCCTTTGTTCATTGCATCCCACTTCGATTGCAATTTGTATTTGTTCACTAGTATATCTTAGGAGGCTACATGCACAAGTTTCTGTCATCACCTCACTGATGGGACATGAATTTGAAGGTGGACAATCGTGTGTGGAGGAGAGAGGAGAAGAACAAGAAGAAAGGCATGGAGAGGAGAGGAAAAAAAGACAAGGCGAAGGAGATCTTGGTTTCACTTCCGTCTAGCTATGTATTTGTTTCAACCCATTTAAAAGTGGGCCGCACCATGCAATCAAATTTGAGGGAATCCAAACCATGCAAACGATGTGTCGAGCTTGAAGATCACCCGACACAACAATTAGGCTAGTTTGTTCATTGGGTGGGCCACACTGCCAAAATAAATTAGCGTATTTTTTACGACGCATCTCACATTTGAGATACGTGAATAGTGTGCCCCACCAACTTCGTACAAAAATCATTTTTTTTTAAAAAAAATTATCAGGTGGGCCATGCAATAAGAATAAATTATCATTATTTATGCATCTCCCATTTAGGCCTTGTAAATAGTGTGACCCTCCATGAAGATCACTTGGCACAAATCAGGCCAATTTACTCATTAGGTGGGCCATACCATCCAAAAGAACTAACATTAATATTTCGATGCATCTTGCATATGAACTGTGCAAATGGTGAGGCCTACCATGAAGATCATCTGGCATAAAAGTCAGGCCAGTCTATTCATCAAGTGGGCCAAACCATCAAATCAATCGACATTTGCTCTACCCAAACTTGAAAGAAACCTTGATTGATCTAGCGAAGTATGATGGGTGTTATATAGGCCAAGGTATTCCATAAATGTAAAGGTGGCCATAATGTGAAGGTGTTCCACATCAATTACGATACATTGACAAAGGACGATACATATCGGTAATGGCTGTGACTGTTATGTGAGGTAGGGGTGAAATGGAGCGGTTGGTTTTTTGGGATCGTATTGGTCATTATCATGTTATTCCAAATCAGTTACGTAACGGCCATAACGGCCGTTACGTAACGGTAACGGTCATAACCGTTACGCGTTACAGGGTCGAAACGGCCGTAACGGCCGTTACAGAAAAACGTGCCGTAACGGCCCCGTAATGGCCCCGTAACGGCCCGTAATGGTCCAGGAAGTACATTTAAAAAAAAATAAAAAAATGGCTGTAACGGCCGATACGGGGGCTGTAACGGCTGTTACGGCCCATATCATAACAGTAATGGCGGTGGCCGTTACGGCCACATTACCGTTACAGAACAGTCTTTATGGCATAATGATCGTTACCCCCTCAAGCCTCAATAGTTGAAAAATGACTAGTTTCTTCTATTTAAATTCATTTTTCTCCTCGTTTTTTCTGATTTTCTCATTCCAAAAGCTTTTCTAGATCATTTAATAGTGTAGATTTTAACCACTCTTACTATGGTTTTGATTGAAGAAATTCGGGCAAATAGAAGCTCTGAGGACCATTTTAATTTTTTTTTGAAAAAGTGGTATTTATGCTTGATTGTGATTTGTAAACATTAACAACGTTCATAAATTCACAAGATAGTTCAATACAACACTCTCACCAAAGGGTGGACCGTTACACTACCATATACATGTTTAAAAAAATGAATACATATTTGGAATATTTTCATTAATATAGATTTTCTAGATATTTTCTCAGAATTTTTCGGGCCAAAAAAATCACTCGTTACAATTGATACCTGTATCCATAACGGTGGTGACCATTACGACCACTGTTATAAAGACTACATGGGTTGTAATGGTTGTTACGATTAGTAGCAGTGGTGACTGTTACAACCACTGTTACTGATACGGAATTCCTTGGTAACGACCAGCTTTATCGTTGTTATGATATACGTTGTGATTGTTGTCATGGCTTTGTAATGGTCAAAATTAAATGTATTGGCCTTGTCATGGCCCGTTACAAATGTTACACGCCCAGTATGGGCTATTTTTCTTTCCAAATAGTGTGTTACGGCTCCATATTGTGTAATGGGCACCACCATTACTATTATGTAATGGTTGTTATGACCGTAACATAACCATATTTTAGCACCATGATGTAGGAACATAAAATTAGGTAGAAATTGCAAATATGGCATACATGTAATTCAAATTATAATGTCCAAATTGTTGGTCCTAGATTGGATGTATTAATAGCTGACCCCAAATTAATTGGGATAAGGCTTAGGTGTGTGGCAAACCCAAATTTTCACATATATATATATATATATTGTTGTTATGACATACGTTGTGATTGTTGTCATGGCTCTGTAACGGTTAAAATTAAATGTATTGGCCTTGTCATGTCCCGTTACAAATGTTACACGCCTGTTATGGGCTATTTTTCTTTTCAAATAGCGTGTTACGGCCCCATATTGCGTAATGGGCACCACCATTACTGTTATGTAATGGTTGTTATGACCGTAACATAACCATATTTTAGCACCATGATGTAGGAACATAAAATTAGGTAGAAATTGCAAATATGGCATACATGTAATTCAAATTATAATGTCCAAATTGTTGGTCCTGGATTGGATGTATTAATAGCTAACCCCAAATTAATTGGGATAAGGCTTAGGTGTGTGGCAAACCCATATTTTCATACACACACACACACACACACATATATGTATATATATACATATACATCTATATATATCTATATAGATATATATAGATATATATGTACATAATATATAGATATATATATATATATATATATATATATATATATATCTATATAGAGAGAGAGAGAGAGAGAGAGAGAGAGAGAGAGAGAGAGAGAGAGAGAGAGATGGTACTATGAGGTCGACCTCATGGGAACTTCCCACGAGGTCGAGCTGTGTGGGCTCCACCATGATGTTTGTCGAACAACTACCATGGTGGGCCACGGGTTTAAAAATCAACTCAATCTATGACTTGGCCACTTGCGTGGGCCACACAACATATGATAGTTGAGAGGGGTTGCTCTCCCATTAAAACATTCATAATCATTTATTAGGCCCTCCAAGATGTGGTTCATAAATCCAACCCATCCATTGTGTGTTCCCCTTGGATGAGGGGTCAAACCAAGTTTCAGGCGCATCTGAAACTTAGGTGGGCCCCACCAAGTGCTTTTATATGTTGTAGACATGTCTTCACATGATTTTAGATGGTATGGCCCACCTGAGCTCCGTATACGGATATTTTTGGGTATCCCATAATTTAAAGGGGACCCATCAAATGCACGGTGTTGATGTTCAATACGCATCACGGTGGGCCCCACAAACCTCGACCTCATGGGAAGTTCCCATGAGGTTGACCGGGAGACCGTTAGGATAACGAACTTGAAACACGGAGCCTGAGCGAGTGGTTAGTGGCTAATAGCGCCCTAGTTGATGGCATTCCTCTTTGCGGCTGACACTCGAGGAACCATGAGGCACTCCATACGGAGCAAGCAAGTCTTAGGGATGAGATGCCCATGTAAGGACCTCAATTCTCATTAGGAGGTCGAACCAAGGACCTATGGAAGTCGGGGCTACCCCATCCCCATGGCAATGCAACAGTGTCTCGAGGGAGGAGTTTAGAGGCCTTAAAGTAGCATAGACATATATATAGGGAAATGGTTTAATGCGGTTGACCTCATGGGAACTTCCCATGAGGTCGAGCTATGTGGGCCCCATCGTGATGCTTGTCGAACATCAACACCGTGCATTTGATGGGTCCTCTTTAAATTATGGGATATCCCAAAAATCAGTTGTATACGGAACTCAGGTGGGCCATACCATCTAATCATGTGAAGACATGCCTAAAACATATAAAAGAACTTGATGGGGCCCACCTAAAATTTGGATGCGTCTAAAACTTGGTCTGACCCCTCATCCAAGTGGGACACACATAATAGATGGGTTGGATTTGTGAACCACATCTCGGTGGGCCCAACAAATGATTATGAATGTTTTAATGGGAGGGTAACCCCTCTCAACTTTTGTATGTGGTGTGGCCCACACAAGTCATGGATTGACTTGATTTTTAAGCTCGAGGCCCACCATGGAATGGTGCATCTGACTGATGGGGTAGATGTTCGACACGCATCACGGTGGGGCCACACAGCTTGACCTTATGGAAAGTTCCCATGAGGTCAACCGCATACAACCATTTCCTCTGTGTGTGTGTGTGTGTGTGTGTGTGTGTGTGTGTGTTGTGTGTGTAGGAAGCTTCCCATGATGATGTAGAGCGGGTCGTGGACACTTTCATGGACAAGATGGATCAACAAAGGCCCGAACAACAACAGAAGTGATCCGGACCGTCAGAACTTAAAACAGACGTATCTCCCAAACCGTAATGAGCTATCGGACGTACCATATGTGATTTTGGGGTAGGACGAGCTACTTTAGACACCTAACCCTGCTAGATTCCATTAGATTGACGGTCGAAATCCCTATTTATTTTCGTTTGTACTATTTATAGTAAGTTTTAGTTTGGTTATAACTCTTCATCTGTTGGGCTTTAGGAGTTGCGTCCAACATGAAAAGTGCTTAGAATAATTAAGAGAATAGCATGGTTGAGCCAAACAAGACACTATTTTTGGCTGAAAGCCATGAGGTCTAGTGGAAATCATGACTGTCTATAAATAGTAAGTTTACTATTTATGGTAAGTCTCGATTTCTAGGAGTTTTTGTTATAGTATGATTCCGAAACTTCTCCCTAGGGTACGTAGCCTTATTTAAAGAGTTGTAAACTCGTTTTTCATAATCAATCAAATTATTTCGAACTTTTAAAATTATTTCTAATTTCTTTTCCTCGTGGATTCGAGGTATCTTTGTGAGGAGTCCAGAGAAGTTCCGTGGATTCGGAACAATTATCCTTGAGGAAGACAGTGCTCGACCTGCCCTTCCCTACGTCACATGAAGTCAAGCTGTGTGGGCCCCACTATGATTTATGTTGGACATCCACTCCAATCAGATGCCCCCTTCCATGGTGGGCCACAAACCAAGAAATCAGGCCAATCCATCATTTAGGTGTGGCACACCACATACAATAGTTGAGAGTTAACCAATTTCTCACTTAGGTGTCATTCACAAATCACACGCATTCACAAAATTTCTCAATGCGTAATGTAAACAACAATTTCTAGGTAATCGTCATAAAACAAAATCTTCGGTTAACCAATTTGAGAATTTAAAATAATTATTCGAATTTCCAGCCAAATAAAACATAAAATCTGAATTTTAACAATCTAAATTGTGAATGACAATGCCATTCAATTTGAGAAATAACAAAACCAATCTTTTTCGTAATCGTAAAATTTAAAAATCAAACAATAATAAATAAAATCTGAATTACAATGCAAAAAACTATAAGAGACGACTCACCTTATCGCTGGATCCTACCCTAACTCGTACTTGACTCAGTTCTGACTCAGCGGGTCAAGGCACGCTCCGCTCTCTCTCTCCTCTCGGTGTGATTTGTTTCTCATGCTGGGGAGGTCTTTTATAGAGCTCCAGCTCAGAGTTACAGAAACTTCCTGTGGACAGTTAGCGACACGTCGAGTTAACACGGAACCAAGTCACGTGCAAACTGCATTCGGAAAACTATTTTCTAACATGATCTTTGTTTGATCGCTAGTTGCAACATTTGTTGCTGTTATTTGTTTGGTTTGCAGGGATTGAATCTCGACCATGAGATCCACTTGATGAATGTTTCGGATCTCGGATCGGGTTCTTTACAAGAATGAGCAGTTTTAATCTTTAAATGAAGGAGAAGGTGGGCTTTAATGGAAAATCTTGATCTGAACCGGTTCTTGTGGATGGTTCAGATTAGTAGAGTATGGGAGCTTGTAGAGGCCTTAAATCAAAGGTTCGAAGTTGTTAGTCTTGTGGGTTACACAAGCCTTCGGCCGCTTTCAGTTCACCACCGTGAATCACGTAGGAAAGCGGATGTTCGAACCTAGTTTCTTTCGAACGGTAGTGGATTTGGAAGATGATAGTTGGTCCTACAATCACAGATGGTCTGGATGAATCTAGATTCTTGTAGTTTCTGGTGTCTTTCGATGCAACAACATCGTTCGCAGAAAACCTTCTTAGAGAATCTCAATGTTCTTGAATTCGGACGACTGAGATGTAGCTATATGAATGGTTGTTGGGATCTATGCAGAATCCTTCTCCTGGATTCACAAAGATTTCCTTCTCCGAATGGGAGAGAAGAGAATGGAAATTTCTGTTATAAGCCGTTGCTTGTACGTTGTTTTTGGTTTCTCGATTCTTTGCACATGTACATGCATATGGATGGTCTTGATCCATTGGATGGTTGTGATGTTTTCCAATGAAGTGTCGAGATCTGTTGGAGCAACTCTTGCATTCGAGGAAGATTCTTCGAAATGGAAAGTTTCCATTTTTTTTCCAGAACAAAGAAAACAAAATTTGTTATGTTCCAATGCTGGCGGGGCTTGGTTTTTGGTTTTGAATTCTCACACGTGCAAGCACTTACGGCTCTAGTTGCGCGAGGGGATAGCTTAATAGTAATGCGAAGCATGGTCACCTGTCCAACGATCCATTCGTTGAGAGGTTTAGATTGTCGTAATTTGATTTGTCTTAATCGTGTAACATGGGTTGATCTTGTAATCCAACGGTCAGATCACCATAGGATTTCCAATTTTAGAGTCCATGGGGGCTCACATGGCATTAAAGTGTAGATGAGCAGTTTATCTATCATATCAATGTTTGGGTCATAATTTATTGTGTGAGATTGTATGGTGTGAGTTATACGTGTGACTACAATTCTATTTTTCAGTTTTAGTAACAATAGGAAATGTAGGATTCTTTTCTAGAATCCGTGGACTCCGAAAATAAGTCTAGGACGTGCCGCAATGTAAGACGTAAACTGATAAATACGTTGGGAATCGCCTGTGGATCGTAATGATGATCGGTAGGTGATTTTCAGGTGGGGTCATCCAACAAATATTATGCGAAATCTGATAGATAGTGGGTGATGTGAGTTAGGTCCTGAAATTGATAATGTACGGCACAATTCGATTAACTAAGTATTTTTTTAAATTTTATCGCAATTGAGCTCTTAGAAATAGGTTTTTTGAGGTTTAGTGTCGGGTATGAACATATACACCATGGAAAACTTTGGATCATTAGTAGTGTGTTTCTAACCATCGAAAATGGATTCTAACTAGAGCTGGGCATCGAGTCGAGTTGGATCGAGTTAGGGCTGACTTGACTCGATCCGGTTTTGAAATAGGCCTGACTCGAATTCGATCCGACTCGATACTGAGTCCAGCATGCCTGACTCGATCCGAGTCCGGTTTGGCCTGGATTGATCCAAACCGAGTCGGATTGAGAGATTGAGGGAGGTAGAGATCGAGAAAGTGGAGAGGAGAGAGAGGACGAGGAGGAGGGTGATGGTGGTGGGTGGTTGCCTGGCTTGGAAGATGAGGAGGATGAGGGAGGGAGAGAGATTTTGGGATTGGGTCGGGGTAGGGTTAGAGATTCGGGTTTCGGATCGAGTCGGGTCTAACTGGATCAAGTTTCGGGTCGAGTCGGGTTGAGTTACTAGGTAACTCGAACTCAACTCGATTTGGACCGACTCACCCATTCAGTTCGGGTTAGAGTCAGATCTGAACGAGTCGGATGAGTCAAGTTAGCCGGATCGAGTCGTCTGGTGCCCACCTCTAATTCTAACGGTGTAAGACATTCCCAAGTATATTAAGAATAAGATCATGATGTAAAGTTTAGATTCGTTGATGATCGGGTATGGATAGCTTAAATCGTGTCCATTGTCGATTCCATGATGATGTGATAGTCCATAAAAATCAACTGTTGGATATATAGCTTGATATATGGATGAAGGCTCCTCCTAATGGTTAGATTTAGGCTATACTGTAGATGAACGGTTAAAATGGGATAGATTGATGGACCTACACATGTATGCTCGAATAAATGTAAGTGTACGTACTTGCGTGTGTGTGTACATGCACCGAAATCCCAGGTCATTACATTCTAACCCCTTAAAAGAATTTCGTCTTCAAAATTCAACACTTCTTCCTTGTATACGGATGAGGATATTCCAATTTACGATGTGTCCAAGTGTTCACCATGTTCCTCGAGAGGTTGGTTTGTGCCAGTGTGTATATTGATAGTTTCAATCTATCCCCCTTGAAAGAAATCTCGTCCTTGATATTTGAGAACATGTACTTCAATCATTAACATCACAAGTTATAAAATTATCCCAATGGTGCACCCAGGTGCACCCAATCTCTAAATGTGAAACAAAAGTCTAACCTTAGATTCTTAATGGCCCATGCCCAAGTTTTGCTATAATTCCATCTTAAGCTTAATGATAATTGATGGGGACATAAAAGGACTTACTCGGGTGTACTAGAGACGGAGACGACCACCTACTTCAGCGCAACTTTATTTGTGAATGGGAGATGGGTTCCAGATGTGGCCCGTCAGGCCATTTTGAAGACCCCACATGCATTGGACGTGCATCAGGAAGACCCAACCTTGGGATGATGCATGCAGGCTGCTTATGAGATCATTTTAGTCATAAGATTTCTATTTCGTGTCGATCCGACCGTTGGATCTTGACGATCAGGCCATCGGGCCACCGGATCTTTTAGATCTTGGCCCTTGGACTTTGTTCTTGCTTTTTTTTTATATATATATATATTTTGTTATTTTTAGGAGTTATTCGATGGTTGAGATTGATAATATATGTTTTAGTTTTCTTATTTTGGATGATTAGTCACTTAAGTGAATGACATAGTTGTAATTATGCTGGATTTTAATTCTGAATTTTTAATTATAAATGCACATGTGGGGCGGAGTTCCAACCCTAGTGGAGATTTGAGAAGGAAAAAAAAAAAGAGAGAAGTTCTCTTTGTAGAGAAATTTTCTTCCTTATTTTCTAGGTTTTTTTGAAAAAACCCTCCCTTCCAATTAAATTGTGGAAGGGTAGAGAAGCTTGTTTGGTGGTGGATTCTCCAAGGTACATCATTCCTCTTTCTTTTTTTCGAAATGTATTCTTCTTCTTCTTCTTCTCATGTCTTCCTCTTTTCCCTTCCATTACAACCTTCTAAACCGTAGATCTTCAATTTTCTATTTTTTCCAATTTCTAAAAGCCCTAATTCTAAAATCTCAAATTCCCATGAATCCTAACTTTTCAAATTTCAGATTTTCCCCATCTCAACCCTAATCATAAAACCTACAAATCTATCCATTGAGTGTGGAACGTGCCTATGCTAAATTGGAAGTTTTATCCTTCGATCAAGGTTAGTTTTAATTGATTTATGTGATTTCCTAGCATGTGGGCATGTGATTTAGGTTAAATCAGATTTTATTTCCTATTGTTTACTCTTAATTACTTGGTAGGTTAGCATCTTTTGTTAATTGAATTACTTTATGGACTCTTTCATAATTTCCACGTTGCATGCTAGCATTAAATAGTCCACTATATGCATCCTAGGTTATCCACATTGAGATCAAATATTCCAACACCTTCCATTTACCATGGTTACCATCCTTTACTAAGCCATGCCTGTATAAGAGATGAATCTTTATATCTTGACCATTGAATCTTTCATCAAGCGTGATCGAAGCAGTTTAATGGGCAGAATGAAAAGATCAACATTAAAATTGATCCATTAAACATCTTAAACTTCAAAACGTAGTGGCCATCTCATAAACCATTGATGGATGGTTTAAACATCAAGATCAATCCACTATTGCCGATGTAACTAAGTGGGGGTGATCCCTTGTTGGAGTGTGTAGTCTTCTTATGTTATATCGTGGTACCTATGCCTAACCACACTCATATATCAATCACCAATGTACCCTCGTAGGATAAGTCAAAGCCCAAAACACTTGATCATGAAGTCCTAAGATGACCTCAAGTTAATGACTAGTCAAAGTTGGTTCTGTTGTTTTTTAGGGTTCGAAACGCAACATATATATATATATATATATATATATAAAATAATAATAATAATAATAATAAAGCAATTGGCTTATCCCTCGTCTAGATCTGACCTGTGGGCCATCCGTGAAGCGGACCCCCACATGGGTGTGGACATGCGGACCAAAGAGCACATGGGCGTAGCCCACTTTCTTCTTCTTCTTCTTCTTCTCTGTGTGTGTGTGTGTGTGTGTGTGGTGTGTGTGTGTGTGTGTGTGTGTGTGTGTGTGTCTTCTCTAGGTGGGAAGTCCACGATGGGGAGGTGTGGACATCCATGGATTTATCTCTTGTAAGGAGTAGTTTGGGTTCTAGGAGGATGCATACAATATGATGCTCCACCACCTTATGGAATATTGTGTACACTACTATGAAGGATATCTATATTCCCTCCGAATCTATGCACCCCAACCGGCCAAATCCCTCCACTATCAGTGGTCATTATCCTTGGACAATTCCCATGCCACCCAAGGTATGGATAATGTCAGATCTCAACCATTGGATGTGCCATCAAGCATGATTTAAAACCAATCAATGGTAAAAAAACAAAAGATAACGACTATTTTTTTTGCTTAACCAATAGAACACTTTAGAGGTGTTGGTCGGCCTTTTAAACACTTGATGGACGGTCCAAACCTTAAGATCTACCATCTATTTATGTGTTACTCATGCCCTGGGAAGACCAAGTGGATCCCATGTTAGATTGTGTGTAATTTGAGGACCCCGATAAAGAAACCTAGCTATGCCCACTTATAGTTGCTATGCAAAAGCCTCGTTAGAATCAAAACCTCTCCATCAACACATCTTTAGGTCATCGGGATTTTTGACGAAGCTAGTGTAACCACAAGCCTAGGCATGATAGGTCTCTCAATCTCGATACTTATAAGCGATCCATGCTAATGTGTGATCAAAAGACCCGGATAAAGAAACCTAGCTATGCCCACTTTTAGTTGCTATGCAAAAGCCTTGTTAGAATTAAAACCTCTCTATCAACACATCTTCCGGTCATCGGGATTTTTGACGAAGCTAGTGTAACCACAAGCCTAGGCATGATAAGTCTCTCAATCTCGATACTTATAAGCGATCCATGCTAATGTGCGATCAAAATGCCCTATCCAAGGAACTATCCATGGCTCATACACACAAAAGCGTGGGGTAGGGAAGGAGGCAGAACCGACCCTTAGTTGGCCCCAATGGGCGGAGATTATCCATCCTAAGATCAAGCCAGTTTTCTCACATGAGATGATTTTTTGAGTACATCACAGGCATGCTCAGGAACTTGTATGGTCTTGTCCGGGGCAACGAGATCTATGGAGTATAACTCTTCCTTGGCTATCAAGCCATTGTGTCCAATCTCGAGTGCGCAAGAACGTCAGAGGATATAGTCTCAAATCCGTTCCATCACAAGTGTAGTAGGGCAAGACCCCACATTAAGAACTTTGTTAGGTGCTGAGATATGACTTGAGCCGTCCAAGAAGTGGACCCCACACCCAAGGTGAACATGCACATGTGGATATGGGAGATGGGGTGGAGATATCCACCCCTTCCTCTCTTCGTTCCATTCTCTCTCTCTCTCTCTCTCTCTCTCTCTCAGCAAGGACGTCCAAGGGTTCTTTACTCCTCCCTCCCATATAAGATCTTAAATAAAGGGGGTTGAGGGTTGTAGGAGGTGCACCCGATAGGGTGTTACGCCACCCTACAGGCTTCAGTGTACCCTACTATGAAGGAAACCTTTTTACCTTCTTAATCCATGCACCCTAACTATCCAAATCCATCTACCTTCCATAGTAGCCATCTTGAGGCAATCCTATGTCGGAGTGGTTGATAAGATCTTGGCCATTTGATGTCCCTCTAGTAGTGTTTAGAACAAATCAATGGTTAAAACTCAGAGTTAACGATTGAAAATCTATGATTTACCAATCAAAAACCATTGTAGTGTTAACCAGCTTGTAAAACATTTGATGGGTAGTCCAAACACCAAGATTAGCTGACATACTAACGTCATAGGCGAACCAAGTGGATCCCATGTTGGATCGTGTAGATTTTGACGACCTTGATGAAACTTCCTTGCCACACCCACTTTGAGCGGCTTCTAGGTAGGTTCATAAAGCAAGCTAAACAAATATCAATAAGGATCTCTCCATCCACACACCCTTAGTTAAGGAATTCGATGGGAGCTAGTGTAAGTATCCTCTAGTTTGGGCATAATGTACCTCCCTGACTAGTTACATGCAAGCGATCTTACCAATGTGAATGATCAAAGGTCCCAACCTAGGGAACCATCCATGGTGCATTTCACAATCCGGTGATGGCGCTAGTTCAATAAGAAGCGTGTATGATACTTGAATCAGAGTAATCTTCTAATGACTTAACAGCAATGACAGTGCTGAGGACCCATCAATAGTTGGTGACCAAATTGGGCTAACTGTGCAATGGGTTAAATGCACTCGTGGAGTGCCAAAAGAAAGAAGGCAAGGGGGCGGACGCTGTATGATGATGTAAATCTATTCTTCCAGCATCATATAGGGTCTAGGTAAGTGCGGAATGAGCGATGGACTCTCAAAATGGAAAAGAAAGTGTAGCCACTTGTTTCTCATACCATGCAGAAATAGAGAGAGATGTATGAGATTTGAATAAGAGTAATCTTCTAATGATTTAACAGCAATGACGGTGTTGAGGTAGTGATGAATAATAGACGGACCCATCAATAGTCAGTGCTCAAATTGGGCTAAATGTGCACAAGATTAAATGCACTCATAGAGTTCTGTAAGTGCGGAATGAGCAATGGATTCTCAAAATGGAAAAGAGTGTAGCCACATGTTTATGATACCATGCAGAAATGGAGAGAGATGTATGAGATTTGAATAAGAGTAATCTTCTAATGATTTAACAGCAATGACGATGCTGAGTTAGTGATGAATAATAGATGGAGGACCCATCGATAGTCAGTGCCCAAATTGGGCTAAGTGTGCACAAGGTTAAATGAACTTGTGGAGTGCCAAAAGAATGAAGGTAAGGGGGTGGACTCTGTATGATGATGTAAATCTATTCTCTCTGCATTATATAGGGTCTAGGTAAGGGTGGAATGAGCAATGGACTCTCAAAATGGAAAAGAAAGTGTAGTCACATGTTTTTGATACCATGTAGAAACACAGAGAGAGAGAGATGAGAGAGAGATGAGAGAGAGAGAGAGAGAGAGAGAGAGAGAGAGAGAGAGAGAGAGAGAGAGAGAGAGAGAGAGAGAGAGAGAGAGAGAGAGAGAGTAAATGAAAATTAAATCTAAAAGATACATCATTATCTCTAAGAGTATGGTGCACCACAAGACAACCAAATATATTTGTACTCTCACACTCAAACAAACTACGGTGTACGCATATCAAATGCTATATGTTTGATATGCGTACATCATTATCTCTAAGAATATGGTGCACCACAGGACAACCAAATATATTTGTTTCACATTGGATAGGACCTAGTGAGTGGGTTGTTAGTCCCTCTATAAAGGGGGCTTTTGCTCAGAGTAGAATTTGCAAGAATGTTATTTTAATAAAAAGAGTTTTGTTCCTTTCTTGCCATCATAAAACACATTCTTGCTGCTTTGTTCGTTATTGTGTACATGTGTTTTTCTTGTCCACTCATTTGTACTCGATTGTCTTGGATTGTTGCTACAAACTTTGGTTGAGTTTACACCAACCTAGATTACTGTCGCACATATCACATGTGTGTGAGAACTACAAAACATTCGCGATTCGTCCGCCATGTCGTTGGATTTGTTGTCAACATCTGATCCATCCATTGCCTGAATGCTACATCTTCGTCAATGGAGGGATTGTGCTTCAAATTCCATGTTGGACTAAACATTTTAAATTAGTGTTTTATTTCCAATGCATGAGGTAGTTTTACGTAGTTCTCGTGAAATATCCTGAAATATGCTCAAATACTGTAAAATGATCAGATTATTAAAAAGACCAAATAAATCTGCAATAAAAGAAGGCCCGATAACGGATCTTGGATCATCACATTTTACAATGACCTAATACAGTCACATTCCAACTAGCACGACTGTATGTTCAGAACAGATTGAGTTTTGAGAGATTGGAAGTCTTGATTGGAGGGGTACATCATTCGATTGTTCCACAAAATGGGATTGCAGCTGCACGGGAAAGATTGGATGGGCCTTTATTAGTTGATGGTATGGATTACCCAGAATCTCATTCCAGTTCCGGTCAGTGTTTAGAATTTAGGTAGGATGGCATTGTAGATGCAAGCATTATGTTCATGGTTGTCTTTAGCTCTTTGTAAGATCTTTCTTAGATCAGCGATGACATTTTCTACATATTATCCTCATTTCAGGCCTCATCATATACAAAAATATCCTCTTTTCAGACCTCACAATTGGCTGAAGGTTGATAGTTAAAATTATACCCCTTTGTTTGTTTCAAGGGATTTTTGGTATTCTTTAACTGGCTAGAGGTAAGGATTAATGGTTAGTATGTTTGACAGGATTAGTGTTTGATAATGGTAGTTGGTTAGGGTTACTTGTGGTTTTGTTTCTGGAAAGTTATGTGCAATGCTTTATGATTTATGAATGGAACATTTGTTATTCCTGTGATGGGATGGTTTATGTCATTGCCAAGTGCATGTTGGGATTTCTGTGGTTGACGTTTCTGTGAGCAAGAAGAGTTATCTCTTTATGATTTATGAATGGAACATTTGTTATTTCTGTGATGGGATGGCTTATATCATTGCCACGTGCATGTTGGGATTTCTGTGGTTGACATTCTGTGAGCAAGAAGAATGATCTCTATATGATTTATGAATGAAACATTTGTTTGTCATGTGCTAGAAGCTTTATTCAGTAAGAAATGCATTTTTATTCTGTGGTTGCTCGTGCTGGAGGTTTTCCTTGGATGTCTTCTAAGAAGTCTTGGCACTATCGTTCTTTTCCTGCATCAAACATTGTTGTACTAGAGATTTGGCACAGGAACTGTGCCTTCCCTTAAAACTATGGTGGATCCGTACATGTATCTTGCATGTCAGCCTTGTAAAATACTCTGTCATGTTAATGAGGTTAATAGAATACATCCCAATGTATTGGCTATTGGATTTGTTGGGATTTTGGCCTTTGGATCCGAGGTCATCTTTCGATGATCTAAATGATTATAATGGTTCTCACTTTCGTTGGGGATAGTAGAAAAGGTTAAAAAAGAACAAGAAATTAAAAAACAAAAAAAAAAAACTGGATTATGTCATTCCTTGATCAGTTGACTTTTTTCCTGCAACTATGGAAAATCTCCGTAAGTGTAGAAAATCAAAGGGTTGAAATATTTCGATCTGAGGGATTATTTGGGCATCTACCATCCACTATGAGGCCTATCATATAAATGGTTTGATTCATTGAAAAGGATCTTGATTTGAGACATCCCAGCAATCACGTCAGAAATGTATTCTAGCTGATCTCCATGACAACATAATAAGTTCTGTCACGTATCCCATCTCTATTTTATTTATTTTTGTCATCATCTGTTGTAATTGTGCGTTGTTGGTTTTCATCAATTCGAGGTCACTGGTCGTGCATTTGTCGATTCCCTTGATCACAAAACTACCTTTGGACAACATGGAAGTCCCAAATTAGTGTATCTAGTCCATTTTAAACTCTTATGGTAGCAGTATTTTATCTGAACTGAGATGCTCCAGTGTTCTCAGCGCACTATTAAGTTTAGTGCTCCTAGTTGCATTGGGACATGTAGACAGTCCAATCCGTTGATCTACTGTTCATTAGGTTATGTGCAAATTTCGTGGGCTACCATGCAAACATCACACCAATCTGACAAATAAGAACCATTTGATCATTGGTATTTTACATGGATGGTTAAGATCACTTAGACAAAATAGGTGCAATTAGCAATTTGATCCATCTATTTGTCAGGGCTCATCATGGATTTCTTATGATTATGAATAATCGCTTTTGTTAGGCAATTGTAGCCATCCCCTTGTCTTAAAAAATGGATGGCTGTAGAAATTAAGGCCAAATCAAAGATATTTGGATCATTCAAATAATACATTTGAACTGTTGAGAATCTTCAGATTGATCAATTGAACTGTTCAAGTGATTTGATGCAACTAGGAGCGCTATAACTAGTGCTCTAAGGACACTGGTGTGTTTCTCTTATTTGGAAAACCCCAATTTTGTAAATGTTGACATGAGTCACACCAACAATTTTGCGGCTGTGTTTCTACTTCTACGAAGTTTTTCAACCATTGACAAACTTTCAAAGCTAAAGCATCCATCGCGCTAGAGGTATTGGAGAACTTTTCAGACACATGCCGTTCACAAAGCCCAGTTTTCAAAAAAGGAGAAACTATCTAAATCTATTCCTGGAGGCTTTGATTCGTACATGTCTTCATATGTCAATCGCATTTCTCAAAGGGGAATAGGATTGTAAGCATCAGATGATCTGCTTTTTGTTAATGTGACCGATTCCATGCACATGGGGCCTAAGGTTTGTTGATCCAAACCATTGATTTGATGCCCCACACCATGAATGGAGGGAGCCCTGAATTCTCAACTGGAAGATGTTGACTCTTGAATCCTTGGACAAGTTTTCTTTGTTGTATGCGTAACCATCGATTTTTAGGCCCTTGATTGAATGGGCAAGATCAGTTTGGAATATTTCTATGGGATCCACCCTCATGGTTCTGCTGCCCATCAAAATGTCATTTTGGATCACTATACCTTGACCTTCATGTATACAAAATCATTCCCTCCTTGGTTGCCACTTCAAATTTTCATACTCTATGGTTAATCTATTGTGTGAAAAAAGAGATGTGGTTTTGTAGTTTCCAAATAGAAATACCTTCTTAGCCCATTTAAAGCTCTTTTGCCCTGTTATGACCTTGGCTACTGCACACTATAGCACAGGTATGTCAAGTGTCTGGATAGCATATGGCTGTACAATTGGACGTAGCCTCTACACTTATATTTAGAATAAATGGTGGTCATAAGTTCTGATCGATTTTTCTTCTAATAAAAAAGGGGTCCATTTTGAAGTAGTTCAGGCTGCATAGAAAAGAGAATGTTCTCTCTTTTGCTCTTGACTCTTGGAGTTTTGTTTTGGATTCTAAAGTTGTGGTTGGTCTCTGTATCTGCTGAAGTCATTGAACATGCCATGGGCTTGCGACACAACTACATTGCACATGCGATATTCTTTGTTTGAACTTTGAACTCAAAAAACACACTATATTTATGGCAGCATTGAGTTTTCAGCTTGTATTAGTGGGACCATAGTTGAGTGATCTAGATTGTTTATCTGATGGGCCCCACAATTGATTGACACTGACCATTCAGCGGAATTTCTCCCATATCAGAAGCTTCTAGCCATTCAGTTGGGTCTTTTCTCTGTCTAATGTGAAGTGAACATTCTCCATCAATTATTTTCTGGACACCACTAGAAGGGTTAGGGTTGCTCAATTGCGGATATTTTTGTTCTGCTGTCTGTCTGCTGGGCCCAGTCAAATCAAAAGTATTTATTACCAAGTCTTGTGTCCCACTCGTATAAACTAACGAGTCACGGATGTCACATTTTTCCCTGGATCATGTACCACATAATTCCTGTTGTATGAAATATGATTGCATCTAGACAAAACTTACTACGCGTTTGCACATATGCTCATGTCAAGTCCATCTCGTAGCTGCTCATTGCCATACCTTTCCCAATCATTCATCGGAATTCCTGTTCTGAATCATGTGATTGGCGAAAGAAAATTTGGAAAGCTGACCCCATATAAGCTAGATCGAGGCTATGATGACCATGGTGTTATTTTTTGCATGTATTCTGATTTAATGAGATATTTTCTGAGTGCTGTTTGTCATTTTCTAGATGAAGCAGTAGGATCATCAGAAGAAGAGCTCAGTTGTGTGGATGTGGAAGCACCGGAAAGTCAAGAAGTTGGGCCCCATCCTGGTGATCAGGAGCTAAAGGAAATGCTCCTGCGTAAATACAGCGGCTATCTTAGCAATCTTCGAAAGGAGTTCTTGAAGAAAAAGAAGAAAGGGAAGTTACCACGAGATGCTCGGTTGATGTTGTTGGACTGGTGGAACACCCACTATAGATGGCCATATCCCACGGTAATCCTTTCCTCTTTTTCTCTACACATTTTCTGAACTTGCACCCATGATGGAGAAAGAAGAAACCAAAGAAAAATCAACTAGCTGACCCGAATCAGTTTCTTTGGATACCATTAAATTCTTTGGTTCTACCTTTTATTTGTTTAAGCATTGGTAAGCCCAAATGCTCCTATACATGCCGCTGCGCATGTCAACCTGGAGCATCTGCAGTGCATCTTGGCCATTCATCTATTGGGCCTTCCACATTGACAACCTGATCAATGGGGCCACTTTCAGGCATGTCCATCCATCAGGTGGGCCACATGTTGAGCGTAGATCATTAGCAAATTTTCCTCAACTGTTGGTTTCTGCAAATGGGTGGCCTGCATCAATAATTAGAACGGCCGTATTTCGCAAACCTGATCAGGCACAAGGTGAGATGCATCTGGGTGGAATTCTGGGCACCTGAAATGCGCGGCCTATACTAATCATTTGGCCAAACTGATTTCTTTTTCCTAATCGCACATTAGGGCCCGTTTGGTTTTCCATTTACCCCGGTAGTTGGCGGTAAAGAGGGCATTAATTACAATTTACATGTATTAGCAATGATTGGGTAAATTCCGGTTGACTGTTATCACACGATTGTTTTCTTGAAATGTAATAGTGTAATAGACAGTCTTTCTAAAATCCTGTGTTTGGGCGTGCAATGTTATAGTCCTGTCAAACCGATTTTAATGGTATGGTGTCCAGCACCTTAGCTCTACAAGGACTGCATACCACTGTTTGATTTCTTCAGCTCTAGTAACTAGAGGTGCGTATTGTTTTGTGCCCCTCGTTGGACCGGTGGACTGCGGTCACCGTGACCTGTGGGACCCACTATCTATGATATCATCTACCACAAAGTACGGACGGTGCTACCAGTCCACATGGGGCCCATATGGATCTTTGTATTTTTGTGCCCACACAGTATATAGTAATGTACATACAAAATTATCAAAATTTCCAAAAACTAAAACAAATCTTCTCTGACCGATTATTGGTCAATCACCTAAGCCCGAATAAACAAAATAAACAAATATCAGGTTCAAACCAATCTTCTCTGACCGATTATTGGTCAATTACCACAACTTCCTACCGTGTGATCCACTTGATATTTGAAACTACCTCATGTCAAAGACGAATCCGATCTGGAAAAACGCATGAACTGTTAGACAGCTCACATACTACCTTGTATATCTTGTTTCCTTGTATAGATGATTGTAATATCTTTCCTTGTATAGATGAGTGTAATATCTATATATTCAACCCCATTGGGTTGTCTCAAATACACAGAAAATCTTCTGCGTCTCTCGACTTTCATGGTATCAAAGCCAAGTTGATTCGAAACCATCCCTGCGTTGTCCGGTCATCACTTCTGCTGCGTCTGACAAGTGCCCCTGCTCATCCGACCGTCCCTGCGTCGTCCGGCCGCCCCTCCTGCGTCGTCCGACTGCCCCTGTTGCGTCGTCCGGCCATCCCTGCTGTGTCCGGTCACTGTTCTTGCCCATCTCTGTTGCCCCTGCGTCGTCCGACCATCCTATTGCTCGCCCCTCTGCTTGTCTAACACTATTGTTGCGTTGTTGTTCCTCTGCTCGTCCAGCACTACTGTTGCGTTGCTGTTACTGTTGCTATTCCGATCTTGATCCAGATCCAGATCTGCACCCCGGCGTTTCTGATCCACATCTGCATCTCAGATCCAGATCCAGATCCCTATTGTTGCTGTTGCGTCTCAGATCCACATTTGCGTCTCATATCCCTATTGCTGTTGTATTCTCAGAACCACATCTGCGACTCAGATCCGATCCACATCTGCCACTATTGCGTCCTCCAGCATCTCTGTTGTTGTTCCGATTTATTGCTATTGCTCCAGCTCTCGCTTTGCCCGATCCAACAACTTCTGTTGCTATTTCAGATCTAGCTTTTCCCGATCCGGCGCCAGATCTTGATTTTTCCAGATCCAGACACTGCAACCCCTTGGGTATCTCCTGCTGTATGGTACATCTAAAACCTTCTTCTGCTGCAACTCTTTGCGTGGTTTACATTACTTCCAATCAATGGACAAGGACTTATCATGTACAGAAGCCCCACGTAGTTTTGATGGTACCAACTATTCTCTATGGGCCATCTATTTTAAGAACTTCCTCAAGGGTCGTGGTTTGTGGGGAATACTGGATGGATCTGTTACTATCCCCACAGATGCCAATAAATTAGCCGATTGGGAAATGAACAATGGACAGATTATTACTTAGATTCTCGATTCGGTCGATCGGTCCATTGCTGTTGGCCTCACACCTCATCGCACTGCTAAGGCGATGTGGGAACATCTCCAGACGATTTATCAATAGAGTAACACGGCTCAGTTATACCGCCTGGAACAGGATCTTGTTAACCTTACTCAGGGTAACGACAGTATTCAATCATTTTACTCCAAAATTGTTACAATTTGGACAGAGATAGCTATGATGGATCCAATATTTCGTCATAACTTTAAATAATTCCAAACTATGCGCGAGAGTGTGCAAGTTCGTTAATTCCTTATGAAGCTACGTCCAAAATTTGAGCATTGTCGGGCTGTTCTCTTGAATCGTAGCCCTACTCCTTCATTGAATTCGGTTATTAATGATTTGTTTGCCGAGGAACAACGACTGAAAGTTCTCTCAACTCCGGGCTCATCTGATATGGTGCTTGTTGTGTCTACAACTCCACCAACACGTGGTTCTGGTTCCTCTCCTTTGACTTGTTGCGGGTGCAACAAGGTGGGTCATGTTGTCGCTCAATGCAAGGAATGGTGCGCTTATTGTCGACGGACTGGTCATGGTATTCAGGACTGTCGTATACGAGCTTATGCATCTTCTTTCAGCCGTGGACTTGGTGGTCGTGGTCGTGCTTTTTCTGTTACGGCTGCCACCATTTCTTCCGAGCCATCTGTTAGTGATTCTGCATCTACTACTTCTGCTGAAGGTCTTTCATATCCGTTAACTCCTACGATGCTCCAGCAAATTGTTCAGGCCCTTTCTGCCGCCGGTATGTCAGGTATATCCCCATCTTCTACATGATTCTTCGATTCGGGTGCTTCCAATCATATGACCGGTGATGTATCCCATCTTCGCGACATTCGTCCCTATACCAGCAATCAGGCTATTTCTACTGCGGATGACACTAGACTACCTATTCAGTTCGTTGGATCATTGACTTTCTCTCCTTCTGCTCATCGCCAGTTCACTCTTCGTGATGTGTTTCATGTCTCTAACCTCTCCAATTTAATTTCAGTTTGTCAACTCACATCCAATAACTACTTAGTCATATTTCTTCCCAACTGTTGTTTTGTGCAGGATCTGGCAACGGGGAAGGTACTTGGGAAGGGTAGGCGGCATGGTCGTCTGTACGTGCTAGACTTTGATCCATCTGTCACTCCGGCTCGTTGTTTCCTTTCTCCATCTTCATCAGATATTACTTCAGCAAATAAATTGTGGAAACTGTGGCACTTTCGCCTGGGTCATCCACATTTGGATCGACTACTTCAGTTAATTTCATCTGGCATGTTAGGGAATATTTCTCTTAATAAAAATGATTTAGATTATTCTTATTCTTCCGGTTGTCTTTCAAAAAGTAAGTGTATTCCCTTTTCTTTAAGTACTACAAAATCATTTTCTATGTTTGAACTTGTGCATACAGATGTCTAGGGTCCATCACCAATCATGTCTCTCTCTGGGTTACGATACGTTGTTATGTTCATTGATGATTTCACACGGTACACTTGGATTTACTTTCTGCAATCAAAGTCACAGGTTTTTGAAAAATTCAAGTTATTTCATTCTATGGTGGAGACTCAGTTTCGGGTTCCAGTTCACACTCTACGCTCTGACTCAGGGGGGGAATATCTCTCAACCGAATTTCGTACATTTCTTCAAAGTCATGGGATTATTCATCAGACCACCTGTTCTGATACTCCACAACAGAACGGGGTGGCTGAACGGAAAAATCGTCACATCGTTGAAACTGCCAACACCCTGATGACAGCTATGAGTGTTCCTCGTTCTTTCTGGGCGGAAGCCATGTTACATTCAGTCTACTTGATTAACCTGATGCCAACAAAGGTTCTGAACAGTAAATCTCTCTACTTCGTTCTCACCGGCTTACCTCCTGTATATTCCACATTTCGTGTTTTTGGTTGTATCTGTTATGTTCACCTGGCTTCACGTGAACGTGACAAACTATCTCTAAAATCGGTCAAATGTATGTACTTGGGATTTGGGGAAACTCGGAAGGGTTTTCGATGTTATGATCCGGTTTCGCGTCGTGTTCGGTTTTCACGAAATGTTGTTTTTCTTGAACAACATTGCCTTTCATTCATCTTTTCCTCCCCACACTCCAAACTCTCCTGGTCTAACCGCCTTTTCAGAAATTCCGTTAGCCTCAAGTACTCTCCCTCGTCCGTTGCAGGTTTACTTACGTCGACAACGTACAGATCCACCACCTATTACTCAACCCGAATCTACTGTACCTGTTGCAGATCCCGAACCTACCTCAATACGTCGTTCCGCTCGCGAACATCGAGCGCCGAATCGCTTGATATGCTCTATGTCTGCCATGAATGCTACTCTGGATACTGTTTCTATTCCTACTCCATACTCTCAGGCAGCCACTCATGATTGTTGGAAGAAGGCTATGACAGAAGAACTTGCTGCATTGGATGATAATCATACGTGGGACATTGTCACTCGACCTGCTGACCAATAGCTAATTGGTAGCAGATGGATTTATGCTATCAAGCTCAAGTCTGATGGATCATTGGATCGATATAAGACTCGCCTTGTCGCTCAGGGATACAAACAGGAATACGGAAATGATTATGATGAGACTTTTGCTCCCGTAGCCAAGATGAAAACTGTTCGTACTCTTCTGGCTATATCTTCTGTTCGCTCATGGCCACTCGCTCAGATGGATGTGAAAAATGCATTTCTTCATGGAGACCTCCAAGAAACCATATATTTGAAACCTCCTCTTGACTCTTTAATCCCTAACAATAAGGTATGTCGCCTAAAGAAAGCCCTGTATGGCTTCAAACAGGGACCTTGGGCATGGTTCCAAAGCTTTCACGATGTTGTTACGGGTGCTGGCTTTACTCAAAGTGGTCATGACCCATCCTTATTTTTTCGAACCACTGCTCACAGAATTGTCATTGTTCTGGTCTATGTTGACAACCTCCTCTTGACTGGTAGCGATGCTACTGGTATTTCGGCTTTAAAGGAAGTTTTGCAATCATCCTTCAATATGAAAGACCTCGGCCATTTAACATATTTTCTTGGACTTGAATTTTTACGTTTCAATCGTGGGATCCTGGTCAGCCAGCGTAAATATACGAAGGATCTTCTCGCCTTGGCATCATTGACGGCTCAGAAGACAGTTCAAACTTCCTTAGAACTTAACGTTCACTATGGCTGTGACGATGGTGATCTACTTGCATAGCCCGACTTATACCGTCGTTTGGTTGGGAGTCTGGTTTACTTAACTATGACTCGCCCTGATATTGCCTACGCTGTCCAAGTCGTCAGTCAGTTTGTTTCTGCCCCTCGGACTCTTCATATGACAGCGGTGTTGCGCATCCTATGGTATCTTCGTGGAACTCTAGATCGATCCCTGTTCTTCTCCTCCACAACGACTCTGGACCTTCGTGCTTATTCGGATGCTGATTGGGCCGGTTGCGCTCTCACACGAAGATCTACCACTGGCTATTGTGTCTTTCTCGGCACTTCCCTTATCTCTTGGAAGTGTAAGAAGCAGGCCACTATTTCCAAATCGAGCACAGAAGCCGAGTATCGTGCGATGTCCGCTGCGTGTAGTGAGCTCGTCTGGTTACGTAGACTTCTTCCAGACTTGGTCATTCCTTTACAGAATCCTACTCCACTTCATGTCGATAATCTCAGTGCCATTCAGATTGCCTCTAACTCGGTTTTTCATGAACGGACGAAGCATATTGAAGTTGATTGTCATTTTATCCGCGAGAAATTTCAGTCTGGGCTCATTTCTCTTTCACATGTGGCATCCCATGATCAGATTGCTGACATTCTCACTAAGTCGCTCACGTCTGCACGTCACTCTTTTCTTGTTGGCAAATTATTACTTGTCGATGACCAGCATTAGTTTGAGGGGGGATGTTAGACAGCTCACATACTACTTTGTATATCTTATTTCCTTGTATAGATGATTGTAATATCTTTCCTTGTATAGATAAGTGTAATATCTATATATTCAACCCCATTGGGTTGTCTCAAATACACAGAAAATCTTCTCCATCTCTCGGCTTTCATGAACGTCCTAGTCGCAGAATAGACATAAAGCTGTCAGTCCCAACAGCTCGGACCAGTGCGACATCTCACCTAATCCCATGAAGGACTCCAAAATACACCTTAAACATCTTACCTGCTTAAAACCCCACTGCAGGTAAGCTCAAAAAGCCATGCTAGGGAGACCATTTGTAAACAGAAATGGAGAAGACACAGTCCTCCCTACAAACATACGGACGCATTTTCAACGTCCTAGTTCATGTCCAAAACAGTACAATTTACGCAGATTATAAAAAAAGAAAAGAAAAAGAAGCAGGAATTAGATGTCCATATCAATCCGGGCAATTAAGTTAGCGCCAATACATGATCTGAACGATGATAATGAAAACCAACGATAAGCCTAATTAGTGCCGCAAATGACTCTGGTGTATCTTCCATAGCTTCTTGCTGTTTCCCGTTGTAATCGGTGAATGGACGGAAACTGGATGGTACTGAGGCAGTTGCCGGAGGCATTGGGTAATTGCTTGCGGAACCCAGTCCACTGTTTGACATAGGATTCTCCTGTTCCTCGATTTCTGGTACAAGTGCATTTCTTCGCTCCAAAGACTCGTAATACGTTGTCCACTGAAAGAAAGCCTCGGACGTTGATTTGTATCCCCGGAAGCGGGCCATTGAATAGCCCTCGACATGCTCCCAACACCCTTCCCACGTATAGTAGATTCTAGGTCGTCCTCCATTGAAAACAACATGTATCTTCTTACCCATCTGCACATATAACGAAATTATGATAAACAATATCAAACAAATGGTTTTACTAACGGAACATTAATATGAACAATCGAAATTTCTATCCAACTATAAAAGGAATTCTTCAATTATGTAAAGATGCTTCAATACCTGAAACACGGAGTGAAACTGATTTTGAAGTACCTGTGTACGTATCCTATTCGTTGTGTACATATAACCATCATTATCAACAACATCAAACATGCAATATTATGAGGGAGATTATAAGCAGGTTATGCAAGTTGATAGTCATTCTTCTGATTAAGCAGTAATCGAACATCATCATCCAAAAAAAAAAAGAAGGAAAAACCCATATCATCCAAAATTACCAACATGTCAAGAGCTAGTAAACTTCACTAGCAGCAGAAAACCAAAAAATACTGTCCAAAAAACCAAATGGCTGACCAGCCATATCAAGTATAAACCCAACCAAAAAGACTAGGGATTTGTGATCAGTCAGAAGACTGATCTGGTGCAAGCAGCATCAGCACAAAGTCCAGCCTCCTGTGCTCAGGAAGAAAAATGAATGATGCAGATTGTTGTTCATCTTTTGATAGGATCCTTGTTGCGCGTATGATCTCGTTACGTGTGAGGCCTTCAATATGCTCCGGTGCAAGTACAATCTCCTCCATTCGTATGATGTCCTTCCCTTTGTGTATGGTTATATCTAGTGACTTGACAGCTTCTGCTACGTCACTCATCCCTTTGCCAATGACATTGCAAGTGCGTTCCAATCTGGCTCTCTTCCTAGAACTGTTTGTGCTACCTGTGTTCACGGAGTTATTGCCATTGAGATTCGGACAGCGGTTTGCAACATGAGTACCGTCATGATTTTGAAATGACCACTAGATGTTATGTCCACTGTCTCCCACATTGTCACTTGATAAAACGAGTGTATTGTCATTAAGATCAACCGACGATGTCGGTGTAACATCGTCATCGCCAGACTTTCTCGAACGCATCATACTATGCATATTTCTTGTCGAAGCACGCAATCCAATAGCTCGGTCATTTCTAAATAAGTACGTGAGGTTATCATACCTTCACATCGGTTTCCCCCGAACATGTTGCGCATAGGGATGTGACTATTGAAAACAACATAGAACAAATATTGATTAGTAAACAACATTCGAGTAGATTTGGACAATAGTATTTAAATGAAATTATCAATCTCACCTGAATGTAATCCTCCCAGACGTCATCTGGCGTGGTTACTAGTTTTTTGTCATCATCTCATCTAAACCTACTAGCGTTCAGGGTGTTCCGAACCTCAAAATACAACCTCTTCAGTGTCCGGAGGCGATTACCAACATGCTTCTCCTGAACTGATATCCCTAGTGCACTCTTGATAGCATCCACAACCGTTTTATGGGTCTCCTTTTTAAATCCGTTGGCACTCTTGCAGCCATTTGCAACCACATCCATCAACGTATTGATTAGACTGTCATCCATTTAATCATTCCATCGCATTACACCACCAGACATAACGTTTTCATCAAGTGATTTTGATTTATATTTGCGTGGTGTCCTTCGTGGTGTGTCACACTGGCCTTGCCCAGATTGTTTCGTAGGTGTAGACTGGTTGTCCCGCCTATTCGGATCCATATTGTCGTCACTATTAACTTCAATAATCTACAAATAGGACAATGAACATATTTAGTCTAACATGTACAACCAAAGTATGTAGGTCATGTGAACGCAATAATTTAACAAAGCTGAAATATAATACACTAATACATAAGATGGTATATAGATCTGGGGTAATGATCAACTTTTTACAAGCATCCCCTTAGCAAAATGGTTTCTAACACGGGCCTTGTAGGCGACGGAGTACAATCATTTGATCATATTACATACTACAAAATGACAAATTACAATTCAAATATCAAACGATACGACTCATAGGATGAGATTCATTTCACATCCTAGTTGCAATATTGTCTCGATATGTTGCCCATTCGTCCTTCTCACATTGTGTCACATTAATATCGCATGGTGTTAGATCTATACTCTCCGTTACATCTGTAGATGCGAGTTCATCTTCTACCAAACCATCTCCTCCAGATAAATGGATAAAGTTCTGTAAAACACAACATGCGATGACTATCCTCACCTGTGTTAGAAGGTTGTATGGTGGAGCTGATTTGAGGATTAGAAAGCGGGCTTTTAATACTCCAAAGATTCTCTCTATAACGTTTCGTAGTTGAGCATGCCGATAGTTGAATAGTTCCTTTTTGTTGGAAGGATTGCGGCCCGTGCGGTATTCATTGAGGTGGTACCGTACACCGCGGAAATGAGCCATAAATCCAGGAGAATGAGCGTAACCACCATCAACTACGTAATACTTATCTACAATTAATTACGATAAAATATCAATCTAATTTCGTGACAAATGATAATATCAATTGGCTGTCAAACAGATATACGCGAAGTACCCTCGGGGATAGTAAAGCGATCGATGGAATGTGTCAAAGCACTGTGTTAGACAGGTGCGTCAGAGGCTAATCCCTCCCATCCGGCGAGGACATATACGAACTTCATGTCAAATGTACATGCACCCATTACGTTTTGAGTGAGTACCCCTTTCCTGTTATGGTATGTTGCACTTTCCAATGCCGGTACATAGACGGGTACATGAGTCCCATCAATTGCACCAATGCAATCCTAATTTCGCCTTGAATATTCAGGAAAAGAAATATAGTAAAAACTTATAACATGATTTGGACGTTGCATAATGTGTTTACAATGGAACATACCTGAAAGTACTCACTCCAATTGGGATTGGCTAGGATCTCGACTGGTGTTTCCGCACCTGGGAGTTTCACTAACTCCGGATATAATCCGACAATAGCATCTACCGGTTTACTAAAATATCGTCTCACTGTTTCTTCAGATCTTATAAATCGATGCCCGATGACACGATTTCTAACATTATGCCCCACCGTGTGAAGTAACATGACAAGTTGTTTCTCCATAGATACATGCCTCCCGTCTGGAAGGAGATTTCTATCCTTGAGAAACGAGCATAGGGTGAAGAATGTGGCCTTGTTCATTCTAAGTTGTGCTACACACTCATTGTCACCCGCTCTAATAATCCCGTTTATTAGCTTCCTTCTTTCAAAGTCCCCGAATCGCGAGGGTGATTTAAATAATATATTATTGCAATATTCCCCGATTGCAATTGTTGTAGTTGCTGCAGCAAGTGTAGCTGCAAAGGCAGCCAGTTCCTCTTCTGTCCATCCATGTGCCTCCATGTTTTCTTGTTTTTTTGTATAACACACTGAGTGAAACTGATTTAGCAACATTGACCACATCAATATTCAGCACCAGTTCCATATATCTGGATTTAAACTTTCAAATGTTCTTCAAGATATATGAACTTCAATCTATGGAATAAAAGTTGGAATCCTATATCTACTGATTTGTCTTTATCAATTATTTATTTTTTACAAAATGAACAACCTATAGAGTCAATCAACACAGTAGATAGGAAGTTGTTCGATGCTCATCAGCTATTGCCTTTGGAGAAATCCTGTCTATATATAGTACGAATATTTTTGAATCTATGAAGTATTTAACATGTATTAGCATTTGGTATACCAATTACTGTTAAGTATGTGATTAGAAAATGACCAAATTAAGTACCTTTAACAACAAACCTAGATAAGGATAAAGGGGTTATCAGGTTAACCACAAATAAATAGGTGCATTTATAAAACACCAACCCTGATAATCATATACACTGAATGCCCAAACGTAATTTGGACCTTCTTGATGGATAGACAGCAGGTAAATGTCAGTGGTTAAACCGTTTCCATTGATCAGCAACACATTCATAGTCAAAGAAGAAGAAGAACAAGAACAAGAGGCCTGTTCGGCTGTGTAACTGTTTAACAGACATAAGAATTTGAGCAGATTATTCCACCTGTAAATTATCATTTGTAGGTTACTGGGAACCTCTGGACGTGAATGCAACTTAGGTGGGGCGTGCCTTGCATACACAGGTCTGATCAGACGCTTGTCTATGGTCATCAGGTGAGCCAAATAAAAACAGAGCAACATTCCACCATCGGTACTTTGGTGGACCCAATGATAACCATATTCAGATAATTTTACAAATAATTGCTCCAAAGACTCACATCTGACCATGGGTCCCATATGCGTATTGGACTAGGACAAGCAAGGAAAAGATCTATGCAAAACCGGGATTTGGACATTCAAGGATCGAGAACAATCCGCACCCATCTGATCAAGGGTGGATAGAAGAAAGCAGCACATTCATAGTCAAAGACGAAGAAGAAAAAGAACAATAGGCCTGTTCGGCTGTTTAACTGTTCAACAGACATAAGCATTTGAGTGGATTAATCCACCTGTAAATTATCATTTGCAGGTTACTGGGTAGCTGTGTGTGAATGCAACTCAGGTGGGCCGTGCCTTGCATACAGAGGTCTGATCGGACGAGTGTCTGTGGTCATCAGGTGGGCCACTAAAAACAAAGCAACGTTCCACCGTTGGTTGTATGGTGGACCCAATGATAACCATGTTCAGATGATTTAACAAATGATAGCTACTCTCACATCTGACCATGGGTCTCATAGGCCTATTGGACTGGGAAATAAGCAAGGAATAGAGACATGCACAACCGGGATTTGGATATTCAAGGATTGAGAACAATCCGAACCCATCTGATCAAGGGTAGATATTTACCAGCAGCAAATTCATAGTCAAAGAAAACGAAGAAGATCCACAAGAGGTATGTTCGGCTGTCAGAACGTCATCTGATGGCCCACACTTCTTTTCTACAATATCAATGTCAAGCATGTGGGCCACATGTGCCCCTTCACATGCAGTACAGGACGATTCTTCTGTTTCCAGTAACCACATTTACTTCTTCACTGTATACTGACATTGACTACAGGCAGATTTCTTAATTGTTTTGGAGTTGAGCAGATTTCTTACCTGTTCTGGAGTTGTCGTAGCTTATGGGGGAGATGTCACTCACACACGGCAGAGAAAACCGCTGCATGAGTGAGGAAAACATTTTTTGTAAATGGTAAAGCAATTGTAAAGTGGAATACCCGATTTTCAGCCAAAGAAGGGCAGATCTCTTACCTGTTCTTGAGTTGCCGTAGGTTATGGAGAAGTCACTCCCAGACAACAGTGAGAACCGCTGATGGAGAGAGGAAAAGGGTACTGCAAAGGTAAACAAGACGAGAAATGGAATACACGATATTCCAACAACATGCAAGACATATTAATTCATGTAATATGTAATATCATGCCAGGCAAGAAAGATGCAGTAACATGCAAGCTGGGAACTTTGGAACAACATACAAAACGTGATAACCTGAAGAAGATGAGTCGAAATGCGGTGAATAACATGAGAACCCCGTATAAGTACCTGCAATCGTATAGAGATGCTGCGGAATCTGCCGATGAGCACCTAATAATAGAGAAGCTTTGAACCCCTGACCCGTCGAGCATGGAAACAGAGAAGAGGAATGAGAATAAAAAAAAAATGAAGAGAAGATAAATGAAGAGAGGAATCATCTCTGAACAGGTAATCCTATTCGTCGTCTACCTTAGACTGAATACGCTCACCGTAACTGGTTCGGTGCCTTGGTGAGGACTGGTGAGGACGACGCAAATGAAGGTTATTTCCTTTAAAACTCTTCTATGGACGGTGTGAAGAACCAGCTGTGCTCCTGCAGACCATGGAACTTACGGTGTCAGGTCTGTTTGCATCGATATCCCATCTCTGTATTCTTGCAGAGAGTCGTAATTTCGGGCGGCTCCTTTACGCCGAATTACCGCCAATTCGGACGCTACAGTAATGCGTCCGAATCCAGCTATATTCAAACATGCGTCAGAAGTAATAATTACTTCTTTACCCCCGATTGACAGTAAGTCGGAAAACCAAACAGGCCCTTAGGATCGGGAGTGCTATTTATGATCATGATTGCTATTTTTATACAGTGGACTAGGCTTCTTTGTTAGAAAAAATGTGGCGATCTTCATACATTTGCATGGTGTAGCTTCAAGGCAATCCAGGCGGTTCAATTGCCAACACAACTGTGGATTGATCAGAATTGGGAAGTTGCACTGAGAAGATGATGTTAACCATCTGGTTTTCCCTATGAATTTGAAACACTCAAATCAGAACGTCAATTTGTTAGCCAGCAATTTGATGGTTCTGATTGCTTGATCAGTGAGTTTAGATATATGCTCCCCCCACGAATTGGGTGGTTTGGATTGGGTCAGTGCCACATGTGAAGATGAGTCACCCCCATTTTCTAAGTAGTCCAAAACTAACGTAAGAGTTTATATAGACCAACCTATGTGGTCCCCTAGTAGAAGTAAGCATACCATATGCCTGTTCCCATATCAGGCACTGGAACAACCCATTATCCGGGTAACCTTGGAATATCCTTCAAAATAAAACAAACCAAAATTGGAAATTATTCATTTCTTTAAAGAGTTTAGCTAGGAAGAGTGCATGAAAATCTAGCCACCTTTGACTCATCTCATTAATTAAAGTTTCAGCTCAATACTTGAGAATTTGACCAAGTTGTTGGGTTCTTCATTGATTGAATGAAGGCAGATTAAAGGGGATTGCCATTTCCAGATTCCCATCTTCAAGCATCAAAAGACATTCACCCCCATCACAAAACCAACAAAAGAACATTTGCCCGCATGCTCGCATGGCAGGTTTGTGTGGCATAAAGGTTGTTCGTAGGGTGGCCCCTGCAGTGAATGTTTCTTTCCTTCCCATTCCATGATCAGGTGGGCCACACTTGTACAACAGAATGGACTGATAGAAAAGTCCTAGCCAGTGGTATATGTTCAACATGCATATGCTGCTCGCTTGATGAGCCAGTGTCCCGCACACATGTCACTTGAGGATGGAGTATCTGGAATATTATTTATACTGATATTGTAACTTCATATGTATCAAATGGGAATGTCGTTGCTGATTTGGCATTTTGAACCTTGTGCTGTTGTGCAGGGGTAGCTTTTTTGGCAGGATAATAGAGTTTATGTTTTTCAATTTGCATTTATCTATTTTCTTTTGATCTAGAAAATGTTGGTTGAATATGGGAAGCAGGATGAAGAGAAAGCAAAGCTGGCGGATACAACCGGCCTCGATCAGAAGCAGATAAACAATTGGTTCATAAATCAGAGGAAGAGGCATTGGAAGCCATCGGAAGACATGCGTTTCGCTCTCATGGAGGGGGTGAGCGGCAACGGTGGAGGTCATTGCCCATTGTACTTCGACACTGGAACTGATGACCCTTGACTCAAATGGTGAAGTTTCCTCCCTAAGCTTTGTGAGGAATTGTATGATCTTGAACCATGGATACTAGTAAATACCCCAGTTTACATTAGGTGGGGTCTATGGTTTACTGGCCCTTGATCTGATGGGTCACCCAGTAGATGCATCATGCCTAAACAAAAAATCGTTTTCATTTTTTTTTTTCAGTTGAACGTGGACCATTGCTACATTAATTGTCTATTTTGTCAGCCATGCTCCATCAATCTTTGGCCCATCGAATCAATGGTCTGATTGCCAATTCATGGGCTCTGTTTGTACAAGTTATGCTTGGTTGAGAGATCATATAATTCCTCTCTGCTTCAAATCCTTTTATTATTAATATTTTTTTTTGCTTTGAACTCTTTATGCATATATCGTCAGGTTATAGTGTTTTTACTTTCTTTTTATTATTTTTGTGGTGTGTTTTCTATTGTCCCTTTTAAGTCATTGAAATAGTTTTGATTGTTGTGTTTTATTAGTGTGTATTTTAACTTTTAGCTATTTATTAATTAAAGGACTTCAATTGGAATTACTGTACTTATAATCTGTATATAATCGAAATTTCTTGCATGCATTCATCACTTTCGTGTTTTTTTTATTTTAATTTCATTTGTTGTTGTGTGAAGTTTACTAGAATGCAAACCCATGCATTGGTATAGAACGATACATCAGGATATGGGGTTGTATTTGGTGATCCAAACCGTTTACATGATGGGCCTCGTTGTATATGCTCATACCCAATAGTGAAACTCTAGTATTGGAATATTTTAAATGTGAGCCATCTCCTTAACCCTTGTTTCATAAGCCATTGATCAAGCTGTTGGCCCCTTATAATCTTGGGGATTTTTTTAGGTAACCACTGTCGACTGTGTTTCTTGTGATCAACGGTTTGGATTGCCGGTTGTTACCCTTGATCCAACGGCTAGTCTGATGTATGTCTGGGGAAGTCGCGAGTAGGTTGCTTTATATGTGAGAAGTGGTCTAGTGGGGTCTCTGCATGGGAACGTTTCAACGCACCTACTTGCATTTGGACTCGTTATCTACTACACCTATCTAGGCCGTCCATCAATTTGAGTCCGCTCGGCTGGAAGAAATCACAGCAATTCGATGATCATAAACAACTTCAACTGGATCAGTCTTCGAAAAAGATCTTGCCCCCTCCATATTTGCATGCCACTTCAGCGTTTGGATCCTGCAATACGTATGAGCTTTTCAACGCAGCTTATCATGTGTGGAATGTATCTAATGGTAGATGATGTTTATGCCAACGAGTCCAAATGCAACCGTGTATGGAAAGGTTTCCATGCACATATATTTCTTTAACGGCATGGCCGCACGTGAACCAGCTTGTGCGAAAATGTTTATCAAGGGTTATCATCTATGCTTGCCTCTTTAAAAACAAGCTGAGCCACTCATCAGGTGGCCATACGCATTCTTTTAATGTGTGCCACTGTCATTATGAAAACCATTCATTGCTTTTAATCCCAAATGGGCCCTCTCTATAAATATTATTTACGCTTGCTTAAATAAGGGAATATTTTTTTTTGCTAGAATATTGTTAGTCGTAATTAGGGCAACCCGACTGACCAGTGACTAACCTGACATTGGGTTGGGCTTGGGCAGGATGTATTGGGTCTGGTCTTGGGTTTGGGCTATACAAACACCAACCCAGTAAAACTTGGGTTAGGCTCGGGTTGCCAGACCCAACCTGAACCCAATCGATATATAAGTTACTTATAGATTGTATGTGTTGAAGGCACAAGAAATTCGAGTGCCATCGGGTTTCATTGGTCCGGCCTCGAGCTAACTAGATACAGCCAATCTCTCTCCCAAATAGATTGGGTGCTCCAAAATATAACTTTTAAAGGAGAGGTCTTATATTTTAGCTTGCTTGTTTAGAAAAAAATGAAGCTCTTTCCGGTAAATAACTACATATGTAATTAATAAAATCATAGGTAAAAAAAAAAAAGACGTGTATTGAAAATATAATAGGCTAATGTAATAATGAAAATATGAGCATGTATCAGCCTGCTTGGGTTAGGCTTGGGTTGAGAATTCGGGTTGAGGTATAGGAACCTTGGGTTGGGCTAGGGTTGAGCCCAAGTCGAAAATCAGCCTGCTTGGGTTAGGCTTGGGTTGAGAATTCGGGTTGAGGTGTAGGAACCTTGGGTTGGGCTAGGGTTGAGCACCAACCTGACGCAACCCGCCCGACTTTCAGCCCTAGTTGTAATCCATTTGAAAATTAGTGTTTGGGCTTATTTGCATGTTTGGTTATCTTTGTTGCATCAGTTTATATAATGACAACTGTGATGAGCCATGAACTGATGTTTTAAAACCCGGACCGGACCACATTATTTCCTTGTTGGATCTTTGCAATGGACCCCACTAACTCAGTGCCACAAGGATTGATCTGGTCCATTCAGTTGCACTGCCTCGTGATCACCCTCAAACCCAAAAACCACGACAGTCCAAAACTCAGGTAGGCCACACCATAGGAAGCGGTTGGGATTGGTGCGTCCACCCACGCTGGTGTCTATATTCCATCTAATCCATTCATTTGAGGCCCTCAGCCCTCTCATTAGGATGAAAGCATTCCCCTATTGGGTGGCCCACCTGATTGCTGAATCCAGCTGTCTGATGGTATGAATCGCTAAAACAAGGAGAACCAGTATGTGGTAAGGCCATCTATCTACAGCATACGTGGCATCGTGATGAGCTAATGAGGTCTGTCCATCTAGTGGGACCTATCATGGGCTGATATTGCTTTAAAAAAATCACACCCATTGCTCGACCCAATCCGTTTTCTTCACTCATAAGATCATAGCGTGGCCACCGTTTTCATGGATCGAATTCTATTCGTACACTTTCCTATATGATAGTTTACGTGCTGGGGCTGCATGGGATCATTTCCAGGGGTAAAACTGAAAGATAATGAACTGTTTGCCCGGGAGATTGTGATGATTGATACTCGGGCAGTTGAAAATTGTACACTGGACATTCTTTCCGTTTACCACATGCGCTAACGCAGCAGGGTGAGATCCAAGCCGTTCATCAGATGGGTCTTGCTGCATACATTGACTCGATCAAATATCAAGCCTGTAGAGTCGTAAAGTGGGCCACAGCATTAGAAATAAATAATCGGTTATGATGTAGGGCTGATAAAAGCTTGGCAATTCTCTTCCGTGGCTGTAAACTTTGAAACTTTGATCCACTATCGAACGGTATGGATTGTGGCAGGGCATATGCATAATGTGACCCACCCGAGATACGCTTGGATTGTGGCGTGTATGGATGCTACCTTATATACGCGCGAAGGTGTGAAAAACCTTCGTGTTATGACAATCGTCCAAAACCAAAATCTTACTTGTATGTTTTTTGAAGTTTGTTAAAATGATGGTGACCCATCTTCCTCGCATGTGGCACTGATGTAGAAAAATCCAGACCATCCAAATTGTAGGTTCCATTGTGGATGGAGTATATGACGAAATTCGCTATGACCAAGGAAATCTATTCATCTAAGAATTTCTATCGAATGGACAGTTAGAAGTAAAAGTGTGAGTTCTCCATATCATAAGGATAAAATCAGATCTTCGTGCAATTTTCTGGTTATGTTCCGTTGACAGTTGGGAAAGCTAGTTGGGCCGTCTGGTTCGCGATACGAGGATTCGATCAGGCCGTGACCGTGGGACCCACCTTGATCTATGTGCCATATATCCACGCCATCGATCCGTTTTTTCTGGATTATTTTTGGGCATGGCCCTAAAAATGAAGCAGATCCAAATGTCAGGGGACCACACCACAGGAAACAGTGGTGATTGGACGCCCACTATTTTGATCCAATCTTTACTAAGTTTATACAGACGTGGATGAAGCCAAAACACAAATATCAGCAAAGAAGAGGTTTTTAATGGTCAATCACCATTGTTCCCTATTTCGTGTGGTGTGGTCCACCAGATTTAGATCTGCTTTATTTTTTGGCCTAAGCCTAAAATAAGCTGGAACAACATGTAGAAAGTATGGATATATAAAAGATACGTGAAGGTCGGGCCTATAATTGTGGCGTGACCAATTTAGTGTTACCTTGATCTGACCCAATTAGCTCCAATACAACCGAATGCAGCTTCGATGGATCCCTGGATACATCGAGGTGGGTGGATCGCTAGCTGTGGGGCCATTGTGATGTCTGTGTGTGGACGTTGGATCTTGGGACGGATCATGCTCACCAGTGTAATTTTTGTTGTTCATGACTGATGAAATATTTGACGGGAGTTGCCACTAGCCAATTAATTTAATTATACCGTAGACTAGAATAGAATACGTAGAAATGTTAGGTTAGAGAATCTAAGAATTACTTACCTTAAAATGACTTGTTATTATGCAATTGAAGATTTTGGATAATGTATTGTGGTTATTGAGAGGGAAGGTGCTTGGCAGTCATTCTACCATACAAACACAAAAGTACAATATCTGTTTCACAGGATTGAACGAACTATTGAGAATTATAGTTGGTTCTTATACAATGAAGATGCAAATTTGTGTGTAATGTTGTGTTGAATGCAATACTTATAACAAGTTGTAGCCTTGACTGGATAAATCCGCCTTAACTTTCCCTTTTGCCAAAGCGATAACCAAACCAATCCAAGTTTTTGATGGGTAAGATTTGATTAATTCGGTGAGCCATAGAGCATACATTTGAACTAATTAGGTGCCAAGTGATATGTATGTGATACTTATATGCATTGAGTTGTGTAATGTTGTGTGTACGATGCAATGTTGAATGCAACGCCTATAATAAGTTGTAACCTAGGTTGGATAAATCCGCCCTGACTCTCCCACTTGCCAAAGTGTAAACTAATCGACCAGAGTTTTTGATGGGTGGGATTCGAGTATATCGGCAAGTCACGGAGCATACGCTTGAGTCGATTAGGTGAGCAATACAATACAAAGCAAAGTTAATGGATGGATGTTTCCACGATGTCAATGCTGGATAGATGAAACTAATTGGAAATTGGACGGCCAGATGGACAATTGTGTCACAAGGATTAGTTGAGTTGCTTGGATTAAGACTTAACTTAAGATGCTAGAGATATAAGTTGATCAAGTTAGACTTGGGCTAGACTCTTTCTTACTATTCTCACTCTCCTTAGTGGAGGGATGTGATGAATGGTCAAGAATCAATTGAGTGTTTCTGAAATTTACTAGATGTCTTGGTGTGTTTTGGATCAATTGGATGCTTGAAATTTTATAGCCCCCAAGTCTAGTTTTCTTGTAATTCCTGTAAAGTATAGGGTTTGAAAAAGATTGAATAATTGGGATTCAAGATTGCCACATGGCAAGATCTTGTTGGTTAGATGGTGATTTAGGCTCAAAAGAGGGGTATTGAAGTCTTTTCACAATTACACATGCATACACATCGAGCCAAGAATAACTCCACATACGTTGCACCCCTCCTGCCAAGGCATGGGGCATGCCATGTGGCAGGTGGCACACTGTGTGCCGCCCAAGCCACTCCATACCCTTGTTTTGGTAAGTGGGTGCTTATGAACGTGTGGTGGTTCTGGCTTCCTCCGAGTTACATTATTGTAGCACCAGTTTTCTCCTAGGCTTTGGGTTTGGGCTTACTTTGGGATTGATTTTGTCTTTGGCTTAAGTCAATGATTAACTAGGTAAGTTGAATAGGTAGGCTAACCGAGTGAATTGACTCAGTGAGTAAGATTGAGTCTTGGTTGGGTTTTGACTAGGTTGGATTGAGTTAAGTTTGAATGGGTTTGACCATGTTGGATTTAGTTGGGTTTTAACTAGCTTCTAGGGTTAAGGTCTTAGGGTTTTAACTGGGTTCTAGGGTTAGGGTCTTAGTGATCATCGAGTTTGGTTGGGTTGAGTGGATCTAATTCAATCAGCTTATCAGCCCAGGGTGGAGGTACTATCTACAATGTGCCTCATATTGAAGTGGTCCATCCATTTGGATAACTCATTCTAGTGTGGGATCTTAAAAATGATGCATATCTATTGTTTATACCTAACTTATTATGGTTTTCTCTAACAGATAGGGTGTTATCACGTGTTGCCACACCGTACGGATGCAAGAAAAGTATTCGCGGTGCATAGAGAGAAGATCGTAAAGATTTGGAAGACACCTCCGTCAAATATATGTGCCACATAAGGAATGTTATATAGCACCCAAAGATATGGATGACCGAAATCCTAAATGTGATCATTTCTTAGAGATACGCGTCAGAAGATACAAGCTGCACATAAGCAAAGTGCCCAGAGAGCATGCGTAACTTGTCGTGACACTAAGGTGATGATATACAATAACATGTGGTTAGATTTAATTTGTCACGCAAGCCCATAGATCACTAAGCGGTGCATTAAGAAGAGAAAGTCATAAAAAATTAGAAATGTAATCAAACACAAAAATATAATGGTTAGCTAACTTATTCTCAAAATAGAAGCATATCAAGCCAAAGTCTCTAACCAATAAGAGAACAAAGAGCTTTGTATCCTTGCGAACCCAATCAAACAAACTTCTTATTTAGCTCAATTATTATTATTTTTCATCCAGCATAGATACCTATCTTATCATATCTTATTTTATCTTAACTTAGCTTAGCTTAGCTTTGTCTAATTTAACATTTCTAATTATATCTAGCACCATGCTGCAACAATTTCGGATCGATTAGTGTAGCTTAGTCTCTCCACTTCTATTAAATGCATCACTGCAGTGAGTAGTAATTAGTTTACTTTCATTCATAATCTCATCGTTAGATCCTAAATTTATAAGTACTTGGTGATTCTTTAGGCCACAGTATGCTAGCTAAATCATGACAATCCAAGTTTAGACAAATAGACATCCCTGTATTTAAAGTAAAAAGAACTTATTGGAAGGATTAACTATTTCATTTATAAAATACTTGATTTTTTATCGATCGGTGGTTGAATAGTCAAGCAATTTTCACATATTTTATTTTAATCCGACCATTTCGACTCGATTCAAATCGTATATATGACTTTGACACATCTAACACATATATACTTATATATGTCCATTACAAGTGTAGCCGTGTGTATGAATTGACACGTGTGTATGAATTGACACCCAATATCCATATCCAAATCTCATGTGAACCACGCCACATGAAATTGTTGAGGGCCTTGCACAAAACCTTAGGATCTAGCCTCCCGAAACAAATCAGAATTATGGAATAATAAAGCAATGAAATAAATCAAAGCATAAACCACATGACACCAGAGAATTTTACGTGGAAAACCCTCAAAGAGGTAAAACCATGGGACCAGTCGTCTACTCAATAATCCACTATAAATAAAACGTTACAACCGATCACAAGCACACCCGCTTGGATCAACCTTCTTCACTCACGCAGGAGTAGATAAACAAAAGAGAACAAAGAAAAGGAGAATCTCACCGATTACGAGGACGTGGAGCGCTGAGATATGGTAGATCACCTTTACGAGCATAATCTCCCTTCCACAAGCTTCCTCTCTCTCCTCTTTTTTTTCTCTCTCACTTTCTCTCTCTCTCTCCTCTCTCTCATCTTTGATAGCCCTAAGCCATCCTAGAAAACCTTTAGGAAACATTAGAATACCTTGGAATTCACCCCAATCCCACATACACTCCTTTATATAAGAATAGAAAGAGGTGGAATCCAAATATGAAACAAAATCCGCAGAATCTGCATTTCCGCAATTGCATCTGCGTAACTCTTTGATGATATCAAAGTTCTCTCGATGACAGCCTTCGATATCATCAAAAATCTTTCGATGATATTGAAACAGGACGAAAACTATCCAGCGACCAGGGGTGAAAATTTTAACAATTATCGATATCATCGAAGGTCTCTCGATGACAGCCTTCGATATCATCTAAAGTCCATCGATGATATCGAAATAGGACAAAAACTATCCAGCGACCAGCAGTGAAAAATTCGACAATTATCGATGATATCGAATCTGGTACGATTTTATCGAAACCAGCAATGAGGAGAAAATCTCCATCAAATCTCTCCCTTTTCGACTCAAGAGGAATCCACTTTTTCAAGCCAACCCGATTTCTACAAACTTTCAACTTG
>JAJHSJ010000013.1:5559050-5714050 GCA_021015155.1 Magnolia officinalis
CAGTTCGCAATAATTCAAATAGTTCGATTCATAATCGGGCCAGATTGGTGCAACTTCAGGATTTGTGTCAAATAAGTTGGCTATAAATTTGTCAAAAGAATTTTAATTTGTTTTGGATTTAATAACTTCTCAATGGGGTACTAAATCTGTAATTTACTTTGAGATTGGAAAGTTCCAAAACCATAATGTGTTGTGAGGGCCGTTACGGGACCGTAAAGGGCGTTACGTAAAGGTAACAATGGCAACCGTTACACATTATGGGGTTTTAACAGTCATAACAACCGTTATGGAAAAAATGACCTGTAACCTGCCGTTAATGGCCCGTTACGCCCCCTGTAAAGGCTGTAACAGCCCCGTAATGGTTTGTTACAATGAAAATACAAGTTTTTCGGATGTTTTTCCAATGTTACAAGGCAAATACATGTTTTTGCCTTTTCTTTTTTTCTTTCAATAAACAAAGAGAGCCGTTACGGGGGCCATAACAGCTGTTACGACCCGTATCGTAAAGGTAATGGTAATGACCGTTATGGCTACCCTTACCGTTACGGAATACCTTGTCCAAAACCGATAATGTACTCTACTTGCAAAGCTATTTAACAGAGAGCCTGTAAATCAGATTACCAGAGCAACCCTCAGAAAAATTCCACCATACAATTTCAATAATTGCAATTGCAAGAAGCTTTTCAATTCCAATTTAAAACTCCATCACATGGGGATCTAGTTGTAAGTTTTATCACAGTAATTTTCTTCCATTTAAACTGGGCTCATTGATCAATTGAGTGGGCCTACCTGATCTTGGCTTGGGGTGCATTAATGCTGAGGGGCACAGTGAGTGTCCAGCCCCACACCAATATGTTGATTCATACCAATGGCTGTCATTGATTTTGATGGCGTGTTCCGATTGATCAGCAGATTGGCCTGATTCATATCAATATTCTACACATTGGATATGTTGTGGGACAAAATAAAAAGCTGCATTGTATCTGATGATTTCCTAGGAACTTGGAAACGAAATTCTCTCTGTACTTGGAGACATGTTTGAATGGGACCGGATTCCAAAATCCTGCACAACACCTATTGTGTTTGGCAGGCGGAAGTGCTTGAGCTCTGTGGGGCCCACCATGTTGTTTGCATAACATCCTCTTCAAACATCAGGTGCCCCCCTCAAATTTAGGCCCTGAGACGTAAAATCAGCCCCATCCAAGACACATGTGGGCCAAATTACAGGGAATAATTGGTAGGAGATGCCAACCCTTTGTGTGGGATCCACCATGTTATTTATATTCCATGAAAGACATTTATCATGTGCCACTAACCAAGATAAAGGGACAATCCAAAGGTCAGCCTGATCCAAAACACAGGTGAGCCACACCGGGTGGACTAACAAGTTTTAGGTGTGATTTAACATTGTTCCTTATTGTGTGGCCCAGCTGAGTTTAGAGTTCCAGATGGACACAAGCAACACAATGGCCCCACAAAGCTATGGCGTTATATGAGCATTTTGCAACCTAGGATATAAAATGTTTCATATGAATTGGTTTTGCATACTATATGAATTGGAACAAACTATGTTGAATTAGAAGATGGTATTGGTCTGCTGGATTAGGTGAACTTGAACTGCAAATTGAGCAAACTAAAAAGGAACTAAATGAGCCTATCCAATGAACTGAAGAATTTTGATAAGTGTCGAACTGTGACCTATGAATTCAAACTCGATTTGCTGCAATTCTGGTAACTGTGCTTCATACGGCAACCATAACTTTAACCTGTAATAGCGGGTGCAACTTTAAGCATCTCCTTTTTTCTTGTAAATAGTTATCAGGATGCTTCAACCCTCTACTTTGACATGAGACGAGGTTTGGTGTTGACCACGGACAAAAGGTGTCAATCAAACATAAGGACTGTGGAAAATCTGACATTCTGAATTATATTCTGGATTGACCTGACTGCGCTGTGGGGTGGGGGAAGAATAGAGAGAAACTTAACACATGAACTTCACCAGAAAATGGATAGTACAAGTCAAAGCTTTGATAGCTAAGGTTATCCTGGGTAGATGAAGCAAATGGTGCTTAATGAAGTTAAAAGGTGGTTTGAGCATCTTTTAGCTGTCCCCATTTCATCAGGGGTGAAAGTTTCGGCTCTAAATATAGCCTTATGGACATTTCGCTATGGTTTTCTTGCACATTATGCACACAAGTAATACATGCAATCAACCAAATTAGAGATTTCGAGGGCACCACAATTATTTGGATACCATGGATGGTTAAGGAACTTTTAATTTTCCTTGCCCAACCCTCTTCTTCTCCTCTCTGCTCTCCCCAACTGTAGATATCATCAGATTGATCTTTTCTCTTCCTCATATCTATTGAGTTGAGATTCTCTGTTTTACATTTTATCAGATATCACATCTCTTTTTCCCCCTTTTAGAACTATTGGACATGCACACAGAATTTACCAAGCCTTTGTCAGAAAATAAACCAACATAACATTATGACGAAATAAAATCAGCACTGTGTGTTTACCTCTTTCTATTGAACTTAAATACAATTGCATATGGCATCTCAAACCAGAAGACTTACCAACAACATGTAGCTAAAATTATTCCAACTAATAGAAAATGAAAGCCACCACGGAAAGAACTGTGAAAACAGCATGGCCAATGCTTTCGTCATACCTAAGGACAAAAAAAAAAAGGAGAAAAACAAGGTCAGAACCCAAAAGTGATCAGAACAAAAAAATAATCAATACAAATAAGAATGGGTGGTGTTGAGAAGTTTGGACAATCTTGTTGTCAAATCATTACTTTATTTTTGCTTTCATTTTCCATCTGGGTAGTTATACTTTCTAGTGTGATTGGTAATTTTCCACGTGAAGAGATTTAAAGGGTAGATTAGCCATTCACAAAATTAAAATGAACTTTTGACTTTTCATTAGTGTAAAAAGCTTGAGTTCCAATTTTTGAATTTTTCTTAGGACAGTTTCATCATCATCATCTAAGCCTTATCGCAATTAATTGGGGTCGTCTCTCTCTCTCTCTTCTCTCTCTCTCTCTCTCTTCTTTCTCTCTCTCTCTCTCTCTTCTCCTCTCTCTCGAATCTCTCTCTCTCTCTCATTTATTATTGCATGCATGAGTTGTGTTTGTCAACGAAGGGTTGAAAGCTGTGGTAGCTTGTCAAATGCTTATTCTCCACTTTGCATGTGCTTAAAATCTTGAATTTGAAGTGTGCTGGTAGGGTAATGCAGGGGCATTTTCACATTGGGCTCGAGTGGGGTCGCTCGTGGGATGCAGGGGCATACTCGGGGTGGGTGCGGCCCACGGAGGTCTCGTGTTCGAGACTCCTCACCAGGGGTGATTAATGCGCATTTCACACCGAGCTCGAATGGGGTAGCCCGTGGGATGTGGGGACACACTCGGGGTGGGCGGCCCATGTGATTTGGGGCCCACGAAGGGAGTTCGGCCGAGGTCTTAAAACCCATGAGATGTGGGGCCTGAGCTATGAGATAAAGGGATTAATTCGCCATACTCTAACAGTTCGAGCTTTTAGAGCAAGTGGTTAATTATCCTGCATCAAATTGGTATCAGAGCGGGAGGTCTTGGGTTCGAGACTCCTCACTGGGGGTGATTAATGCAGGAGCATTTTCACACTGGGCTCGAGTGGGGTCGCTTGTGGGATGCAGGGGCACACTCGGGGTGGGTGCGGCCCACGGAGGAGGTCTCGTGTTCGAGACTCCTCACCAGGGGTGATTAATGCGCATTTCACACCGGGCTCGAGTGGGGTAGCCCGTGGGATGTGGGGACACACTCGGGGTGGGCGGCCCATGTGATTTGGGGCCCACGAAGGGGGTTCAGCCGAGGTCTTAAAACCAATGAGATGTGGGGCATGGGCTATAAGATAAAGGGAATAATTCGTCATACTCTAACAGTTCGAGCTTTTAGAGCAAGTGGTTAATTGTCCTGCATCATAGGGTTAGGTTTTATAGAGACAAATTTAGTTGAGTTTATCCTTGAAGTCCAGCCCTAGATCATTTTTACAGTCTGCAACACACTTTTTGTAGTTAAAGAGGAGATTTCTTATATTGTTTGCAAGTCATTGGAAATCAAGATCAATTTAATGTAGCAAAATGCTTCTAATAATAATTTTTTAAAAAATCTTGTAATGCTTTCAGGTTATTGGAAAGCCTTAGTTTAACTATGCAAAATTCTTCAATTTAGGCGTAGCAAGATTTCTGGTAATGCTTTCAGGTAACTGAAAATCTAGTTTAGTTTAGTTGCATCTCTTCTTTTCCTTCTTGATTATGGTTGCAGTCATCAACATATAGGCAAATCTGGATAATTACCAAGGTTTAAAATCACTGTATGGCGTAACGTATCGTTCACTACTGATACGGGGTCGTTCGCCCCTGTATCAGGATGTTTTTGAGCCGATGTGGGCTGCTACAGCCGTATCGTTCATGGACGATATAGGTACAAATCCGGCAATATGTACTGGTTTCAGACGATACTTTAAACCTTGATAGTTACCCTCAAGAAATCTGGTGCTCAGGTTTGAGACTTGGATTTCTCTACGTGCTGCCTAAACAAAACTTCGAGAGAATCCAATTCAACAGAAAGAACAATGAAAGATTGCAAAATTTATGGAAAATGGGGAAAAATGAGATAGTCAGAAAACTTCATACAAACGGTAACCATTCCTTGGAGCAATAGCACATCACAGCTCACGTCAAATCAGAAGTTGACTCATGGATAGTACAATAAAGAAAATTATAAACTTATGCTGCACAATAAGCTGAAGTTGCAACTGCCAGAAGGAGGCTGCAAATTACAACAAAGGCAGGATCATCTCGTGCCCACTGATTCTTCATTTCCGAGACCAAAAACGAAAACAGACACCAGCTCAATTTCTTGTATTTCTGTTATAGCAAGTCCCACGGCTAAATGAAGGGGGAGAAGAAAATGTAATCAACCAACACATATGGAGATTTGCAATTCATCAGATTCATTTAAACATAAAGCAATATAAAAGTGAAAAATACCATATGAATAAAAGTACCTCAACTATCAAAACAGAACCAATAAAGGTATCTTGTAATAGAAAAGAAACAAGATGAAAAAGATGCTAGTTTGCTGTTGCAGAATTCTTACTATGTCAATGTTAAAGGACTTTAGGCTACAAACTTCACGTGAAATTATTATGTTTTTGCTCATCGTAAGATTTTGATAATATTGGTCCGGGTGACTAGTTACTTGAAGTCCTGGTATTTCAGCTAGAATGACGTCAGATACATTAGCATATTTAATCTCATCATATTCAGCCCATAAAGCAAAAAAGCCTGGATAATATTCTTGAATAGGCAAAGTTCCTTGATGATATTGAGCAATGTCAAATTCTAATTGGAATTGATGTGCAGAATTTCCTTGATGATATACCTTTTTTAAAAATTCCCACATGTCCTTTGCGGTTTTGTAGGGTTTGAGATGCAAAATGAATTGAGGATCTATTGATCCAAGACTCCAGGATTTGATTTTCGTATCCTGAATATGCCAGGAGGATATCTTTTTCTCATCCTCTGTAGGCAGCGGATTAGATCCGGAGATATGCCCCCATAATTCCTTGCCTTGAAGGTATACTTAGAATTGGAAAGCCCAATAGGTATAATTTTTACTTGTAAATTGAACAAAAAATATCTCAGACTTCTCCATTTCTATGATTGACAGCCAAGAATGAATCATATCTGTGAATGAGGTATAGAAAACAAACAGATCGGCCCCATCTGCGACTATCGACTGCACAGGGGAGTCCCAGTAAATGATCAAGCAATGGATCAGATCCAATAACCAACAAGAGGACCTTGATGCTGTGTGGATTAGATAAAACCTGACGCATAAAACTAGAAAACCATAACTGTGATCAGAAATCCTACCTTTGATGAGCAAAAAACGCTAAAAATCTTCTAACTATTCTGAATATTCAGGCTGTTATGAACTAGAGTAATTTCTGACGTTGCTTGGACAATTGCAGACTCGTTCTGTACGAACTGAGAGAAGATGCTGCAACTTTCTTGTATTGTAGCAAATAAAAAAATTTGATGGGAATGACAAGACAAGGAAGTCTATAAATCAAAGACGAGAAGTCTCCGATCGCAAAGGAAATCACACGAACATCAAAGAGAGCACCGTGGTTCTGATACCATGATATTTCTACAGAAATCTGAAGAAGTTCCTGGCTATCCAATATCTGCCCTTTTTCTGGACGCGCGCGCGCGCGCGCACACACACACACACAGAGTGAGAGAGAGAGAGTCACCAAGTCGAGTTTGACTTGGGACTTGGCAGGTAAACCAAGAAGGTGAAGAAGTTCCTGGCTATCCAATATTTGCCCTTTTTCTAGACACACACACACCGAGAGAGAGAGAGAGAGAGAGAGAGAGAGAGAGAGAGAGAGAGAGAGAGAGCATTATCAAGGCTACACGTGTGTACAAGGAAGCCATCTCCATGCCACCTCACGTGCCATCGTCAAGGTGTCCCGTATCGGTATCGGTTGGCGTAACGGTGCCCTCTGAAACCGATACGGATACAGGGGGCGTAACGGCGATACGGGGGAGTAACGGCCCGTAACGGCGCCAATGAAAAAATATGGATTTAAATCCGGAATATTCTAAGCATTCCAAATATGCATTCATTTATAAATTGGAACATGTTTATGGTGGTGTAACGGTCCACTCTTTGGTGAGAAGTTGTATCGGACTGTCTGATGAATTTATGAACCAGATAACCTGAATTTGACTACAAAATTCATATATTTCGTTTTCTAACTATCTACTATCAATGATAGATATATTACAATGAATGTAATATGAAAGTATCTACATTTAGGTATTTGCAATTATTTTGAAGGCCAAAATTCATGTGTAAATAGAAAAAATAATTTAAAAAATATAAAATGGCACCCCAAATATGTAAAATACACATTAACATGTTCTACTATGATTAACACATCATATGGCATCATTAAAACAGCAAAAGAATCATTAAAAAATGATTTTTCGAATTTTTAAAAAAATGGCCAAAATAAATGCGTAAATCGAAAAAAATAAAAAAATAAAATAAAATGGCACCCCCAAATATGTAAAATGCACATTAACATGTTCTACTATGATTAACACATCATATGGCATCATTAAAACAGCAAAAGAATCATTAAAAAATGATTTTTCGAATTTTCAAAAAAGGCCCAAAATAAATGCGTAAATAGAAAAAAATATAAAATAGCACCCCAAATCTGTAAATGCACATTAACATGTTTACTATGATTAACACATCATATGGGATGATTAAAACAGCAAAACAACTATTAAAAATTGATTTTTCGAATTTTAAAAAAAGGGGCCAAAATTCATGCGTAAATAGAAAAAAATATTTAAAAAATATAAAATGGCACCCCAAATATGTAAAATGCACATTAACATGTTCTACTATGATTAACACATCATATGGTATCATTAAAACAGCAAAAGAATTATTAAAATGATTTTTCGAATTTTCAAAAAAGGGCCAAAATAAATGCGTAAATAGAAAAAAATATTAAAAAATATAAAATGGCACCCCAAATCTGTAAAATGCACATTAACATGTTCTACTATGATTAACACATCATATGGCATGATTAGAACAACAAAACAACTATTAAAAATTGATTTTTCGAATTTTAAAAAAAGGGGCCAAAATTCATGCGTAAATAGAAAAAAATATAAAATGGCATCCCAAATCTGTAAATGCACATTAACATGTTCTACTATGATTAACACATCATATGACATCATTAAAACAACAAAAGAATCATTAAAAAATTATTTTTCAAATTTTCAAAAAAACGGCCAAAATAAATGCGTAAATAGAGAAAAAATATTAAAAAATATATAAAATGGCACCCCAATCTGTAAAATGCACATTAACATGCTCTACCATGATTAACACATCATATGGTATGATAATATAGCAAAACAACCATTAAAAAAAGTTACCGTTATTCGGCCGATACGGGTACAAAAAACAGTAACGGCCGATACGACCCCGAATCGCGTATCGGCCGTCGCCGTTACCGTTACGTATCGGCCGATACGGCCGATACGTAACCGATTTGGCATTCCTTGGCCATCGTTGCACACAGATCACATATACAATATCTGAACCATCCATTAAGTTGGACCCACTGCCAAGATGCCTCAGCCCAAAAATCAAGTGCGTACAAAGAGAGCTTTGCTAAGCCCGCATTCGTGTACAAGGTAGATAATGCGGGGGCATTTTCACACCAAGCTCGAGTGGGGTGGCCTGTGAGATGCAGGGGCACACTCGGGCGGCCTGTGTGAGGCAGGTGGCTCATGAGATGCGGGCCCCACCTGTGTGACTCGGGTGGCTTGTGTGAGGCGGTACCCATGTGATTTGGCCCAGGAGGGGGGTTCAACCGATAGCCTAACCCATGAGACGTGGGGCCTGAGCAATGAGATAAAGGGATTAATTCGTCATACTCTAACAGTTCGAGCTTTTAGAGCAAATGGTTAATTGTCCTGCATCAAATTGGTATCAGAGCGGGAGGTCTTGTGTTCGAGACTCCTCACCGGGGGTGATTAATGCGGGGGCATTTTCACACCGGGCTCGAGTAGGGTAGCCTGTGAGATGCAGGGGCACGCTCGAGGTGGGCAGCCTGTGTGAGGCAGGTGGCTCGTGAGATGCGGGCCCCACCGGTGTGACTCGGGTGGCTCGTGTGAGGCGGTACCCATGTGATTTGGGGCCCACGAGGGAGGTTCGACCGCAGGCCTAACCCATGAGACGTGGGGCCTGGGCAATGAGATAAGGGGATTAATTCACCATACTCTAACAGTTCGAGCTTTTAGAGCAAGTGGTCAATTGTCCTGCATCAATAAACCATCTACATGCCACCACCTATACCATCATGGCACAAAAATACAAGTAATGTTCGAAATATCGGTATCGTGTTACGTATCGCACCCTTGGGATACAGATACACATCAATTATTGCATGGGATATATTGGTTGTATCGCGTAATGTATCGTTGTTGTTGGAAACATGAGGAAATATTGAAAATTGGTCGAATTTTTCAATGAAATTTCAGTGATTGTTAAAAAAGACATCAATACACACTTACAAATCAAAACATTACAAAAATCAAGTGTACATAATAGGTTTTCTTTGTATGGGGTCCTAATCTATGCGTTGTCTAACTGAATTGATGCAAGTATATTCAAAGTTTATTCATATAATTTGTAAATGTCAGAAGACGTGTGGAAACACAAGCAATACATTCAAAAGCAAAAAGAAGAATCACTAAATCAGGTTACATACATGTTTGGTTTTATGTTTGGACGCAAAGCTTGCAACCAATTTGCGAAAAATTGGAAAATTTTTAATTTTTTTCAATTTTCCGCAACTCTGTCCATCCCCTCCAAATCTCAAAATCGAAGCTCTGAATTCATGATTTTTCATGCAAAACATGAAACAACATGGATTTGTAAGAATTCGACACTGACTTAACATGATTTATAGGAAAAAAAAAAAAAAGAAAAAAAGATCGAAAATAAAAAATGCTCACCAGATCGAATATGTGGGATATATCCTGCTACTTGTGCGTTTTGTATCACACAAGTGGGATACAAGAAATATCATGGGATATATCGGCCGATATCATCAATATTTAAAATACTGGTGTAACGCCTAACAATGGATTGTTAGTCAAGAACAATCTTGATGAAAATAGAGATTTTGGTGAATTAGCCTGAAAGGTTCATTGTTCAATGTTTAGAACAAAAGCATTTTCAGCTAGTGAATCTCTTTATGGATCGAAACAAGCTCCTTGCATGTGGTATGCGAAGTTTTCTTACCTCTTTTATCTTATGGATTTGTTGCTATTGGTAGTTTTTCCAATGCTATATCTCGAGATTAGTGGTGGTTATATCTTTTTGTTATTGCTCTATGTCAATGATGACTTGCTTGATAATAATAATATACTTGGTACATGTAAAGAACTGGTTGAAACCAGCTTTTAATATTAAGGATATGGGTGAAGCACATTGTATCTTAGGAACTAGGATTCTAAGAACTTGCAAGAGAAAGACAATTAATTTATTTCAACTTCACTATATTGAGAAGATGTTGAAAGATCATGGATTATTAATCAACTAATACTTCTATGGATGTTACTTAAAAATTGTCGAAAGACATGTCTTACCCATGGTGTTGGTCTTAAGTATCTTAAAAAATGCAAAAATTGCCTTCTGCTAGTGTGGTTGATATCCTGATCTATGTAGTAACATGTGCAGGACCAGATATAACATATGCTATTCGTGTGATGAGCAGACTCACAAAGTCATCGAGCTATTGAAAATTGGCGTGCAATCAACAGAATTATGAAATATCTAAAGAGAATAAAGACATTGGTTTGTTCTCCGGAGGTCATTCTTCACTCTTAGAAGGGTATAGTGGTGTAGTTGTTCGAACAACGTAGATGACAAATAATAGACTAGTGGGTAGATATTCACATGTGGTAGTGGTGTTATTTCTTGGGCGAGCAAGAAGAGGATTGCATATCACAATCCACCGTAGAATCTAAATATATTGCCTTTTGTTTGGTACGCATGGAGGCCGAATGGTTGAAATAATTTTGAATGATTTTCCCATTTCAAACCTAGTTGCTCTATTAAAATATATTTTGACAATGAGTCTGCTATTGCCATGGGAAAGAACTCAAAGGATAAAACACATTGAAAGAAAGTTTCACAACATACGTGATTTGATGAGAACAAAAATTGATTAGTTTGTAATACATTTCATTAAAGCTTATGCTTGCAGATTTCTTAATGAAATTCATGACATCACAAAAGATGAAGGAATATTTTAAGAAGGTGGGATTTAATTGTGGAACTTTTCAACTTGCGATTTATTTTTCTACTTGTTTTTTTGCAAAATCATGAAATAAATGTTTTTTGTAGTGAGACCCATATTGACATGTAGAAATGTTCTTTCTTTTAGCATATCATGCATAAATAAATTAAAATTTGATTTACATTGCAAGACCTGTGAAAGTTTTTTTTTTTTTTTTTTTTTGGGGGGGGGGGGGGGGGGGTAGCAAGTAGTTGATAGTAAGCATCGAGAGTTGACACACTCAAAATCTTAATGAAGAAGTCATAAGGTAAAATAAAATCCTTAATGAATCAAGTCACAAGGTTGGTGCAGAAAGTAGTTAAAGCTTCAGATGCAAGTCGAGTTGCAAAAGTAAAAGATCTATGAATCCAACCTTTATTTTACGAGGTTTGCTAATTCTACCCTCTTTGATAGACATGTATCGAGTGAGCCAAAGTCCTAAAGTTGATTCATGCGTTAAAATCAAGGCGTCCCGTATCCGTTACGATACGGCCGTATCGGCCGATGCGTAACGGTAACGGTTGACACCGTTACGCGATACGGGGTCGAAACGGCCGTTACGGATTTTTGTGACTGTAACGGCCGTTACGGGGCGTTACGGGCCATAACGGCCGTTACAGACCCGTAACGGCTGTGTTACGGGCGTTTATATTAAAAAAAAAAAAAAAAAAAAAACTTACCGTTTCCTTTCTTTTCTTCTTCTTCTCTTTCTTCTTCTTCTTCTTCTTCTTCTTTCTTCCTTTTCTTCTTCTTCTCGGGCAGCTGCGGCTGCGGCTGCGGCTGCTATATGCGGCTGCGGCTGCGGTTGTGGCTGCGGCTGCTGTTGCGCTGGGTGCAGCCTCCTCCTCCTCCTTCTTCTTCTCTCTCTCTCTCTCTCTCTCTCTCTCTCTCCCTCTTTTTCTTTTCTTGTTTTTCCCTCTTTTTCTTTTCTTTTTTCTATTTTTTTCTTTTTTTTCTTTTTTCGGTTTCCCTCTCGCACCTTTTTTTTTTTTATCTGCAGGTGCACCACGCACCAGCTGCTATAGGTACGTGTCACGCTACGACGCGCGCTGACACTCCTCGAGCTTCGAGTTGTACGAACGGTTCGAAAGAAATCAAAGTTACATGGCTCCACAGTGATGTATTTATATATCTACACCGTTCATCTATTTTCAGATATCATTTTAGAGCACTACTAAAAAATTGAATTATATCCAAAGATCTTCTGGACCACACCAAAAATAGCAGCGGAAATTATGATTTTCACCGTTAAACAATTCGTAGGCCCACCGTAACGTTTATTTTCCATCCAATCTGTTCATAAGGTCAAGAAGACCTAAATGAAGAGGAAAAACAAATTTCAAATTGATCGAAAACTTTTGTAATCCCAAAAGGGTTTCAATGGTAGACGTTCAATCCCCCTGCTTTTTGCAGTGTGGTCCACTTGATAATTAGATCTATATTATTTTTAGTGTCAAGCCTTAAGATGAGCTCGTCAAATGAATGGACCGTTTAGATATAACACATACCTCATGATCAGACCACGTGACTAACTCACGTCAATACAGGTGACTCACTGACGCACACCTCCTCATCCGCGTTCAAAAATAAATTGAGACTTTTGTACACGTGCTGTATGGCCCCACGTGATGTATATATTTTATCCATGCCGTCCATCCATTTTGCCACATCATTTTAGGTCATAATTTAAAAAATTAGGCAAATCCAAATCTCAGGTGGACCACACCATAGGAAACAATGGTTATAGAATGCTCACCATTAAAAATTTCTTAAGGTCCACTGTAATATTTACTTTTCATCTAACCTGTTAATTGGGTCACATTGATGTGGATGAAAGGAAAACACACATGTCAGCTTAATTTAAAACTTTTGTAGCCCCCAATAAATTATTAATGGTGTACGTTTAATTATTGTTATTTCTTATGGTGGAGTCCACCTGAGCTTTGGATCTGCCTCATTTTTGGGCTCATGCCTTAAAATTATTTGGCAAAATGGATGGACGGTGTAGATATAACACATTCATCATAGGTGGGGCCAAAATACTTGACACTCGTGTGCTACACTTCACAATTCGAGTCCCACCTAATTCGAGCCCTTAAAAAATTGTACACGAGACATGTATTAACTTAAAATTTGTCAATTAAATTATGGACTGTAATTGCTAATTCACAATGCCAAAATCAAATTATTTGAATAGTTTTAATTGTTAATTTGTGGACGCTTATTTTTTAAAATAGGGACATTTGATTTTTTTCATGATTCACTATCTAATAAATGTCCATCAATTCATAAGTGGGATAATGTCAATAAATTGCATGAATTTGAAGTTGATTTGGGGCATGGATTTGTCCTCCAAGTCAATCCCAAATTGGCAACGCCATCTACCTGAATTTAATTTCATTTTTTAAAGAACTATTGGGAGAAATGAGATAAGTTGTTAATAAGTATATAAATTATATATTTAGAAAATTAAATATATGAATTTTGTAGTCAAATTCAATTTACCTGATTGAAAAATTAATTAGACAGTTCGATACAACTTCTCACCAAAGAGTGGACCGTTACACCACCATAAACATGTTCCAATTTATAAATGAATGCATATTTGGAATGCTTAGAATATTCCGGATTTAATCCATATTTTTTCATATTTTTTTGGCAAAAAAAAATTTTTACGCCGTTACGGGCCTTTACACCCCCGTATCGCCGTTACGCCCCCGTATCCGTATCGGTTTCGGAGGGCACCGTTACGCCAACCGATACCGATACGGGACACCTTGGTTAAAATCAATTCCTCAGTTCTTCACTTGTTTCCGTGTGTACCTAGAGAAGAATGAGGGGAGGTGTCTTCGGGAGGTTTGCTAAGTCCATATACATGTAAAGCCATACACATGCACATGAGGTCATACATTCAAATATAAATGTGTATGATATTTGAGCTTTTCATAAGATAGGAAATGATCCCCCCCCCCCCAAAAAAAAAAAAAAAAGAAGATAATTGTACTCTTTAGGTGACCCACAAAATATTAAGCAAATTGACAGCTATTTCATTTATGTCTGGATCTTAGATGATGATGATTCAATGTCTGGAGATGTTGTACACGTTTACAAGATGTGGACTCTTCATCTATTTGGCCCTACTGTGGGTGGCGCTTATCTAAAAAAAATCACATTGGTCAGGCGATCCTATCCATGGATTAGAAGACCCTTAAAAATTGGTTGTCTAGGAAAATGTCAATCAATGGTAGGATTTTGATGAGCAAACATGATTCACTTGTGGTTTTAATTTTCGGTAGAAAAGTTAATTTATATTTTATTGATGAAGTGGAGGATATGATTTGAGTGTCCCCATAGGGTCTGCATTTACTTGGCTGGCAGGAAAGAATTGGGTGTGTACAGTGGACAACTTGCAGAAACTACAAATGATCATTCCTGATGTTTGCATTGGAGCTCTTCTGGATGTGGAGTCAGTTGACCACATGCTTGTTCACTGCATTTTAGCTAGAACAGTTTGGAGTTGATTTTATATGTGTTCCAATGCCGTTGGGTGGTGCCAGATTCTATTGGGGATTTGTTCGTAGCTTGGCGTGGGGTGGTAATGCTCTTGAAGGGAAAGCACTAAGTAAATTATCACTTCTAGCTGGATTATTGTTGATTTGGGCTGAACACAATGAGAGATACTTTGCTAACCATCATTGCTGTCCTGGTAAGGTGTTCAAAGGGCAGAATTGGATGTTTACCTCTTTTTGGTAGCTTCTTTTCATTCTTTCTGGCTTGTCTTCACTTGATTTTAATGGGATGATCTGCCAGAAGCTTTTGCAAGGTTGATGCCATGGATGCATGGACCCCCCTTCAGAGTACTTGGACCACAGTTTTTTTCTGGCTTCCATGGACAAGATGATAGGATCTGGTTATGGTCTTTTGGCCTTCTGTTTGCTTTGTTATGGACTTGAATGCCTTGGATATGGTGTCTTGCTCTCATATGCAACATACAAGGGACTTAATCCAAGCTTTTTGTAGATGCAGCTGAGGAGAATCCTAAGCAGTATCAAAATGTCCTGAGCGATAGCTTAATTCTACTAAATAGCAGCAAGATCAGAAACTATTCTTTAATCTCAAAAGCCTGTATGTTACAATCTAATATTCAGCTCTTCAGAGATTATCTGAGAATATGAGAAAAGGCACTTGATGAGACACTACTTAATCTGGATTTATGGCCTATCAATCTCTGAAGAAGCATTTGCCAGTCTCATAAGATGAAATTTTGGAAAGGTGACCCAGAGTGCAGAAAGTCACAGATTCATCCAGAGATATTTAGGAAAATGCTAGCTTGCACCAGAGTCTTCAAAGGCTCTACTGAAACATGGTCCACAAGAACTAGGCTTCAACACATGCAAGTTTGGCTAGAAAAAACAACAGCAAGATCCCTGTCAAAATGGAAGAAGAAATGCTTCCGTGGAAGCAGAGGGATGATCCAGAACCGGCTGAAGGACGGACCCATATCTGACGAATATATTCTGCTAAGACAGGCTTACATTGCAGCATTTGAAGAAGGATCAGTACACAATGGCCAGAACATCCTCAAACAAGTCTGCACCTGATCTCCTAATGGTAAGTCCATGAATGGGATTGGTTGACTCGACATGACTCGGCTTGACTCAAACCAAGTAACTCGCCTTAAGTTGTAGGATTTTATTAGAATTAGATATGTTAGGTGCACAGTTCAAAACCCCCAAAACTCGACTTGACCCAACCCGACTCAATGTTCAACCAGGTTGGGTTGACTCAAAGACTCATATTTAATTATTATAAATTGAAAATATTATGATTTATTAATAGATAGTTAAAATAATGAGTTCTCGTATAAGTAATAGAAATCTTAATTCTAAGTAGTAATATTACTGATAACTCACTAGTCAATGTCGTTAACCCCTAGTTGAGGCTATGGTTTCTAATATCAGTCCCAACACATTTAAGTTTTAGTAAAATCCCACAACTTAAGGCAAGTGATTTGGCTGGAGTAATGCTGACTCCTGTTGAGTCAATCTAGTAGATCTTGCTGAGCTGAATTGACCTGGTCAAGTTTCAAGTCGACTTAGCGAGTTTGAGAACTATGGTTGGGAGAGAGATTCACCCTAACGTTGATGAGGGAGGCAACTAACCTAAATTAGTGAGGTATTAACAATGTTGCTTTTTTGAGTTGGGATTTAAATCACCTATAAGAGATCTAACTATTTTAACTATCTATTAACAATCCTAATATTTTCAAATTATAATAACTAAATATTGAGTGGAGTTAGGTCGAGTCTTCGAGTCAACCTGACCTAGATGAGCATCAAGTCCAGTCGAGTTTTTAGGTTATTATTATTATTATTATATTATTATTATTATTATGATCATGACAGGTAGATCTATCACAAAGTGGCCAAGGAGATTTGCGGTGCCTTCTTGACTTATCCGTCTAAGTTGGGTGTTTCGAGGCCACTCGAGGAGTTCATGTATAGTTGGGGCAATGGTCCATTTAAAATGAGGGTAATGTAGATGTTATGGCTATTTGTTGGGAGATTTGGAAAGAACCATTTCAAGAGAGATTCAGAAAGAAATAACTGATTCTTTGAAGAATATAACTACCTATTTTTGGATGTGGTGGAAAAAATCATGCTCTATCATCTCGCCAGCCTATGCTTGTCGAGATGGGCGTAGCTTGTGTTTCCAAGATCTTGGGCCCACTTATCCCCGAAGGGGACTCGGGGCTCTCCAGCATTTCATATTTTTTGGAGGCTCTTCTCCTTTCTCTTGATGTGTTTTATGTATCATTTTCTAACCCTAACATAATTAGCAATTATTAATTATAAATATAATTCCTCAATTCTCATAGGCTAACTAGTAAATATTAACAAGGGCTTAATTATTTATTTAAAAATAATTAAATCTGACTAGCATGACCTATCTGGGTCACAACCACTCGGTTTAAATGGCCCAGTTATAGTAGCTAAAACTCATGTGACCCTAAGCAGTTCTATTCTAAAAATGAGTTGTACAGGGTCATGGTCCTTTTAGATTGTTAGTTTAGTTCTGAACTGGTTCGACTACCCGTTTAGAAAAGACTTTGTTGAGTCCATTTCCCACACGAGGTTTGCTTGAATACATCCCGAAGTATTGTAATATTGGGACTAGCTGTTGGATTTAGGCTTTTATCAATGGTACAGATCGTTTATTTGGTAGGGGCTTCACTTGGATAGGGGATGCCCAAAGCTACTCTTGGTTGAATATTTCAACCCTGTGATGTGATTGTACAAAGGTTATGGTGACCGTTTGCTATTGAATATTTCAACCCTGTGATTATATAAAAGTTATGTATGGTGATTGTTTGTGTTGAAGCAAATGAGCCAAATTATCTAAGGGTCCAAATAATCCAACTGAGAGCTTTTAAAGTGAAGGAGTAGTGAAGCAATGACATCGCAAGGAGCAAGGGCTTCGTAGGGAGCAGGGGAAATCAAAGGAGTAGTGATTCCGCAAGGAGCAAGGGCTTTGTAACCATCATCTGGAGGGGTAGGAGAAGAATGGATAAATGTTCGGCCTCGTAAAGCGAAACAAATCCAACTCAAAAGGGACATTGCAAGTTATCCGACACTATTTGCGAGGGGCTTTCCTAGCGGATGGCTGCCCATTAACTTCTCAAGAGTGTTCGGGAAAGCAGGAACGGTGATGGATGTTGTTTTACCAAGAAACAAAGATAATAGGTCATACAGGGGCTTCGCCCTGGTTAGAATGAGCTCCGAGGATGAACTCCTTAGGGCTATCCAAGAGCTCCATGGCAAAAGCTTTGGGGGAGTAAAAATGCTAGTTCAAAAGGCAAGATTCGGACATGATCTTAGATACAAACCGGGAGATCGAAAATCAAAATAGAAATCAACATCAACGACGCAAAAGAGATCGCTTCATAATCATGTATTCTAGCAAGGCTCATCTTCTTTTAAAGATGTACTTACTAACGCTATAGTGGGAGCCAGCCCAAACCATGATGGACAACTTGCAGTTGTAAATAGTAGAAAGACGATGGAATAGGGACACGTTCCTGTGATAGATGGAGAGGACACCTCAATCCACATCAACCACGACACGATCAATCAATCCATTAAGTCCCTCCGGGACTCCATAGTAGTGATTACCAAAGAAGGATCGTTGATTTCTCAAGTCAGAGGCTAGCTAGACGAGTGCTGCAGTTACCCACCTCATACCTACCACATCAGACCCATAGGCATCAATGAGCTATGGATCATATTATCTCCGGGTGCCAATCCAGACCTCCTACTCATTGCTGGAGCGCTAGATAAAGATGGTCCAGTCTCCAGAATCCTCAGTTGGGAGGAATTTTCAACGTTCAGTAGCGAGGACGTATGGATGCTAATCTGGTAAGTTCCCTTGGAGCTGTGGAACGAAGAATTTTTCCTAGCAGTGGCAGCTAAGTAGGGTAAATTCATCGAACTAGACTCTAAAATGAAACTGGGAGAAGAAATGGGGGTCATAAGGGTCAGGGTAAGAAGGAAAAAGGGCGAGGTAGTTCCTCCATTCATCCAAATCCATGCAGCTGATAGAAACCTCTTCCTTCCGATCCAAATGGAAACGAAGGACTCTACAATCGCACGCTGGGGCGATATTTGGAGACTCAAAGAGGGATCATCTTCGGTAGCTCCGGCGATACTTCCGATGGAAGAAGGAGCACAATTCCCATTTGTCTTAGGAGCATCAGATCTTCCAGGGAAGACGTGTAGCGATCCTGTTGGAGGAAGCTTTGATTTCGTCAAGCCTTCGGTGGATCGTTTGACGCGTGTCCCTCCATCGCCCATCGGCCTCAATCGTATGACATACAATAGCTCAACTTCTTCTCATCCTCTATTGTGAACGGACGAAATCGCGACACGTACCCTTCTAGCTGTACAAGCGGCCATTGATGATAGTCAAACCATCGAGTGCATCAACACGCGTGGTACCCTGCCTTATACAGGTGTTGGCTCTAGCAGATCTTGAGACCCGACAACCCATTCGGATCCCGAGCTCGGGCCTGGGATGCACCACGATATCTTAACTATCGTTGGGGACCCGATTCTTAACTTGATCCTTTCATTCGGATCCAAGTTGGATCCCTCGAATACACCGACCTGGGTCTCTCCCAATCTTGACTTATCTCTCAAAGCAATCCCCTTTCCCGAATGTCGTCTACTTTCCCGTCTTGAAATCGTCGATCCAACCGGGAAATCTCCGCCTTTGCCTCAGAAGGTGTGGAGATTAAATTCTCCGTTGTTAGACCTAAACTCTGAGATAACCGGCCTTCTTGCAGCACCACCTCTAGATATCCAATCAGAAGCAAAATCCTCCCCGCGCTCTTCGAAAGGAGATCTTGCCTTCGCCTATAACTCTGATTGTCGTTCTGGATCCTCTGTTGAAGCGGGCTTTGCTTTCTCACCCAGATCCATGGTGTCCAGAGACGCAATGTCTGATCAAGCCCTGGTCATGTTATTTCAGGACCAGTTGAGGGAAGATATCATAGAAGCCGAACCATTGCAGATTAGGATGGGAAAACTGGATGAAGCCATATTCGATAATTCCGAGCCTAGGGCGAAGCTGGAAGTTCTTCAGACAAACTTGGTCGATACCATCCAAAAGAAAAAATGGATCAAGGATGCCATGGGCCATGTTGGAAGATCTATTGGTCTCTCTTTTGGCGATCACCCAGAGGATTACATTGCTCTATTCCAGTACATAGAATCCCGCGGTAGACCTCTGATTCAAGTCAAATCGCCAAAACATTCCTCACCCAAATCCAACAGCAACAGGGAACTTCAAAACCTTCTATCCTGCCCCAACCACATCAATGATACGTATACGGAAGGTGGCAGGAAAGCATCAAGGGGTAGATCAGTTTCTAGATGAAGATTTTATCCCGGAATGTCAGAGGGGTGGGGTCTAAACAAAAGAGAAGACTTCTTTAAAATATTTGTGGCAGATGCTAGGTAGATGTGATCTGTATGCAGGAAACTAAAGTTCAAGATTTCAACGTCAAACTTATGGGGTCCCTTTAGAAGGAGAGAGACATGAAATGGGCTTCAGTAGACGCCAAAGGCAGTGCGGGAGGTATTCTTCTGGCTTGGAAGTAGACAGTTTGGGACATGGAGCAATGCTGGACAGGAGAATACGCAGTTTCGGCCATCCTAAAAGAGGTATGCTCGAATTTTAAATGTCTAATAACTGCTGTTTATGGTCCTAATCAGGAAGATAAAAGGAGTGCCTTCTGGGAAGAGTTGAAGACAGCCCGTCGGCTCTTCAATGGCCCCTGGTGCCTGGGAGGGGACTTTAATATCATGCGCTACGCCAAAGAGAAATCAAAAGGGGGGAGAGTCACCGCAGCTATGCGACGCTTCTCGCACTGGATTGAAGAGCAGGAACTTCTGGACCTTCCTCTGATTGGTGCTAGATTCACCTGGTCCAATCAACATGCGTCCCCGACTATGTCCAGATTGGACAGATTCCTGCTTTCTGCTGATTGGCTAGAAGTATTCCCGATGGTGTCTCAAACTGCTCTTCCGAGACCCATGTCCGATCATTGCCCCCTTCTGCTCTCAGTGGAAGATCAAGACTGGGGCCCAAAGCCTTTTAGATTCGACTCATCCTGGCTCTCGATTGAAGGCTTCCATCAACTCATAAAAGATTGGTGGACAGGTTTTGAAGTCGAGGGCTACACTGGGTATAGGCTCAGTTTCAAATTGAAACTCCTTGAAGACAAGATAAAGGGATGGAAAACAACGGACCTTCGAAAAAGGGATTTGGAAACTCAAGATCTTCTCTCACAGCTTCAGGCAGTTGATGCAACGGCTGAAGCTGGTCACTTGTCCTCAGCCGATGAGATCAGAAGAATCCATTTGATTCAGCAATACTCCTCAAGGATGCTTGAAGAGGAGATTTCTTGCAAGCAAAAATCGCAAAGCAAATGGATCAAAGAGGGTGATAAAAATACCAAATTTTATCACAGCATTGCTGCGCTGTCGCTGCTCGCGTTAACAAAATCAGCAGCATAATGGTTAATGGCACTCGATTAGAAGACAAGGACAAAATCGCCGCAGAATTCATCCAATATTTCAACAGTCTTCTCCAGGGTGAGACCTTTCCTAGGCCTAATCTAGATCTTCTTCAGTTAGATCGTATCTCAGAGGCAGATCGTGAAGGTTTAGAATCCTGTTTTTCGATCGAAGAAGTTAAAGGGGCCGTAGACTCGCTGATTGGGGATAAAGCTCCCGGCCCGGACGGCTTCTCTATTCTCTTCTTCCAATATTTCTAGAATATTCTCAAGGATGATGTTATGGAGTTCATGAATGAGTTTCACGACAGAGGGAGGATCTCTAAATCCCTCGGGGCTTCTTTTATTGCTCTCATCCCTAAAATTACGAGAGCAGAATCTACATCAGATTTCACACCTATTAGCCTTGTTGGGGGGCCTTACAAGATCTTGGCCAAGGTCCTCTCTTCCAGGCTGAAAGGGGTGATGGGAAAGATCATATCTGAAAATTAGAGCGCCTTTATTTCGGGAAGGCAAATCATTGATAGTGCACTCATTGCATTTGAATGCTTAGATTCAAGTCATAAATCAGGTGTTAAAGGCCTAATATGCAAACTAGACCTTGAGAAGACGTATGACCACGTCGATTGGGACTTCTTACAGTATATGCTTCAGCGTATGGGGATTGGGGTCAAATGGAGAGCATGGATGAAGGAATGTGTAGGTTTTGCTTCTCGATTATTCTTAATGGGTCCCCCAAAGGCTTCTTCAGGAGCACTAGGGGACTTCTTCAAGGTGATCCACTATCTCCCTTCCTTTTCCTAATTGTTGGAGAGGCCCTATCCAGAATGCCGAGCAAAGGTCAGGAAGAAGGCATCTTCAGTGGCTTTAGAGTGAAAGGAATGAACACAACCATCTCTCTCATCCAGTTCGCAGACGATACCCTTTTATTCTGTGAAGCTAATCAGGAGAAAGTGAGCAATCTTTGCACCACTATCAGATGCTTCGAAGTAGTGTCGAGATTGAAAGTGAATCTTGGAAAGTCTAAGATGCTTGGAGTGAATATGGAGGATAGCGAATTACGGGAGTTCGCTAACCTCTTTGACTGTCCTACGGGTAGCTTCCTACCTTGTTCGTGGGCCTTTCGCTTTGTATTGGAAAGCCTCCTCCATCTTTATGGGACAAGGTCATCAATAGGTTTGAGAAATATCTTACAAGACGGAAATGTAGATATCTATCTTTGGGAGGGCGTTTCACCCTGATCAAAGCTGCGCTTTCAAATCTTCCATTATACTTCATGTCCCTATTCAAGTGGCCAGCTCCAATTCTTTCAACTCTTGAAAGACTCAGGCAAGATTTCTTATGGCGTGGGCATGAAGAGAAATTATTTCTTGTCATTTGGTAGATTGGGAAGGAGGTTTGCAAGGGGAGAAATGAAGGTGGTGCAGAAGTAAAGGATCTGAAAACAATGAACCGAGCCCTCTTAGGTAAATGGATCTGGAGGCTTGGGACCGAGAATGGGACCATATGGAACTCCTTAATTAAAAGCAAATATGGACACTCTGAGGGTGGCTGGTGGACTAAGGATTCCACGCGATACAGAGCTTCCACCTTGTGGAGAGATGTGATCTCCATCAAAGATAGGGTCCTCAAGGGCATTGGCTTTGCTCTCGGAAATGGCAAAAAGATTCGGTTTTGGGAAGATGCGTGGATGGGAACCGCTACCCTTAAAGAAGAATTCCCAAGCATCTTCCGGCTAGCTCCAAATCGGAACAGCAACGTGGCGGACTGCTTCTCAGTGATAGGGGAAGAAATCCTCTGGAGTATTGTATGTAGAAGAGGTCTCCAGGACTGGGAATTGGATGACTATATGGCCCTCCTTAATCGCCTGAATAGCTGCAATCCGGTTCATCTCAAGGAAGACTCCCTACTATGGCATTTCGACAAATCAGGCCACTTCTCTGTTAAATCATTATACAGTTCTATGGGAACTGCTCCTATCACTTTCGTCAATCTGATTGAGAGAGTGTGGAAGTTCAAAGCTCCGCCAAAGATAGTGGTCTTCGGGTGGCTCATCGCAATGAAGAAGGTCCTCACAGTTGATAACCTGAGGAAAAGGGGCATGGTTCTTACTAATGTTTGCCTGTGCTGCTTGTCCAATGCAGAATCTGTTCATCACTCATTCATTCACTGCCCTCTCGTCAGTCATATATGGGCTGCCATCCTCCCCATTTTTGGTATGCATTGGTCCTTTCCAGAATCCACTGAGAGTCTTCTCTCAGCTTAGCAAGGTGCTAATCCAGGAAATAACAGAAAGGAGATCTGGAGAATGGTTCTCCTCGCTATCTGGTGGACCGTTTGGGAAGAAAGAAATGGGAGATGTTTCAGGGACTTCTCTAATTCAGCAGACTCTCTAGTCAATAGGGTGAAATATTTCATGGTCGAATGGATTTCCAATGTTGCTTCTTTTAAAGGATGTAATTTGTCTTTTTTAGGTGGGTAATTTGCTCGCTTCCTCAGCGGGCTGTTTCCCTCCCTCTTTTGTGATCTGTTTTCCCTATCTATATAGTCTTCGTTGCCTTTCAAAAAAAAAAAAAAATTTCCAACTGAGAGCTTTTGTATGTTGATTTTCCATCATACAAGGTGGGACTCGACATATAAACGGTTTGAATCCTTGGAGGATGACCCAGATTCAAAGGCTAAAATTGTTCAGCTTTATTGAAGGAAACCTCACAGAGAATTTTCCCCATGCCATTGAGTTCCAGCTGTTGAATACATCTTACATACCCAGCTGACTCATGTACCCTTGTTGCATTGATATCTTCCTAGCCTTTCTATATATATATATATATATATCAACATATGATTTTTTAAATTGCCCAATGTTAGTTAAAAAACAATAAAACTTGACTTGATATTTAGTAATAATAGATATAGTAGAGCAATGAGAGAGATTTTTAATAGGATGTGTATAAATAAAAGACCAAAGATGATATGGGCACAACATAGTGAGTGGGTAGATGACGTTAGGTTTTTTCTTTTTCCTTAAACCCTTGTATTCATGACTTTGAACCTAAACCCCCCTTGATATTATTGCAAGATTGTGAAGGTTGTGGGACCATTCTTAAACTTAAAAGGGTATTCTTGTTGGTCAATCATTAGAGTTTCAGTTTTTTCATTAGGGTTTGCTTAGATGCATGGACAACTCTTCAAGAATGCACATTAAATGCTGAGATTACGCATTGAATTTCTGATAGTATATCCATTAAAAAAAAAAAAAAGTATTTATGATTGTTCCAGAAGAAATGGAACAAAAGATTCAACAGAACTAGGATAGTTATCATGTGCAGTCTATCAAATCTTAGTTTTAGAGGCGCATAATAGATTGTTATGAACATCATGAGTTGTCCCATAATAAAACTAGGAATCTAGATCATCTGCTTGTCACAAGCATGAATTCTCTGCTTTCCTGCATTGTGATTGGTCCATGTCATTACTGACATTGTCAGCACTGCTGCATTGAATATAGTATGTGATGATGTAGCCCAATCACATTGCAACAAACAGGGAATCTCAGCTTGTGACAAACAGAGGATCCAGACTCTAAAACTAGTTGTTACTGATACATACTTCTCGGTTCATTCTTCCATAACTCGAGCTTGGAGATGGAAGATATAAGAGGGCCTTACAGAGAATGTGGCCAGAAATCTATAATAAAGTCCGACCATAATGACCCAATTTATAATCTTCATGCATAAGGGTAATAGATTACCTAGTAGAAAATATTTCAAAATCATCACAAACCTCACTCATTAGCGCAAGCAAATTATCATTGTCTATAGAGTCTGAAATGCACGAACATCTCATTAGGATGAGAATATTATTATTGTCTATAACGTCTGAAATACACCTGGATGCAGCATTCACTTAAGACATGCTTGCTTGGACAAGGTTGTCCAAAAAATCGGATACCATACCCTGCCATATGTAACCCAAAACTACAAGATTTGAAGAGAGCTTATTTCACATTTTAGAACCCACTAACTAGGTTTGGAACTGCCCACATGTGCTACAACTCACCTCTTCAACATAATTGCTACAAATGCAAAACAGGAACATCTGTAGAGAACCCTGTCAATGCGACCAAATTTCTTAAGTGAGTTGTTGTCTGTGCATCCAAACAACCACGAAATAATATTTACACATGGTCTGGTGTATTTGTGCATTATACATGGTTTTCAAATCTTGATATTTCAGACAAGAGGTTGGCTAATATGAACCATTGGCCTGTTGATTCACACCATCCATACCATCCATGGAACAAGAACATTTGCAAGACTCATAGATGACAAAAACCAATATAAAAGATCTTTTGAAATTGAATGTGGGTCATTGCCATATTGCTCTTCTTAATTGTCTACATGTAAGCCACTTATCATAAGTTAAGATTGTCCTGTCAACCGTAATTTCAAGTCATAAGTCTGTCTGTGGTGGGACATAAACACAACAATGATGTGGATCACTGAACTCAGAATCCATGTTTCAATATTTATAGAACCTGTGTACATTGTGCAAAGATGCACATAGGCCCATGGCATTGTGTGTATCCCATCCAACCCATGGGTTAAGTGTGCCCCAACATGATGTTGGGATGGTCCAAAATTAGGCACATCCAATCATTAAGTGGGCCACATCATAGGAAACAATTGACAACCATCCAAAAAAATTCTCCAAATTCATGATGGTTCAATCAGCATGATTTTTGGAGTGTCCAACTTTCATTGTGGGCAAACCCTTTAGATTAAGATTTTTCTACAAGAGCAGCATTTGGGAAACAGTGAGATAAGAGCATATCTCCTATTTTAGTATCACACCATTTTAGAAATGGTGGTGATAATGGCACTGATCAAGAAACCCTAACCATTCAATTAATAGCTATCAAATGGATGGTTAAAAGCTATAACATAGTGAGTGGCTCAAATTCCAGCGAGACCTGGCTGCAATCCCAGAAGTAGCTATGTGGGTGGGAACCTGGCCATAGGGCCCTCCTTTGTGAATGCATTGTATATCCATGCTGTCCATCTGTTTTTCCAGATTATTTTAGGACATGGTTCGAAAAATGAAGCAGATACAAATTTCAGGTGGAACACACAACAGGAAACCGTGGTCATTGAATGCCTACCATTAAAAACTTCTTGGGATCCACCATACTTTTTATTGAACATCCAACCTGTTGATAAGGTCACACCGAGATGATGAAAGGAAAAAAAATAAATATGAGCTCAATCCAAAAGTTGTGTGGCCTACAAATGTTTTTAATGGTCAACAACTAATATTTCCTGTGTTGCGGTCCACCTGAAATTTTTATCTGCTTCATTTTTGGGACTATGCCCTAAAATAAGATTGCAAGACAGATGAACAGCGTGGATATACAATGCATACATCGAGGTGGGCCCTATGCTCAAGGTCCTGCCCACATGGTTGGCTCTCCACTTAATGTGGAAGGCTAAATGCTGAAAGTGTTGGTGCATTAATTTTTTTTTAAAAACTTTTAACTAAAATATCCCTGAAATATTTCAAAATTATACTTCATGGTTCCATCCTTGATTCTTAAATTTGCTGACTCAACTCAGAATTCAACCGAGTCAACTCATCTCAACATGATTTCGACTCGGTCGAGTCTTTAAGTTGACCCAACCATATTAGAAAACATCTAGTCGAGTCTTCGAGTTTTTCGAACTATGCCCAGTAGCCCCTAGACTAGTCAGAACTCTGCTTCAAGGCCCAAGACTCTGGTCTAGTTAGACCTACACGCAGTTGGATCAGGTATATAAATGGGCCAGGATAAAAAGGCCCACTAGCTAATCAGATATCCATGCTTGGCCCAACTCACAAGAAAGAGCTTGGATAGTTGGAGACGAAGCTTAAGAAGGTACTTTCTTTGAAAATCTAGGCCCAACTCATTGACAATAAGGGTCAAAGACTTCAAAGCCAAGCCCAACCCACAATCCATGAACATAAAGCCCAACCCATTTATCAAAAGAGTTGAAGCCCATGCCTCAATTCAACCCCTTTATCCGTCTACTTAGTGGGCCTTTATTATGGGCCCATCAAATGTGAATTTAAAGCTTTTCATTACTATTACTAGGGTGTGTAAGCATGTGACATAAGGAGGTGTAAGTTGCGTAGAGTTAGTTTAGCACTGTTTAAAAGATGGTAGTGAATCTTTCACCATACATGTAAGTTCGACAACAATCCTGACCATTCATATCGGTGACCAACTGTGGATGGAGCATGACCGAAAAACTATACAAGGATGATATTAATGTTATGATATTTCCTTTGAAAATGAACCGCCCATAATTCTACATTTAAACATCCAATTGATGGGGACGGTTGTGATTGTTCATAAGTATGACTTTAGAGATGTTGTCCATCATCAAATTATACCACAATTTCATTTATTTTCATCTGCATGTTAGCAACACGCACGTGAGGAAATTACCCATCACCATTTTGAAAATGGCGCAGAACTAACCAAAAACTCAAGCCCTGAGCAGAGCTGCAACTTGGGTTCTGGTCAACCCCAACTCGATTGACCCACCTGAGTCTAGTTGTAAGGTTCTAGGTTGAGTTTTGGGTTGAAAAACACTAGGCCAATTTGAATTTGAATTGGGTTTTGTTTGAACAAATTCAAGTTGGGTTGGGAATAATCACATATAGTTGAGTCGGTATGGTTGGGTTATATTAAGTATATAGGATCTTGAGTCAGGTTAGGTAGAAGAACTAGGATTATTAAATTTGTGTGTAGCCATAGGGAGAAGAGTTTTGATGGGTTTTAAACTCTTCTTCCTTGTGTAACTATAAAATTAGGCTAGGTCTCAATCCATCACAATTGATAGAAGCAATGATCTCAAAGCTTCTTCAAGGGTGTAAGGAGAGGAAGACTCCAGCATCCAACCTACAGCAGCTATGGTTTTTCATATCTCCATATCCAATGCATAGCAAGGTTCTTTGGCAATTTCGCAAACAAGATCTAACCGGTTATGTTTAGGTTAAGCCCAAACACGACCAACCCAACTAAGTTGCCGCCTTAATACGCTGAGTATATGAGGAAAATCATGCACTCGCTCAGGCAGCTTGCAACGTAACACGGGTAAAGGATCCAAGTCGTCTATCTTGAAAGTCCTGTCATAAAATTCATATGCAACGGAATTAAATACCATTGGCTTATTGAATTATCCACATATTGTAAAACAAACCAATGGACAAGAGCAAAATTATTAAAACTCACAACACAATGCATGTACATCCCTTCATTTCCTAGCAACAACATTATTGAAGTGAGACTCATTAATTACTACATGGTTAAAAACGTCATAAATATTATAATATATGGATACAAACTGGCTCTATATCATAATATGATACAACACACTAGCACATATCACATATGGTACTGAAGATAGTAAATCAGGACCATTTATTTAGTGCATCTTATCATGATTAACAAACAATGACGATTTTCGATCTGTGTTGATTTTTAAACATGTGTTATCCATGATATAACCCACTACGTGTATGCTCCTCGATGATTGTCCCTACCACGCATTAAATGAAGGACTTTGCTCTCATATCCTAGTAAAGCATGCTCCATCCACATCTTAAGTGTACTATAATTTTAATAACGGTAACATTTGAATAAATAAACATAGTAAAAGCTGTAAAATTAATGAGAACCAATCACATGCAGGTAATGGTACCCCAGATAGTGGTGCGATACCATCTTTCTCACTACTATGTTACTTGTTTAGTAAATCAGTACCATCTTTCTCTGACGAGTGCCATGTCTTGCCGTTTATCATGAAGAAATGTAAAGAAATAGTGGTTGGATTTGCACCACCAAAGCCAGTTGCATGAAGAAGGGAAAAAAAAAAAAAGAGTCTATTTTCCTCTTAGTAAGATATTGCAGTAAAAAATTATTATGGTTTTCCTCCTTCCATGCTGAATAAAGTTTTTTTTTTTTTTTTTTTTTTTTTTTTTTTTTTTTTTTTTTGTAATGCTTAGTAATGTGATAATTTGAATATATTTTTTGAACTACTACATTATTATGTTATAGAGAATTTTTTGGGTTCTTCAAAATGTAAAGATTAAATGGGTCACAGATAATTTTGGCCACATGGGCTATGAAATGAATGGTTTGGATGAAATGCATCAGGTGAGTCTGACTAATGTGATTGTGTGTAATTTTATGATGAGTAGTAGAATATACGGTGACTCTTCTTAAGAGTAGTATAGGTTGGGTTGAGTACTCTCTCGCGCAATTGGCAAGAGATATGGATGTGCATACAAGACGTTGACAGTCCAACAATGGGTGAGATTCTCATCCGTGGATCAAGCTATAAAGAAAGGCAGATAGCAGCGACGTTTAAGGTGTGTTTGGATGCCATCGTTTTTATATTTTTCATTAAACCTACAGTGCACATGTACAGTATCGTGTGGTGTCTTACATGTGTTGCTTTTTTGTAGGGTTCTCTGTTTTCATCTCAAAACAAAACCAATTTCTTTGCCGGGAAAAGTTTTAAAAAATAATAATAAATAAATAATTTATGGTGGTGTTGTTTTATAGGTGTTTCTTTTTTACCAGCGAGTACATGCTATGCGGAAACATTGTTGGGGAGTTATATCTTAGGAGATAGTAGTGTTGGTGACCTTTTGCATCGGTACTCTACACCGAGGGGCACGAACTATTTCAAAGATAACGACACCTATGTACATCCACCCAGCATTCATTTAATCGTGCTACCTACTAATATCTGCATGACAAGTGTGGGGTTCCTAAGCACATAATCCTTTCTACCAAATATTTCAAGTTTATTTTTACAGTACTCCCAATACATTTAGATTGATGAAAATAGAGTAAAGAAAAAAATTAAAGATGAAAATAATGAGCAAAGAATGAATTGCTATTGATATATTACAATCTCTGTACAACTCCCTATTTATACAAAAAAAAAAACGGGGAACATGTAATTAAAGGAGAATCAATTTGCTGGCACGATTTGCTGGCTTTCTCTTCTTTAGGAAACCTCACGTGATTTCTGCGTGTGTTGATTCCTTGATTTTTGTTGTGGAGTGCGGCATTCCTCAACACTCCCCTCAAGTTGGCGTGGATATTTATGATACCCAACTTGCTGAGTAAGTGATTAAATTGTGTGAATCCAAGAGCTTTGGTAAAAAGATCAGTAGGTTGTTGGCTTGTATGCATGTAGACTGTTTGAATGATGCCACTCTAGAGTTTTTCTCGAACCATATGACAGTCTATCTCGATATGCTTAGTTCGTTCATGGAACACTGGATTTGAAGTTATGTGTATAGTGGCCTTGTTGTCACAGTATAGTCTGACTGGTTGAGAATGTATTACTTCAAGGTCTGAGAGTAAAGATTTTAGCCAAGTAACCTCACAACATGTAGAGGCCATAGACCTATATTCCGCTTCGGCTGAGGAGCATGGAACGGTCATTTGTTTCTTAGTCTTCCAGGAAATGGGTGATTTTCCGAGTAAGATGCAATACCCGGTGACCGATCGTCTAGTGTCCCTGCAGCGTGCCCAATCTACATCACAATATGCATGGAGCTGAATTTCATTAGAAGCAGATAGGAAAATTCCTTGACCTGGAATTTTCTTAAGATACCGTAAAACCCTGTGTGTTGCATCCAAGTGTGGTATTCGTGGCTTGTCCATAAACTGACTTAGTACATGCACTGAATAGGCTAAGTCTGGTCTCGTGATGGCTAGATAAATTAGTCTTCTAACAAGTCGCCTATATGACGAAGGATCTGAGATAAGTTCGCCCTCATTCTCGTTGAGTGCAAGATTTTGATCCATGGGAAAGTTTCCAGGCTTAGATCCAAGAAAGCCTGTATCTTCTAATATCTCGAGTGCATATTTCCTTTAAGATAGAAATATTCCTTTGGCTGAACGAGTCACTTCGATCCCCATATAATATTTGAGGATTCCAAGATCTTTGAGTTTGAAATGATCGCCTAGGAATTTCTTGACCTCATTGACCTGCTCCAAATTGTTTCCTACAACAATAATGTCATCCACATAGATTAAAATGGCAGTGAAATTGCCCGCATGGGATCGGACAAAGAGTGAATAATCTGCCTTGGATTGTTTATATCCCGCATCAATGAGAGTGGAGGAAAGTTTGGCATATCATTGCATCGAAGCTTGTTTGAGACCATATAGAGACTTAACGAGCTTGCAAACTCTAGTCTCCCCCTTTCGTCCGAATCCCGAGGGAAGCTGCATATGGACTTCTTCATCAAGGTCTTCATAGAGAAAAGCATTGTTGACATCGAGTTAATGGAGGTGCCAGTTACGAGCGGAAGCAAGAGATAAAATGGTACGAACGGTGGTCATTTTAGCAACCGGAGCAAATGTCTCGATATAGTCAATGCCTTCTTGTTGGCTATAACCCTTGGCAACTAGACGAGCCTTGTACTGTTCGATGGATCCATCAGGGTTGTATTTGATCTTGTATACCCATTTGCAACCAATGGGTTTCTTACCAGGAGGAAGAGGAGTAAGGTGTCAGGTGTTGTTGAATTCGAGTGCAACACTCATGGCAGTACGCCAGTTGGGGTCTGTCATGGCCTGAAAAAAGGACTGTGGTTCTTTGGCAAGAGAGAGGGCTGTGGTGAAAGCACGGTGAGAAGGAGATAAGCGGGAATATGATAAAAAATCAGTCAGAGAATAAGGAGTGCTTGACAAACGGACTATCGCAGAGTCAGATAATTAAGTGGGCCGATACAACAGAACCTATTCCACATGAAAATCTTACAAGTATGTCGGAGGCTGAGTAAGACGACTGGATCGTCGGGGTGGTGGAGGAGAGGGTAAAGGAGTTAATGGGGATGGAGGAGAGTGAGTCGGTGAGGGAAAAGATGGTGACAATGATGGAATTTCTGTGATGTTGTCAAGAAAGGGAATAGGACAAGGTGGGACGGGTTCCGTGGGCTCAGGAGTAAATGATGCAAAGGGGAAGAAATCTTCATGAAAGAGAACATCTCGAGACACAAAGATGTTGTGTGTGGCAAGGTTATAAAGTCGGTATCCCTTTTGACCATATGGCTAATCAAGAAAAACGTATCAAGATGCTCTTGGATTGAACTTAGATGAGTTTTGCGAGTGAGTGGAAGCAAAGCATAAGCATCCAAAAACTCGCAGGTGATTGTATGCAGGTTTGACATTATGCAATCTTTCATAAGGAGACAAACCACCTAAAACAGGAGAGGCAGTTCGATTAATGAGATAAGCTGCGGTAAGAATGGCATCCCCCCAAAAGTGTTTAGGCATATGGGCTTAAAAAATTAATGCATGGGCAACATTAAGAAGGTGACGGTGCTTGTGTTCAACTACTCCATTTTGTTGGGGAGTGTTGACGCAACTGGTTTGATGCGCGATGCCTTTAGGGGCACAGAATGAGGGCATGTCAAATTCAGGCCCATTATCACTTCGGATGATTTTTATGGTGGTAGAGAATTGGTTTTTAATAAGGTGAATGAAGGATTGCAAGAGAGAGCGGGTGTCAGATTTATGGCGCATTAAGTAAACCCAGGTACAACAGGTATAATCATCAACAATGGTGAGAAAATAGCATGCACCAGTAGTGGAAGGGACACGATGGCTCCCCCAAATGTCAACATGCAATAGGTCAAAAGGGTTAGGAAAAGAAATGGAACTAGATGGAAAAGGTGCGCGAGTCTATTTAACCAATGGACAAATTAAACATGATTCAATGGTGAGAAAATAGCATGCACCAGTAGTGGAAGGGACACGATGGCTCCCCCAAATGTCAACATGCAATAGGTCAAAAGGGTTAGGAGAAGAAATGGAACTAGATGGAAAAGGTGTGCGAGTCTATTTAGCCAATGGACAAATTAAACATGATTCCAAACTGGAACTACAAATTTCTGAAAATTTATTGGAAAGAAAGGACAGATTTTTATTTGATAGATGACCCAAACAACAATGCCAAAGTTGGGAAGTGGATGTGGATGTAGCCGCCTGACAACAAGCATTCCTGGTATTGGTGAAGTGGTATAAGTCATCCCGCTCAGTTCCCATCCCAATCATCTTCATCAAGCGTAGGTCCTGAATAAAACAAAAATCAGAAGAAAAAGTAATGAGACAATGGAGGGTTTTGCAAATTTACGGACAGAGATTAAGTTGAAATGAAAAGTCGAAATGCAAAGGACATTGTCTAAAATAAGATTGGAAGAGAAGTGAACTAATCCAATATGAGTAACGGTGGCATGAGAGTCATCCGGTAATTGAGCAATTCGACCATGTACTGGGAAAGATTAGATTAGAGTAGTGGGTGAGCAAACCATATGATCAATTGCGCCACTGTCAAGAATTCATAAGAGATCATTAGTAGACTTACCTGACAATGAAGATTTGACACTACCTACTTGGTGTGTTATGGATTGAGGGGGAACGGAGTTGTTGAGAATGACCAGAAGCTGTTAGCACTGTTCATGGGTGAAAGGAAGGCTACTGGTAGATGGATTGGAAGAAGCTTGATGGGCACTATGCTTGGGACCCTGATTGGGCTTTGAATTACGAGATCCTAGGAGAAGCCGTGGATGCGATAACATCGATCCACAGTGTGGCCCTCTTTGCCACAGTGAGAACATTTGAGAGACTTCCTGTGTGAACCGGGGTGTCCTTCCTTTCATGGTTGATGGTTGGTGGCGGCCAGAGCAATACCTTCAACAGATGGTGGAGACAGAATGCTGTGATGACATTCTTCTTGAAGCATAAGGGCATAGGTGCGGTTGAGAGTGGGAAGTGGATCAATCAGAAGTATCTGTCCACGGATCGCAGTGTAGGAATCGTTGAGCCCCATCAAAAACTTCAAGACATGGTCTAGTTCTTGCTATGTGAGAGTCTCCTTGTGTGCGCTGCAGGTGCAGGTAGACGTTCCTTGAACTGCATATAACTCATCCCACAAGCTCTTCAATTTGGCAAAGTATGCACTAATTGATAAAGATCCTTGGACAAGATTATTAATATCTTGTTTAAGCTTGTATAAGCGGGGGCCATTGACTTGGGATTATCGATCTTTTAGGTCGTCCCATATGGCGTGGGCGGTTTCACAATAGATCACACTATTAGAAATCTCTTTCGAAATGGAATTGAGAAGCCAAGAGATTACCATTACGTTGCATCGTCTCCATTGTGAGTATTCCGAGGATTCGGAAGATGGTGAAGGTAGCATACCGTCAATGAAGCAGATCTTGTTCTTCGCTTAGAGTGTCAGGATCATCGCACGACTCCATATGGAATAATTGTCCTCCGTGAGCGGTGGAGAAACCAAAATCAATCCAGGGTAATCTGATTGTTGGAGGCATAAGTGATGATTAGGATCATCATATTTTTCCACCTTAGTTGCCATGAGAAGTGAAAAGATTATGATCCGGGTGTGATTTGGACCTGTGACTCGGGTTAGATCTGGGGCGCAGATCTGGGCTCAAATTAGAGTCTCTGTTTTGTGGTATTCAAAAACAAAGGAACAGAACTGAGGAGAATTATCCTCAAACAGAAATTTTTCCTCTCAAAGATCAATATCGCTTTGATACCATGATGAAATTAGAACAAAGAAAAAAATCAGAGATGAAAATAATGAGCAAAGAATGAATTGCTATTGATATATTACAATCTCTGTACAACCCCCTATTTATACAAAGAAATGGGGAACATGTAATTAAAGGAGAATCAATTTGCTAGCACGATTTGCTAACTTTCTCTTCTTTAGGAAACCTCACGTGATTTCTGCGTGTGTTGATTCCTTGATTTTTGTTGTAGAGTGCGGCATTCCTAAACATAGATGCCATTAACATTATATTTTTCATTAAATTTACTGTGGACATGTGGTATTTGGAGGGAAGTTTGCCATGTCCTAATTTTTAAAGAACTCGTTTGGAAGGCCATATTTGATGGTAATGTGTACATTTTAAATAATCATCATTACAATTTCATGGCGTTCCAAACACATAAAGATGTAATGTAATTTAGGGATCAATGCAAATGTAAAGGAAAGAGGTAGAGAGACTCATAACCATTACAAAATACAATATATTGTAGTAGAAATTTTCTACCTGGACAATGAATTTTTTAAAGGATATTACCATTTTTATACAAACACAAGATTTTTTGATTCATGACAAGCACATGATTTCTTGATATGTGACACTGTAATAACATGGTATTGAAAGTAAGGTAGTATAAGTCTAATTATTATAATAACATGGTATATGACACTACAATACATCTTACCAAACATGCCCTAAATGCAGCTAGTGTGGCATTGACTAACTCCCTCTGACATACAATGGTCACATATTTGAAAAATTCAAACAGTCCATCAAACTCATCATCACATAAAGCACATCTCGATAAAATTTCAGGCAAGTAGATACCTAGGTGGGCTGCGATCTCGGATTCATCCAACCCATTAGTGTGCTTTCAACAAGCAACGATGAGGAGAACAATGCATAAGAATACATTTAAACGATACCCAAACATGCCCTAATTATCAAAAGAGGCCTCACATACGTTTGGATTAGACACATGCATGTGATCAAGTGTCACGTGGCCCTTAAACCTAGTAAATCTCTCCCCATGTAAGTATGCATGAATATTTGGACATTATTATTTTTAAAAAAAATTGCAACACTCCATTTTTCCCTCAAGATTGTTCGATCACTGTTTTTTTTAAAAAAAAATTTATTCATGAAGAGGTGATTGATGGACATTAATTTTTTATAACCATGATTAGAGGACGTCTCCTTAATCCTAAGTTATGTTGGCCGTGATGTTCCTATAACGTCCACTATGTTCATTAGTTTTGTCAGCTCATGTTAGAATATTAGCCCAAAAAAAAGGTATATAAACTCAAGTGGACCACACCTCAAGAAACAATGTAAATGTATACACCCACAATTGAAAACTTCCAATTATAAGTGTACACGAACCGAGCTAGCTCGGTTAGCTCGCTCGACTAGTCTCAAAAAAGCTCAATTCGAAGCAGAGTTTGAGCCAAGTCGAGCTGATTTTTTGAGCTCGAAAATGAGTTCAAGCAAAGTTCGAGCTGGCCCCAGTTCAACTCGGATCGAACCCGGCTCGAATCGAACTCGGATCAAACCAATTCGGTGACTTAGTTACTTTGATATTGATGTTGCTCACCAAGTGTTTGATGAAATGACTCAAAGAAGTGTGGCTGGTGGCAAGGAAGGTATGTATATGAAACCAACATCCTTTTTTTCTTGATTTTTATGTTGCTTAGAAGGTGTTTGATAAAATACCTATAAAACCATTGCTGCTGTCTCATTGTAAATTTTGAAGGTGCAGTCCAGGTGTTTGTGAAAATGCTGCAACGACGAACTCGACCCGAACTGGTCCGAGCTGCTGACCGAACCGAGCCGAACTAGCCAATCAGGCTTGAGGACCGAGTTGAGCCGAGTTTGAGCTGAGGTTAGCTAGTGGCCGAGCCGAGTCAAGCTGAGGCCAGCTCGACTCGGTTCGACTCGCTGTACACCCGTACTTCCAATAGCTCACCCTGATGTTTGCATTCCATCCAACTTTTTAGTAGAGTGCATCCTATGAGACAAAGGTAAAATAAAAATTAAAAAATAATAAACAAATAAATATCAGCTTGATTCAAGACTATGGTGGCCCTAAGAAGGTTTCAAAGTTAGGCATTCCAATCCCACTTTTCTCTAGTGTGGCCCGCTTCATATTTGGACTAGCCTTATTTTGGGCCCATGTACTAACATGAGCTGTGTAACTGTATTAAAAAGAGTTGTATATAAATGGACCGAATGGATATCACACACATTAATAAATGGCTTGGAAGAGGTCAATTTAGATGTTAATCAACATGAATGTGCTTAAAATTAAAGGCCCATTACTAAATAATGGATTTTAGCTTTATTTTTTTGCTTGATTAATAATTAGATCCATCTTAGGCAGACCTTGACTTAGCCAATTTCTACCCCTAATTTAGTGGTTATAAAAACCAAGTTTTGTCCCTCACAAGCTATTTAACATGTATCATTTTCCCATATTTTGTTAATCCTATTTATACATCGGAATTTAAAAAATAATAATAATGTGATATGACTACTAGCAAGGATGTCATGCCTTTGTGAAAAATGTGGAATAACCCTCGACAAGGATGGTCAATCCCAATACTTATAGAATACAAAATTCTATTCACAACATAATGTTCAATGCACATGCTTCATATGTGCCAAATGTACCACACGTCTGATCATCCATATTTAAACATTTCATGTGTCACATGCGCTGCCCTTAATATTCAAGTACCTTATATGTGCTACACATGTTAATATACACATGCTTCATAAATGCTTTGTGGCATAAATAATCATAGATCATGCACGTATGTCACATTTCATCTTTACTCTCTCTTCTCGATGTATGACAGATGAGGAAAGCTAATTCGAGATAGATAGAACGGAATAACTTGTGTCAGACACAACTTCGCTTATGTCCCAAGTAGAGGTGTACATGAGTTGAACTGAGTACTCGGCTCAACCACTTGCTGACCCCAACTCGAACTCAGCTCGGCTCGACTTGGTCCTCGAGCCTGACTGGCCAGCTTGGCTCGGTTCGATTAGCAACTTGGGCCAGTTCGAGCCGAGCTCGAGCCAATATCAAGCCGACTTCACCCATGCAACATTTTCACAAACATATGTACTGCACCTTCAAAATCTCATCGCATGTAAAATAACAGCCGTGGTTTTACAAGTATTTCATCAAACACCTTCTAAGCAACATAAAAATTCAGAAACAGAGGTATTTGTTTCATATACATACTTTCTTTGCCACTAACCATACTTCGTTGAGTCATTTCATCAAACACTTGGTGAGCAACATGAGCATCAAAATAACCGAGTCACCGAACTGGTTCAATCCAAGTTTGATTCGAGTTGGCTTCGATCCGAGTCGAGTCGAGCTTGGGCAAGCTCAAACTCGGTTCGAAATTTTTTCAAGATAAAAAAATCAACTCAGCTCAGCTCAAACTCAATTTTGAACCAAGTCAAATTAAGCTTTTTCAAGTCGAGTCGAGTCGAGCAAGCTAACCGAGCTAACTCGGTTCATGTACCGCCCTAGTCCCAATGGCCCCAAAGTTGCCTAATACCCAGCCAAACTAGTTTGATTTTTTTGGGTCTTAAAGTATACCTAAGCCTAATTCGATGGGCTTTACTTCACTTCCATGCCTTGATTTTATGTCTCAAAGGCCTGGACGGATGCCGCCGTGCACCCCTCTTCAAATTATATGGGATGAATCAAGGGGTTACTATATGAAATTTGGCCTATTAGCCTCTTAAATTCCAACTTATAAGAGTCGTGGTCCAATATTCCAAACCATTGGTCTTTTCATTGGCATCTTGGATGGAGTAGACCCCAAAAATTCCTTGATGCATCCTTATATTATATAATTCTTTAATATGGTCATTTTTACTGAGATGATCAAAAAACATAAAAATATTAGCATGACCCAATACTGCTATGGACCGATGAATGTTTCAACGGTGGACATTCAATCCTCACTGTTTTATCTCGTGCAGCCCACTTGAATTTCCGATCTACCTCACTTTTGAATCCATGCCATAAAATGATCTGTCAAAACAGATGAACGGGGTGGATATGTCACAAACATCACGGTGGGCCCACTAACTTTCCGGCCGAAGTCTTCTTGTAGAGGGAAAGTGCAGACTTGGGACTCAAGAAAGCATGAGAATTACAAAGCACTTGCAAAAATACTTTGAAAATACATCTTATCTAAATTACAAAAATAGCACCGTGAAATTAAAATTTCCACACGTTGAAAAGAGGGCGCCATTAAGCTCCTTTGAAAGTTTACCACCATTTTGGAAATGGTGGCGACTCATCTCCTCATCACATGTATCTATCAAGTCCATCAAAGGGAAATCATGGACGGCACGCACTGATCAACCAATCCTGACCATTCAATAGAAGACCATCTAATGGTTGTTAGAAATAAAATAGTCAGTGGTCCAAATCCCAACGGATAAAAAACAAGTGTTAATATCTCGGTTAGTGTGATTTTTGGGCTGTGATCCACACACAACCTTTTCATCCATTAGAACGGTCTGGATTTCTGTACAAGTGTGCCAGACGTACGGTGGAAGAGTCACCACCATTTTGAATGACAACATCCTTAGGTGAAGTGTAGACCATAACTTAGATTATGAGGGTGAACCACCTTCCTCTGTTTGTTACACCATGCAAGGGAGCGGATTAGCCGATTAGGTGCGGCCCCGGCCACACCCAAGACGGTGCAGCCCTTACTGTGGGGCCCACCTTGATGTATGTATTCTATATCAATGCCGTCCAACCATTTTTATAGATCATTTTAGTGCATGAGCCCAAAAATTAAGAAGATCCAAATCTCATGTGGACCACACTACAGGAAACGGTGGTGATTGAACACTCTACCATTAAAAACTTCCTAGGGCGCACTGTAATGTTTATTTTTCATCCAACCTTTTGATAAGGTCTCTACATGAAGGGAAAAAAATTAAATATCAGATCGATCAAAAAGTTATGTGGTCCATTAATGGTCAATCACCGCCGTTTCCTATGGTATGGCCCACCTGAGATTTGGATCTTCTTCATTTTTGGGCTTTTTTGGGCTATTGCCTTAAAATGATCTGAAAAAAACGGATGGACGGTGTGGATAGGGGTGTACATGAACTGAGCTAGCTTGGTTAGCTCGCACCACTTGACTCAAAAAACCTCGATTCCACTCCGTTGAGCAGAGTTGAGCTGATTTTTTGAGCTCGAGAATGAGTTCGAGCCGAGTTTGAACAGGTCCCAACTCAACTCAACTCGGATGGAATCGAATCCAGCTCGAATCGAACTCGGATCGAACCAGTTTGGTGACTCGGTTACTTTTTGCCATTGAAGTTGCTCACCAACTGCCTGATAAAATGACTTAACCAAATGTGGTCGATGGTAAGGAAGGTTTAGCTAGTGGCAAGGAAGGTTTGGCCGGTGGCAAGCAAGGCATGTATATTAAACAAATACCTTTTTTTTTTTTTGGTTATTTGGAAGGTGTTTTTGTTTGATAAAACACCCGTAAAACTATTCTCTGTTTTACAAATAGTGAGATTGTGAAGTCGAACTTCAGGTATTCATGGAAATGCCTCAATGACGAACTTAGCTCGATCTTAGCTCGAACTCAGCCCAAGCTAGCCCAAGCTGTTGACCGAACCGAGCTGAGCCGAGTTTGAGCTAAGGTCAACCAGTGTTAGAGCCGAGTTGAGCCGAGGCCAGCTCAACTTGGTTCGACTCGATGTACAGCCCTAGGCGTGGATACAGAATCCATACATAAAGGTAGGCTCCACCACAAGGACCGCGCGGTCTTTGGTGAGTCTGAGACCACACCAAATCTGCTCCCACCAAACACATGACTCTGGACCGTTCATCCAATAGGCCATTGCCTCCCAAGGGCTTACAGCCCAAAATTTACACTAATCATTTTGTTCACGGTTAAAAAGTAAGCCATTGATCTCTCTGATGGGGCATCCAAATGGGTGTGAATTTCTATAAAGTGGGCCATTCGTGGATCGATGGTCTGATGAGCGGATATAATATCACACACGTGTCTCCTTTTCATATGTGAGGCAAGTGCAGGTGAAATTAGCATCTCCCAGGGTGTAAGTAGTCTGGATCTGGGCCTGACTCATTTGTTTGTGTGAAACCCCCTCCATTTTTCCAAATCATCATAGGATGTAACTCAAAAATCAGTCAGATCTAAACAAAAGCGGGCCACACTAGAGGATGTGGAGTATGGTGGATCATTAAAAAGTTTCAATGGAGTAACGCCATCCTACCATTTCCTATGGTGTGGCCCGCTTGACTTTTGGATCTGATGAATCCCGACATGATCTTGGCCAACAGATATAAGGCAAGGATGTGACAGAGAACATCACTCTGGACTCTACGGAGTCTTCTGCAGGGGCTTCCTACAATTAGTGTTCGAAATATCGGTATTGCATTACGTATTGCATTATTGAAAAACAAATACGTATTTATCATTGTATGAGATATATCGGTTATATTGTGTAATATATCGTTGTTGTTGGAAATATAAAAAAGCATTTAGAAATTGGTTGAATTTTTCAATGAAACTTCGGTGATTGTTAAAAAAAATATCAATAGATACTCATAAATCAAAATATTTAAAAAAACAAATATATATATATAATAATTTTTTTTTTTTTTGTATGAGCTCATAATCTATACATTGTTTAACTGAATTGATGCAAGTATATTCATATGATTTATAAATATAAAAAGATGTGTGAAAATACAAGCGATACATTCAAAAGCAAAATAAGAATTAATAAATTAAGTTACATGTTTGATTTGATGTTTAGATATAAATATTGCAAACGATTTGCAAAAAATTATGAAATTTTGATTATTTTTTTAAAATTTTCTCCTACCCAATCAATTTCCTCCAAATCTTAAGATCGCAGCTCTTAAACGTGAGTTTATATATATATATATATATAAAATACAAGAAACTATAATTTTGTACAAATTTGATAATAATTTAACATGTTTTATAGAAGAATAAAAATAATTGAAATTTAAAAATACTCACAGGATATAACATATGGAATATATCGTGCTACTTATATAATTCATATAATATTGATGAGATACAAGATACATCTCCTAGAATATATTAGTCCATCGTACATATTTAAAATGTGGCATGCAACCTTTGTGGTAGAAAACTCACCCCTAACGAAATAAAAACGAAAAGGAACATGTGCTCAACATGTTTTGTGTGTAAAATCCACTCCGTCCATCAGGTAAAAACAATTATTTAGATGGTAAGAATAGAAACTAATCCCAATTAGAATTTTACATTGGCCACACCATTGGAAACAATGTAAAATTACTATGAAAGTCTATAAATTCACACGTCGTGGCCCATTTGAGTATTGTGTCCGGCTGATGTTTTGTATCTTTTGATCATCCACACCTAACGAGTTTGATGAATGATAAACATCGTGGTGACCCCACACACAAACCTATGGTCGGCACCTCATCCCCATTGTTATTTGTGGGGTGGCCCATCTTGTAGGGGGCTTTTCCATCTCAGGGCCTAACTTTGAGAACGGAACCTGATGGACGGAGTAGATCTTAAATAAATAACAGGGTGGGTTCCACAAATCTAGGCGTTTTACGCGCTGCATGAAAAGGTGTTGCAGGGAAGGGGACGGATTCGGTGCGGTGGGAGTACTACCGAGTTCGGTGAGGCCGTGCGGTGTATTTGTTGTATATCCACGCCGTCCATACGTTTTTTCAGATCATGTTAGAAAATGAGATCAAAATCTCATATGGACCACACCACAGGAAACGGTGGTGATTGACCATTAAAAACTTACTGTGAGGCACAGAAGTTTTGAATCAAGATGGTATTTGTTTTCTTCATAAAGGTATGTGTAACCTTATCAAAATCTTGGATGAAAAATAAAATTTACGGTGGGCCTAGGTAGTTTTTAATGATGTGAGTTCAATCACTATTGTTTCCTTGGTGTAGCCGACTTGAAATTTGGATCTGGTTCAATTTTGGGAAATTATACTAAAATAATCTTTAAAAACGTATGAACGGCATGGATATATAAAAAATACATCAAGGTGGGCCCCACTGTCACCGACTCACCGAACTCGGTGTTACCCCAATCTGACCGAATCGCTCCCGCTATCCGGGATTTTACCAACATCTTCCCAGTTCTCACTCTCATAACCGTCTGAGAATACCATCGTACATTTTTCTAAAGAGAGGGGTAATTTCGGTATTTCAACTTCCTCCTATAAATAGGCAGACAAGGGTTTTAGAAAGGGTTTTGGCGAGAACCCTCAAAAAACTCCCTTCTTTAATCTGTTCTCCGAAGAAATTTTCGGAGAAAAAATCGACGAAGATCGAATATTTCTGGGTTTTCTCAATCACCCATCATCCATGCTGAAGGTTCTATCATCTTCCTTTCGGATGCAGAGATTTTGTCCGGATTTTCCCGCGAATTTCAGGCATGGAGGAGAAGGAAAAGCTCAATTGTTTCGGGTGTTGGGCTCGCTGAGAAGCTTGAGTGGAAGGAATCATGGTTTATGCAAAAGGGTATTTTTCTGTTCGGAATCTGGAGACGGGTCGGATCCGGTGGATGCTAAGCCGGCGCCGGAAGCTGAAGCTACTGCTGCTGAGAATGCGGAAGAAGTCAACTCAAAAGCCTCGTCTGCAATCGTGCCCACGAATCCCCGTCCCGAGGATTATCTAACAGTCAGTGTCTTCTCTTTTTGTTCAAAATTGAATTTTTGGGCTTTTGGGTATTTTGGGAATTGGTTTTAGTTTCTTTTTAATGGGCTAGTTCGATGTATTGTCGTTGGTGGGTTTTTTTTTTTTTTTAAGTTTTTAGTTTTTGTTTTTTTATTTATAATGGAATTACTGTTTTTGTTTCACTGAGAATGTTGGATGCCAATGTGGTATTCTGTATACTATGCTTTTTGGGTGAAAAACAATCACAATGCATCAAGTAACGAATTGCGATATCTGGACGAACAAAGAAAATGGTTTTGAATTTGTTACGTCCGGCATGGATGTACTTTTCTTACCAAAACATGATTGATTTGATTGGTTAAAATGTGATTGCTAGATGCACTCAGCACTGTAAGATGTGAAACTGTAAGAGTTTCACATCTGTAATTTGTTTTTGTATGGCGGAACCTTCTTTATGTATTGGGTATGTACTCTACTAGCTGATTCTCATACGGTGGGTTTAATGCAGTGGATCTCTGGCAGCTGTCTAGATGGTCCTTGTGCTTGCTATATTGACCAGGAATCCAGTCAATAGGGAGTTGCATTTAGGCTTTGCTTCTTTTCTTCTTTATTTCTTTGTTTTTTAAGGTAGGTTAGGCATATGGTAATGTCATATTTCTTGCTTTTGAATATTCGCTACGCATTTTTCATACATGTCATTATTCGAGAGAAACTATCATGAAGACTTGCTTTATAACCCACATTCACGTCTAAAATCTGTTTCTTTTTCTGTGTTTCCCCACATTACCTAAATCGCCAACCCCTTGTATGTTTTCTGTTCCGAATCACTTGATCTGGATTATGGGTCATATGTGTCCTGGATCATTATTTTTACTGACCTGAAATTATGGTTATGTACTTCTTTTGTTGATTCAGTTGTAATGTAAACTTATAGTTAGAATATAGAGATTTATACTTTGGTTGATGCAATAGCATGTGTATAATACATACTATGTATGTAGGTCTAGAATAATAAGATTCATCAATCGTATATAAATTAGAATATCAATTTGTATATAAAACTATATTGCCTATATTCAATGTATGCACTGGAGCGATCCACGTGATCCTACCCAATGTAGAGATTTATACTTTGTTGATGCAATAGCATGCATATAATATCATGATTCATACTATGTGTGTTGGTCTACAATAATAAGATTATCAATCATATATAAATTACCACACCAATTTGTACATAAAAGTATATTGCCTATGCCTAGTGTATGCACTGAAGTGATCCATGTGATCCTTCCCCTAGTATACCTCTCTTGTCCCCAGGCTGTTTACCCATACCTAAAGGTTTTTCTAATTGGTTTTCTCCTTGGGCAAACTCAACCTAGGTAAGATAAGATTCAAGTTGGCTACCTTTTGATCTCAGGTCTTGATTTTCATATTTAGCTGGCTTAAGTTCAAATTCAATACTTGCATAACTCCCTAAAGTCTCATAAAGATTATACTTAAGATTTTCCTTTGCTTCAACCATGGAGAAATTTTCAGATTTTACTTGTTTTAGTTGGTCAGCCAATTAATTCTTTTAAGCCTTTACCCGACTTAACATTTTTATAATTTTCAAACTTTTCATGAAAAGCCTGTTGTAGGCATCTTTTAATTTGACATCTCCTTCATTTTCTTTTTCGGAGGATGTCTCTTCTTCTTCTTCTTCCGAGGTATTATAATAAGAATCTTCTCCCATGTCTTTAGTCATATGGAGAGTAGTAGTGGTGGAGGTCATTGGAACTCGTAGAGATCCGAGGCTTCATCATTATGGGAATCCGCAGAATCTGATTCAGACTCCTCAGAATCATCCCATGTTGCTGTTATAGCCTTTACTTTTGATTTAATTTTACTAGTACATTCGGAGGCGACATGACCATAACCCTCACAGTTGTGACATTGGGTTTCTTTCGATTTTTTGAAAGATTTACCTACACACTTAGGGTCAACTGATTTACCCTTTTTGCCACAAATTTATCCTCTATTCTTCTTGAAGAATTTCATGAAGTTTTTAGTGATTTTGGACATTTCTTCATTGTCTTCATCATCATCATCATTGTCCTCTTCAAATTCAGCTTTGTTGTGCCCATGTGAAGACTTAGGACAATGAGTTTCTTTCTAGAGGGAGTTTTAAAGCGTAGTTCAAATGTACGTAGGGAATTTATAAGTTCTTCTACTTTCATGCTATCTATATTCCTACACTCTTCTATGGAGGTTATTTTGGAGGTGAATCTCTCCAGTAGAGACTTAAGTATTTTCCTACTAATGCGACTCTCGGGGACTCGTTCTCCTAAACCCCATATGGTGTTACAAATATAGTTCAATTTAGAATAAAACTTCATAAAAGTTTTATGCTCTTTCATTTTAATATTTTTGAATTGTGTGGTTAAGAGCTGAAGCTTTGATCACTTAACTATGTTAGTTCTCTCGTAGGTGGTTTCTAAAATGTCCCATGCTTGTTTTCCGGTTTCACATGTACAAATTCTTTGAAATTCATCCTGGAAAACCGCACAATATATACTATTGAGAGCTTTGGCATCATAGCCATATTTAGCTCTCTTATCAACACTCCATTTAGGTTTATTTTTTGGAGTGGTAATTGTGACACTGTCTATCACGACTTGTTCCACCTGTATATGTCAACATTCATCTATAACTTCCCAAACCATATGATCAAGGGATTTAAAAAATATCCTCATTCTAGCCTTCCAATAGGCATAGTTGGACCCATCAAATAAGGTAGTCATGAGACGAAAGTCCTCTCATTGTTAGACATCATTCTAAAGCTCTCACGGATCAAACTCTAGACGAATAAGTCCTTAAAAAGCAACCTTGTAACATCCTAGATTTTCACTGTTTTGGATTTCCAAAAATCCTCGAAATTTTTTAATAATTAACTTATATTATCACTTACTGACCATTAGCACTCAACGTTAGCTTATACATGAGTGGTCCAGTCTGGTCACGATCAGACCGTGTGCAGGCCATCAAGTCAGATGATTGGTTTGTACTCGGCGACAACTTGTGCATGCCGTGCAGCAGCCGAGGAAGGTCAGAAAAATCTAAAAATTTGGGAAAACATAGATCTCACTGGGCTTATGGTCCATTGCGGACCACGGACCCAGTGGACACTCAGAAATAAACTATTCAGGCCATCCCAACGGCACTTGCCAAATGTAACCCACCAATGCCAGAATTGGAATCTGGCACTGGTAAATAAAACTGAGATTTCAGGCATTTCAGCCGTCGGATTTCTTCCAAATTTACGGTAAAGGTTTAATGTATTTTTCTACGCCCGTCCGCCAAATCTGGGACCCGATCGTGGAACGGTGACCGTTGATCACGAATCGGACCCGTGCGATCAAACCCCATATTCGATCGTTCCCAAATTTTGCATGGCCCTTCATCGGCCATGGAGCACCTATCCTATAAGTTTTAGGGCCAGAGGGCCACCAGAACCACTCTAATTACCAGAATGGACCCCACAGGGCCATTTAAAGAATCGAAACTGTACGCTCAAACCCCATATCCGTTCATCCGTTTGTTCCCAAACTTTGCATGACCCCTCATCGGGCCATGAGACACCTACACACCGAATTTGGTGGCCGGAGGGGTGATAGGGCCGCCCCAAAGCAAAAGGGGCCCCCATAGGGCCCTTGTGGGCATTTGAGGAAACTTGAGGCCAAAGGGCCCAAACCTAGGAAATAAACCCTAGCTCTCTCATAACTCCCTCTTTTCCTACAACCACCAAGGAGTAAAGAGAGAGCAAGAGAGTAAAGAGAGAAGAGGGTGAGAGTGAAGAAGAGGTGGACCCTAGATCGAGGTGGGGGCCCGAGGAAACCGATCTTGCATCTCACTACCTTTTCTCCAAGAAGAAAACCCTCCTCCGCTACCGCCATTTCATTCCGTTGATCGCCTATGTAAGATCCATCACCCCTTTTTCTTGAAAACTTTGTGATGAGAAGGGGTTTACATGGGATTCTAACATGCAAATGGTTGCTTTAGGGATTCCGGCCAACCGACCTCAATGCGCTCATTTCTAGGTCGCTTTCCAAGTCTCCAACGATCCATAGGTGCGGACTATTACCCCTAGGTGGCCTAGCACCAATTATAGTATAAGCTTAATGATTTTGTTTGTTTGGGATGTTGTATTGAAAAATCTTGAGGAGACCTAGGAATTGTATGTTTGTTGGAATTGCATGGAATTTCATGATTAGTTCTCATTTGATGATTGACCTTGCCTCTCACATGATTTGGTACATGGATGATTACATACTCATATTTTGTTTGATTTCTCTCATATGGTGTTGTTTCATAACATGTATGATTCGTTCTCTTGTGTGATTGATTCTTTGAGATGTAGGAATTTCTTAGCTTCCCACAAACCCACATAATACACATGCACTTGTCTCATGATAATGTTAGCATTGATTGTTAGAAGTATCCGATTCATACGTTGAGATGCATGAGAACATGATATTGTTATGTTAGTTGATAACTTGGATTCTTGACATGTTATGAATCATCACCCAACCCTTGGGTTGGTCAGGAATACGAGGATAGTGAAGGCGGTCCCGTTGGTAGGACCGTCCTAAGGCTAAACCCATGGATTTGGGCGAGTGCGTGTGGGCGACAGTAGTTAGACTACATGAGTCGCTTGTACCCGATGCCGTTCCGCCATGTGCTTGCCTGAACTCATGCGGTCTAGTCTACTGGCTGACCAACCTTGTTTTGTTAACACTGTTTGCTCACACATGTATGGAATCTGGACCACCCTACTACCGTTGTAGCCCATCGATAATGAATTGAATATCGATCCAGTCTCGTGAGCCGGGCATGGTGGAATGGGACACTGTGTCCGAGCTGTTGGCCTACACTGGGGTGACGTGCCTCCCCGTAGTGACCGCAAACGATCCCTTTCTCTCGGCACTCCCCATGTGCTTGAAGTCGGGGATGAGGAACTCGACGGGATCGCGGGGTGTTGGCCTCACACGTTGGGGGGCCTTGGCCTCGCAACTAGTTCAGGGCATTTGATACGTGGAGTGTATCAATTCCCCAACCTGCTGTATGAACGGACTTAACTAAGAACTCGGTTAACACGATCACATTGCATTGCACTAGTTAAGGTGGCGACTCGGCAGTCGAGGTTGCTCTGAGGGAGTGTTGGTCATACGCGATCGTTAGATGGAGTCGCTCGAGGGATTGTTGTGGCGAGGCATGCATCATGCCATCTATCACGCATACGCATTAATAAGATTATTTCAATGTTTATGAATTATTGCTTTTCATTAAATTCATATTATAACTGATGCTTGTTACAACTTAAGATTAATAGCACCCACTGAGTTGATCACTCACTCCCACTCTGGGACGGTGTTTTAAAACACCACCAGACTCGCCCATAGATACAGGTGATGCAGATTTGGAGGAGCCTAGCGACGCGAGCCTCGAGGAGGAGGACGAGTCCTCCTACTTCCAGCTTATTAGTGGGTCTTCTTTGGATCAGTAGATGGATAGTTGAATCGCTGAGTAGTGCACTCAGCTCATTTTTTTGGACATACTATTTTCTTGTGTGATTTTGTTGGGCAACGCCATGGGCGACCCATTTATATTATTTTGGACCTGTATATATACTTGATCTCTTTCATTTCAGTAGATATGTGTGGTTATGCTTCATGTTCCAGGAAATTCCAGGCTGCGCATTTAAATCTGATTAAACGCATACTAATGGAAATCGGCTATAAGTAATACCCGGGAACTCGGGAGTCGAGTGTATGCACGACCTCCGATTTCCAGGGCGTTACAAACCTGCTCTGATACCGATTGAAATTGCGCAATTATTGAAAACTAGTACCGTGATGCGGAAGCTTAGAATTGTGGCTAAGTCCTATGGAGGACCGGGGGGTTGAATAGGACCACTTAAAATTATTTACCAATTAATTCAATTAAGTGAGTCCTAGAACATAGACTATAAAGATACAACTACATGTGCAAAGAATCTATGGTGTGAGATAGGAATATCAAGTGTGTGCACTAAATTAAACACCTAGCACACAATCTATTCATGCATCTATAATAAATAAATTGGACACAAGCATAAATAGAATTGCATACACATCATCAATCGCAAACACAAGGATATAGAGTGGTTTGGCTAAGTCCCTACTCCACCCCCAGATGACGAATTCAAACTCTCAATGGTTTTCTATAGGTTCACCACTAACCTCTATGGTCCTACACAAGGACCTACGTACATTTCCGTCAGAGGTTCACACAGAGACTTACAAAGGTTTTCTATAGGCTCACTAATAACCTTTACATACACACCCGATGGTGGCTCACACAGAGACTAAGAAAAGCTTTCTATACGCTCACCAATAACATTTACGTACACCTGCCGGTGGTTCACATAGAGACTTAGTTGAGTTTGAGTTTTAAACTCTATACTCAAATCTACACTAGTCTTGAGTATACAATGGACTCAAAATAAACTCTTACTAGTTAGATGAGCCCCGTTGATAGCGCCTTGTCTTGAGATACTTGATCAATCTTGATGCGGCTTCTTTTTAGCTCCACCGATCTTTGAGGGGATCTTCTTCAGCTCCTATGATTGGCTATCTTGCAATGATGTACCTATGAGGATCCTAAGATAATGGGATGGTGGTGTAAGTTCCTACAACTAACGAGATGGTTTCAAATAAGTATTCACTTAGATGGGCATTCTAGAGGATGATTAGACAAATTATTTACCTATAGGATTAGTGTCTAACCTCTAGAGAATGCAAGAGAACAAGTATATCTTCAAATGGAGCTTGGAATGCTCATTAGAGTGATGAATCACAAGGAAGGTGATACGAATCTCTTTGGTTTAGAGTCTAGAAGTATAGGATATGAGTTGTATGCATAGAACCTCTAAAACCACAAAAAAACCATCTCATTTGCAAAGGTTCGAGTGCCAAATTTATAGAGAAAATGCTCTAATGGATCTTTAATGGCTAACAGTCTATTTGATCGACACGAATCAATATTGTCGATTGGAGTTTCGATTCAATTGAAAAACTCTTGATTCAATCGACAAAGCTCTGATTTCTTCTATTTTGGTTTCCAACCATCAGAAGCTCTATACCTCTTACAAGCCTATGTTCTTTTTATAGACTAAGGCTTGAGATGACGAAGCAATGTTTACTTATTTGAAATGTATTATTTAAAGGTAGGTTGTTTTGGAACTTAAGGGTCTTTAGGGCTAGTTTTACCAAAGCACTTCAATTTACATGCGTTTTTAAGCCTTGATGCTGCCAAATCTTCAAGTCTTCGGTTGTCTTTGTCTTTCAATGGGGCTCAACTGACTCCAGATGCATAGACTCATGTTATTGACAAACTGAGGCACTAATAGAAACCGCTTCAAAGCATAAGACATTTTTTTTGAGGTTGTCGACATACGTCATGTCTACATCATAGAAAAGAATCATATCGTCCACTTATTGTAGGTGACTAACTTGCACTCTTGCCTTCGCCACTTTGAAGCTGCTAATTGAGTCATTATCTCGGCTTAATAAGCATCATGCTGAAAGCTTCCCCAATGACGACAAAGTGATATGAAGATAAAGGGCCGCCTTGCCTATTATTGTGGGATGCCTTAAAGAAATCAAAAGGCGATCCATTGATGAGGATTGAAAATGAAGGAGATTCAATGCATTCTTGATTCCAACTTCTCCACCTTGGGCCACAACCAAGTCTCTGAAGCATATAATCTAAAAATTTCCAGTTTACGTGATTATAGGCTTTCTTTATATTGACCTTGCAAACTAACCACTCTCCCCTTCCCTGTGCCTTGAGTCAATACATTCATGAGCTATGAGGGCGATCCAGTCATGTGAGTAAAGGAATCTATCAAGCCTCAAGAGGATAGCTTCTGACTGGTTGTTAGACCAAGTGAATCTGGCATCCCCAAGAGGAAGATTGATTAAATCATGAGAAGCAACCCAATCCAAAAATTTATGCATACTACTGGTTACCCCGCCCCCGTTGGATTTTTCGAAAGAGAAATGCATGATGTTGAAGCAACCTCCAATGCACCAAGGGATATCCCATCGTCGCCTTACTGATGAGAGCTCAGCCCACAATTTGGACATTGTTAAAGGTGACATGTTTCAGTTCCAATCCGAATTTTGGTAGAGAGGTCGGCTCTAGTTGGAACTTGGTGCTTTTTTTATTGCAATCATACCAAAAGTGGAGGAGCCGATATCTTAAAAAAAAAAAAAAAAAAAAGTAGAAGCCAAGGGCTTGCGAGATTTTAGACCCATAAGTTTTATAAGGGCCACGGATATAAATATCGGTATCGTATCGGTCGATACAACCGTATCGTATCCGTATCGGCACGAACTGATACGCGATACGAGATGATATTGATCCGATACGAAAGCCTAATTTTGATTATTATTATTTTCAAAATTTCACACATCTTCTTATTTTTTTCATTAAACCATGGAAAAAGCTTAAAAACTTATTTTAGGCTAGATCTAGACTTATTTTGGGATCAAAACAAATGATTTGAATGGGATTCGACAAATCAAAGCGAAGTGGACAATTATGGGAAAAATCAGAAAGAAGGGTAAACCTTCACTTTCTTTTTTATATTTTCATCTTCTTTTTGTTATATTCAATGTGATGGGCCATTGTTCACCAAATCTTGCTTGATTTGTGTTTAATTAGGGCCCATTTAGTTGACCTTCAACAAGTCAAATCGACAAACAACATTCTCATCAAAGAATGGTCTGATACACCATTGCATACATGGTTAAAATACAAAAAAGAAGAAGATAGATTCTTGAATATCTCATTGTTTCCTCTAATTTTCTAATGTTTTTCCATATTATTTTGCTTTTAAAAAAATCTGACTGATTTGGGCTGATACGACCCCGATACTAATATGCGACGCCGTATCGTATCATTTTTCCACTAGGCTGATACGCCGACTGATACCGACATTCATAGCCATGAGAAGGTCTCCCTACAAAATACTTGCCAAAATCTTAGCCTCAAGATTTCAAGCGGTGCTAGGTCATGTTTACTCCAAACCTCAAGGGCGCATTTGTGGTGGGAAGACAAATTTTGGATAATACTCTAATTGCTGGTGAGTGCTTGAATTCACAGTACTGGGAGAGGAAAATGGTATCATCTGTCAGTTAGATATTGAGAAGGCTTACAATCATGGGAGTTGGAGCTTCTTGGATTATATATTGGGGAGGATGGACTACAATCAGGAATGGAGAAGCTAGGTTCAAGAATGTGTGCGATCGGCTAGATTTCCCCCTTTTCCAATAGCTCCCCCAAGGGATTCTTCTAGGCTTCGCGAGGTCTAAGGTAGTGTGATCCTTTATCCCTCTTTCCTTTTGTAATGGTGGTGGAAGCTTTTAGTAAGATGTTGGGAGGGGCCAGTCGGTAGGGTTGATCAATGGCTTTAATGTAGAGAATGCTAACTTCAATATTTCACACCTCCAGTTTGTTGACGATATGATTCTTTTCTTTGTCGTAGACACTGAGAAGGTGAATAATCTTATGAAGATTGTGAGGGGTTTTGAGGTTATGTTGGTATTAAAAGTTAACATTCTCAAGAGTGAGATAATGGGTATCCGTACATCTAAATAAGAAGTGGAAAGGTTGACGGAGGTCTTCGAGTGTCGTGCTAGGTCTCTTTCTTCGTCTTATCGTGGGCTTCCCTTATGCATTGGCAAGTTGGCTAAACACGTGGGACAAGTTAATTGAGATGTTGGAGAGGAAATAACCAAGGTGAAAGAGTCGTTATCTTTCTCTGGGGGGGAAGACTTATGCTAATTAAGGCAGCTTCTTTGAACCCACCAATCTATTTTATGTCATTGTTCAAATGCTTGAAGGAGGTGGTGGAGAGATTGGGTAGATTGAGGCGAGATTTCCTATTGTAAGACACTGACATCAAGACAAAATTTCACCTACTTGGCGAGACGAGGTGTGTAAACCGTACAGGGAAGGGGGTGTAGGGATAAACAAGTTGGAGCTAATGAACCTAGCTTGAAGTTGCTTTGGTGGTTTGGGGTGGAAGAAGGGAGGTTGTGGAGGGAGGTAGTTGCTTGTAAATGTGGGGTCTAAGGAGGGTGGTGGGTGAAGGATTCATCTTTATATAGAGCCTTCGGGGTTGGAAAGCAGTTCGTAGAGTGGCGATTATGTTCATGGAGCAGATTAGGTTCTCTTGTGGCGACAGGCAAAAGATTTGATTCTGGCAAAATTTGTGGGTTGGCGAGAGGTCCCTTTAGGAGGAGTTTCTATCGATTGCTTTTCTAGCATCGGATCGGATGCCTTTGTTGCGAGATGCTTTTCCGTTTCTAGTGGTTCCGTTGTGTGGTCTCCCCCTTGTAGAAGGAACATGTCGGTTGAGGAGGTGGAGATATTCTCTCATCTCTTGGAGCAGCTCCTCTAAGTTAAACCAGCGTTGGGCAGGAAGGATTTGATGGTGTGACCCTTGGTCAAATCTGACAAGTTCTCCATGCCATCCTTCTATAGGTTGATCATTGATCTTCGGGTGGGAGGTGCGCAATCACAACTCATATGTGGTCCTATGGTGTACCTCAAAAGGTGGCAGCCTTTGCTTGGTTAGTTGGATAGAAAAGGGTGCTCACTATTGAAAGCCTGCAAAAGAGGTTGATTGCCATCCTTAATTGTTGTATCATGTGCATGATGGATGCGGAGACAATGAACCAGTTGTTCATCCATTGCATGTTCACTCACAAGGTGTGGGACAGGTTCCTCTTTATGACCCCTCGGGTGATGTCATGGTCTATTGAAGAGCTTTTCCTTGTGTGGCATGGGGGAGGTGCTGTGAGTGAAGGAAAGGTGGTGTGGAGGTTAGTTTTGTTAGCAGGCCTTTTGGTGTTATGTGGGGAAAGGAACAACCAGTCCTTTTGGGATAAGAGTGGTTCTTTACGAGTTATGGGGGGAAAAGGAACATCCGGTCCTTCTGAGATAAGATGTTCAGAAGTGGTTGTGCTCGGCAGGGGTCAATTAGATGTTGTTCCATGGGTCAATTGTATTGAAGCCTCCGACCATAGTGATTGGTCTGTGATGGCTGGGTTGTTTTATGGCTATTCGCCATATGGTTCTTAATAAAAGTTCTTTACCTTTAAAAAAAAAAAAAAAGAGTAGAAATTTGCCATTTCTTGTCTCTTAACTATGTGGTACATTAGTTACTTTTTGCATATTAGTGAATAGGATTCTCAAAGTGCTGGTTATTTGCTTTCTTTCTGACATTATTTTTTGTATTCTTTTTTGGGTCCTCATCAGATTCCTATTTTGTGCTTTTGTTGCAGGTTCTTGCATTGCCCTTGCCACATAGACCTTTATTTCCTGGTTTCTACATGCCAATCTATGTGAAGGTATGCATTGCATCACACGCTTGAGTTTGATATTCACTTTGCCCCTCAAAACCACCCTTTTTAGTTGTTTTTACTAGAACTATTTTTGGTTTACTAACTTCTACATTTGTTTACAATCACGACAATGTTCGCTATTCACATGCCATGTCTTCTCAAAATATCAAGAAAATATTTCCCTCATTGGTAGGCACGGAAATGAATATCGATTTCAGAGTGTCACTCAGCTAGAGATGGAACCTATAGACTAGTTGTGCCTCGTTTGTAATCAACTGACACCATTGGAATTGGTGAAGGTGCACTTTTCAAGGGAAGTCTCATTTCATTCTCCACTGATACTGAGTAGACTTGGTATTGGATGATGTTTAAAACTGTGTTTGTAAAACCATATGCCATTTTGGTTTACTGATCTTTACGAAACTCTACATATGTGGATTTTGACTCCTCATTTATTAATATACGCTCCTTTTTTATTATTATTATTTTTATTATTTTTTATTTTTATAATGCAACTTCTACTTTTCTTATCCTTCCCCCTGTAATGAGTAGTGTCTAAGGAATGCCATTACCGATATCTCTTGAGCTTCAGTTCAGGGGAGAAAAAAAACTCTTGACCTATATTGTTACCCATGCCATATCGAAGGATAATTCAATTGAAATGTTCTCACAGCGGTTATTATTTATTTATTTTACTTTTTATCAGCCATCTCACAGAAGGGTTTGAGTTCTCTTGCAGGATCCTAAATTGCTAGCAGCTTTAGTAGAAAATCGTAAAAGACAAGCTCCATATGCGGGTGCATTCCTTCTGAAAGACGAGCCGGGAACTGATCCTAGTCTTGCAGCTGGTTCGGAAACAGAGAAAAACATATATGATCTCAAGGGAAAAGAATTATTCAACCGTCTCCATGAAGTTGGTACCTTGGCACAGGTATCTCTATTTCAGCACAAAGGTTGAATGGTCTTGTAGTTCAGTGTATCAGAAGCATAGAATATGCGAATGAAATGTCTTTTGGATGATCATTTTCCATAAGATTCATTTTATTGTTAATTTGGGCGAATCAGATAACCAGTATACAAGGGGATCAGGTCGTTCTTATTGGCCATCGGCGATTACGAATAACAGAGATGGTATGTTTTTTTTTTTTTTTTTTTTGGATAATTACAGGCCTATTAGATTAATTTGCTTGATTTTTCAACAAATTACATCTTCCCTAACAAAACCTACTTTTGTTCAGGTTGGCGAGGATCCCCTTACCGTGAAAGTTGATCATCTCAAGGTATGTTATTTCTGTCCTGTTTTCTTGCCGATTATCCATATTTCTGTTGTTTTTAATAAGATGTAATGGCATGCAAGCATTTGCATGCATTCTATGTAAGGTTTTGAAATTAGTGTATCAAGTATTATATCAATCACCACTGATATGGCTCCTTATCACCCCTGTATCTGGCTGTTTCAGGCCGATACCAACTGTATCATTCATGTGCAATACCAGTACTTGTTGGGCAATACTTACTGGTTTTTAGTGTATTCTTTAAACCTTGATTCTATATTCATGAAATTAGAGCAGTTTTTGGAGGATGGATGTTGCATGCATGGCAATGCCGTTGTACTAGCTGAGTTGAAAGTTTCCATTGCTTGGCATGGTATTAGACTATTAGTATGTGTTTTCTGTGATATTTCACTAGCATTTGCGTTGATAGTTAGTTTGTATTAGTTGCTCCCCCCCCCGCCCCCCAATTGGGAAGATCACATATTTTAGACACTGTTGTTTTCTAAATTTATCTTCAACTTTTGTTCACTGTCAGCATGTCATATCGTCCTTCAATGGTTATTTTCACATTGATCAGGATTTTTTCTTTCAATCCAGTTGATGACTTCATTCCAAAGTTGGCTAGTTTTTTACTGGAGGCTCTGAGCTACCATCTAAATGAAAGAAATACAAGACTTTCTTCTCAAAAGAAGAAGAAGAACACAATTCATTTTCCCCCCTTCTCTGTATAATGAGACCTAGACAATGTACACTAAGTTGTTTCAAATGTACTTGAACTGAGAAATCACATGCATCATTTTAATTTTATTGGCTTCTTAAGGCTATTGATACATATTTTTAGTACTCATAATTGAATATTTGTATCAACCTTTACTCGGCATGTTTTGCAGGATAAACCATATAATAAGGATGATGATGTCATAAAGGCTACCTCCTTTGAAGTTATATCAACCTTGAGAGATGTTTTGAAGACGAGTTCCCTTTGGAGAGATCACGTTCAAACATATACTCAGGTGCACTAGTTCTCTTCAAATAGTCAGGTTAAAACTTCTGTTTGTTTGATGCAGTGACATGCTTTTGGGGTCCGTTTGGATGCACTCTTGAAATGGGCTTTTGATGCCTAAATGCAGTTTTAACTTTTAAGCCAATGCAGTTCGTGTTGTTCATTTCAATGACCTTTCTCAAATCCCGTCCGATTGCCACTCGTCAAAATAGGGGCACTAAAAAGCCCATTTTCTGAAAACCAAGCGGAATGATTTTTGATGAGTCAACTGATTTATTTTTTTGAAAGGTAACACTACCAGGGATTGAACCCTGGATCACACACACACAGATCACTCCCGTCCGATTAGCTCATCCAACTGATTTTGTTAATACCGCAGTTTCAGGAAAACCCCGTTTGGAAGTTGTATCCAAACGGCCTCTTAACCCAGCCCATGTGAGATCTAGTTTCATGCCCGAGGCCTTTCATGTTTAACTCTGATTATTTTCCTGCCATGCATTTGGCTGGTGCTGTTGATTTCTTTTACTTTCTGCGCAGTTTATTCTGATCTCAAATGGGCAAATATTCCATAAACCAAAATGCTGACCTAATTTTCAGCTGTTTATCGGCACTTGAATTCTGAGGAGATTTTCAATTTTTGGATACATTTGGAGTATTTTTCAGATAATTAAATAATCAGAAACAAAATGATTAAGGAAAGGAGAAATAAATAAGGGAAGAAAAGAAATAAGAGGTAAAAGATAAATGAAATAAAAGAGTTATTGTTTTCATGAGTTCATCGCTGAAATATATTTTTGGTTATGAAGTTAGACTGAGAATATGCAATATTTTCCAATTTTCTAATATATTGCATAAAATTCTTGATATTTTGAAATTATCACAGTTATTTATTACTACGCGACTTAATACCCAGTCCAAAGCTCCTTTTTTCCTACTTGGCACCTCCCTCTAGCCAGTGCTCCTTTCCATTTATCTTCTGTTTTTCTGTCCACCTGCTAATGTTTGTGACGTTGGTTAACTAACTGGATCCTTCTGCATTGTTTGTCTTGCAATTTCACTAAATGAGTTTGCTAAGCCTACACACGTGGAATAAAGCATTACACGCCAAACTTGTGCCGTCATGGTTTTATAGGTCGGAGATCCAATCCATCCATCAGAATGGCACCACTATATTGATTCCCTACCTCAAGAGTCAGGTTGATCCACTGCTCTGGTGGGCTACAGTCTGCAAAACAAATGTATGGCTTTGAAAAACTTGGCTGAAGTTTTCTAATCCTTCCTCCAGTTCCAGTACCGGGGCCCACTTGCTCGTTGGACCAGATTTTAGTTTTGGGAACATATGTAAAAGGTCAGACCAATATGATGGATGTTTTAGATCTCGCACGTATGTGCCATGCTGTCATGTGGGGCTTGTGCATGAACTTCATTGCACTAAGCAAAGCTCTTCACTAAATTCTTTTGCACAAGTAGATTTGCTTTCTGTGATTTCTCTTTTATGTTGATATTCAGTTGGACTGTGGACTTTTTGTTTGAAAATCAAGACATAGAAATGCCATTTTGTATAAACTGTCCTGATGAAAATATTATAATAGTGGTAGTGCACCTTGGACTTGATCAGTTGGGAGCAGATTAAGTTACAAGTTGGTTCTAAGTGGAGTACTCAAGGAATTCAATATCATATATCGATTAAAAGAAAAGAAAAAAAAAAGATTAAGTGCATATACTCTTTAATAAATGTACAATTGTTGAACTTTGCTGTACATGAAAAAACTGGCTTTATACTCAAGTACATACAATCTGATATCGTACTATTGATAATTGCAGCATATAGGTGATTTCAACTTTCCAAGGTTAGCAGATTTCGGAGCAGCTATATCAGGGGCAAACAAGTTGCAATGCCAGCAAGTGCTTGAAGAACTCGATGTAAGATGCATGCATATTTTATAGCGTTATTGTTATGTTTCATGGGTTGAAACAAATCAATGATTTGATTGAACACTCACAGAGATAAGTTAATGGGCGAGACCTGATAATCCATTCACACGTTTCTACCACCGTCCAGGGACAGTGCGAGATGTGTGCACTTGCACTGACTCTCAGTGCATACTGCATACTGGGCACACAATCTTCTCCCCAATTTCATGTACTGACTAGCATATCTACTGCACAATAAATTGATACCGAAATGGGATTGACCCACTCACAAGGAATCACATTGATAATCCATTCAGGTATACAAGCGCTTAAAGCTGACCTTAGAATTGGTAAAGAAAGAGATGGAGATCAGCAAGATACAGGTAGTTCTTGCCCCAAGTCATTTTTTTATTGTATTTCTACATTTAGCGCTCTATTTTCTGGTGATGATTGATGAAGGATCAGTTGATGCCTGATCCATCTCACCTTTTTCTGGGCTGTGTACTAGGAATCAATAGCAAAAGCAATTGAAGAAAAGATAAGCGGTGAGCAGCGGCGTTACCTGTTGAATGAGCAGCTTAAAGCAATTAAGAAGGTTGGATGATCTGTGTAACTCATAATTCGGAACTTTCAAAGTACTTATTTCAATTTTCTTTTCAATCAGCTGCATGCTATTGGTCTGTGGTCATAACTTCTTTAGAAGAATATCTTGGAGAATAAAATGCTCATCATTTGTAAAAGTAACTTTGGGAAAGGTTTTTCGCAGCTGTTTTTCCAATGAGACATTAATCATTCCTGTTTTTAATGTTTTCTTTAAGTCCTAAACAGTTCATGCATTATATGTGAGTAATTAGTGAATTATTCAATATTTTACGAATTATGCAAAAAACTTATATAGAAAATTTATCGAATTGCAATCTTTTCAATAAGTTGAAAATTTTGTAACCATGGGGGGAACTGAACTGCAAGTTCATTTGGTTGGATGGTTTGCTTCATCAGTATTCTACCCTTGCAGGGATTTAACTTCATTTGTCTTGACCCAGGAGCTCGGTTTGGAAACGGATGACAAAACAGCCCTTTCAGGTTTGTGCTAGAGAACCTTTACTCTTTAGTCGGAAAACAACTCAACTATCCAAAAGATGGTTTTATACATGTTCAGATGGTTGCTGCTGGTCCTCAATCTCTATTCTTCCTCTCTTGCAGCAAAGTTTAGGGAGAGGCTTGAACCAAACAAGGAGAGATGCCCACCCCATGTTTTGCAAGTTATAGAAGAAGAGCTCACAAAGCTGCAGCTACTAGAGGCCAGTTCCAGCGAGTTCAATGTCACACGTAACTATCTCGATTGGCTGACCGCACTGCCTTGGGGAAACTACAGGTTTTTCATCCATTAGTTTTTGCTTCTATGCTTTCTTCTTCCTGCAAAGGAAAATTGTTTCGGTTCTATCAGCATACCGTGCTCATTTTCTGGTACTAAGACCATCGAAAATTTCTTTTAACTGAAAACAAAATATTTGTATAAGAGTAAGAGAGATGCTATTACGCCGCATGCGCATAAAGTTCCGTTTGGTGCCATGCTCCACTTCATGCACGGCAAAGATGAATGGTGATCAGGATCTGTGGGCCACCAGGTGGATTGCCATAGCCCAAAAACATATTGACCAGACAACTCTGACCATACTGTGGTTGTCAGTTTTCCCTGTTAAATGTGTGCATTACTCCTTTTTAGTTAACCATTGCCTGTTCTTGAAGGTACTGATTATTGTAAGGTTACCAAAATCTTGCCTTTTGGGCCGTAGCCCATCAGACCAAATCAACCATAATGATCACCATGAAGGTTTAAGCAAGTGCAATGTGTGAGGTATATGTGTTCGAGAACACACTTCATGGGACTCCATTAGGGCCTGTTTGGACAGACTGCTGACTGCTGACTGTGGGAGGGTACCACAGCCAGATAAGTTTCTGAAATCTTGTCAATTTGCCTACTAAATCATCGGGTGGGTCCCAAACCATCGATTGTGGGTGGGATCCAAATGGGCTTCAAAATCAGTGTATTGTCTCCGAACCCTGATTGTGACAGTGTGTCCAAACGGGCCCTTAAGTGCTCCTGTTATGGTAACTTTTTCTCAAGAGCAAAGTTAAGTTGATGGAAAAATTCAAGTCGTGCTTTGGGAAGTTGTGCTATTCACTTCAACTCCCAAATCAAGATTTTATTTGTTGGCCCATTTTCTAAGCCAATAGAGAAAGGTAAGAGTAAGCTGTTGTACTGTACAAATCAAGAGATTCACTTCATATTGTAAGTTCTAGCAAACTGTGCTGGTATTTATTTGCTAACACTAGGTAAGAGTAAGCTGTAGTACTGTACAAATCAAGAGATGCACTTCATAGTATTGGTTCTAGCAACCCGTGCTGGTATTTATTTTCTAATACTATTGGAGTGTCTGATTTTATTATTATTATTATTTTTTTTTTTGAAAGATAGTGTCTGAAACAGTGTTGGGTGACTTACTCTGTTGAGAATATGTACAGGGTTAAGTTACCACGGATTGGTCAAAACTCAAAAGTTAATACAGCATTTTATTTTACTGTGATTTCTTGTGCCATGTTAGTGATTTTCTTTTAGCAGTTATGGGGTTGGTTATGATATTGTCATGTGGTTACCGCACTGTTCTAACACTACGAGGTAGAAACAGTTTTTAGATCTGTAGATGCCATTTCAACTGTTTTTTCATTAGTTTTTCAAATAGGCTCTAGTGTTCTTAACCTTGTATCTTGATTCTTAACTGCCCCTGCCCCCACCTAGTTTCTTCCTTTGAAATTTGTTCCTACAAAAAATGTCTGAATTCAAACTCAACTCATTTGTTTCATTGTATTGAGCTTACCTGAGTGTCCTGTGCTTGACCCCATGCACCGATAGAATGTTCTCGAGCATTGGTTCCTAATCCTTGTACTTCTAAATTGTAATATTCCGATAGCATTTTTTTTTTTTAAAACATTCTGTGCTCATTTTTCGCTACTTCCATCGAAAATGCAGTGACGAGAACTTTGATGTCCATCGTGCTCAAATAATACTAGATGAAGACCATTACGGTTTATCTGATGTTAAGGAGAGGATATTAGAATTTATAGCTGTTGGAAAACTCAGAGGAACTTCACAAGGTCAGTATGATCCGTTTTTTCGATGATTAGTGATTCCTTTGTTGATAAAGTTATATGCTTTGTAAATAGTTAAATTTGTTGCGTTTCTCTATTGTTTTACAAACTAATCGTGTGGCGTTTTACCAATTGCAGGCAAGATCATTTGTCTTTCGGGGCCTCCTGGAGTGGGTAAAACAAGCATCGGTCGTTCAATCGCACGTGCCTTGAATCGGAAGTTCTATCGATTTTCTGTAGGAGGCTTGGCTGACGTTGCTGAAATCAAGGTACTGCAAATGCCTTACTGAGGCTATTGATTGCAGATGAGCCTATCACAAACAAAAATGTTATTTGGGATAATCCATTTGAATAGAATTCAGTCGTTTGCATCTCTAACTTTTCAAAAATATATCCAGGGGCATCGTCGGACCTATATTGGTGCTATGCCGGGAAAAATGGTCCAATGCCTCAAAAATGTGGGAACAGCTAACCCTCTTGTTCTAATTGATGAGATTGACAAGGTATTTACTTATTCATGTTTTTTTTTTTTTCCTTTGTTGGCTACTTTTTATTAGGATTACATAACAAATAATTATGTAGGATCAGTTCAATCACCCATTTTCTCTGCTGATACTGTATGTTACAGTTAGGAAGGGGGCACGCTGGTGATCCAGCTAGTGCTTTGTTGGAGCTTCTCGATCCTGAGCAAAATGCAAATTTTCTCGACCACTATCTTGATGTTCCTATTGATGTATCCAAGGTATGAACCCACAGAAAATTATTGCAATTTTATCTGTGCAATAATTTGGCTCCATTTCTGTTGCTTGTGTTTAAACTTTATAGCACTTTACTCACATGAAGTAGAAAACATGTGCAGCACATGGTATGCACATTAGATAGTCTGGATAGCCATTTAATAAACAAAAAACATGCTTAAATGTTCATCTTTAATTCAAACCACCATGCTGTTTATTTCTGTTTTAATCCATGATGAGGTGAATGGATACTAGAGCACTGAGTAATTCCATCTCCTACATTCATGCTGTTATTTCTTTTTCATGTAGCTATTGCTAACTATTTTGGTATGCTACAAAATCCTTCATGTTTTTCTTTATCCTTTTTCTCACTCTCTCAGTTTATCATACTAATGGTAGTTTTATTTCAACTCAGTGGTTATTTATTCAATGGAAGTAAACCTGGATGTAACATGTCAGGTGGTAAAGGAGGGTTGATGTTAGGTGGGCTACTGGTTGTCAGACTTTTGACAAGCAGTCATTAGAGTTCTTGTTTAATCTTGATTGTTGAAATGAGATTCATTAAGGCATAGCTGGGACATAGATATGATGATGATGATGATCGTAATTACCACCACCACCATCAGATAATCATAGATACTCTCAACTACAACCAATAGATTGTTCGTCTACTTCTGTCATATACCCTGACAGCTCTTCTTTCTCTGGTTTCATTACAGGTTCTTTTTGTTTGCACGGCAAATGTAGTGGAGATGATACCTAATCCTCTCTTGGATAGAATGGAGATAATTACCCTTGCAGGTTATATCACCGACGAGAAGATGCATATTGCTAGGGACTATTTGGAGAAGACAACACGGGAAGCATGTGGCATCAAGCCTGAACAGGCACAACTCCTTTGATTGAACAATAATCATTTTTTTTTTTTGTTATTTAAAAAAAAAAAAAAAAAAAAAAAAAAAAAAAAAAAAAAAAAAAAAAAAAAAAAAACTTTTGATTCCATAGTGGCATGTGGCTTGGGTTGTTGCTTAGGCACTGAGTTGAGTTCGATTGGCTCAGCTTGCTGCTTTGTTGGTTGTCAGTAGATCGGTTCTTTTAAGATGGTCCGTAATGCTGGCGATCAAATGGCTTAGTGGTCCCAAGCTGAATCGTGAAGATATGGGTTATTCTAAAGAGAAATGATCTCATACAGGCATTGTAATTTGTATGTGAACCTTCACATTCATCATCATCTTTCCTGCTAATGTGACATATGTAAGACATCTGAGTAAGTGCCAAAAAAGGGCCACACCATGTAGATTAGCTTCCATGAAATCAGGCCAATCCACTGATTAGGTGGTCCACACCTGTCTGTTGAGTCAGATCATTGCCTCCCATTGATTTCAATGGTATGGCCCACTCAGTGATTCGGTGAGTGGACCAGCCTGATTCACCTTGCCACAGGCGATCTTCATGGGCCCACCATTTGCATGGGTAGTATATCCTCTGCACGTGTCACATTGACAAGAGTGACAGGGCTGTATGTATGAGAAAGTTCGTATACACTGTCGTAGTGTGATAATTTCTCTATTCTAAATTGTAAAAATGGTATCTTGGTATTCGTAATTACCAACCATAAAACTCTAAAATCTCAAAAAAATAATTTGGTCCAGGTTGAGGTGACTGATGCAGCTCTTCTTGCACTGATTGAAAGTTACTGCCGGGAAGCAGGTGTGCGGAATCTACAGAAGCACATTGAGAAGATATACCGCAAGGTTTGCCTTTTGCTATCAGGCTACTAGTTCTCAGTTGTCTTCACAGTCTTGCAGAATTTCCGTATATTCCTTTCTTACATTTGAATTTGAATTTGATCTGCATTACTGAAATATTCCTGTCAAGATTTCTATTTCTTCCGATTTTTTTTATTTTATTTTATTTTATTTATTATTTTTTTAATTTCATTCTGTCACCATCTTCGGCTGAAATTTTGGTTTCTTGGTTAAATCATCTGTACTAATATTTTTGCTGTACTTACCGAAATGGTTCAGCTGGAATATCAGTTCTTTTCTGGGTGTCATTTCAGTGGAGTAGAGAGGGAGGGAGGGAGGGAAGGCTATCTCTCCCTCCCTTGGATGGGCTATATCCCAAAATTCATAACGATTGGGCTAATTCACCTTGGATTTGAAGGATGATTTCAGGGGAAAAATGGACGATCAAAAGAACTTCTGCTGTCTTAACTCTCTGTCTTCTGTCCTGGAAAGTACTCCAATAGGATGGTAGGGTTGTCCAATCAGTGCGAAATTTGTGGTATGGCCCATCCAAGGTGGGGTGTATCTGTTGATCAGTTTATATATACAAATCAAACGCTCCCTATCCTTGTTTCGATGGGATTTGTGATCACCCTCCGATCTCAATATAATGCTTTTGATGCCTGGCAGATTGCTCTGCAACTTGTACGGCAAGGAGTACCAAATGAGCCGGCTGCAACCGTCAGTGCTCAGGGTGTGGAACCCACCGAATCCAAAGAGATATCTGTGGAACAGTCAAGCGAAGCTGTAGCCGAAGGAGAGAAGATTACGGAACCAGCAGAAGCTACCGGTCATGAACAGGCCAGTGAAACCTCCACAGAAGCTGACCAGATGCAGACAAGTCTCCCTGCAGATCAAACTCGAAGTCCGTTGGATCAACCCTCCAATTTAAAGGTATCGGATTAAAAAAACCAATACACATGGTTTTAAGACTCGGCCGAGTTGGGTGCGACTTAGACAAGTTGACTCAGATTAGACACTACATGATCTGTTTCGATACCACGAGTCACATGCCCGAGTTGGGCCAATACACCCTTGACTCGGGTGAGTCATGACTCGACTCAAGACAGAACGAGTTGATTCAAATCTCCTAGTCTAAAAACCATGCTAATACCCCATATGAAAGATTAGGATAAGCTGGCCGCATACTTGCACATATTCATTACCCCGTGTTATTTGAATCTTATTGACAGGACAATTCGGAAACTGTCAGTACCCAAGAAATGGACGATGGTACCAAAGTTGAGAAAGTTGTAATCGATCCTTTGAACCTGTCTAATTACGTTGGGAAACCAGTCTTCCATGCCGAGCGTATATATGATCAGACGCCAATAGGTGTCGTGATGGGTCTTGCATGGACTGCAATGGGCGGTTCAACACTCTACATAGAGACCACCCAAGTTGAGCAAGGGGATGGAAAAGCTGCGCTGCATGTGACTGGGCAGCTTGGAGATGTCATGAAAGAGAGTGCCCAAATCGCTCATACTGTCGCTAGAGCAATATTGCTTGAGAAAGAACCAGATAACCCGTTCTTTGCAAATTCCAAGTTACATCTCCATGTGCCAGCAGGTGCTACGCCAAAGGATGGCCCCAGTGCTGGCTGCACCATGATCACCTCAATGATGTCCCTAGCTATGAAGAAGCCCGTCAGGAAAGATCTTGCCATGACAGGGGAAGTGACTTTGACAGGACGGATTCTTCCCATTGGTGGGGTATGTAATCTATAAAACCAAACTATCTATAGTTCTTAGTTCAAAAGGAAGCTTTTACCAGCAATCCTGTTTGATTTCTAGTACAAGTTTTTTAGGTTTGGTTTAGAAGTTGGCATATTTCAAGGTGCATTTCAAGCCCCATTTAGTAGATGGCATCAATCCAAGAAACCAATGATCAGTGCACTTTAGTGATGGGTCTGGCATGTCCGATTAGTGGGCCATATCTTGGATTGGTCATTACCCCCCCCCCCCCCCAAAGAGAGAGAGAGAGAGAGAGAGGAGAGAGAGACTCGCTGTTTGAAGTTTATAACTATGCCACCCATAACCTGTTTTTGAATGATAAAAAACAATCTAAGGGTGATGGTATAGAAGGGGAAAAAAACTTATAGATCAAACAGTTAGAAACAGCGAATTGCTGGAATATTTTTCTGTTGCCACATCACTGAAGTGGTGAGTCGGTAGGTCAGTCCAGCTTCACTGATGTATTTGCCAATCTTAGAAATATACTTTTTTTAATGGGCAGTTACTCCGAATCTTTTTCCCCGACTGTCCAATGATGAGAATAGATTGGAGCCTTATGTACTTCCAATTGCTACCCCTTCAGGCTGTGGCCCGCCTGAGAAGTGGCCTGCAGATTGAGCAGTTTGGATCTTTCGCCATGTGCACCTGTCCAATGTCTAGTATGTCCCATTTTTACTAAGGAGGATTTATATAATCCTTGAACTGAGGATGCGCATGTATACCCTTGGGTTTTCAGTCTCTCTAGTAGTGGGGCATATGGACCAGTGATCCAGAACATTTGTCTGATCCCACACTCACTACATCTCTTCTGAGTCGTATATTTGTAAGCCACAATTTGATAGGTTAAGATTGTTATTCCGATGAGACTGTCGGGGCATGCATGCTTCTTTGGGCCTTACAGACCAATGGTCTGGATCAGAGAACCATGGGTCCTACTTATACCAACTTGGAACTGATTCTTTTTTTTTTTGGCATATTCATGACACGGCGATCCTCTTTTACAAATTGGTCCTTGGCGTACCAACTGCCATTTTCAACTTGATAGATTAATTTTCGCATGATTCATCCTTATATAACAGGTCAAGGAGAAGACCATTGCTGCAAGGAGGAGCGACGTGAAGACTGTCATATTCCCATCTGCAAACAGGAGAGATTTCGACGAACTCGCGGCGAATGTGAAAGAGGGTCTTGAAGTCCACTTTGTAGATGATTACAACCAGATACTCAATTTGGCCTTCAACACTGACCAAGACTCGGAGAAATAAACCATTGGATTTGCTCAGCTGCTGTGGGGCCCGAATCTTGACGCAGCTTAAAAGTTTTTTGTGGACATCGGATGCTTCATTGTCTGAGTCTCAAAAGTCCGAGTTAAGGCATCAAAGCCTTTCGGGTTTCATTCATTATTTATATCTTTTGATGCCTTTGTAAAATTCAAATCACCCCTTTGTAGCAATTGTAATGTCATTGGGAGGGGGCCACAGTTTTTTTTTCAATGGATAGAGTTATGTTATAAGCAGGCTTCATTTATTTTACAATCACAACTCCCAAGCGGTGCACACATTGGTACCAGTGATGTGGACCGTTTAAACATGGTTGAAAATTTTCAATGTGATGAGTAGTGTCATTTTGGGAACAGAAGGTATAAGGCTGCATTTTTTAAGATTTTCCAACGGGGGTATTTTCAGAATAAAATGTATGAAATAATGCAGCAATATTGCGCTAATTGTCATGGTTTATTTATTTTTTGTTTTTTGGATCTCTAATGAGGGTAAAGATAACATACCTTGCATGGTGATTGCCATATGTATGAGCTATGTGGGCCCCACAGTTGATGTGTATGCAGAATCAAAACCATGCATCTAGTGAGACTCATGGGTACCATTCATCCCAAGAATCGTATGTAACAACAACTCAGGTGGGATACAGACAGGGTGCAAGGTACAATTATGCTGACAGCTTATATATTCCCTAGTTGTGGCCCACTTAAAATTTGGTTTTGTGTTTAGTTTTGGCATGTTCCTTAATCATGGTGGGGTGCACTTGATGACTGCATTGGATGTGGCATATACACAACATAGTGGTCCCCACATTCGATTTGGAAGCTTCTTTGATGGGTAAGGGCCTTTTAATGGTAGAGATGCCTTAGAATAATTGACCTGATATCTGAATGGTGTTCTTCATTTGGTATTTTTGTATAAGTGGAGACCCTGGTTCAGTAATCCAGACCACCGTTCTAATGGTTGCCGTATAGATAAAGAATCGGGGATGCTTGATATGCAGTCACTCAAAAAATGCACACATTGCACACTCAAATGTGGCTAAATCCAAGTTCCAAAATCCGATTATGGGCAATCCTATCGAAATCATGGGAGTCATGGCAACGATGACTGACTTTGGAAGCTGACTAACTTTGAAAGCTGAACACATAGATTTACATGGACCCATTTCCTCCATCTTCTTACAGAGCGTTGCGAATAAGAAGTCCTCTTTAGTAGATTCAGTTAAGAGTTCTTTCAATAGGGTAGCCATCTAAGAGCAACCATCCACGGCTATTATGGAGAAATCCCTTACAAAGGAGAGCCGTAGTTACATTTATCTATGAAAAATCAAAATTGGGTGATATAAGGAAAGGTTATAACAATTCTTGGAATTCTTTGGTGATTGGTTGATGGGTGTTGAGATTACCATAGAATAATGTAGGGAGAAAGACTCAACTATGCTATATGCTCTCAATGGTTCTTCCCTTTTGGCTCAACTGAACTAGGCTGGGTTCGATGTTGTAGAAAATACATAGGAAGTCCATGTAGTAAGCCGAAGATCTGGGTGCGCCAGATTGCCGAGATAATAGGTACCACCGCCCGGGAAAGGTTAGTAAACTGTGTAATAGGATATCATTTCATGAGGTTTAATTATTGGTTGTGTTATAAAGACCCTTTTGGAGATGTGCTTCTATAAGATCTTTCATATCACACCATCTATATTGGAGAAGTAGCACTCTCCTCTCAATAACTTGAATAAGTCCCTCTATAAGAGAAAGGGTATGTCATTATTCATGGCTACTAAGGCTCTCAATGGAGTAGGTCAGATTCGAGATCCGATTCGCTCCGAACTTGTATGATGTGTAGTTGGATCTTAAAATAAGTATGATTAATTAAATGGACCTGATTCAGGTTCACACAAAAAAAATCTGAATTATATTCGGGTTGGATCCAGATCTTGTAGTGAGATCTGACTGGATCCTCACTATTGCATGCTTCAAGCCTTCAACCATTTTGACTTCTACATTATTGTGTTCTATGTGATTGTTCAACTTCTGCTCTTTAAACTTCAAAACTCTTGTATGATTCAAATTAAAAATATTTAAATTGTATTATTTTATTGTTAAATTAAATATATTATCTTATATATTTTTTAGATTTGTAATGTGGTGGATTTGAACCTAAATTTGGAGAAATTTACCAATGTACAGCCCATTTATGGCCCATTTACCTTTTCAAGCCCACTTCTTTTTACCTCACCAGAATAAGCCCCAGCTGTACAGACAGCTTTTCTGGTTGAAAATGCCCTTGCTTTTTTCCTTCAAGCGGATTGGCTGGTGCTCGAAGAGGAGCGCTAACGCTCCTCGAACTCCAAGTTGTACGAACGGTTCAAAAGAGATCAAAGTTACATGGCCCCACAGTTATGTATTTATTATATCCACAACGTTCATCCATATTTCGAGATCATTTTGGAGCATTATCAAATAAAAAAATTTAAAAAATCATATCCAAAGATCAACTGGACCACACCACAAAGAGCAGCATAAAATTGATTTTCACCGTTGAAACTTTTGTAGGCACACCATAACATTTATTTTCCATCCAATCTATTCATAAGGTCACAAAGACCTGGATGAAATTTCATAATGATCCAAAACTTCTGTAACTCCTAAAAGGGTTTCAATGGTAGATGTTCGATCCTCCACTGTCTTTTACAGTGTGGTCCACTTGATAGCTAGATCTGTCTTATTTTTCGTCTCAAGCCTTAATGCGAATTCGCCAAATAGATGGACGGTTTGGATATAACACATACCTCATAATGGGACCCACAAAAATAGGTGAAGATTACAGCAGGGAAAAAAAAAAGCCAGCGAGTTGGGGTCGGCCGGGTTGGGACCTGGTTGACCGGGTCAGATTTGGGCCTATAGCTACGGATTATAACCGTAGTGCTATGCACTTTTTTCTCTTTTATTTTTATTTTATTTTTAGTTTTATATTTTACATGGAGAACTTTATTCTACCTACATTTTTTCTCTAATACATATTTATATATATGTATATATAAGCATATATATATATAAAAAAATCTCTCACCTTTTTTTTTTTTCATTTCTTTCTTTATTCATTTAACAAAAATATCTTCTAAACCAAAATTAGTTACTTGGCGTACCTCATATGATTTTGGGGTAGGAGAAGCTACTTTAGCCAACCAACCTTGTTATTTTCCAAGATTCCATCAGGTCAATGGTCGAAAGTCCATTTCATTTACTTCGCGGTCAATTTCAATCAGTTCGCGGTCAATTTCATTCATTTCATTCACTTCGCAGTCAATTTTATTCACTTTGCGGTCAACTCAATTCATTTCACGGTCAATTCCCTTCACTTCATGGTGAATTTCATGCATTTCGCGATCAATTCCCTTCACTTCACGATCAATTCCATGCATTTAACGGTCAATTTCCTTCACGTCACGGTCAATTCCATCATTTCATTTCACAGTCAATTCCCTCACTTCACGGTCAATTTCGTGCATTTAACGGTCAATTTGCTTCACTTGACGGTCAATTCCATGCATTTCACGATCAATTCCGGCGATTCTCCTTCACTTCATGGTCAATTTCATGCATTTCATGGTCAATTCCCTTCACTTCACGGTCATTTCCATGCATTTCACGGTCAATTTCGGCGATTCTGCTTCACTTCATGGTCATTTCTATGCATGCATCATGGTCAATTCTTTTCACTTCATGGTCATTTCCGTGCATTTCACAGTCAATTCCGGGGATTCTGCTTCACTTCATGGTCAATTCCATGCATTTCACGGTCAATTCTGAAAATTAACCATGAAATGCATGGAAATGACCGTGAAGTGAAGGAAATTGACCGTGAAATGCATGAAAATGACTGTGAAGTGAAGCGGAATCGTCGGAATTGACCGTGAAACGGATGGAATGACCGTGAAGTGAAGCGGAATTGACCATGAAATGTATGGAAATGACCGTGAAGTGAAGGGAATTGACCGTGAAATGCATGGAAATGACCGTGAAGTGAAGGGAATTGATCGTGAAATGCATGAAAATGACGTGAAGTGAAGCGGAATCGCCGGAATTGACCGTGAAATGCATGGAATTGGCCATGAAGTGAAGGGAATTGACCGTGAAATGCATGGAAATGATCGTGAAGTGAAGCGGAATCGTCGGAATTGACTGTGAAATGCATGGAAATGACCGTGAAGTGAAAGGAATTGACCGTGTAATGTATGGAAATGGCCGTGAAGTGAAGGGAATTGACTGTGAAATGCATGAAAATGACCGTGAATAAAGCGAAATCGACCGTGAAATGCAAGGAAATGACAGTGAAGTTAAGGGAATTGACCGTGAAATGCATAAAAATGACTGTGAAGTGAAGCAAAATCGTCGGAATTGACCGTGAAATGCATGAAAATGACCGTGAAGTGAAGGGAATTGGCCGTGAAATGCATGGAATTGACTGTCAAGTGAAGGGGAACTGCCGAATTTGACCGTGAAATGCATGGAATTGACCGTCAAGTGAAGCAAATTAACCATGAAATGCATGGAATTGACTGTGAAGTGAAGGAAATTGATTGTGAAATGCATAGAATTGACTGTGAAGTGAAGGGAATTGATCGTGAAGTGAAGGGAATTGATTGCAAAATGCATGGAATTCACCGTAAAGTGAAGGGAATTGACCGTGAAATGAATTGAATTGACCGCGAAGTGAATAAAATTGACCGCAAAGTGAATGAAATGGATTTTCGACCATCGACCTGATGGAATCTTGAAAAATAACTAGGTTGGTTGGCTAAAGTAGCTTTTCTTACCCTAAAATCATATGGGGTACGCCAAGTAACTAATTTTGGTTTAGAAAATATTTTTGTTAAATAAATAAAGAAAGAAATGAAAAAAAAAAAAAGAGAAAATTTTTTATATGCTCATATATACATATTTATAAATATCTATTATAGAAAAATGTAGGTAGAATAAAGTTCTCCATGTAAAAAATAAAAATAAAATAAAATAAAAGAAAAAAGTGAATAGCACTACAGTTATGGCTACGGTTAGAATCCGTAGTCATAGGCCCAGTTCTGACCTAGTCGATTCTCCTCTTGCAATCGGCGGGTTATTGCTACGGTTTTATAATCCGTAGCTATAGTAAACCCCCAGCTTTCCCTACAACTTGAAAAAGCAGGGAGCATTTTCGATCTTTGACCTGTCGTCCGTACAGCTGGGCTTATTCCGGCGAGGGAAAAAGATGTGGGCTTTAAAAGGTAAATGGGTCGTACAATGGTAAATTTCTCTTAAATTTGACGTCAAATTGATGGCTCGACGGATTTTTTAAAATCGAAAACGGATCTATATATTTATAAATGGATAACATGGATATCACCTTTTGGATCTCAGATCCAAATTCGGATCATAATCTGGCTACAAATTCAATCATAATCTTTAACTTCCACCGTGCTTATTAGGAAACAATGATGGTGCTCCTGGTAGCTTGCATCCATACTGTGGAATAAGCATATGCTAATCCAATCGTCGGATAATGAAATAAGCATAAATGTTCAACTCATGTAACATACACTTTAATTGAAACTACTTGTGTGCCACATATACAAATTCCAAGTAGCATGCAGCTGTGAACAATCCTTCAGCAGAGGTATTTAAGTTTTCCTCTCATGGATGTGCCTTTGATCATGCAGTGTGCTTACACTGACCTCCATCTTGACATGATGCAATGAGATTTGATTGAATGACAAATCTTTATCAGTAGATTGAACAACTTTCAAACATGCTTTGTGCATTATGCCCATTCAAATCTTGCTAGAGGCGTTGACAAGGCTCGCTGCCAAATCTTATCTATGCATGTGATTGCCCTTTCTAGATACACAAATTCTTTAAATTTACAAGTGGAGGCCATCCAGACCATTGATGTGATGGGACTTTGATAAATGGACAATGCTGTCCAACATCTCCCTGGCTGGACAATCCCATCCCGTTGAGCTGCTCTTTCAAACGGATGAAGAAAAGAAGGTACAATGCTCCACTTTCAGTTGAAAATAGGCTAGGAGATCTTTTGGGGCATGGTTAATCTCGCCCACCATCTTACGAGTCTGGTTCGCTTAATAATGGGCCCCACTTGTACGTGCTTAAAATAGGACGCGGATTGGCTACTCCCCCTGACACCAGCCAATGGCTGGTGGTAGGTGCTTCGTAGGACCCACCATGATGTATGTGTTTCATCCATGCCGTCCATCTATTTTTATGGATCATTTTACGGCAGGAGACCACAAATGAGGTATATCGCAATCTTAAATGGACCACATTACATGAAACAGTATTGAATGAGCGTCGACCATTAAAAAACATAAAAGTTTGATCAAGATTATTTTTATTTTTTCCCTTAATTTGGGCCTATTATATGTCAAAATAAGCTGTACAGTGGGCCTTAGGAGGATTTTAATGATAGATATCCAACCAATATTGTTTTCATGTGGTGTGGTCCACCTGAGATTTATATATCTCTCATTTTAGGGATCAGGCCATAAAAGACATGTAAAAATGGATGAAACATATACATCATGGTGGGGCCCACAGAGCACAGACCACCAGCCCCGGGGCTGGTGTCAGGGGGAGTAGCCAATCCGTTTCCCTTAAAATATGGAAATGCAGCATAATTCGAGTGGGGCCTGGCCTGTGAGCTAAATCCGCACGTGCTCGGGCCGAACGCACGAGCTAAGTATCCAAGAGCACAGGAAACGATTGATCTTTGGATTTGGCTATTCTTCTTCTTCCATCCGTCCATTTTTTTTTCCTCCAGACCATCGACCGTGGGAATTTCCAGATGAGTGGCTCGGATACCGTACACGCGCGTGCGAAGATGTGAGAGTACAGTAGTAAGTTTGCTGGTTCACACACACCTCTACACGCACGGTCGACCCAACATGCGTGTAGGACATCCAGGCTGTTTACAAAGTGGGACACTGGGGCCCTTGAATTAGAGCATTTCGCCAAAGCTCACTGTCGCGTATGTCCTGTCAGGGGAACTGTGGGGCCCACCATGATGTAAATGTTTTATCCACGCCGTTCATCCACCTTAAGAGATCATTTTAGTGCATTAACCCTAAAAGGAGGCAGATTGAAGGATCAAGTGGACAAGACCATAGGAAGCAGCTGGGATTGAATTCCTACCGTTGAAAACTTCGTAGGGCCCACCGTCATGTTTATTTGCCATCCAACCTGTTCTTAAGGTCACGTAGACTTATATGAAGGGAAAACATAAATATCAGCTTGATCCAAAACTTCTGTGCCCCCCAACGGTAGAAATTCAATCATCATTTTGGTAAACTTAGCCTTCGATCTACCTCATTTTCTGGATCATGCCCTAAAATGATCTCTAAAAGTTGATGGACGGCGTGGACAAAACATACATATCACGGTGGCCCCCACAGAGCCCCTGACATGACCGTCCGTCTCTAGCTATGTCCTGGCGTGGGGGGGTCATAGGTCGCGATGAACCACGGTAGCTTCGTCGCGGTGAACCCGAGATCGTCATAAAACGCTTGGAACACCGGAACCAGTTGCTGACTGCAAATCGCATTTTCTCAGTCTCCGATCCTAATTGCCTTCGTAGAGAGAGAGAGAGAGAGAGAGAGAGAGAGAGAGAGAGAGGAAATGGCGGCAGACGAACTTCCTCTAGATGACAAGGCGAAGAGGATGCGAGATCTTCTGTCCAGCTTCTACTCTCCAGAACCTTCCTTGGCTGCCTCTGCTTCTGCCAAGCCAGCTTCCTTGGACGCCATCAACTCCTCTTCCTTCGATCCCGATCTCTACATGAATCTACTGGTAATGTCTGGATCTCCAATCTCCATTCGCCGTCAATTTTCCTGACCGAAGATCCTTTCCTTTGAAAACTAGGGAGCTGTTTGGTGCATGTATTAGATGGGATTAGGTGGTATGGAATTGCATTTGGTCCCATGCAAATTCCGTCCGGTGTTTGATAACAATAGGAAGGATTGGATTAATCCCGGTGTCATATATTCCAGAGCCAATGGTGGATATTGCAGGGTTTTTGGTGGATTTCGAAATCCACTACAACTGTGGGCCCTGCGTCGATGCGCGTGTTTTATCCACGCCGTCCATCCATATGTGCCCTTTATACGTGACATTCAAGTTGCATATGTGTACAGGTGACTGACTGACATCAGTTGTGAAACGTGGTCCGTTCATTACAATTCCATGGTCCACCAAATGCAGACTTCACTTAGTACACTGTATTGCTCATGGGAATAATTTTTTCCCAAATGTGGGATTGGACGGTGAAAATACCATGGTATTTTCAGGCATGTAATCATTGTGCAATAATGGTGTTAATTCCATCTAATACAATTCCATACCATTTAATAACACTGTCCAAACAGGCCCTAGGGTTCTGCTATCTAATTCCATTCGTTCAACTCTAAATATTGAAATTTTGGTACTGTCTCCTTTTCGTAGTTGTGAATTTCGATAATGTTTGACATTTTTCAATTCAATTCTTCATTTAAGCTTGAAAAAACTGAAAATGCCTTGAATTGGGACATGGCCAGCATGAAAAACATGGAACCAACTGTTCCTTAAAAAATCAAATTAAACAGACTAAAAATTGTAGAACCCATTTTTTTGAATTCACTGACTGAAAATCATATCAGCTTAACGGCTGTAACCGCCGATTTGAGGACCATTCGATACTGTTCATTTTAAACCATCCAATAAATGTTCTCCAATCTGATTGCCAATGGTCAAATAAGCCTAATGTTTGGTTCATGATGCATCTGAACTTTGACCCACAATTTGGATAATTTAGGTTGAATTAGTTGGATGCTCCTATGCAATTCCTAAGTGCCTACATGTTGAGGGTCCTACGATCGGAGTGATTTTTTTAGAGATGTTCAATCAATTGGGGCACACATGCTGAGTGGTCCCGGCTTACCTCACATGTTTCTGGACAATCTGTCGATGCACATATAGTTATAGGTTGAATTTTGAATTAGTGGGCCCACTTTTGTGGGCTATCTGATGCTTGGAATTGCCTAACCTTTTGTCCTAGCCTATCTTACAATGACCTCAGCCCAATGATTGTCTTACATGGCACACAAGTTTTTCATATTGGCATATTTGATATGATTTACCTCTTCAAGTTCACTCTCATGTGAATATAACACTAGAATCCTCGACGGCTAATTCCCACAGTCCAAACACAAGTTTCTAGATTCCATGATGAAATTCTATGTCGTCAAACACAACTGACAGAATGAAATTGTCAGGAAATCCAAATCCTGGATTTGGATTCTTAAGTAATTTTCCCATTCCAGGTTGCCAAACGACCCCTCGCAAGAAAATTAGAAGAAAACGGATGGCCGTTGAGGTCAAGCCTGATATTACTAGTTCTTTGTTGTAATGAAAATAACTTGAATCAAGTTTTTCATTTTGATGGGAGTTTTTGTATTTGTGATGCTTGTCCTAAGACTTAAATGCAAATGAATACAATAATGGCCATTTGAAGAGTTTGAAATAAATGGAGTTGTAATCATGAACTTACTTGAATTGAGATTCCATTGTTGAGAGCTTTTTTATTCCTATTATTTTCTTAACAAAGAATCAGAGCTTTTTAATGTTTTGTTTAGAGTCTTTAGACTCTACAAAGCTTGGGTACTGTGAATATCCATTGTTTTTACAGAAAAGGAAATGTTTTATAGGAAAATCAGCATCTTGTTGCTAACATACTAGTGAATAAAAGATACTGAATGTTTGAAACAATACCTTCATGTAAAGAAATGTAGAAAAATGAAAATTTCTCAATCATAAGATCTTATACCAAGCTGAGAATATGCATCTTCTCTCTACAGTCTGGGATATCTCAGGAATGAGAGTTTGTGACGCATACCTTCTGGATTTTCATTGCATATTGTCTTCCATGACAATGCGAATGTCCAACTCTATTAGTCTGTGTTGGATTAAGTGTGTCTTCTACAAAAGTGTGAATGTCAAACTCCATTCCAAATTGTTTCTAGGTTTTGACGGTAGAAACTCACAGAAGCATTCTTGAGTGCTGAGTAGATTCTTTAATTTAATGTATACCTTACATCAAGTGTTTTACCTGTGTATGTAACAAGCATATGGTTTCCACTGTATTATGTGTGCAGGTTCAAAAGTCGAATTTGGAGGGGCTTCTTCAAAAACATGTTGAAATGGCTGCTGAAATAAAAAATCTTGATACTGACTTGCAAATGTTAGTATATGAAAACTACAACAAGTTTATCAGTGCCACAGATACAATTAAAAGGTGAAGGTACCGCTGATCCACGTTTTTGTCCAAGCTTTAATGTAGACTGGTTTGTGGTGTGTGGTGTGGGTGTGGGTGTGCATATGCATTGGTGTGCACGCACGCATGTGGGTATGGGTAGATAGAAATTTATATTGTCATTGCTTATCAGTTTCGATGAGTGTCTTCTCAGTTTTGATGAGGTCGAGGGCTGCTTTTCATCCACATCTCTGGTCTAAAAAAATGATTCTATGTGTAACATACACACATAATGAAGTGACATGCCACTTGTAGACCGGGTGAAGGTGCTGCTGATCCATGTTTTGGTCCAAGCCTTCAGCAGGCTTTTCCCATACCAGCATTTGATCATTTTCCCATCTCCTCTCCTCAAAGATGGATGAATGGGGCCTCATTCCTGCCAAATCAAAGTCATGTGCCTTCAATACTTAGTGCAAAAAGTCAGAGAGTGGCGATCAGAGATGAAATTGGAAGGCAGTGCAGGGAGAGGGTTGGGCCAGAGGTTTTTTTTTTTTCCTTTCTATTTAAGATTTGGACCTGAGGTTGCAAATTCTCAAAATTGAAATTAGAGATGGAACAAGGAACACTTTGGCTAACTGGAAGAGGCCATGGAAAACATCCTTTTGGAATATCAAGTATTGACAGAAAATAGGTTACAAAAAAACAACAGCTTTAAGAAGACTTTAAAAAGAAGGCCAATGAAGAGAAAATCATGTGGCATCAGCTATTCATGGCTCCCCAGCTCAAGGTAGGAGGAAGAATATCAGATTTTTCCGTCATATGGCTAGTGGTCACGAAGGGTTAACCTTTGAGAGTGGATGGTGTGAGCGTGGAAGAGCCACAAGCAGTGTGCTTTGTGGTTGTGGATTTCTACTACCACCCATTCACCAAGGAGCAAAGGTGTTGATCAAGCTTGATTCCGTCAAGTTTAATCAAATCAATGAACTAGATCTGATATGCGCATGAACTCCTGATAGAAGAAGAGTAAGTGTTGGCCTTGGTGTAACACAGCTTGGGTCGGATAAGGCACCGAGACCAGGCAGATTTTCCATTGCTTTCTTCCTTTCGTCTTAGAACGAGGTTAAAGGGGATATTATAAACTTCATCAAAGAATTGTACGGTAGCAGTAGATTAGCTGGGGATTTGGGAGCCTCCCTTATCGCTCTTAAGGAGGTGGCGGAACCCTTGTTGCGCATGAATGTATCAATCAAAGAAACAAAGACCACAAGCCGGGGATGATCTGCAACATTGACCTGGAGAAGGCTTATGGTAATTTAGATTGGCGTATCTTGGACTATATATCGTGGATGAGATTTGACGTTAGATGGAGTTGGCTGCAGATATGTGTCTCATCAGCAAAATACCCGGTGTTTGCCAATGAATCCCCGAAAGGCTATTTTCAGGAATCTCAGGGGATTCTTCATCCCCATTCCCATTCGTTGTTGTTTTGGAATCCTGAGCAGGATCCCTATCAAAGCTAGGGAGGAGGGGCTGATTGATGGTTTTAACATTGGTTGGAATGGGCTAATGAATGTGTCGCATTTGCAATTTGTTGACGACACCTTAATATTTTGCAACGCCAAAAGATAGCATCCGACAAACTTGCAGTTTATTCTAAGGTGCTTTGAGGCTGTCTTGGAACAAAAGGTTGACAGTAAGAGCAAAATGCTTGGCATTGATCTGGAGACCTCTGACATGAGGGACCTTGCGATAATTCTAAGCTGTAGATCAGGCTCTCTGCCATCTATCTTTCTCAGGCTGCCTTTTTGTTTTTGTATCTCTTCTCCCTCTAAAGGTCTTTAGGACCCAGTGATTATCAGAATGGAAAGAAGACTGGCTACATGGAAAGGAAGGTATCTAGTGATTGCCGGCTTGATTTCACTCATTAAGGCAGCTATGGCTGCCATCGTGGTGTATTTTATGTCTTTGTTCTGTTTCCTGGTAAGCTTGTGAGCTAGAATTGAAAAATAAAAATAAAAATCCAATGTGATTTCTTGTGACAGGGAGTGGAAAGTAGATACAAAGCACAAGTTCCATCTTCTGGATTGGAAAGAGGTTTGTACACTGATAAACCAGGGTGCTGCAGGTCTTAGACCCTTGAAAACAATGAATGAAGCATTGGAGGGCAATGGATGTGGCGTTTCCCAATGAAGGTTGTGCATTTTGGAGGCGTGTATGGAATGGCACAGCATTTGAGAGGACGGTGGAGGGATTCCAGTGTTTGTCAGATACAGTCTCCAGATGTTGGAAGGGATCTCGTCAATGGAAATAGCAATGCTAGAGGGGTTCCATTCGACATAACTGGCAATCAACCAGATTTTGGGAGGACTGTTGGTGCAGGGAATTGCCGTTGCAGTTAACATTTCAACGCCTTTATGCTCTAGGTTCTGTCAAGGATGCTAGAGTCAGTGAGTGCTATTAGCACGTGGGAAACCATTATGTTTAGTCTCAAGCATTTAGTCAGTGGTGATCGAGCTCTTTTGAGGGAGAATTCCATGTTGTGGTAATGGGACCCTTCCATTTCTTTCTTGGTTAAACCAGTGGCATGTCATTTGTCCAGAAATGGTGGCCCGACTGTGCCTATGGACTGGATTTAGAAATCTAAAGCCTCACTCGGAGTTATTGCCGTTGCTTGGCTTGTTGGTCGTGTCCGTGTTTTGACAATCGATCGCCTATGTCGAAGCAACATGATTCTTGTGAATGGCGGCTGAATGTGCTTGCAAGATGCTGAATCTGTTAACCATCTTCTTCTCCATGGTTCATAGCCAGAGTCATCTGGTCTATGCCATGCACTATTCAGCAGCTTATTCAAGCATGGAGACAGCATCACCATTGCAGGAAGCAAAAAATCTCATAAGGGGTTTTTGCTTCATGGCTATTTGTGGTCTATCTGGAGGGAAAGAAACAGCCACAAATTCTCTAGTATTAGTGCTCTGACTTCTGCGGTCATTGAAAGAGTCAAACACCTTGTTTTCTCTTGTGCTGTGACATTGGGTTTCTTTTCTGTTTTTAGTTCAGGGGTTAGCACCCTTAGTTCGTCGGTGTTCTTAATTGATGTTCTAGCATTGTAATGGTCCTCAAGCCCATCTTTTCGATAAAGGTTTTCTTACCAATAGGAATAAATCCCTAAGGTGATTGTACACGGATTATTATATTCGTCAAAAAGTTCCAAAACAACCCTAACAATGAAAGGAAACTTCTTCATGCTATAAGAAACTTACACTTATGAATTTAGGCAGGCATGGATGGAGTGCTTTGTGCTACAAAACTCAAAATCTCATTTTCTAATGTGAAACCTAAAGGAAACCCTCTCTAGGTAAAGGGGGCTTGTATTTCATGAGCTAATGAGTTTGGATCATTCACCTCTTTTTTTTTTTTTTTTTGGTAATGACCTTTGACTTGCTGCTGAATTGACTTGTTGCTGAACCTCTTTGTGATGCAGGAACATGTGATAACCTAACCCTAGATGCATGTATACTCAGGTTAAAGAATATTCAAATAAATACACCAATTAACTAACAATTTCCAAACAAAGGGATTAGGTAAATCTCAACACAAAGATGAGGTTATTCCGTCTGGATCATGCCCCTTAGCATAAGATCACGTAAACAGTAAAAATGGAGGACCTCGGAATATGAGGATATCCTAGATCTAGCATAAGCCAGTCCACGAGTAAGCTTGGATCTGATTCTACTGACTAATCATCCCTCTTTTCCGTTCGAACTAGAAAGGGGTACAAACGAAAGGAGTGAAGGATGATGGGTTCGAGATGAAGAAGGTATAGGTCCTTTGTCGTCAAAAGAAAAGGGGGAGGATGATTCTTACCTTTTCCTGCACCTCGAAGATCTTAGAAAGAGGAAAACCCGAACTCGGGGTGGAATTCTCAACACCCAAGGTCCAATCTTGAAATCCTAATCTCTTGAATAAAGAGGAAGAAAATAGACGAATTCTTATTCATTCAATAATAACGAAAATATGGTTCCTCACAACGTATATATAAGCCATGGAAAAAGTAAAAGTGCACTAAAGCCCTTGGAAACAAGAAAAATAACAAAAAGACGAAAAATAAAGAAAGTTACAATAAAGCCCCTGAAACGAGAAAAATAACAAAAAAAAATCCAAAACTAAAACACTCATGTGGCAGGGTATGAAATCCGACCCATGGATCTATAGTCGGGGTGCAGTCATGCCGCTCCTGTACTCGTAGCGCGTCAAAAAGTAGGTCCGATGGACCCGTCGTCCATCCACATCAACTCTTCCGCTCTGATACTCTGTCGGCGACGCCTCCTCCTCTGGTACACTCTAAAGGGCGCACCACTGATGTCTGCATCACTTTGTTGTCTTTCTTCTCTCTTTGGAATAAGGTATCTCATATTATTGATCAACAAACAAATCTTTGTAGTCTTGCAAAAATGTCTAGGGTAGTTCTTAATTGAGGCCTTATGTAAATGATTCTTTGCTGAATGATTTGATGCTTTGGGAGGCGAAGCTCTTTCACCTTCTTGGGGAGCCAACAAAGAGACTGTCTTCTTAGTGAAATTCGCCATTGGTTTAGATATTATAGTGGTAATTGTTGTAACCAAGCTGGATAAAAGAAAATATAAAAGAAAACCATTTAAAACAAAAGAAAAGTCCTACAACAAAGGTTACCTATCACTAAGGGGGTGTTTGTTTTTCAGTTTCCCCAGGTAAATGCAGGTAAATGAATGTGAATGGGTAATGATTAATTACCAATATAATTCCAGCACTTTTTTTTTCTATGCTAACAATGACAGCTTGCTTTTTGGACAGTCCAAAAAACCGAGGATGCGAATTTCATGTGGGGCCCACTGTCATATATATGGCTTATCCACTCCATCCATCCATTTTGCGGGCTGATTTTAGGGCATGAACCCAAATTTGAGTTAAATCCAAGTCTCCTTGAGAAATTCCCTAACCGAGAACTGTGTCACTATACCCTCATTAAGATTGACTTCCACTGATTTGTTAAATATCTGGACACTAAAACCAAGGAGGGTGCGAATTTCATGTGGGGCCCACTGTGATATATATGGCTTATCCATGCCGTCCATCCATTTTGCGTGCTGATTTTAGGGCATGAACCCAAAATTGAGGTAGATCCAAGTCTCCCTGAGAAATTCCCTAACCGAGAACTTTGTCACTATACCCTCATCAAGATTGACCTCCACTGATTTGTTAAATATCTGGTTCCCTCACTAAAGATCGATTGATACGGAGACTATGACTGTGAGACACTATTGGACATTAAGTATAACCTTGGAGACAATCCAAAGAAAAACCTAAAAAAATTGAATATCTCCTGCGAAATTCCCAAGAATGAGATCTATCACTATACCCTTCACTCAAGATTGATCTCCATTGACTGGTTGAAATATCTGGTCTGGTCCCCTTAAAATGAACTGGCACTGCGTCTCTTATTGTAAGATGCTATTGTACAATAAATATATTTTTGGAGACCTCACAATGTGATGCCAGCCCACAGTCTACCATAGGGCCCAGCATGTGCTGATTTGGATCATGACAGAGATCCTGGAATTAAGGTAGAAATTCTAGAATTCCATGGTCGGTTGCTTGTTAACAACTTCATCGATTTGCTAAGCAAGGAAATTGTGGACGATTGAAAGATTAAGTTAGCAACTATGATGTTTTTCGGCACACGTTAGCATGGTGGGATGATCTCTAAGCTGGATAAATCTGTCAAGGTAAGGGGAAAGTAAATTATTGGAAAAAAAAAGAAATAAAAAATGAAGTTACCCGTGACTCACACCTGTGACCTCCATCAAAGATGTCACAATCTACGTCAAGGGAACAAATCAGTAAGGGCCTGTTTGATTTTCTGGCTCAAGTGTAATTACCTTGTAAATGAGTAATCATTATTTACCAAGGTAATTACTGCATCTTTCCCAATGCTGACTTGACCGGTTACTTTTTAAATACTTAAATCGAGAAACTTGCAAAATAAATATGGGGCCCACCATAATGTGTGTGGCTTATCCACACTGTCCGTTCATTATGCCAACTGAATTTAAGGCATGAGCCCAAAAATTAGGCAGATCCAAAGCTCAAGTGGACCACACCACACGAAATTGTGAGAATCGAATGCCTACCATTAAAAACTTATTGGGACCCTTCGAAGTTTTAGATCAAGCTTATATTTATGTTTTTCAGTTATCCATGTCTATGTGACCCTATGAACGGGTTAGATGGTGAATGAACCTCAATGTGGGCCCAGTAAAAGAATCAAGTTTCAGTAGTGGACAAATTAAGTCCATTGTTTCCTTTCATGTGGGACAATTGAGCATTGGATCTTCCTTATTTTTCAGCTCATGCCCTAAAATATTCTAATAAAACAGATGGATGACACGGATATATCATATACATCACGGTGGGGTCCACGGATTTAAGTTAAACGTTTTTGGACCGGTTTTCTAGGTGAAATTACTCACTCATCTTCAAACAAGTGAAAAAGTAATAATTACTTATTTACAGGAATTTACTAGTATCATGGAAAATCAAACAGGCCCTAAATGAATACACTGAGGAGTTCTATACATTGAAATCATGGGTAGGGTTTTGTGAATTTAGAGACCAAAAGTTTTTTAGATATCTTAATGGTTTAACCAATGTTTTAAATAGCGGTAGCGTGTTGTGTAACGTTCAACCTTTTGTAGCTTATAGCTTACGCTTCATGATACTTCTATTTTTAAATTTTAAAATAGGCAAAATATGATAAATAGTAATATATATATATAATTATTTATTTATTTATATGTATTCTTTGCATGCAAATGCACGTTGTTCTTCTAAATTTACTAGATTAATGTGGCCAAAATTCTATCTAACCGAATAATGTTTGTTATGAATGTGATATGATAATCAAAATTTGAGGTTTTTTCTTTGTAGAATGAAAAATAACATTGTTGGCATGGAGGCAAATATGGAGCAGCTCCTCGAGAAGGTGGTTGGAGGGTTTTATTTTCGCTTTTTGATTATTATTTTTAATTCCATTTGCAAAAAAAATAAAAATAAATAAATCACCTGCTGTTAACCTACTGTTGCAGATTATGTCCGTCCAATCAAAAAGTGATGGAGTTAATACATCCCTTTTTGAAAGGAGAGAACATATAGAGAAATTGCACCGAACCCGGAACCTTCTTCGTAAAGTTCAGGTATCGAATTGACCCTCAACAGTTCTTTTCTTCTTCTTCTTCTTTTTTTTTTTTTTTTTCCCATTCTCGAATAAGGAATCCTCAGTGGGTCAATATAATCACATTGAGTACGTCCCCATTAACATGAAGCAGATTGGAGAAAGGAAGAAGTCAAAATACAAAGGCTTTGTAGTGGAAGGTTACCTTTGTCTCATTCAAGCCTCTCATGCCAATAGATCTGACTGCTCAACTAGATGATACTTTGTTATGGATGTGATGATATCATCATATAAGTTTTGTAAATTGTAACCATACTAGATACTTGTGATGGGTGCATGGATATGTGGTTGTTAGCATTTTAGGTTAGAGCTAGACAATTGCCATGGTATTCTGTAGGATTTTGAATTTATTCTGTTAACTGTTATTTTAATGAATATTATTATTATTAATATTATTATTTATATTATAGAACATCACAATGCCCATTGGTCAAAGAAAAAACTATCATATGTTGCTCTTGTTGACTAAATGAACTGCTGAGAGGTTACAGTGGATGCTTGCTTGAGATCTATCAGAATCCCTATGCTGACTCTCACAGAAATGGTTTTCATTCTGGACGCCTTTTCCATTGAGCTATGCCATCTGTGGAGATTGATTAAATAAAATAAGTAAGAGTGAAATTAGAAAACATAAAAGGTTAAAAGATGCATATCCTCACCAGACTAATAGGATGCCATATTGTGTCAATAAAATTAAATATCTAGATGCAACGGCACATCAATCATGATGTAAATAGCTATTTTGATACTGGAAAATGGGGATGCGGATTGGGTGGTGAGGAGTTCACCATCCACCTCAGTGGTGAAATGATGTGGCAAATTTTGATCGGTGGGACCGTATTCTGTCAGAGATGGGCCCATGCCTTTTTAAAGGTTTTTCAGCCTAGTATGAACTCGGCCCATCTCTGACAGCTTACGGGCCCACCAATCAAATCTTCCCATGTTATTTCACCACCGTGGCAGGTGGTGAGCTACTCACCACCCAATCTGCGTTCGGAAAATGGCACCACATAAGTGATGATTGTTATCAGTACGAAATTTACATCTTGAGCATTAATAAAGCATAAAGCATTGCCTAGACAAACAACCTGGATCTTTTACATTGTGTCCTTGTTTAAGCTTTGGCACTAATTGTTGGCCAAGTAGCTTTACTTAAATCACATGATGCCTTTTATGATTTACCAAAGATTTCTTCTTTTTTCTTTTTCTTTTATTTTGAAAGAGCAGTTTATATATGATCTTCCAACTCGACTTGGAAAGTGTATCAAATCAGAAGCTTATGCTGATGCAGTGAGGTTTTACACTGGGGCCATGCCGATTTTTAAGGTTAGATACTTTCCTTGGCCCCCTGTTGTTGAAATCTTACCTTCTACTGGTTCCTTTTTTGCTTCTATTTCTTGCCACGGTGCTCTTGTTCAAGTTGAAACCACTGTTTTTGAATGATGAGGCTCTTTTTTATTCCTTCTGCAAGGCATATGGAGAATCATCCTTCCAGGATTGTAAGAGAGCATCTGAAGAAGCTATAGGAATAATTATTAACAATCTGCAGGTATTCTCTCTCATCCTTTACCCAGTGCTTCAAAGTTAGAACTGACTTTGCTCCTCAATATCCTTCATTAAATATTAATCTCAGTCAAATTACTCAGGCTATGATGACTTCTTTAAACCCCTTTCAAAAAAAAATTAAAAATAATAATAAACTATAGGTCAATCTATTTGTGAGCTCCTGATTAGGATCATCAGAATCTCTCCATGATCTTCTTATGTACTACATTTCCTATTTATGGCAAAGGGGTCTTTCTTCCTGGAATATCCCCTTGGCATAGACCTATAATTTGCTCAGAAACTGAATCCTGTGGCCTACAGTTGAAATGTCAAATAGCCAGATTAGTAAGAAATACATTTCATTATTTAGATGGAATGAATTTAAGTACATGGCTCAATTTTGTTTTTCCAAATTGAGCAAGTTGCTCATCATCATCATCTCACCTAAGACTTATACCAATTAGTTAGGGCTGGCTACATGAATCCTGTTCCAAAATTCTACTCTATCAAGGTCCAGACTTAAATCCTTTGTTACTATCTCCATCCACGTCCTTTTGGGTCTTCCCCTTGCCCTTTTAAAGCCTTCAATTTGTACCAACTCACTCCTAACCAGCACGGTTTGTGCTCTCCATTGCACGTGACCAAACCATCAAGTCTACTTTCCCTCTTCTTATTATTCACTGGTGCTACTTCTTGGTTCTCTCAAATGTATTCATTTCTAATTCTATCCTTTCAAGTCTTGCCACTCATACATCTCAACATCCTCATGTAATCTATTGTCGTCCTATATGTTGCTCTTTAACTGCTCAACATTCAATAAAGCATGGCTGACCTTATAGTTATCCTATAAAATTTCCCTTTTAGCTTGAGTGGTTGTCAACACATGGGTGGGCTGCCGGTCGGTTATGCCATGTGTTAGATGTGGGTTGTTTGTGAGATTTGGAGTCGCTACTAGCTGAACAAACTCAAAATCTTTGGCCAACTAGATACCATAGAATCATTAGGAACCAGGGAATTGAATACTCCCCTACTCGAGTATCTCCTGTGGTTGGTCTACATCCACAGACCCAAATAAGGGCCTCGGTGAGGGAGAAGAAGGGGATGTATCCAAAAGGGATAAAATGCATGTAATGGAATGGCCATTGTTCAAAGTCTCACTGATATTATCTGTAACTCCAGCTCAATGATGCCAATAACACTAGTATAAAAAATTCCAAGTATTGGCGATGTATCGCTAAGTATCGCTAATGTATGATATTGCCAACATTTTCAATTGTGTAAATTCTAGGTACTGCTAATATCGCTAACATATTGATATTGCCAATGTGTCACTAATATTTTCGATTGTGCTTGTATTGCTAGTGTATCGGGGATATTTCGATAATATCGCCAATGTATTGTTATCGCTAAAAATCTAATTATTAAAAAAAATTATTGTTTCAATTTTTTTACGGGCACATGGTTGTATGCAATGTTCAAATTGTTAACGATAATATCAATAATATCGTGATATTATAGTTATCGCAACATGAGCAATATCGAGACCAAACTTCGTTTCCTTTTCAGTTGTCAACAATTTCTTGGCGAAATATCGTGTTGTCAATATTTTGAAATATTGATGGATGTTTGGATTGAAGGTTGGATGGTCAATGGTCGGTTGGATGGATGTTTGGATTGAAGGTTGGATGGTCGGTTGGATGGATGTTTGGATTGAAGGTTGGATGGTCAGTTAGATGGTTGGATGGATATATGGGATTGATGGGGCGGTTGAACTAATTTCTTACGACTAATGTTCGTAATATCGATACTATTGGCCAATATATCGGCTGATAATCGTTATCGCGGGCTAGCGATACAAAACCCCTCAAAAGCCCTTAGAAATTAAAAGAAAATCTTAGAATTCTTTGTATCGGGAGATATATCACAAGATATTGCATAATGTCATCAGATATGGCTAATATTGATGATACATCGCATGATAATAGAAATTCTGTCTTCCCATCTAGAAATTCCAAAAATATAGAAAAAATTCTCTTACATTTGAGTCGCTTTTGACTAGATTTGGTGGGCCATGGTCGACATCGCCGGATCATGTAAGAAAAACCCTAACACCCCCCCCCCCCCCCCCCCCCCCCCTCTTTTTTCTTCGAAGATAATTGTTTTGGAAGGAAACCAAATTTTCGCCAAGAATTATGGGGATTCTGGTTAGGATTTGAAAAAAATGGAATTTTGGGATAGATTTTTAGTAATTTTGGGTTGGGAACTTGGGATTTTCGGCGAGGATTACGGTTTGTGGTTGCAGACTTGCGACCGCCTTTAACGGAGAAGAGGAGAATCTTTTGAACTCTCTCTCTCTCTTAAGTTAGGGAGCAGAATAGTTGTTACGCTGGTAACAGCTTATTGGGTGCTAACCTTACCGTGTGGGGCCCATCTTGATGAGTGTGGTTCACATCCACGCCGCCCATCCGTTTTTTTAGATCATTCGAGGATGTTATGCTAAAACTTAAGCAGATCCAAATCTCAGGTGGACCATACCACTGGAAAAAATGGCGAATGACCATTAAAAGTATTTTGTAAGCCAAAAAAGTTTTGGGTCAAGCTAATATTTGTATTTTTCTTTCATCAAGTTCTGTTTGACCTTATCAACGGGTTGGATGACAAATAAACATTACGAATATCCTTAAAATGGGCCTTGGAAAGTTTTTAATGGTAAGCGTTCAATCATCACTATTTCATGTGGTGTGGTCCACATGAGATTTGGATGTGCTTAATGTTTGGGACCACGTCCTAAAATGGGCTGGAGAAATGAACGGACGGAGTGGATATACAACATATCATCAAGGTGGGCCCTACAATAAGGGTGACACCCACTAAGCTATTACCCGGTAACACCTAATCTGCGCCTGAGAGTGGGTTCGGTGCAACTCGACTGCACCAAAGTTGGTACGACCCTTCCGGTGGGGCCCACCTTCATGTATATATTATATGTCCATTCTGTCCATCCATTTTTAAATATCTTTTTAGGTCATGAGACAAATCCAAAGCTCAAGTAGACCCCACCGCAAAAAATAGTGGGAAGAACTCCTACCTTTAAAAACTGCATGGGGCCACATAGGTTTTTTATCAAGTTGATATTTGCATTTTCCCTTCTAAATATCTGTTTGAAGTTATGAACAGGTTGGATCTCAAATAAATATCATGGTGGGCCCCTAAAAATGGTTTTAAGTTTAAACAGTAGGCATCACTGTCCCCATTGTTTTTTGTGGTGGGGTCCACTTGAGCTCCAGATGGATGGACGGTGTGGATACAACACAAACATCATGGTGGGGCCCATAGTCAGGGTCCCACTCACATCCATATTTCGTGTTGTGCGTGGATTGGGTACTACCCCCACTAGGACGGGCACGACTTCGGCGGATCCCCGAATTCACCGAGGTGGATGGAATCCCTGACCGTGGGACCGACCTTGATATATGTTCCTTATATACATGCCATCCATCGGTTTTGAAAATTCATTTTATGGCATGATCCAAAAAATGAAGTAGGTCTAAATCTCAAGTGGGTCATAATAAAAGAAACAATGGTAATCGATCATTAAAAATTTCTCATGGGCCGCAAAAGTTTTGGATCAAGCTAATATTTGTGTGGTCTCTTCATCCAGGTCTTTGTGACCTTATCAACAACTTTGATGGAAAATAAACATTCTGTTGCCCCCATGAAGTTTTTAATGGTGAGGATTCAATTACAATTGTTTCCTATGGTATGGTCCACCTAAGACTTAGACTTACTTCATTTTTGGAATCGAGCCCTAAAATGAGCTGTAAAAATGTATGGATGGTGTGGATGTAATACACATACATCAAAGCGAGCCCTACAATTAGGAATCCACCGATCTCTATTAAACATTCCTTTGGATGGCAAATAAAAATTCCGTTGGACACAGATTGCCTATTGACGCTGCCATTAAACAATGTATGGACAGGTGTTCTATGGGCCCCATCATGATGTATGTGTTATATCCATGTCATTGATTTATTTTTTTCATATTATTTTAGGGCACGATCTGAAAGATGAGGCAAATTCAAATCTTAAGTGGACCACACAATAAGAAAATAGTTGTGATTATGCCCCACTATTTCTTGTGGTGTGGTCCACATGAGATTTGAATCTGCCTAATTTTTGGGAATGTGATCTATAATAATATGGGAAAATGGATGGATGGATTGGATAAAAAAATCATACATTATGGTGGGGCCCACAGAGCACCATCCAGTAGCTAGTGTCTACCAATAGTGTCAATAGACAATCCGCGTCCTGCCAGGACCTAGGTAGAGACCGACGGTCTTGTGGGGCTCGTGGTGGGCCCCACCATGATGTTTATGAGAAATCCATTCCGTGGGGCTTGAGATGGAGACGATGATTACAAGTCACCGCACAACTCCATGTGAGTTTAGGGCACAACCAGTCACATTATTAATAGGTATATTTCTCAATTTCTACTTCCTTTGCTTTTTGATTAATTGGTTGTGTTTCCATATATATCTTGATACATTTATAAATTTTATGCATTCAATTCAATAGGTATATTTCTCAATTTCTACTTCCTTTGCTTTTTGATTAATTGGTTGTGTTTCCATATATATCTTGATACATTTATAAATTTTATGCATTCAATTCAATATAATTCCATTCGTTTAGTTGAATAGCGCATCACTTATGACCCCGTACAAAGAAAACCTATTATGTGCACTTCTTTTTTGAGATGTTATGATTAGGGCTGTACAAGAGCAGAGTTAGCTTGGTTAGCTCGCTCAACTCGACTCGAAAAAGCTCAATTCGACTCGATTCGAAACTGAGTTCGGGCCGAGTCGAGCTGATTTTTTGAGCTCGAAAAAATTTTGAACCAAGTTTGAGCTTGCCTGAGCTCGACTCGACTCGGATCGAATCCAACTCGAATTAAACTTGGATCGAACCAGTTCGGTGACTTGGTTACTTTGATATTGCTGTTGCTCACCAAGTGTTTGATGAAATGACTCAATGAAGTGTGGCTGGTGGCAAGGAATGTACATATATGAAAAAATGACCTTTTTTTTCTTGATTTTTATGTTGTTTACAAGGTGTTTGATAAAATATCTGTAAAACCATTGCTGTTGTTTTACATACAGTGATGTTTTGAAGGTGCAGACCATGTGTTTGTGAAAATGCTGCACAGGCGAACTTGGCTCGGTCTTGGCTCAAACTTGGCTTGAACTGGCCCAAGCTGAGTTGGCCAATCAGGCTCGAGGACCGAGCCGAGCCAAGTTGAGTTGAGCTGTGCCAAGCTCGACTCGGTTTGGCTCGTGTACAGTGTTCGAGTTGTCGGTATCGCTACAAGTTTTGTTGGACAAAGATAAAGATATAATATCGTTATCGCTGATAATATCACTGATAACTGGAAATGCAGGAAAAAAGGGGGAAACATGGAGAAAATGGTGGAATTTTTCAATGAAACTTCAGGACATATTTACATACTCAGGAATGAAAAAAATTGCAAAAAGAATGCATTACACAATGAGTTTTCATTTAATGGGATCCAAAAAGCATGCGATGCCATAAAAAATCACTTTAATAGCAATCAAAATGAGTTTATATATTACAAATGCAACTGGCATACAGTAATTAAGACATGTAAAAGTGAATGAACTCAAAGATGCCAAATCAAGGATGGACTGGATTATCCAATCAATGTGGTTTTTTGCATGATGGACTGGATTATCCACTCCTACCATCTGTTTTGAAAGGCCACAATAGGACAATGTTCTAAAAGTTAGGCAGATCTAAAAATCTGGTGGTGGGCCATACCACTATTTTTAATGGTGGGCATTTAATCACCACTGTTTCCCTTAGTGTGGTTCGCCTGAGATGCAGATCTGTCTCATTTTGGACTCGTGCTTTAAAATTATCTATCAAAATAAATGGACGACATTGATAAAATATTTATCATGAGGGCCACAAGCTTGATAAAGTGAAAACCAGAATTTGGAGAATGGCGATAATTGCAATTTGGTGGGCTGTATGGACGGAAAGGAATGAGAGAGTGTTCAACGACTCTCAGGCTTCGGCTAAGTCTATGGGATCTTTCGCCAAAAAGTTGGTCTTTGAATGGGTGTCGAATGTTATGGGTTTAAAAGACTATAATCTTGTTGTCGTAGGCTCCTAGTTTGCCTTGTGGCTGCTATCTCAACAGTCCTCTTTGTATGCTTTCTTTCTTTTAATGAATTTTCTTCGTTACTATCAAAAAAAAAAAAAAGAACATCGCCCCATCAATCCACGGATACAAACAAGTGGCACACACAATGGAAAATAGTGTGAATGGAACATCTACCGTTGAAAATTTCTTGGGGGCCACAAAAGTTGTGGATCGAGCTTGTATTTGTGTTTTCCCTTCATCCATGTCTGTGTGATCCTATGAATAGGTTGGATGAGAAATAAACATCACTGTGGGCCTAAGAAATGTTTCAACGGTGGAAGTTATTATTCCAACTGTTTCCAATGGTATTGTCCACTTGATCTTTGGGTATGCTTAAATTTTGGACTCAACCCCTAAAATAAGATGGAAAAACGGATGGACGGCGTGGATAGACCCGATACATTCACGGTGGGCCTAATAGAGTTTACTCAGTACCAAAGGAGCGTACTGAGTTACTCAGTATGTAGTCCAATTTCCCCGTAAAAACCGGACGCGGGTTTCCTGCGAAACCCTTCTGCAGGAAGTTCCTGCGCAAGGATTCTAGGTGGGGCCCACTGAGATGTTTGTTAGAAATCAAACTCATCCATCCGTTTTTCGACCCCATTTTAACACATGCTACCAAAAATTAGGAGGATCCAAAACTCAAGTGGGCCATATGAGATGAAACAGTGGGGAAAGGAATGTCTACCGTTGAAACCTTCCTAGGCTCTACCTTGCTGTTTATATGCCATCTAAACCGTTTATAAGATCATTTTCACTTAGATAAAGTGAAAACACTAAAAAAATTAGACCGTTACAAAACTTTTATAGCCATATAAATGTTTCAACGGTGGTCACTAAATATCCACTGTTTCCTCTCGTGTGGCCCACTTGAGTTTCGGATCCTCCTCTTTTTTGGTCTCACGTCATAAAATGATCTTCAAAAACGGATAGAGGGGTTGGATTTCTCATAAACATCTAAGTGGGCCCCACACATAATTTTTGTGCGGGAACTTCCTGCAAAAGGGGGAAGCAGATTGCGTACTGAGTAAGCGTACTGAGTAAACTCTGTGGGGTCCACCGTGATTTACATATTTTATCTACTCTGTCCATCCATTTTAATAGATAATTTGATGGCTGGATCCCAAAAATGAAATATACCCAAATCTCAAGTGGACCTCACCACGGGAAACAGTGTGAATTGAAATTCTACCGTTGAAAATTTCTTGGGGCCCACAGAAGTTTTGGATCAAGCTGATATTTGTGTTTTCCCTTCATCCATGTCTTTGTGATCTTATGAACAGGTTGGATGACAAATAAACATCACTTTCGACCCTAGCAAGGTTTCAACGGTGGAAGTCATTATTCCCACTGTTTCCTTTGGTGTGGTCCACTTGAGCTCTGGGCATACTTATATTTTGGAATCAACCACTAAAATGATCTTTAATAACGGATGGACGGTGTGGATAACCCACATATATTCATAGTAGGCCCAACTGAGTTTACTCAGTACGATAAAAGCGTATTGAGTAACTCAGTACACAATCCCATATTGCTAAAGGGTTTCGCAAGAAATCCGCGTCCGTAAAAACCCACCCATCGTGAGGCCGTTTTCGAAATGGAAGAGGGTTTCGGAAGGGAACCCTCAAAACCCTAAATTTCCGAAACAAAATCTCTCGAAATCCCTAATCTTCAGCAGTCGCCGAAATCATCTTTAGGTTTGAAAATTTTGACGTATTCGAAGAAAAAAGTGGAAAGTAGAGATTAGATGGCACCTACGGCACACCGATCAATCAATTGGCCCACCGCAATTTTCGTTCACCGATCCTCTTCTACGATTGGCCCTCCTCTTCTACAGGTACGAAAATCTGCAAGTTTCCCCATTTTTTTCCCTTTTTTTTTTGGGATATTTTGCATATTTACACAACGCTCCGATGTTATCGGTCCTTTTATCGTTGAAAATGGGTTGTTTGTCACTGATTTCTCGCTGACAACTCGACTTTTCGCAAAAAATCAATAAAATCGCCGAAAAATCGGCGATATTAGGAAGAGAAATGAAAAAAGGGAGTTTCGGTGTCGTAACTCCAGCGATACCGAAATTATCAGCGATAATTCTATAATATCGCCGATAATTTAAACGCTACTCGTGTACACCTCTAGTTATGATTTAAGAGTGTGTATTAAGGTTTATTTATTTATTTTTATTATTATTTTTATTACAATTCTTGAAGTTTCATTGAAAAAATCAATCATTTTCCTAATGTTTCCCCATGTCTCCCAAAAAGTGTGATAAATTACCCGATATAAATGATATATCCGTGTGATAACCGATACACAGTGCGATACCGATATTTCGAACATTGCTACGACAACACATGCTTTTAGGTCCCCATCAAAATGGAAACTTATTATTTATACTTTCTTTTTGCAATTTTTTAATCCTAAATATGCAAATATGTGTATTTTAGCATCTCCTAAAGTATCAATGAAAAATTCCACCGTTTCCCTCATTTTCCTCATATTTCTAGTTATCAGCGATATTATCAGTGATATTGATATTGTTTCCATATCCCCGGCCAGCGAAACTTGTAACGATATCAATACTTCGAACATTGGGAATGGAGCGATAACTTTTTGAAGAAAGGAACAATAGATGCTTTTTGAAACCTTAGGATTGTTTTCTTTTTCTTTTATCTTTTATAAATTGTATTTTTTTAGGCCTTGTCCTCTTATAATAAAATCATCACCTTAAAAAAAAGAAAAAAAAAAGAAAAGAAAAGATGGAGAAGGGGTTAGGACCCTTCTCTGCTTGCACTGACGTGCAGTCTCTACTTTGTGGGTTTAGCGATTTTTGGGATTATTGAGCTCTAGATATTATTATTCAAAGGAATATCCTTAATCCTTCCCAACATATGCCTTATGTGTATGGAAGACGTTGAATTGATAGATCACCTTTTTATTCATTGCCCTTTTGAGTGTAGAGTGTAGGAGCTTTTTTTTTTTTTTGCTTAAAACTACTTGGGTGATGTCGAAGTCCGTGGAAGGCCTCTTATGGGCATGGCATGGGGGAGGTGTTGGAAAACTTGAAAAAGCTAATTGGAGGTTGATAATCATGGTTGTGTTTTGGTCTATTTGGGGAGCCGGAATGGGCGTTGCTTTCGAAATGAGTGTACCGATGTGATGGGGTCATTAGGAAAATCAAGAATCTTGTTTCAAGTTGGGCTGTTGTTGTAAATGCAGCTTTGGCTTCTAATCTTTCAGTTTTTTTTTGTTTTTTTTTTTTAATTTTTATATCGTGTTTGTTTTCTTTTCTCACCTTGGTGCGAGTCTTCTAATAAATTTGTTGTTATCTCTAAAACAAAAGATATTATTACTCAACTGCAATTGTGATCACAGAGATGATGCACTCAACATCGATCACGGTTGAGGAGATGATTATTGCTTGAAGATGAAAGCTAGAAAAGCGAGACCGATCCTTGGTTTTTGATTGCCAGGATCCATTTATACGGGAAGAGAGAGCATACTCCAAGCAAGATCGATCAAAACAGACATAAACAATGGGGTGTGTGAGAAGAGAGATGCTAGAATAAAAAAGTGAATGTGGTAATAAGCCATAGGAGAACCACAGGAAATGGTTGTGCACGTTGGAGATGTGAGAGGGGAAAGAAGAACCCAAACACTCTTCAGGTGAAAAGTTGATTGGAGGTCTTAGTCCTAACCTGACTCCCTTGACCTAGATTACCTGGGTGACTTGGGCTAATGAGATATGGTCTTAATCTCTAGCTAGCCCCTCATCAACCTTCCCTAGTAGCAATTTTCAAATGGGGAGGAGGGGCTGGACTGGAGGGGCCTCTTTTTATAGAGGTGCCAAGGATATCGGATTTCCGCCAAATGCCAAGGTGGCTGACTCAAGTCATGAGGCTTCCCTGGACTATTGTTGCAATAGGGTGTTGGGGTTCAGGTTGAATGTGCAGCGGGGAAATTTCAATTCCACTGCCATACTCAACTCAAGGTCCGAGGTACCGTAGACATTTTGTATCACAGGAAGCCATGTGGCTGCTTCTGATTGGAAAAAATGTTTAAGCGGAAATCCAATTTCCGCTTGTGCTGAGAGGTCGTTTGGCCCTATTTTGGTGTTTGGATGGTCCGAACGAAGCCTTGGGTTGGTTTGGATTGGGTCGGGGGTTCTTGTAGACTTATGATCTTGTATAGGGTTTTTGGGATGCGTGTTTTGGGGTTTTCAGTTTCGGGTCCAAGTCGAGGTTTTGGCTCCGGGTTGGGATTCATATACAGATCTTGTGTGGATAATCATTCCATTTTGGGTGGGTGTCTACAATTGTACACGATGTTCACATAAAACTCCAGAGGCACATCTTGATTTCTATTGGCAACATCCTTCTCAATCTCTCCACTCTCATGATTTATTAACCCAAGGGATCGAAAGCAGTCATTTTTTGGAACTTCCTGGTCAGCAATCTTAACTAATTCCTCGTTGACTCCTATTGTTACTGAAATTTCACTCCATATACTCTGTTTTAGTTCAACTAATTTTAAATCCTTTCTAATCTAAAGCATCCCTCCATAAATCTAGCTTTGTGTTTACACTTTACACCCTCCCTCGTCTTTTCAATAAAAACTATGTCATCTGCAAACAACGAACAGCATGTGATCTCTTCCTACAAATACTTCATTAACTCATCCATAACGAATGCGAAAAGGTTTGGGCTTAACACTAACTTCTGGTGCAAGCCTAGAGTAATTGGGAACTCAATCGTCCCTCCACTAGTGGTCCCCACTCCTTTAATCAAATTGAGCAAGTTACTACTATTTTCTATTGTCACTCGCAGTCTCTTTTTTGAAGATGATGGCACCAACTCCTCGAACCTTTGACTTAAGTGTTTAAGAAACCATCACACGGATCAGCCTTGCAAAGGAGGAAATCACTTGAAGTCTCTATCACCCCATAGCATCTTATTTACCCTTTATTCTAGCATGCTGCCATAATTGTAAATTTGAAATGATTAATATGTGTTTTCCATTTTGAAGATGTTAGCTGAGACATGGAATCATTTATTTATTTTTCCTTAGGTGAAGCTCTACTCAGATTCTGAACCTGTAGCAGCAAGAGCAGACGCTGTCGTGCTTCTTAAACAGTTGGACTTCCCGGTGGGTCATTCATCTTTTTCTTCTCCTATTGCCTCTTCACCTAGTTTGTATTTATCTGTAAATTAGAGATGTCTCATGAGTAGGACACATTTAATGGTATTTGAATGGATCTATTTGTGCCAATTCTGTAAATATTTGAGGTCATGCTAGCTATTTTCCCATGTTCTGTGCTATTATTTATGGGAAAAAAAGATCCTTAAGTTCATTGTGGACTATCTTCTGTATGGATTTGAGGTATCGAGCTATGGAATTTGTGGTGGCCTGGAATGAACTCCTACATAGCTGCAGGATGTAAGCAATGGACCATGGCACCAACCCACAATCTAGTAAGCAAATGTGGAACAGAAACGAAGCATACCAAAGGGTTTCAGGCAACTGTTTGTGTGCAAGACTATTCTAGGGTGTTATGCAACCATTGCATGTGAAAGTCTCCCCTTGTGAGATCCTGTTATAATGTGTGACACATGCTGAGACATTGTGTTGCGCATTACATGATATTCATTTTCTCCTGGTGTTTATTACATGACGTGACTTGGCATGTGCAGTGTCGAGTTGACTTTGAAGCATTAGAGTCAGTTTTGCACCGAAAAAGATGGTTGCGAAATGCAGGACACCACAAACAAAGTCACGTTGGGCCTTGAGTGCAATTCAGTGTGAAACTGGACCACCCATTATACTCATGCTTGATTTTCTGTATTTAATTTCTTTAATGATCATCTTAGGGCCTTAGTTATGAATAATAATCAAGAGAGTACCTGAAAGTTGCTATTCGACAGTGAATCCCCATGCTTTTTATTCAGTTACTTTGACTCAGAACTATGTACTTATTAGTGCATCACTACACCTACTGGGCCTGGTTTGCCTTTCCTTTTCTTTGCGTATTAGTTGCATCTTTGTAGTTAAATTATGAAGTTTTCCACATGTTCTCGGCCTTTTCTGCACTCTGGTGATAACTGTTGATATATATATATATATATATATATATATATATATATATATATATATATATATGCGCACGCGCACATGCACACACTTGGAGGTGCTGACCTAGAAAGTAGAACTGAAATTAGCTATTGGTGACAGGTAGATAGCTTAAAGACAAAGCTGCTGGAAAAGTTGCAGCACTTTCCCTCAGAATTTCAGATTGAATCAAGAGAAGCAGAGACCATTTTATCTAATCCTGATGAGCCTTCTAAAGTAGGAGGGTTTTCAGATTCAGTTCCATCAATACCTCCTGAGGCTAGTACAAACCAGGTAGCATCTCTCTGCTGTTGTCTACTTCTGCCAATGCTTGTTCTGCAGCAATCGCTAGTTAGTTGACTTTAGGCTAACTTTCCACTATTCTAGATAATCAATGATGAATTCAGATTTTTTTCCGCTGTAAAAAATGAATTTAGAATTTCGAGTATTCAACCTTAATATGAATGTACATCGATCTCATTGGAATTCAGATTTGGTTTTTATTAATGATGAGATCTCCAATCCCCTTTGTAAAATTACCAGAATTGTCTGTGCAGCTTCCCAGGGAGAAACTGTGGCAAACTAGATTTGTGTTGTCAGTTTCATCGTGATCCTAATCTTGGCGAGATGGAACAATTGTTACAGGAATTGGATTTCATGGCATTATGCTACTTTCGATTCCAAACACTGTATGGTCTCACCTACTATAAAACTGCATAAATGCTTAGTAGTTAGGTAACTTGAGTATGAGTTTGTTCCTGCTCATTGTAATGTGTTTCCTGTTTTCTTTTAAACAATTGAAAGGGGGAAAAAAACCCCTCACTGTCAGCATAGAAACACCAATAGCTATAAGAATGTCCATGATTCTCATCTTGTCAGAATTTTCCTTAATTCCTACTGAAACTCCATCTTTTGCATGGAAACCCATTTGCCGCATCCTCAGAAGCTTGAGGACACCCTTTAGACACATGTTTGTTATGTTCCAACAATTATATTTGACACTAGGATTGTGGAAATGACTTTGTGGGGCATCTTGAAAGTTCTGATCACCATGTTGTTGAAACAATTCTGATGCAGGACAATCAACCACTTGCTCTAAAAGCTTGAACTGATAGAGCATGGCAAATTAATCCCTTTATCTCATAGCTCAGGTCCCAAATCCATGGGTTAGGTCCTCGGCCGAACCGACCCCGTGGGCCCCAAATCCATAGGTTTTGCCCCCTCGTAGGCCCCAAATCCATGGGTTCCGCGGGCTGCTCACCCCAAGTGTGCCCCTGCATCCCACAGGCCACCCCACTTGAGCCCGGTGTGAAAATGCCCCCGCTTTAAATTCTGTGCCTTTTGTAATGTATGGCTCTCATTTTTGTAACAATAGAATGTGAGGTGTTGCTAATGGACTTGAACATAACTGTTGCTTAAGATTATTAATTATTTTCCAGTTTCAAGTCTAGCATTTATATTTAATGTATTCAGGGGCTTTCAGATAATCTTTTGTAACCAATTAACATGTTGACAAGCAGCTTATGTGCTGTTGCATATTTTCATACATCTTTACTTGCCAATGATTCATCAGGCCGGCAAGCCTTAGTTTATTCAACTTAATTCTCTGCATCAGACCTCCATTTGTGATTTTTCTTTTTTCTTTTTTCTTTTTTCTTGATCTAGAGATCATCCATGCTCTCAGTTCTTCTTTCACCCAACAATTAATATGTTGAAAAGCAGTTTATGTTGTTAGTCATCTTCACAGAATATTTTTTTAATCACTAATGTTTCACCAGAATAACAAACCATTACATTGTTTGCATTAGGTTTCCATTGGTGATTTTTCAGAGAGCGTCCGCGCCTATCGAATAATATTCCCGGATTCAGAAAGTCGGCTAATTGAACTTGCACAAGCCCTGTTTACCAAGTAGGGTGTAGTCATCAAATTCTTGCAACTTATTTTAAACATTTCCCACTGATATGTTTCATCATCATGACTGAAGCATCTGAAATCAGCCATAGCTACAGATACTTTTTACTCATGGATCATAATTGACCATTGTGTTTGAAGGCGTTTTGAAACAATTCAGCAGCGCATGAAGAAGAAGGTTTCTTCAGCAGATCTACTGGTGATGCTGCGTAAGTACTTTGTTCCACAGCAACTATTGTTGAATCCTTGTTGAGTTTTACTGTATCCTTGGGCATTAACGACACCAGGTTTTCCTTAAAAACTGATCATGCCCTTCTGTGTGGTGTTTTTCGGTAATCAAGCTTGCTTCTAATCTGAAGAACTTCCATCAAATTACTCTTTTGCTGATGTTTATGGGTGATGTGAGTTTTTTCCTGATCAGGATACCTGCTATCAAAACTATTTTTCATGTCACAAACTTGTCAATGGCTGATAAAAGAAAACACTGTGCGACACAAATGCATGCACGTGACAGTGGCTGACCCGATCACCCCTTGAAACCCAAAAATCACATGTAATTTTCTTTAGATGTTGAGCACAGCACCACATTCTCGATGATTCACAATCTTTTACCAATTTATTGTCATTCATCCAAATTATGTGCTGTGAAAGCAGAGATAGCCCTGATAAGAGCGGGAACTTCAGCACTTGGGGTTCAAGGGCTAAACATGAGGTCATGTGAAAGCTAAAGGGTTAAGGGGACTTGCATCAAAGTGGTGAGAAAGGATATGAAGGCTTGTTCGCTTTCCAAGTACAAGGTCAGGTGAAACAGCTAATTTGAAGCAATACGCACTTGATCTGATCCCCACTTGAATTACCTCAAAAGTTGGAACCTTTGTGGAGTCACACCACCAGCGCCAGTAGGAGTCTGCAGCCCAAAAATTAATTCAATCTTATTAACAAAAGAAAGATGAACTAATCCATTCATTACAGCATCTATGAATTGTGTATATTAAAGCTTGAGACTGTAATCTAATCATGGCTCTTAACTATATTTCAACAAAATGTTATAATTAATTAGAATATTCCCAAACCTCATTGCAGCATTACAAACCTTCTGTAAATTGGTCATACCTTGTTCAGATCATGTCAAGATCACATGATCTATTGTTCATTTGACAGATTATCGAAAGCTAACTCAGTAGGCTTTCGAGGGGACCAATTTTGTGCCACTAGGACAATGCTTAGTACCTGAAAAGTAATTTGAAAATTAAGTGATGAAAATCAGGATGTATCAACTAATCAAATAAGTTACATTGACACAACTATTATTATGCTACTCCGTGGAGTCCTACCTGCTGAATAATGTGTTTTGTAAACTACTAAATACATTTAACAGTCCACAGTCCAGTGGTGCCCATTGATTGATCAAACCACACAAGTGGATCAATTGGACCACCACAGTATGCGAGTTGGCAATTTCCATTTTCCTGCTCCTTAGATGAGTCACGGTAAGAGCATTGTCCTAACCTAGATGCCATTGAAAAGCTAAAACCATAATCTTAGCTATTAATCACCTGAGAAGTAGAATGATTGTTATTGCAACATCGGCATCCTCTGCTTTCACATCAAGGAATTGGTGGTTCACTTATTTATGCATGGCAACTTCGCAAGAATGCTTTACTTAGGTACAGGTTCTTTATTCTCTTTGGTACAGATTGGATAATGCCAGGGTCAGTTACAGCATTTGTCAAAGCATAGCAAGGGCAGGGAGCAGTTGGGTAAGGAGAAATGTGCTGTGGCATCTCATCATGCTAGTAGGGCTGTGGTCTACCTGGAAAGAACGCAATAGTGGGATGTTTTGTAACAGAGATTTACCTCGCAAGGGCTAGAGATGGTTGTTAACTGGGCTAAGGCATTCTTAGGGATGAGTGCACAAATTTATAGTGCTAGAAGTTATACCACTTCCTCTCATCATCAATCTTTTTTCTTCATGTGTGCCTTTTTTTCTTTTCTTTTCTTCTCTCTCTCTCTCTCTCTTTTTTTTTTTGGGTGCTCTTCGTAATAAAATCATCATTATCCTCCAGGTTCCAGTTAAATGTATCCTTTAGTATGGCATAATAGAATCATCCTTTGAAGCTTCCAATCCCAACATATTTCTTAAATCCTTGACATCAAATGCCTCATCCGGATGATTGCAGGAGGCATTTGGACCGATGTGACCGTGATGGATGAAGTATTGCCTGAGGCTGCTCTCCCCACTTTTTCTTTGGAGGTAATTCACAACTAATGATTGCAGAGGGGGAAAAAAATCTTGGTATCTCTTTTTTCTTTCCCTTTATATATATGCTAGAAACATTGAATGTATTGCTCAAAAAATAATAATAATCAAATGTATAAGCACACTATGGATGTTATTTCTTTTTCTCCCCCCCCGATGAATGGCATGATTGTATTAAAAGAAACCAACAACAAGATACAGGACACTGGGCCAAAACCTACAAAATAAAACCCAGGAAGCTACATCAGAGCAGCGAGACGCTCCAATGAAAAGAGAAAAAAAGCATTACGAAGACAAGAAATATAAACTCACTGACATGAACATACCACAAACCAAATAGGAGACTGAAACAGTAAGCTACCATCAGCCGTTAAGATTTTAGCACTATTCAATGGCTTTCATAGAGGGGGACTTGAGAAATGTAATAGAATGGGCCCATCTCTGGAAGCAGTTCTGGAAGTTGCGACCATGGTTGATGAGGCTCGGTACACCTGCAGTGTGCATCAAGTAGATTTCAGATATGTGAAAAAGAGAAGAAAATGATAAGTTTGATATGTTTGCCAAGAAGGGTGCTGTTAGAGCTAATCTCTGGGTTGAGGATAAAAGATCTGGCTGATGTGTCCTGCTCTTTGCTGTTTTGTTTCTGTTTTCTCTGTATCTTAGTGTTTGTTTGAGCCTGTTTCTCCTCTAGTTGTTCCACAACTTTTTTGCTGGGTCTGATATTTCTCTTGTTTGTCTTTAATAAAATTTCTTTCCTTTTCCAAAAAAAAAAGAAGCAGGCCAATACCTAAATAGCCGTGTTGAGCTAGAATTGATCCTCTTTATCTCAAGTCAATAGCAGTAATGGCACCAATGAAGTCCCACCTTAGGCTAGTGAGTTGGCCTGACGGCCTCCCCTTTAGCTTCTCTATTAACGCAAGATTATTATTATTATTATTTTTTGGAACTGAATTTATTGGAGACTAAAAGGCCAAAAAAAGGGAAACAAAACAAATGAAACAGAGCAAAAATAGATACAATACAAAATCCTAAAGGCTCCCAAACCCCAAAGCCAACAAGGCAGCCTCTCTTTCCCTCTAAATTGAGCACCTAACCCTGCTGAAAACCCCAAAAGCATACAATACAACATGAGATAATGATTAACCGGTTTCTGCAAATATCCTACGCTTCACGATAATATCAGCAACCCGCCTTGGATTATTGTTGGATGAAACCCACCCTATCACATTAGAGGAATCATCCTCAACAATAACTGGAGAAAACTCAAAGCTAACTGCCTTAATGGCCTACAACACCGTGAAGCTTATGCGAAATTGGAATCTTTGACCCCAATAGAACCAGAAAATTCCACCAACACTTTCCCCTCGTTGTCCCAAACCAACCGTCCACTCCCGATGGCTCCAGGTTACCAATGGGGCAGTCATCAAAATTAGTGTTGAAGGAGCTAGCAGGAGTAGGGCTGTGAACTGGGACCCGTGGGAACCCAATGGATTAGATCCAATTTTAACGGGTCTTGGTCCAACTTTTTGGACACATTAAGAAATGTGATGTAGGATGGCCTAATCCAACTTTAAATGAACGTGGTATTTGAAAGGGGCAGATATATACAAATCAGTCTTATACATCATAAACACAAGAAGGAAATAAGGTTAATGCAACAATGATTATGGTCATCCATCACAAACACGAAGTATTGAATCTTAAAATCTGAATTTATTCAGATCCGGCGAAAGATAGAACTTTCGTTTTGCAATATGTCCGTCTAATGATCCAAGTAGATTTTCTAATCCAGAAAATAGGAATTTTCTGGATTGGGAAATCTGAAAAATTCAGAAAAAAAGTAGTGGTTCTTCAAATTTAGGCTTTGGGTGATGAGATTTAAAGAATGCCAAAATATGTAAATGTGGGGATGAAAATCTTTTAAGATTTAATGATTTAGATAAAAAGAAACAGGATTGGCTTCTAGATCTAAGGATTTTAGAAGAAAAGGAAGAAAATAGGGTTAAAGAAAAGAATACCTTGAGAAAAGAAAGGAGAGAGAAGTAGAGGATGAGAAATCACTTCCCTGGGCCTTACCCCATCTTCCAATCACTGGAAGTCAAAGATGAAATCGTCAGAAGTAAAAGCTCTCTATTTTTTCTTAAAACATGATACAACATTCTTTAGGTTTACGGTAAAACACTCTTATAAATTCGTAATTACATTAAATGATCAAAATACCCATACTAAAAAAAGTTTCCAAAAAAAGAAATTCGGATAAAAATTGTGTGCAAACTGTCTTAAAACTTAAATAAATCAAATATTCATAAACTAAATTCAAATTCAAGATGCTCGATGAGCCCCAATGATAGCGTCGTGAAGGTGACGCAATGAAGGTGGGTCGTAATGATCCAACGGTCCCGATCACACCATCCTCGTGATCTAACAGTCCAAATGTCTCATTAAAGCAACTTACACATGTCACGAACACATTTATAAGGTCTTCAACCTCTAGAGACCCGACCCGTACCCGTCATCTAACCACATTGACACGGGTAACGCATGCCTCCTACATTGATATACTTTGAATGGCCTGGTGTCCGCATCAAAATGAGGTCAGGTCACACTTTTTTGGACCCGGTTAAAATTTGGGTCTAGTTGGGTCCGGTTCAGGTCTAGTTAGTTTTAATATTAATGTTATATGTATTAAATTGATATCGACTACTCTAGGAAAGGAAAGATGATTCCAAAGCCGCATGCATGTAAGAGAGCATGTTTACAAACCAACACGTGTCAAAGTGGCAAATGTGCATGCGATATAATCCATCCATTGCTTGGGCCCATCCATGTAAATGCTCTTATTTGACTTGAAACCTAGATTTGGATAGTCCTGATCGATACACCGAACCTAATCAGATCCAGGTCTAGGCCTTCAAGAACGAGACGTGGACCCAAAAAGTCTCAGACCTGGCAAGACCTGAACCCAGTTATTGTGTGTATGGTACTATAGACCAGAACACGCCGTTGACAGCCTAGGGAAATCAGTCTATCTGGTAACAACAAGGTCAAGCTGCCAGTTGAAGTGAATCACAACTCGCAATTTGAAGACGAGTGAACATGGTATACCTCTGAACTCCAGGTTCATCTCGACCCAATTGCACATAGACCTCCACATCTTGTTTGTGTATTTCGTACCCACGATCTTTCCCTTGAAAAATTCTTTTGTTTCTTTGTATCCAAATGGCCTGCAGCCCAGTGCCCAACTATTTTAACATGATCTCTAAACATTCTAGCCATATTTTTTATTTTTTATTTTTTATTTCTACCAACAATATAGTTTGTTTTCCAATTGGTCTTTGGCTTTATCATAAATGAGATTTTTTTTATGGCATACAAAGGCTTCATTTTTTAACTGTTCTCAATCTATAATGTCCGTTATACACTCAGATACACGAAATTGCAGCATAACTTTTCTTTGCTGTCTATATTAGAATGCCATGGGTAACAAACAGTTCCGTAGTCATAGTTTTAGTTCTGCTATTACTGTGCTAATCACTAAAGACCTTTATATTGTTCAGGCTGCTCGTGCTGCCATCAAACAATTTGTTTCCAGCTCATTCTCTCACCTTCTTCTGGAAGTCTCAGGTGATCTTTCTGTGTGTGTGCGCCTATATATATATAGGCTCATGTAAAAATTTGAAGGATTTGAAGCTAGTTTTGTTCATTTGATATAAGTTATTTCTTGAGTCATGTAAAAAATGCTTCAAGTTTTATATAAAATGCATATTTCCAGGAGTCAGTAACCAACTTCTATTGCTATTATACATCACTAGAGATCAAATCATCCCATTCTTCTTGTACCACTCGTTCTAGTGACATTTTCATTTTCCTTTTTAAAGATTGACTTTTCTTTTGAAAAAGGAAGGTCCTATTTTGACTCTTCTGTCAGGTAATGAATGGTTGTCCCTGGGCTCTACTCCAATTCATATAGCATGCATTATTCGATTTAACTCGATCACAAGCATGAGAAATGGCTTTTACTGTATATTCTTCTCACCTGTTAAAAGCACACTTACTTTGACTAAGGAATCATTGAATCCTTAGGAAATGATCTGAAGTAGAATTTTATTTATACTGGTAGATGCTCTCGCGAAAGTCAAAACTAAGTCAAAGGAAGGGTTGGAGGAGCTGAGCTTGTTGCAGGTTGCCCTAGAGAGCGGCAAAAAGGCAGTAATTCAAGGCAGCATGGATCTGTTACTGGTAATATGCATGAGATCATGAAAGAATTACACATTAAAGTCACAACTCTAACCATGTGTGTATCTGAGCATGCATATGCTTGAATAGTAGTTTATAAGATCTATTTGACTATGCAACTTTGGATGTAAAAGTCGTAGTCGGCTTGAATTTCGTGCAAATGGATAATGGTGTTTTACAATGAGGTTGAATTGTTGGTATAGTAGGAGACAGGCATGGTTAAATCTGTGGAGACTTGAGAGGTTGATATGTTATTCGAGTTTATTTACATGTGAAAGTACTTTCACAATCTTCTCAGCTACCTAAAAAATAGCTCTTTGCCAAGCTAGCTAGCAGTCTAACCTCTCTGAAAATTGGCTTCTTGTTCTGTCTTTTGATGGATCAATTGCTATGGTGCATCCAATCCACATGATTAATAGTGATGTGGATGCCAACGAGACCAAATGCAACGAGGTGCATGTAAAGTTTTCCATGCACTTAGCCCAATATATCATTTTGTCTATTTTCAAGGAAACCCCAGGTTATCTTATTTTTGTTTGATACTTTGTTTCTTTAGTAAAATTTCAATTTTATGCTGATAAGAAATAAACAAAGAAAAGAATTACATAAAAGTTACAAATCTAGACAATGGAGTGTGAGATGACATTGACACTCCTGAAGTTAGCAAGGTAGAAGTAAGAGTATAGCATGTATGGACCACTAGAGACTAATTATATCAAGTGTGCAAGAAGCTATCGAAGCAATGGTGACTGCCGGCTATATTCTAATCACATCACATGCAATGGTATTTATGTGCATGCATCCTGTGTGCATTATTTGCTAAACTTAGCTCATATGAAATGTCAACATGTCTTCTTGTTTCTGGGACAAGGCTCTGAGCAATGGGATGTGTTCCTTTCGGTCTCTTTTTCGCTTCTATTGTCTTTCTTGAGGTTGAAGCAAGTTGATGTGTTCTTTTCTTGGCCTATTTCTTCACTTTTTCTTCTTTTCCCCCTTTCCAGCACACCTTGCCTTGTATTTATTAAACTCTCATTGTAGACCATCATTGTCTTGGTTATAGACGATCGTATGTTGATAGTGAAGGGCATCTATTTTTTCATTAATGAAAGGAAAAATAAAAAATCTTCTATTCTTTCCTTTGCCTATGGTATTCTTTGACCTCTTCTTCATTACCAGGGCTTCCGTCAGCTTCTTGATGATGGCTTGGAGTTGCTAGTGAAACTCAGAGACTTGATTATTGATTGGGTGCAAGAAGGGTTCCAGGACTTTTTCAGTTCACTTGATGATAGATTCCTTTTGCTCTCTGGAAGCAATACTTCAGCCAATCAGGATCCAAGTTCAATGGATGGAAGACAAGCGGATAAAGTGCTCACAGGACTTGTTCTTGTGCTGGCACAACTTTCCATTTTCATAGAACAAAGTGCAATTCCTAGAATTACTGAGGCAAGAAGCTAACCTGTGTTACTTCTCCCTTTTTGCAATTTAATTTAGCATTCTTAGAAGCAGTAAAGAAAAAACTCATCTTTCCATGTTCTTGCTTGAGCTTCCTGCTGAAAATTATGTATCAGTGGACACCATTTATAGTGCCATCTTCTATTTTTCAGGAAATAGCTGCTTCTTTCTCTGGCGGTGGTATGCGGGGCTATGAGTATGGACCCGCATTTGTACCTGGGGAGATTTGTCGAATATTCCGTTCTGCTGGTGAAAAGTTTTTGCATCTTGTATGACTAGAATCTTCTCTAGATTCTTTTTATGATTCATGTCTTGATCAATTTGTGTTCATGAAACATACAATTAATTATGACTCAGATCGTGGCTAAGTACTCCTGATGCCATGTTACAAAACTTGATTGGTTGATCCTGGCTGGCCCACTTTTCTTTTTTTTTAATTCTTTTTTTTTTTAAATGAATAAGTTCATCGAATACTTGCATCAGCCTGTTGAGCATGTCATTTTGTTTTGAAGCTGCTTTAGTGATTTATTGGATTATTTTCTTTTTGCAAAAACAAAATCATTATTATATGTAACTGACAAGCCAATTTAGGATGTGATTGAGTGGAGTTTCTAGTAACTTCTCATTTCATCTATGATTTTGCTAATTGTTCTACCAAATCAGCAAACTTATGCCAACCATCTAACTGAACGATGGGAGTACTAGGATGACCTTGGTTTAAGCCCTCTTTGTAGCAAAGAAACTTTTTTTTAAAAATGGACTAGTTGAAAATTTTATTGGAACTAAAAAGAAAGAGAGCAACATAGAAAATAATATGAACTGCAAACAAGCAGACACAGACTAACAAAAGGAATCAATGAGCCCAATAGGCCCATCTTATCCTCCACGAGGATAGAACCCCTAATTGTCCCCTCTTTAGCAGTTCTACCTGCTTCTGACTTGACATCATGTTGCACTTGGGAAAAATACACCCAATGTTATCACACAGATCCAGCACCTCCTCAATCAAATTAGTGATCCTCCAAGGAAAGTTACCAGTTTTGACCCAGTTTATGGCGTTTCTTGAATCACCTTCGAGGACCACTGCCACTTTAATCCCCTGCAGCAATGCCGCAGTTTCAGTGAGATTGGAGACCTTAACCCCGACAGGGCCCAAGAAATCAATCAGGGATACACCCCCCAATCAATCCTGACAGGGCTACCAATCCCCACCTGACTGGGATACCCCAGAGAACACCCATCAAAATTCAGTTTTGAAATGGCCAGCTGGGGGCATTCTCCACCAATCTTTAACCTTTGGATTTGTTGTTCTTGTTGTTGTTTTTTTTTTTTTTCACCCAAAGTGAAAATTTTTGGCCTGGTTTGATGACAACAGCTCTCTCTAGGGATATTTTTCTTCTTGAAATCTGTTAAACTGGAAGATCCTCCTCATCGTCATATTCACCATACTAGACTTCCTGCTAAAGTCTTAAAGATCCATGTATTTCTTTCAAGCCATAACTCAAAGGGTCACCAAAGCAGATGTTTTCCCCATAAAACGACTGATGGGGCCCAATGAGGTAGTCCACAAACTCCTTGAATGAAGCAGGAAAAACCCACTCAATTCTAAAATTCGAGAACGAAGAAGACCACCCAGATCTCGCAAGAAGTGTGTTTTTTTTTGGTTCTGTATTTTCCTTTTCTCCTAATAAAATTCTCATCTTTCGAAAAAAATAAAAATTCACAGCACAAGAAGCACCTGTTAGGCAAACCACACCTTGACTTTTGATCTGGTCAAGGGTTAAAATATTACATAAACAGGCTGTCCAACAGAACTTATTCACCTTCAGTAAAATTGCCCACACCATATTTTTTAATATGCCTCTGTAGTATGACTGAACCAATAAAAAAGCACCAGGGAAAGGGCCAAACCAAAAATTTTCCATTTGCTTCAAGGTCCCAAATGCATCTTTACAGCACCCGAGTGAGGAATGTAGACATCTTCTAACAGTGCCAGGAACTGAGCTAACATAGGAATCTCATCATCCCTGAGATTTACCTGAAACAGCAGGCACCAAACGATTTCCCCCACTATGTGCTGAAAAATTCTCCACTTTTGCCCCTGTTATTGTTGCTCTATGACCTCTCAAATTTTCTGCAGAATGTGACATCCAGGCACAACCAATCTTTCCATATCGAACTTTATTCCCAGCTCCTGCTCAAAGTCTAATATTGCTAGAATAGCTACCATGAACTGATAAAACAGCTCTCGGATAGCTGGGCCAGCTCTACAATTAGCACAATTAACATCCCACCACCGTCATCCACCAAGCCATATTTTGGTATAAGGAAATTGCTGAGGATAGATTCCTCTTCATTGCCGACTCTCCAGAACCATTTACCCAGCATTGCTGGGTAAATCCTCCTAGCGTGATTGAAGACCACCAAACTTGATGGCCTTGCAAACATCTTTCCACTTCACCAGCTGGTATTTGTGCGCATCCTTCCTATCGTTCCATAGGAATCTCTTCTTATTGGACTCTATCTTGTCAGCAAATCTAGATGGGCATGTCAGAATAGACAAGTTGCAACAGGACACTAGCAAGTTCTGATTTTATCAAAGTTGTCATATCTCCCATAGACAGCAGTTCACCTTTCAGATTGGCCAATTGAATCGGAAATCTCAATCCCAGGTCTTCCTATGTATAGGGGAATACCAAGATGCTTGATTGAAAAATATGCCATATTGCAGCCAACCTCCCGAGCAATGTTGTTGACTGAAACCCTGTTCAAATTCAATCCATGAATATTGCTCTTCAAAAGGTTAACTCTCAACCCCAACACAAATTTGAAACATAGAAGAATGTCCTTAATGTCACGGGCTTCTTGAGCAGTTCCATCACCAAAAACCAGGGTATGTTCAGTGTTGGACATGAGTTACCCTAATGTTACCATTTCTAACACCCATCGCTGGGATAAGATTGGCAGCAGAAGCATTCAACAGCAATCTAGATTCTAGACAACTTTTTGGCAACATTTCTAAAAAGAACAGGGGACAGAGGGCCTCCTTGGTCAATCCCGTGGCTGCCTTTGAAGAAACCCTTGGGCCTTGGGGGTTCCATCGATTAGGATTGAGAACCATGAGAAGGAGATGCAAGCCCAGATCCATCTGTACCACTTATCCCATCCAGCCTACTAGATAGATGAGAAATTTCCCATTTACAGTCATACGCACTTTCCATATCTACCTTGAATAGAAAGCCTTTAAGCCCCATTGTGATATTCATCTACCATCTCATCCACAAGAAATAGCAATCTTACACCATTCTGCTTTGGGAAGAAGAGATAATGGTGCCAAGGACCTTACGAATTAATGAGGGAAGAACTTTAGCAATGCTCTTATACACACTACCCACTAGGCTGATCAGCCTGAAATCAGTAACCACCACTACCCCTTCTTTAGGGATCAAAGAGATAAAAGAAGCACCCATATCTTTACGTACAATAGCCCTCTCCTGGAATTCCTCAATAACAGCCACAATCTCATCCTGAACAATACCCCAAAACCTCTGAAAGAATGCCACTGGGGAACCACAGGGGCCAGGTGCACAGCCCCCTTTTGTCTCAAAGAAGAATCTAGGGTGGAGCACATCAGGAAACCTTTTAGAGCAGCAATTCAGAAGGAGAAAGTCAAAACAGTTGTCGCAAACTCCCAAATCAAGGTATTTGTTTATCACTCGCACCCGTCTTGCCTTTTACATGCAGGAAGTGCATGATATTTTAGTAGAGATTTTATTTTTTTATTTTTATTTTTTTTTTTTATTTTTTTTTATTTTTTTTTGTTCCCCACCCCCCCCCCCCCCCCCCCCCCCCCCCCCCCCATTTGATGGGATTTAATGGCAAAAAATAAGTGTTATAAGTGAAGTTCGAAAGTGTCTGACTTTAACATTGGCCTATTATGGATTAATCCGCATGTTCGAAACTGTCTGACTTTAACATTGGCCTATATGATCTTTCAAATCAAGTAGTAATAGCCTTGTTAAATCTTCCCTCTCCAATCTTCCTCTTTGCTTCATGTCCCTGTTTAGATGCCCCAAGGTTGTTCTCGAGCATATCGATAAGCTGAGAAGAGATTTTCTTTGGCAATGTGGAGCCTCTAAGGGTAAGTTTCATCGGTTGAACTGGAAAGAGGTCTGTCATCCCTATGAGGAAGGGGGTGCTAGGATCAAGTGTCCGGAGGTTGTTAACATAAGTGGGTCTGGCGCTATGGGGTGGAGGCCTTTGGTTTGTGGAGGCAAAATGTTGGGGCTAAGTATGGCTCGTCTCCCTTTACTTGGTGGATTAGAGAAGCCTTCCTTTACCGTGCCTCTTTCCTGTGGAAGGTTGTGGCGAGGGTGGCCCCAAAGGTTTTTCTTGGCTTCAGTTTTTCTGTTGGAGAGGGTTCTATGGTAGGTTCTGGGATGACATTTGGTGTAGTGATTCCACTTTTAGATCATCTTTCCCAGCCTTGACTAGTCTTTGCCCTGTAGCAAACATTTCAGTAGTTAGCTGCTTTTCTTGTGTGGATTCTAAAGGTGTTTGGATTCCCCCTTGTAGGAGGGGCCTTAATGATTTTAAATTCAATGACTTATTGTGCCTCCTCTCTCATTTGTAGGGGATCTCAACATCTCTTGGAGTTGAAGATTCACTTGTGTGGTGCTTTGGGAGCTCCGGCTTATTCTTGGTCCACTCCCTATATCAGTGTTTATCATGTCCCGGCCAAAGGGAAGATTGTCATCACTCTTTTGTCTGGTCACATGGGGCTTGGCCTAAAATTTCAGCCTTTGCGGGGCTTGTGGGGAGGAATGGGATCCTTTACCACAAACAATCTTGGGAAGCGATTGCTGGTTCTTCCAAATGTTTGTCTTTTGTGCATGAAAACTGAGGAATCTATTGACCCTATCTTCATCCATTGTTCTTTCTCAAGGGTGGTGTGGTCCGGAATTTCTGATTTTCAAGTGTTTCTTGGGTGATAAAGCTAGATAAGAATGCCTTCTATAATCAACACCTCCCACCTATCGTACAATTAGAATAGTGACTGTGAAGGTAGTCGAGGTGCATGGGGCTTAACTCTCTAGCCTTGGGAACATTGAATGGTTGGGTGAATTCAGTTTTGCCAGCTCCATGATGGAAACAGTGGGGCAACCACTGCACCACCTCGTGAAGTTTGCTATTTGCACAACATTCAAGGACTTTCTCTACCTTGAGCATAGTTGGAGTTACTGCCACCAGTTACTGGGGCTTCTGTTCAAAGATTATAACACTGACCTTCCAACATCAGGGAGGCATCAGACTATATTGAATATACATCAACAATACAATCTTAAACTTTTTCTTTGGCATCAATATATTTTATTAACTAGAAACAGAGAATACATTTTGTCCATTAAGATAATGGACACTCACTGCCAATAGCCACCAAAAGCGCAGAGACTCTTTGAGCCAAATCATTCACTAAGGTGTTTGCTTCTCTAGGAATTTGATTAAATGAGATCTGTGATAATGTGCAATGGGCTTAAATGCATAGAATGCAGGTCCATCTTATATGAAGTGTGGAAATTTTAAAGATCTTTTATTCTTGATTTGAGTTATGCCTTTAGATGTTAGTGTTAGTTCCTAAGGTATATTTAAATGTTTTTGCAGTTATTTCTGTCTTTGAAATGGAAGCTTCTCATGTAAAAGTTATTTAAGAATCTGATTCTACCTTGCTTTCTTGTTTATTTTGCAGTATATACATATGAAAACTCAGAAAATATCAATTATTTTAAAGAAGAGGTTTACAACACCTAACTGGATCAAGGTGGGTGCAGTTTGTAGCTATATCACTAACGTGTTTATGAGGAGAACATTTAGTTGGGAAGCAGCTGGATACTTTTTTTTTACCTCATCTGATATTTCTGGTGAATTACTCGACAGCACAAGGAGCCTAGAGAAGTCCATATGTTCGTTGATATACTTCTTCAAGAGGTTTGTAAGCATCTTGTTTTTGTTTTATGAGGATATCTTATTCTCATGAAAGAAAATTCAAGTACCATCAAATTCTGTTTGAGCTGATTCTCAGTTTCTTTGATGTTTTCTATTCCCACAGTACAGTGAATTGATGTCATTATATACTTCATACATGCCAGCTTATGTGGATCAGAAATGATGTAGTTGGTTCTCAAGTGTATCTGACGTCTATTGGAGTTCTTAGTTTTACAAGTAGAGCTTAAATTTAAAATGTCAAATTTGATTTGATGGGCTTGTTTTCTAAGGATTCTATAACTAATTTGGAATCTCGATATTGTACAGAATATGGGTTATATTCAACAGCTTGACTAGAAACAAGAACAGATAGTATGTTTAAGTGAAACTTCTACCATGGATTGCATGTATTGTCAACATCGTTCCTGACCAGATGTCAACATGTATAATCACCATCATGCTACATGAAGAATCCCTTTACACAGATGGGCTACAATCATATAGATTGTCTTGCATATTAAAGCTATTGCATCTCAGGAAAGCTCCCAGGATCATCGTTTTGATGGTCAGGAGTGGGGGAAGAGTCACCATTACCCAGGAGATTGAGGAACATAGGGATCATTTGGCACTTGCTGAAACCGTAATTGAATTGATCAATTCTGTGTACAATAGGCATTAAACGTTTTCCTTCTTACATGATTCAATTTGAGGAATTGTGTGGTTGGTTTTGCTTCCTTGGCTTCATTGTAAGAAACTCTGATTTTTCTAATTTGGTGATTTACTTGTGTCTTTTCATTTGGTCTTAGTTGGAAGCCATAGGAACTGAAGTTAGTCAGATTTTACCCCGTGGGCTTGTCCGAAAACACCGTCGCTCTGACAGTGCGGGAAGCACTGCTTCCATCCGTAGCAATCCAATACGTGAAGACAAGATGACCCGGACAAATACTCAACGCTCCAGGAGCCAGCTTCTGGAAAGCCATCTTGCGAAGTTATTTAAGCAAAAAATGGAGATTTTCACAAAAGTTGAACACACACAGGTAGTGTTCTGTGATGCCACTGGAAGAAATGGCTGTATTGTTATTTGACGCCAAATTCATAACAAAACGAATCTAATTGGCTCATAATTTTCAGGAGTCGGTTGTATCAACCATAGTGAAACTTTGCTTGAAAAGCTTGCAAGAATTTGTGCGCCTCCAAACATTCAACCGAAGCGGATTTCAGCAAATTCAGGTGGATATCCAGTTTTTGAGGAATCCATTAAAAGAGAATGTAGACGATGAGGCGGCCATTGACTTCTTGCTGGACGAGGTACGATGATATCTCTTTGGCTTGTGTTTAAAACTTTCATGCATCCGCATTTTACTCGCTTAGTTGTCTGCACATGTTTTGTAGAAGCAGGGAAATGAAAAAAGGAAACTGCATTTAGGGGTTGTTTGGATGCCTGTAAAGTTGTAAACACTTACTCCCGAAAATGTTTTGTATGTAAACCATTTACATGCTATTCTATTTGACTTAAGTGGTAAAGCGCTTATAGGTAAACGGATTATGTGTTCGGCTGAAGTGTAAAGTGTTTAGAATGTATAAAGTAGGTGTTCACAGTCCACACCACAGAGCTTGGGGTAGTAAATCTCTCACCAAAATCCGCAAATCACATAAAAAGGGCTTGATCTTTTGGGGCCCTAGGAGAGCATCAAAGTACACACATGCTGGACATATTGGATGTCCTACACCTGTCTCATCTGATGATCCATCGGGCCGTTTTTTGGGACCATAGGAGAGCATCAAACACACATGATCAATAGATTGGATGTCCTACACCCGTCTCATCTGATGATCCATCGGGTCATTTTTTGGGGCCATAAGAGAGCATCAAGGTACACACATGATCGATAGATTGGATTTATTGTATGTTGTTGCTCAAATCTGGTTGATCCCATTGCACCTCCCGCGAGTCGCTAGATACCAACAAGTCAATGGAGGACAAAGAGACACTGGGGGCGCCGGTTGTGGCCAGGGATCCTCCGATGCCTAAGTCAGGTGTATGGACTCACCGTAGGCGTAGTAGAATCAGGATAGTTGTGCGTACCTTTCTCTTGAATAAGGTGATGTATTTATAGGTTGGCCAGGCACCTTGCGTATCTGAGAGATTCCGTGAGATATGATGGAGGGACCCGTATTGGAGTTAGAATCTACTCATGGATATTTGTCCGATTACACCTCGATTGGCATGATCTTCGGCTGAGACCTCGCTGGGTAGTCCCGCTCATATACGGTGAGGGATTTTCTCTGGATGTTTCTATTCCGAGGGCGAGGTCGGTATCCGAGGTCGAGATCGATGCCTGAGGTCGAGGTTGAGGTCGAGATCGATACCTGAGGTTGAGGTTGAGGTCGGCATCCAAGGTCGAGGTCGGTGCTTGTAGTCAAGATCTGTAGGTCTGTTGATAAGTCTTATTTCCAAACTGGTTTTAACTGTTTCAGCTCAATCATTGATCTCCTTACTCAGCTCATCTTCTCTAACCCTTTGGAATTTCATAAAGTCTGTTATGATGTTCTTTTTGCCACGTGTCTCATACGTCGGGTCAACTCAATTTTACCTATAACAGTTGCCCCCTACTTACAAGTTCCATGTTCATGAGCTCGGGAAGTAAGCAAATTTGAACTGATGTATGAGCGGGAGATTCTTAACTTCTAACTGTAGGAGGTCAGCTCGTTCCATCTGTTTTTCTCGATTTTATCGCTCACATTGTTGTCATGCGTGATCGCTTATGTGCATATGCGATCTCATATGCGCATATCCATACGCAGATCGCATATGTTGCATATGTGAAAATATGCGATCGCATACTTGCATATGCAATCGCATATTGGCTATGGTACATTGAATTTTTATTTTTATTTTTATTTTTGCAAAAAAAATAACATTTTGTCTATAAAAAGGCTTCCAAATCTCCTCCATTTGTAATATTCACACTCCAAAACTATCTTACTCTATTTTTCTCTTACATTTCTTAATTACAAGTGGTCTTAATCTCCCTCTCTCTTGTATTTCCTACTTCCAAGTGATCTTAATCTCTCTCTCTCTCTCTCTCTCTCTCTCTCTCTTGGAAGTTGGAAGATCAAGATTCAAGCACTTTTAAGTTTCAAGGAAGATAGCTTGTTGTTTTCTACCATAATAAATAAATAGCTTGTTGATTTGGTTGTTACTTCTTGTTAACTATATTGTTAAATGTGAATGACTTGATGTTTAATTGATTTTATCTCTTTCAAATGTATTTTAAATATGTAAAATTAGTTATCTATTAACTTAGAAAAGTTCTCCTCATTTTCTTATATTTTTTTACAAATTTTTGAATTTTTCCCTAATATATATATTTTTTAATTTTTCAAAAAAAAAATTAAAAAATTAAAAAAAAAAAAAAATGCAATTGCACATGATCGCATATGTGATTCGACAACATTGATCGCTCAATAATTAAGGCGGGAATTGGGAAGGGATGGTGCATGTGAATTACTAGATACAGTAGTCAAATGTGTAGATTGATAGTCGAGCATGTAGATTTTTAGTTGGTAATCGAGCATGTAGATTTTTAGGTTGTGTAACTGTAGACAAAATAGTAGAAACGTAGAAAAGAACCTTTTTCCCTTTAAATAAGGGAGGTTTCTTATAGTGGAGCATGTAGCGATTTGTCAATGATTAGTAGCTTTTTCCCGAGGTGGATAGTTGAATGCAGTAATAACACTTGTAGAAATCCATCATGGATGGTAGATCTTTAGATGCTCGGCATTCTATCAATGAAGTAAGAGCTGCCCATCCATATCTTCCAGTCGTCGATAAGTCCCTGGTCGGACCATACTGGCTACCTTGTATGATCCTTCCCAGTTTGGCTCTAGGGCTCCCGAGCCGGGTTCCACATTCAATCGAAGAGAAACTTTCAACAAGGTGGGTTTCCGTACCTGTAGAAGAGATTGCCCTTATCGGAAGCAACATTTGGTGGGCCATTCGAATCAGAGCGTGTTGTTCATTAGGCTAGGGCAAAGAAAATCTCCAATTTCCTTTTTTTTTTTTTTTCTCTTCGAATAGATTATTGCTTGAAAACGGAATTGATTTGGAAAGATAATGTAAAAAAATCCGGAGAAATCCGGGGATTTGGGAGAGAAATTAGGGTTTTAGGGTTTCGGAGGGTCGGAACCCTCTTACTTCCAAAAATGGCTTCCGAGCCTTTTTTTATCATGCACGGTCGAACGTGGATTTCATGTGAAAGCCTTTCGCGCATGGAGTTTTTGCGCTGGGATGTTAGTTGGGGCCCACTGTGATGTTTGTGAGAAATCTGCCACATCCATCTGTTTTACGAGCTCATTTTAGGACATGCGATTGAAAATGAGGTGGATCCAAAACTCAGGTTGGCCGCACGAGAGGAAATAGTAGGGATTTAGTGACCATTATTGAAACATTTTTATGGCCACAGAAGTTTCGTATGGCCCACTTGAGTTTTTAATCCACCTCATTTTCGGTCGCATGTCCTTAAACGAGCTCGCAAAATGGATGGACGGGGTGGATTTCTCACAAACATCATAGTGGGCCCCACCTAGTATCCTAGAGCAGGAACTTCCTGCGAAAGCCTTTTGTAGGAAGTCTGCATCCGACGTAGATTGGGAGCCTTGGAGACGAACGGTCCTGTCAGGGGCTCTGTAGTGCCCACCATGATATATGTGTTTTAGCCACACCGTCCATCCATTTTGATAGCTTATTTTAGGGTATAGGCCCAAAATGTAGGTAGATATAAGGCTCAAGTGGACCACATGACAGGAAGTCGTGGTGGCAATGATATCTATCGTTGAAGCTTTCTTAGGGCCCACCATGATGTTTATTTGCCATCTAATCTGTTCATAAGGTCTAACAAACCTAGAAGTAGGGAAAACATAAATATTAGCTTGATCCAAAACTTTTGTGACCCCCAAAAAAAATTACTGATGGCCATTCAATGACCACTTTTTCGCATAGTGCAGTCCACCTCAGATTTGGATTTGCTTCATTTTTTGGCCCATACCCTAAAATGATATGTCAAAATGAATTGACGGTGTAGATATACCATATTACGTCAAGGTGGCCCCACAATCAGGGTCCCACCATATTACGTACATCCTCTGTTTAAACCAATGGAATTACACCAGCACATCTTAACATTATTTTATTACGGGAACTCTATGGGCTCTACAATGATGTATGTGCTATATCCACTTTGTCCATTCATTTCTTCATATCATTTTAGCCTATGAGCCTAAAAATGGGGCAGAGCCAAAGCTCAAGCGGACCACACCAAATGAAACAGTGGTTTCAATGGTGGCGTCATTATTCCCATTGTTTCCCATGATGTGGTCCACTTGATCTCTGGATCTGCCCCATTTTTTTTCTTAGGCTTTAAAACGATCCAACAAATTGAATAGACTACATGGATACAATGCATGGGGCCCACACAATCTGCCATTTTTTGAGCCAAGACCTATCAAAAAGTAAAGATGTCAACGTCAGGAATTAGAGAGCGGATTAGGTGAGACCCAATACTCACCCAAGACGGCCCTTAATGCGGGGACCACCTTAATGTATGTATTCTGTATCCATGTCGTTCATCTTTCCAAGTCATTTTAGTGTAATATCCAAAAAACAAAGCACATCCAATTATCAGGTGGACCATTCCATAGGAAAAAAGTGGTGATTGACTATTAATGGGCCACAAAAGTTTTGGATCAATCTGATATTTGTTTTTATTCCTTTCATCCTAGCTTATGTGAATTTACCAACAGATTGGATGGTAAATAAACACTACGAAAACATTAAGGTGAGCCCTAAGAAGGCTTTAATGGTAGGGCCTTCAATCAGTATTGTTTCCTATGGCATGGTACACTTGATAATTGTATCTGGTTCATTTTTGGGATGGTGCTGTTAATTAAGGTGGCAAAACAGATGGATGGCGTGGATATACATGCCTTAATGCATTTATAAATGTTATGCATTATATTTGAATATAATTGCCTTAGTTCAATCAAACAGCGCATAGCTTAGGACCCTATACAAAGTAAACCTTTTGTGTGCACCTGTTTTTAGATATAATGATTTAAAAGTGTGTATTACGGTCTTTTTTAACAATACCTGAAGTTTTATTGAAAAATTCAACCATTTTCCCAATGTTTTCCCATGTTTCCCAAAAGGTGCGATAAATTATGCGATACAAACGATATATCCCGTGCGATAACCGATATGTATTTGTATCCCAAGGGTGCGATACATTGCGCGATGCCGATATTTCAAACATTGGTTAATATTAAACTTGCTGACATCTGGAAAATAGATTTTTTTTTTTTTTTAATTTAATTTTTTTTTTTTTTAACAATAATGAACACGGTTTAAGTGCTTGGCATGCCAGAGCCCAGTAGCAGGTTTGCATGTGCCAAAACGAGGTCGTGAGTTCGAATTTTTGACATCTGCTTCTTCTTCTTCTTCTTTTGTCTACCAACAAAGCAGCTGGCTGGGAGTGACTCAGTTGAGTCATCTAGAGTCACATCGAGTCAACTGAGTTTACAGGCCAACTCGACAACTCTTGTCGGGTCTCAACCGAGTCATGCTTGTCAGCGAGTTTTCAACAGACTCGGCTTGAAATATTGTGAAATATTGTTGAGTTGAGTTGGCTCAGATGAGTTTTGAGTGAAGCCAAGTTTTGGAACTATGGTTGGCAGAAGCATGCCCTTATCACTTTCATCAAATCGGTAGTATTTCAAGAAAAAATTATTTTGGTTGTCTGAAATGAAAGTTCTCTGGGCAATGACAAAACAGCCCTGGTTTTTGAGGAAATAACTGAAATTTAGCTGGTTTTTAATTATTTCACTTGTTTTTATTGAAATGTTTAAATGGCATGTTTCTGGAGCAGGCATTTTTCAACAATAATAATTATAATATATAAATAATGGCATGTATCTTGTGTGGTTCAATATTCAAGACATTCTTGAGCAGATTCTAGCTCAACCCTCAAAACCTTTCTCACCTTACCAAGAATTGACTGCGGGCAACTTGTCAAATGCTCATGCCAAACCAGTCAACCAAGTTACCAAGGCTTCGAACCATGCCATGCATCATAACATGTAATTTACTGAATTTCCCATTTTTGTAGAAGGGTATTGACTGTTTACTTTTTGTTCTAATGACCACTCTACCCTTGATGGGAAAGCCATAGCAGTCTCCAAATATGCTGTCATTCATTTGAAACCATTGCCCTTTTCTTCATTAGCAAGGAACTCTTTATTCATTTGTCATCTTTTTTATGTATTCACGTTTTGAAGTTCTTTTCTAGCATGCAATGATTGGTAGTGGCGTTGATATCTTATCATGAATTGATGTGAATTTCTCTGGGTTTCCATGTAAATCACTTCAGACACCCATCATCTTCCCAAATCACGAGAGCTTTCTTGTTGTAGGTTATTGTCGCTGCTGCAGAGCGGTGTCTTGACCCAATCGCTCTTGAGCCTGCCATTTTGGACAAACTCATACAAGCAAAACTCGCTAAGCGCAAAGAACAGAAACCAAGTCATTAGTAATGTGAAGGTAAATGTGGTAGAAGATACCAGCTGTACTGTACAATATTTCTTTCCCATTTACACTTTTTGTCAATCCCATTCTGGTCAGCCAAAACATGACAGAGTGACAATCGTTGCTAATACAATTCCCCAAGGGTCATTTGGCAACCTGAAACTAAGAAGTTACTTCAAGAATTCCAGGAAACAAATTCCCTGAGAAAGTTCTGTCAGTCATGTTTGTGGACTGGGAATGTAAATCAGTGGAATCCAGAAACTGTGTTGAGAGTATTGGGAAAGAAGGAACTTGTTCCCTTCGAATTTGCAAAAGGAAAAAAATAAAAATAAAAATTGACATTTAGCACCCTCCCTTTTTTCTATACGCTAAATAACCCCCTCCCTTTTCAGTATTGCAAATAGCCCCTCCCCTTTTTTTTCGTGTACGGTCATAAAACACCATTTGCATAACTTCCATTAGAGTTGACTGTTAAAAGGGGACTGTTGACCATTAAATTTGACTTTTGACCACAAAAAATGTAGAGATGAGAGGAATTTTTATTTTAGCCCTATGCAAACATGAAAAGGTTATCAATGGGATTTAGACAGTTTTGATCAACCATTTAGATGGTCGAGATCAAATGCAATGGATGGCGCCCATTGTTGCAAGGTTTAGATTGTGGCCATGTTGGGTCCCACATAACCCAGTGATTTGGATCGTGCCCAAAATGACAATCTCCATCATCTTTTTGAAATCAAGGACAAAAGCAACATTTCATGTGGTCAACAATTCAATTTAGTGATTGTCTTCTTTAACGGCCTACTTTGACAGAAGTTAACCACAAAGTTATTTGACAATTACTAAAATGAGGGGTTTTTTTTTTCTTCTTCTTCTTTTTGTGTGCGTGTGGCAAAAGGGGAGTGTGGTATATGTCAAAAACTTTAAATAAATAAATAAAGTCAAAAAGTGACTGTGCCAAAGGAATTCATTCCTTGGAATTTGCAACTTAGTCTTTGGCCATGAATCCAAGACTAATACTTCATTCCTTCTGCTGGAATTGGTTTCCAACTGGAAATAGTTTCTAGCCTTTTCCAGTGTCCTGAACACAGGAAAACAACCCTGGAAAAAGATTCCATATCCAGACCTGTGCTTTTCCATGTTGCCCGTGGTAACTTTTAGCACTTTCTACTACAAGCGTGATACCCAATATTGATCATCTCTGGAGTCTTGACGTTGTTGTTATATTCTTAATGACATTGACAGGCCAATCAGACCAGCACTGCGAGGTTTTCCAATCGTCGTACCCAAGGTTTCCTTCATTGGTCGGTATGGGATCTCTTGGACATGATTTTTCATTGATACAGTGTTCAATTCCAAATTTCCAATTGATTATATCATTTGTATTCTATGTCGAGTGTTTTGAATATTCCCTGAAGTTCTTAACAAGATGTAGACTTCGGAAATTATCAAATTCCATTATTGACAACAGCCCAGGTGGAAAAATGCCCTTGTTATAACAAGCTGCAAAGCCAAAGCCTTTTCCTCTTATGCAATTGATTGAATTTAAAATTACTAAAACACTCTTTCATGTGCATTTCATACTGTGATCTGATCCGACTGTTTTCATGGACATCTAGTGCATTCCTCTATACTATTGTGTTATGATGACTTGCACAATGCTTGGGTTTGGAAGTTTGTTCAAGAGCAGCCCATGGTTCAGTCTCAAATCGTTGATATGATGAGAACGGCTGTGGATGGCTTATGCACTGAAAATCTCCCAGATTGAAAAATCCTACCTCAATACTGTATAGTGAGAGGAGCGGTTGATGAAGAAGATACAACCATGTTTTGGATACCTTGATGCATGGACCATCTAGGGTGAATCCCATTGCATCAACGCCTCGGTTCACTGAACCATGGGCTCTACTTGTACAGACTCTTAGTACAAGCGGGTGAATAATACAACTTTTATGTCGTTTACAGGTACTGTTTCTGTTACACACATTGGCTTGGGGTTGCATTTGGATTCTCTGCGATTCACATCACTCATCTCAACCGTCCGTTAGGTCCAGTCCACTCTTCTTCAGCTGCTGTAAAAATCGCAGCTATGGGATGGAAATAAACATCAATGGCTGGACTTTCTTCTTCAAACAATCTTGTCCATCCATTTTCTTCATGCTGACTAAATGGACGGTTTGCAATCGGTGGTTTTCTATAGTAGTCCGTGAGGAGCGGACTGCACCTAGCAGACCTTCCATGTGATGTGGACACCGACGAGTCTAGATACAACGGTATGCATGGGAAGGTTCCGATGCACAGCCATTACTGATTATCGTAGTGACAAATCTCTTTCTTGGCATGTTAATTTCTCAGGAGATTCTCAGATTTTGACACTTTTCTCAGAAAATAAAATATAAAAAATATATATTATAAATTAATAAAATAATTTTAAAAGTTTAAGATATGGGTAAAAATGAATTAGTTAAGACTCAAAATATGAGTTTTGCTAACTTCCCCACCCTCATGGGGACGGTAACATTGCCCCCCAAGCTTTTGCACATGGTATGTCCATTCATCAATCAGGACAGTTCATTTAGTAGTACCATTTGAACCAAGCCATGGCGCAAAAATCATGCAGATCGAATCATCCTAACCGTCCAAATGGTGCCAATTTGTTTTAACTGTTTGTTTTTACAAGCCACATATTGCATGCTTAGAATCATCAAATTCAAACTGCTACTTTAGAATTATAGGCAATATAAAGTGAGATCTATCTTATAGAATACAAAATTGGGATCTATTTGATAGATGTTTCAAAATGATGACTGGACCTACTTTGTTTTTTTACTCCATCTTGACTGTCCATTTTCCTTGCCATCAGTTGCATATTTAAGATCGTAGCATAATTTTTGTACCATGGCTTAGCCCAAGTTGTACGAATGAATGGACGTGATTGGTCATTTTGCGTGGCATTTAAGAGGTTGGAGGATGTTGCTAAATTCCCATGAAGGTAGGAACTTTGGCAAAACCCTTTAAATATTTTTCTCGATAAAATTGCAAGAATTTCAATAGAATCCATAAAATTAATAAATGCCTAGGTTTTGATGTTATTGTGATAATATTATTTAATGAATTTTTCATTAAAATATTGCTAGATTTTTTGAATCTTAGCCATGTTTCAATACATTTATACGTCTACCTTTTTTTTTAACACAAGCACACACACCACCACACACGCATGCCATGGTGGGATTTCACCACCTATGGGTACTCGAAACCCTCAACCAGGTGTTGAAACTCCTGAGAGTCTACCACTGGAGTAAGAGTACGGACCCATATAAAACATCTACCTTGAGCACATGCAATGTAGTAGAAAGTCAAGCGAAATTCAAATATCGAAATAATTTGATATATAGACAGCATCATTGTAGTAAAGGTCTAACTCATGAACGATTATACCATAAAATGAGTTTTCGACTGAATGAAAAAGACACATAGTAATGAAATCCGGTAGAATCGTAAATATAGAATCTAATCTTAGCCATGTTTCAAGCGGACATGGATCACTATGATGCGTGTTTCTTATCTGCGTTGTCCATCTATTTTTTCACCTCATTTTATGGGATGAGCCTAAAATTGAAGCATATCCCAAGCTCAGGTGGACCACACCACAAGAAACAATGGGAATCGAATACCCACCATTGAAAAGTTTTCCCCTGATATTTGAATTTTCCCTTTCATGCACATATGTGTGACCTTATTAAAAGGTTGGATGACAAATAAACATCACTGTGGGCTCTAAAAAGGTTTCAACGATGGGTGTCATTACCCCCACTAATTCTTGTGTTGTGGTCCACTCTAGCTTTGGATATGCTTCAATTTCGTGCTCATGCCCTAAAATGAGCTGGAAAAATGGATGGACAACATGAATAAAACAAATACATAATGGTGCGCCCCACAAAGTATAACATGCTGAGTTACTCGGTATGGAATCACTCTCGGTTTGTCACAATGTTCTTTATTAGTTGAAATGATATACGATGCTTTTGATCCGTTTTGTTTTGTTTAGTTTTTAGAGTTTTTAGAGCCATCTTTAATATATGCCCAATTATATAGGAGCGATGTATAACAATCTTTTGAAAATTGAAAAGCAAATTTAACACCTGTAACAACTCAATCCCCACATCTACGTCATTTCTTCAAGTACAGAACACCTTCCACATGCTGAAGCATGTGTACGAGGAAAAAACGCTTATTCCCTGCAAGTCTGGTATTGATATGAGAGCATGTTGAGGAGAGCATGATGAAAATTTGGAGATGTTCGTGGTTAAAAAAGAGAGAGAACAAGAATGTAGCGTGAATAACCTTGAGAGCTCTGATACTATTAAACAGTATGAGACTCGTGCTTCTTCCTCGCACACATGCTAAGGTAGGATCTTATATATATTTGGGGATTGGATTATTACAGGTGGTTTTTCAATTTTCTAAATATTTGTGGTGAGAACAAGATGAAAATTTGGGGAGGACATTTTCATGGTGGGTGATAGATAGATAGATAGATAGAGAGAGAGAGAGTGAGAGATCTGATACCCAGAACTATAGAGGGAAAGTGCTTCTTTTGTACACACATGCTTCATTATGTAGGAGGTGTTCTCTATTTATAGAGTTGCAAAAAATTGTTAAGTAAGATCTAAAGTACATGTGGGGATTGAGTTGTCCAATTTAAATAATAATAATAATAATAATTTGTTATGTTGTTATAAGAAATTTGTTATGCTGTTATAGGCTGAGAATGGATATTAGAGTTCTTTTCAATTTTCAAAAAATCGTTATGGTATTATAAGGATTTAAAAGAGAAAATATGCTGATTAACAATGAGAAAGACGAGGGAGGGAGAATATCCATATAGCCTCCTATTCACAGTACACGTGGTAGGGTGATGTGGTAATTAGAACTGTACATCTGATAAGTGAGCCAACTCTATATGGGTGGTGGCAGAGTGATGTGTCAATCACAACTGTCCATCTGAGTCATCTCTCACAGTGTGTCAAGGTGATGTGTCAATCCGGACTGTCCATCTTATAGAAGAAAGAAAGGTGATGGGTATAGTCACCGAATAAGTGTGATTCTCGAAATCTAGATCGTCGATAACGAGGCCCAACAGATGGACAGTAAAGATTGACATCGCCATGCCACTTGTCATCTACAGAGATGGCTGTATCATGTTCGGGTACTCCCCGCTCTACCGTATCATCGGCGGATTGCCTATTGAGTAGCTACTGGACGGTTCTCTGTCGACCCACCATGATATATGTGTTTTATCCACGCCATTCATCCATTTTCCAGCTCATTTAAGTCATGGACCCAAAAAATGAGGTAGATCCAAATCTCAGGTGGACCACACCACAGGAAGCAGTGGTGAACTTCTTATGGGCCACAAAAGTTTTGGATCAAGCTTATATTTGTGTTTACCCTTCATCCATGTCTCTATGACCTAATCAACAGGTTAGATGGAAAATAAACATCACGGTGGGCCCTGGGATGTTTTTAATGGTGACCGTTCAATCACCACTGTTTCATATGGTGTGGTCCACCTGAATTTTGGATCTACCTCATTTTTGGGCTCGTGACCTGAAATGAGCAGGAAAAATTGATATACAGATTGGATAAGATACATTCATCATGGTGGGGTCCACAGCTTTTCCACCACTGACCAGTACCGAGCTCGGTACTGCAGGGGTCACTACTTTTTTTCGTAGCAGCATGCATGCAATATTTGGACGCGGATTTCCTGCGAAACCCTTTCGCAGGAAGTTCCTGCGCAAGATTCTGTGTGGTCCCCCTTAGATGTTGTGGAAATCCAACCCCTCTATCCATATTTGAAGTTCATTTTATGACGTGATAGCAAAATAAGGAGTATCCAGAACTCAAATGGGCCACACGAGAGGAAACAGTGGAGATTTAGTGATCACCGTTGAAATATCATGTCTATAAAAGTTTTTAACGATATAATTTTTTGATTTTTTCACTTTAGGGAGTGAAATGACCTTATAAACGGTTTAGATGGCATAGAACAGCAAGTGGAGCCTAGGAAGGTTTCAACGGAGGAATTCCTTTCCACTGTTTCATCTCCTATGGCCCACTTGAGTTTTGGATCCTCCTCAATTTTGGTAGCATGTTTTAAAATGAGGTCGAAAAACGGATGGACGTATTTGATTTCTCAGAAACATCGTAGTGGCCCCACCTATTATCCTTGCGCAGGAACTTCCTGCGAAAGGGTTTCTCATAAAATCCGCGTCCCTGCACTGGGAACCTAGGTGGGGCCCACTGTGATGTTTGTGAGAAATCCACTCCGTCCATCCGTTTTTTGAGGCCATTTTAGGACATGAGACGAAAAATGAACTGGATCCAATACTCAACTGGGCCGCAAAAATGAGGGTTTAACATCCACAGTTGAAATATTTGTGGGGCAACAGAAGTTTTGAATCAGGCTAATATTTCTGTTTTCAGTTCATCCCAGTAGGAATGACGTTATGAACGGTATGGATGGCATGTAAACATCACTGTCTACCCCAGAAAGGTTTCAACGGTAGGAATTTCTCTAACCACCTTTTCCTTTAGTGCGGCCTACTTGAGTCTTGGATCCTGCTCACTTTGGCTTCAAGCTCTAAAATGAACTCACAAAACGGATGGAAGGGGTGGATTTCTAACAAACATCACCGTAGGCCCCACCGAAGTTTCCAGCGCAGGAACTTCCTGCGAAAGATCCACGTCCGAAATCTCTCCTTCCTATCCAAAAAAAGACGGTGGAAAAGAGCCGTCCATTCTCTTTTTTTGATGTCCTTTTCGAATCTAAGTAGCCGTAAGATGCTGGGTCCCAGTTGGGTGGGTGGTTGAGAGTTCAAATCAAAATGATAAGCCGCAAAATGTTGGTGGATTTGTGTAGTAAAAGAGAGTGCCGACAGCTAAACTCACGCGCGCGTGGGAGAAAAAAGGTGTCAGCTGCACTATCATTTTCTCGCGTCGGTCAAAGAAACGTTGCCGTGCTTGGATATTTGTGGGTCCCACCGCTCATAAGATCGTTGTTTTGTGCATTGCCCACGTCAGCACATTCCAGGGATCCAGGCCGTTCATTTTTATGCGGATGAATCCGGAATCATGGCAACCAGATCGTTGAATTTATCCCTCACTCATTTTTCAAAAGCATCCTTTTGCAATCCAGCAATCGAATGATTAGGATGGCCTGATGTTCCATTGTATCAACGGTTCAGATCAGCTACGCGTAAGTGGAGATGTAAGCAATGGACGAGCAACCGTCTGTATCATTAGCTGGGTAGGGAGCGGATTAGGTGTTATCGGGTAACACCGCAGTGGATGTTTCCTGACCATGGGGCCCACTTTGAAATATTTGTTGTATATCCACACCGTCCATCCTTTCCTTAAGATCATTTTATGGCATGTTTCCAAAATCGAAGCAGATAAAAACCTAAAGTGGACCACACCATAGTGGGGCAATAGAGCTTTTCTGGTACAAATCAATATCCATCAAAGAGAAATGCAAATAAAGAGAAAAAATTGTTTTCTTTTTTCATGACCCACCAAAGTTTTATATCCAGCTGAAAGTTAGGGCCTGTTTGGCCGGGCGGATTAGAAGGGATTGGATGGTATTGGAAGGAATTGGAAGTTAAATCTTGGGATTGGCTGAATGTGCCAAATAGACCGGGTGATCTGATCACGGGATATAGCAATCCCATGGATCTTAAGACAATCCACTGACAACACCATCATTACCTTTAAATCCCACCCAATCCACCCTAATCCTTTCAAATTTACTGGGACATGTTTGGTTGAGGGATTGGAAGGGATGGGAAGGTTTAATCGCGAGTTTGGCCGGGCATGCCAAACAGATCGGTATAGCAATCAAATCCCATGGATCTTAAGACAATTCACTGACAACACCATCATTACCTTAAAATCCATGCCATCCACCCTAATACCATTCAATCACATCCAATCCATCCGACCAAATGAGCCCTTAGGCTTACAAGGTTTTAAAGGGGTGCCACATTAGATGTGCAATTCAAATTCTACACCCATGACACATGTGCAAAAGTACTCACGGATGCTCACTTAAAAAGGTATGCAGGTGCGCATTCGCGGGCAATGAAATAGGAATTGACCGGAGACCCACGATAACGAATCTAACATAAAATCTTTTAATGACTTTTTTTAAATATGTTTTGCGTGGCTATTATTAAATAATTCATCAACATCTGCCACTGCAGCCCAGTACTGTGCTACGACAGCAATCCTAGTTCTCTGCCACGCGGTGTTAGGATCACCACAATCTAAGTCCAAGTAAAATCACATCAGAGTACGACCCTACAGGTCTTGATTCGTACAATTACCATGATTGATAGGTTGGCAGTAATCAACATCTTCGCTTTGTGGAGAGAATTTGGATGAACGTGATGGAAACCTCGTACCTAACAATGAAAGATGGCCCACCGGCTTCAAAATAAAAAGCAAAAGCAACGCCTTATTATTGCTTCGAAACGGGTTGGCTACTCTCCTTCACACCAGCCAGTGGTCGGTGTCTATGTGTTTCATCCATGCTGTCTATACTATTTTCACAGATCATTTTACGGTATGAGCTGAAAAACGAATCATATCCCAATCTTAAATGGACCACATTACAGGAAACAGTGTTGAATGAGAGTCGACCATTAAAAGACCATTAAAAAACATTTCGAGGCTATAAAAGTTTTGGATCAAGCTGATTTTTGTTTTTTCCCTTCATCTAGGCTTGTATGACCTAATCAACATATTCGATATCAAATAAACAGTACAGTGGGCCTTATGAGGACTTTAACGATGGATTTCCAATCACTATTGTTTTCATGTAGTGTGGTCCACCTGAGAGTTATATACCTCTGATTTTTAGGATCAAACCATAAAATGATCTGTAAACATGGATGAACGGTATGGATGAAACAAATACATTATGGTGGGGGCCACGGAGCACCGACAACCAGCCACGGGGCTGGTGTCAGGAGGAGCAGCCAATCCGCTCCCTGTTGCAATTGGTGACGTGGTCTCTCAAATACCAAGGAATTCCCAGTCTCCTTCGTTGGAAGACAACAAAAACTTATATACTCTGGCAGAGTGTGATGGATGATGCACAGGCATTGAAAAAATTACTTCTAAAATGCATATGTGGCATACAAGTGATTCCAATTAAACCGCCCAAATTATGGGCTCCAGTTTAGATGTATTGCGAACTAAAAATTGTGATTAATTGGTTATTTTACTTATAAATTAGGGGACTTTTATTAAAGGTCATGAATAAAAACATATCTAATATTCTTATTTCAACAAACAAGTGTCCACAAATCAGAGGTTGTTATTGGTTGTGATTTAGTTACAAATTTACTGGTTTAATTCGAGTTATTCTGTGCCACGTGTACAAATGCTTAGAGCCTATGTATCAAGCGTTGTACATGGCCAGAGTATCAAATAACTCCCCTTGTTGGAATCCAAGGATGCAAAATCAATCATTTTAAATGGAGTCAACGTGGAAGCGGACTCTCCGGTGAATAACTCACTACACTATAGTGTGGTGAGTAAACACTGTGGGGCCCACCATGATGTATGTGTCATTATCCGTGCGGTTGATCCGTTCTTCCTGCTCATTTTTGGGCATGATCCCAAAATTGAAACATATCCAAGAATCAAGTGGACCACACCATAGAAAACAGTGGGAACGATTACGTCCACCACCGTTGAAACTTTTCAAGGGCCCACCGTAATGTTTTTTCCATCCAAACCGTTCATACGGTCACATAGGCATGGATGAACGGATAACATAAATATCAGCTTGCTCTAAAACTTTTGTATCCCTCAGGGAAGTTTTCAACGGTGAGTATTCAATTCTCAATGCTTTTGCATCCAGTCGTAGACCGGGTGTGTGTCAGCATAGCGTCAGCCCAACTCGAGAGCATTAGTTGTTGAGCCTAAACATCTACCTGGGCTGAGCCGATTGTAATTGTGGATGGGCCTGGACCCAAGGTAGACCATGCCTCTTGACTAGAGCAATATATCGAGCCAAGTCAAGTCCAGCTTTGCCCTACTTGACTCAGCTCATTTCCATGACTACATTAGGTCGAGCTTAGATTGCTTTACCTTTGAGCTCAAAACACTAGCTCAGCTGACTATCAAAACAAGCAAGCTGGGTTCGGTCGAGCCGAGTAAGTTGTGTTGAGCCCAACTTTGTCTCTTTTTTTTTTCACAATTTTTTTAAAATCACACAAGATTATTATAAACATTGGATAATACAATGCAGTTCTACATTCTTAAACAAGTATGTAAATTATTAAATACGCATCTAAATACATTAGTTGACATGAGTGTAATTAACCAATAACCACAAATATTTATAATTATAAGTACACCATAAAATAAATATATTACAAATTTACAATTAGAATTCAAACTCTACAAAATTCAAATGTAATACAATTACACAAATAATGCAAATCTAATCCAAAATTTAACTAAATCAACTCAACCCAATCTAGCCCCACCCAACCCAACTGACCAAACCTAACCCAACCCACACTCAACCCAACCCACCCACCCACCCAACTCACACACAAACCAACACCACCCAACTGGACCCACACCCAACCCAACTAACCCATCCCAACCCTAACTTGAACCACACTCAATCCGAATGACCCAACCCGACTTCCCAAACCTTTCAGTTTACAAATCAAATATTGAAATTCCCAAATCTCAATTTAGAAATTTAGAATTTTTTTCATTTTCAAATAATTATATAAAAAAATATATGTATAAAAAAAATAGATTTAGAGTTATATTACTTTTGAGAGAGAGAGAGTCTAGTGGGTGCAGGCCGTGAAGTTGAGACGTTGAGTCAAGCAAATGTTAAGTCGAGCTCAGACGAGTGGGGATGAGAGAGAGAGAGAGAGAGAGGGGGTGCTCCTGCGGGTACAACAGATTAATTTTGTAAAGGAATAGGTAGAAAAAGAATAGTAAGTTTAAGTTGAGTTGGGTTGGATATATATATATATATATATATATATATATATATATATATATATATATATATATATATATATAAGTCAAGTTCGAGTAAACTAAGCTTAGAATTGTACTTTGAGATTCAAGCCGATTTGAGTCGAGTTTCACTATGCTCGACCTTGGCTCATTTTCAAATAAGTTGAGCCATATAAAGCTTGGCACTTCATCACCTCGAGCGTCCATTCAAGCTGAGTCAAATCGAGTTAGATCAAGCCAAACTAAATGTGCTTTTCGAGCTAGGCTTGATTTTGAAATGGTTGGGTCGGATCTTCGGGTCAGCCATATTTAAATTTTGATTTTTACGGATCAGCCCAACCCATTACCAGCCTTACAAGAAAAGTAAAATATGATCACCCACGTTCGGACATATGGAAATTACATGCACCCGAGCTGTGTCGGACCACTTCATGATGTGTGTGTGGAGTCCAAACCGTGAATCTGTCAAGCTTTGACATCCTGACCGTACATCAAAGGATCATCCTGATAACAAAAATCAAATAGGACACTACACGTGGACCCACATCCAGTCACACTTAAAACGAATATATCCACGTGGTGTGGCCCACCTGATTTTTCAAATGGCCCTGTTATTGGTGTCCTTCATCATGATGAGACTCACATGAGTACTGGGTTGGATGGGATATACAGATCCTGGTGGGCCCCTCATGCCATCTGGAAGTTTCTATTGTGGTTTAGGATCTAAACCGTTGATCTGATGGGAACCACAATGTATGGGCAACTGAATTTGAATTCCTGCTATATTTCATTTTTCAGCCGTTTATTTCTAGGGCACCAACTTGAATGGTTTTGGCTGCCCTGTGAAGATGGTTTTTGGGACATGAGTCATCCACTGTGAATCCAAACAGACCAACGGTCCAGATCAATGATACAGACCCAAGTCTATTTGATTGAAGGCAACGCACCATCCAGCACGACTCACCAATGGTCCCAGTCATTTTATACCCTAAGGTGGGGCACAAGGTCCTATCAACCTCATGTTTGAAAATGAGAAACTCATGCATGTCCAAGTTGATGATGGGGCCCATCTGGGTCATCCTTCCACCATCATAAATGGATTGATTTGATTTCTTTTGGTAGGTTGTGGGATCATGGGCCATCACTGTCATCATCCACAATCTCAAAAAGCCAACTGATAGTGTTATTTTTTAAGTTGATTGGACTGATGAGGAGTGCCTCTCATGCATTGCAAGTCAAAGGGGTTGTAGGCCATAAAGCAATGAAAAAGGGTAGGATGGGACCCACCAATTCCTCATTTTGACTTGCTTGGATTGGATAGGGGCCCACTTCAAAGCCCACGTGAGAAATTTGAAGAGGAGTCTTGAATTTTATTTTTTATCCATTTCAAACACAAGCATCAACGTTTGTAGAATAAGCTTATTGTACTAACGTTGTTTGTGGGTCCCACCATGATGTGGGCCTACATCCACTCCGTCCATCAGGTGAGCCCTTTCATTTTCATCATGTACACCAAAAATCAGGTTGATCCAAAACACAGGTGGGCCGCACCACAGTGAATATATGACCATTAAAATCTTCTCCTGTATGTGGAGCTCAACATCATTCTATTCCAAATGGTGGGACCCACAAACAACGTTTTAGGATAAGGTTATTTACGAAGGTTACAGAGGAACCTTCCTCTGGAGGAATTAAAATCTAAATATCCTTGACCCGTGGATAGATTACTATCTTCAAACGGTCCTGATTCCTGAGTTACTTCATGTGGGTCCAACGATCCAATGATCCAGAACGTTTATATGATTATTCCCATCATGGATAGGCCATTACCTAAAAATATATCTGAAAGAGCAATAGATACTAATTAATCTTTAGATTGAAAATCAACGGTTAAAAAGAAATAATACAACATCTCATATTAAAAATGCTAGAGATTTCATTTTTAGTATCTTCCTACCTGATTTTTTTGGAGAATGGTCCATCTGCTATGATCCCTTATCAATAGACGGTCTAGATCAAACATAGATCCTTCACGTGGGACCCACAGATGCATACAAGGACACCCAGTTACTAGACCGAGGATTATAAGAAAAAAGTGTCAAAGATACCTAACATTATATTTAAATAAAAAGGGAGGGCTATGGGTAACTACGACACGTGTATGAAGATCCGAACAACACATCTAGTGGGTCCCACCATTATTTGGCCCACGATCAGAAATTGCTTTGATTGAACTATGTAATCATCTAATAATTAAACTATTCTCATTGAATGGTATTCGTTATGAATTAAATTCTATGATTGTCCAAACATTCTGATTTTTTGTCCCAGCTACGTCCACTACTGTGATCTCAAAATGAACGGTTTAGATCTCGTTATGCATGTTATACTTGCAGAATAGAGATGGATGTATGGGTAAATACAATACCTACCGACGTACCTAGTTCACTTCCATTTTTGTAATGGCATGAGATGCACCCAATGGTCTATTCAACGCAAGTCAACTCAACCCCATTTGCATTTTTGCAATAGTCACCATCATTTAACTTCAAAATGAAGCAGTGATGCCAGACGAACTGAATTATGGTAGTGCCATCTCTCCAAATGACACGTTGGAATGTTGATATTAAAATCAGGTCCGTCCATATGTAGGGCCCTTGCATGGATGGTCTACTTTTAAAAAATCACATTAGATTAATTGGAATGTCAAAAACTATGGTTTGGATACAATATGGAATGTAGAATGGTTCTCTTGTGTGCAAATACAGGACATGATCTACAAAAAGGATCCCTACCGTCCATTCGCCATGAATAGAAATAAGGCCAATGATCAATGTCCCACTTTGAATATTCACGAAGCATCAGACCCACTATTTTATAGTGTCCCACCATGAATGGCGATTGTATCCCCTAAATTGAAGTTTGTAGCCATTCAATATCTTATCTCTTTTTCCATTACATTCGGATGGTTAGGATTGTTTGATTTAGCCAACTTTTTGGGGATTCCCCCATCCACGATGGGCCACATCAGAACAACGGCTTGGATGGCCAATTAATGGGCCCCACTTGGAGGATATTCCACATATATCATTGTGTACATGTATAGCCATAGAATAGAAAATGACGGATGCATCCACTATCATATGACGAAAGACACGAGAAAAATGTTAATTTGGAAAATGAGAGAGTCCAAATATTAGCTCCAAAGACTTACATGTGAGTTTTTTACCATTTAAAAAATAATAGTGAATCATAATTCAACATGTTATCAATTTAAATTAATCCATGCCATTTGAAAAAAAAAAAAAAAAAAAAGCTGTGATATGAGATAAACAAAAATTAATCTGAGCAACTGAATCATATAGTTCTTCCCATTTAACATATAATGTTCATTAATTTACTTTTAGAATAACATTATATAGCCACACATCCGTGTGTTTATGCTGCTCCATCCTCACATGCTTGAAATTTTGGATGGTCTGGATGGCTGCACCGTGTGACACGTGCAAGTAAGATGGTTCACCACCACTTTGATAATGGTGGTCAACTATCACCAAAGTTTCTCACTCAAAGAAATGGAAATCTATCAAGTGGCTGCATATAAGCTTCTATGCATGTCTCTCTCCACAGGATAAAGTGGAATATATGACTAGTAATAGGAAGTGGATTGGCTGGTGTTGGTACGTGTCGTGCGAAGACGAGCGCTGACGCTCCTCGAGTTCCGAGTTGTACCAACGGTTCAAAAGAGATCAAAGAGTCATGGCCCCCAAAATTATGTATTTATTATATATATCCACACTGTCCATCCATTTTTAGAGATCATTTTAGAGTGCGAACCCAAAAATGATTCATATCCAAAGCTTAAGTCGACCACACCATAAATAGAAGTGGGACAATAATTTTCACCGTTAAAACATTAATAGAGTTCACCAAAACGTTTATTTTCCATTCAATCCGTTTATAAGGTTATACAGATTCTAGGAGAAACGGATGGCTACTCCCCCCATCCTGATGGTCGGTGCTATGTGGGCCCCACCATGATGTATATTTTTCATCCATTACATTCATCCATTTTTACAGATCATTTCAGGACTTGATACAGAAAATGAGAGGGATATAAATCTCCGGTGGACCACACCACAGGAAAACAATAGTGATTGGATATCACCACTAAAATCCTCTTAAGGCCCACTATACTGTTTATTTGACATCTAATCCGTTGATTAGGTCATAAAGGCCCTGATGAAGGGAAAAAACAAAAATCAGCTTGATCCAAAACTTTTATAGCCCCCAAAAGGTTCTAACGATCGACGTTCATCCAACACTGTTTGATTAGTATATACCTCACTTTCGGTCTCATACCATGAAATGATCTGGAAAAATAGATGGACGGCATGGATGAAACACATACATCATGGTGAGGCCCATGGAGCACTAACCACCAGCCATTGGCTGATGGCAGGGGGAGAAGCCAATCCGTTTCCATTACTAGGGCTGTTGTTCTAGTGGACCCACACTCCGGTAGGACATGCACAAAAATTAAATTGTGGTGGTCGTCTGATCACTGACTTGCAAAAATAATGATCAGATCAGTACTTAACATGAAACTAGAAAATCTTATGACAATCAAATGATTATGGTTGTCCAATCACTAAAAAATATTTGGCCTATAGTTTCACATGGTCGGCCACAAATTGCCGTCTGTATAGTGAAAAGTGAAGTGTATGGTACGGAACTTTAATGTACCTACGCACTATGATTCCTCTAAAATTTTATTGTTCTTTGAGAAATGATTAAATAATAATAATACTAGAGCTCAATTATTTCATGCATTATAATTTTGAATTTAGATCCTCTATTTGCCATAAGCAAGAAAATCCCACTTGTTGCATTTTAATTATGCCACATCATCACACACTACATTTAATGTAGTATAATTCATACATTATATTTTGAAATTTAGATCACCTGCTTGCCATAAGAAAGAAAATTATGCTTATTGCATTCTAATTAGGCCACATCATCACACACTATATTTAATGTAATAGTGTTAATAACACCGGTCATAACATGGAAAACATGATTATCTTGTTTGTGGCAAGCAGAGAATCCCAATTCGATATTTATATCACTTCCCACCACATATCTAGTGGGACCTGCGAACCATAACCTAATTGCATGATGGGTGGGACTCACAATATCTACATACAAAGTCCGGATCCTCTGTTACCCGGTCAACAGAGAATTCCTAATACCCTAAAATTCATTGGTCCACGTCAACACTCACTTAAAAAATAAAAAAAATAAAAAAAAAAAAAAAGCTTCGGACGCCAAACCACTAGGGTAACAGGAAAATCCTGTTGACCCGATAACGGAGGATCCCGACTCCTACGTATATAATCTAGATGGCCACGTAAGCGATTTGTTAGCGGACGGCACAAGCAAAGAGCACGTGAGGCTGGCGACAACCAATGTAAAGAAGACACATGGATGCTCGAGCGAGCACCTTTTTGTAAAAGCATGTTTGGATTGTGAATTAATACAATAATGTGAAGTAATAGTACATTAAGTACATATTACCTATGTTTAAAAAATATCATTGAATTATGTTTTCACTTACATCTCATGATATGAAAATTGCATCTCTCTCAACTTCTTCATTGGATTTTCTTGGATTTAATGGTAATTTCAACTCAATTATCCTATAAGAGGAGTGATGGGGTGTATCAATCTAGGTGCACCACCAGTCATTATTCTCATTAAGATGTTCCTTGAGAAATTTACAACTGTATGACTCATTTATGGCCCATTTACGAGATGAAGCCCACCTCATTTTACCTTATAAGAATATGCCCCAGCTGTATGGACGACTTGCCAAAGGTCGAAAATGCCCCTACTTTTTCCTTCAAGCAGGTCGGTGGTACTTAAAGACGAGTGTTGACGCTCCTCGAACTCCGAGTTGTACGAACGGTTCAAAAGAGATCAACTTTACATGGCCCACGATTATGTATTTGTCATATTCACAACTTTCATCTATATTTCAAGATCATTTCAGAGCATTATCCAAAAAAAATGAAAAAATTATATCCAAAGATCAACTGGACTATACTACAGAGCAGCGGAAAATTGATTTTACCATTGAAACTTTTGCACGCCCAGCATAACATTTATTTTCAATCCAATCTATCCATGAGGTCACAATGACCTGGATGAAGAGGAAAAACAAATTTCGTAATGATCCAAAACTTCCGAGACCCCTAAAAGGGTTTCAATGGTAGACGTTCAATCCTCCATTGCCTTTTACAGTGTGGTATTAAGGCTTTGGAGATTAAAAATAAGATAGATCTAGCTATCAAGTGGACCACATTGTTAAAGGCTGTAGAGGATTGAATGTCTACCATTGAAACCCTTTTAAGGGTCACAGAACTTTTGGATCATTATGAAACTTGTTTTTCCTCTTCATCCTGGTCTTTGTGACCTTATGAATAGATTGGATGAAAAATAAATGTTATGGTGGGCCCTACAAAATTTTAATGGTGAAAATCAATTTTCCCACTGCTCTTTGTGGTGTGGTCCGGTTGATCTTTGGATATGATTTTTTTTCTTTTGATAATGCTCCGAAATGATCTCGAAATATGGATGAACGTTGTAGATATAATAAATATGCAACTGTGGGGCCCATGTAATTTTGATATCTTTTGAACCGTTCGTATTACTCGGAGTTCAAGGAGCGTCAGCGCTCGTCTTCGAGCACCACCGATCTGCTTGGAGGAAAAAGAGGGGCATTTTCGACATTTGGCAAGTCGTCCGTACAGCTGGGGCTAATTCTTGTGGACGCGGATTGCGTACTACCCCCGCCGGTCCTAGCTCCGAACGGGCAGTTCTGTGGGCGGGCCTACCGTGATGTATCTATACATCCAAACCATCTATCCCTTTTCTCATATTATTTTAAGGCATAAACACAAAAGTGAGACATATGCAACGCTCAAGTGGACCACACCAAATAATAAGCTTGGTTGCATTAAAATGCACAAAGCTTTAAATGTCAATTGCATTAAATGCAAGAGTCATCTGTTATGTGGTCCATTTGGGCCTGTTTGGGCAACGGGATTAGAAGGGATTAGGTGGGATTGGATTCATCTAGTTCGGTGCCAATTCCACTCCATGTTTGGAAAAGCTTGGAATTAGATCGGATGGAATTGCATTGGGTCCCGTGCCAATTTCACTCAATGCTAGCAAGTTGTGTAGGTCCCACCCTGATGTGTGGGCTATATCCACACCGTCCACCCATTTTTTGAGATTATTTTAGAACATGGGCCAAAAATCAAGTAATTCCAAAGCTCAAGTGGACCCACCACTGAAAGCAACGGGGATTGAATACTTACCGTTGAAAACTTCTTTGGGGCCACATAAGTTTTGGATCTACTTCATTTTTCGGCCCATACCATAAAATGAGGTTACAAAACAAATGAACATTTTAGATATAATACATGTGTGTTATTCTGGTAATTTCAAATGATGGTGGGTATATCTATTCAATGTACCACCGTATTACCAACAAAGCAGAGCATTAATCTAATCCCATGGAATCAGGGGACAATCCCTGCCATGGGTAATAATGATGTTTTTTTTAATACAATCCCAAATAATCCCTTCTAATCCCGTTGCCCAAACAGGGCCTTGATGATTGGATCTGTTTCGATTCTGTATTCATGACTTAAAATAATCTGAGAAAAGGAATAGACAGTTTGGATGTACAGATAAATTACGGTGGGCCCGCCCACAGAACTGCCCGTTCGGAGCTAGGGACGGCGTAGTACGCAATCCGCGTCAATTTTTGAGGTGGGCTTCGTCTCGTAAATGGGCCATAAATGGGTCGTACAGTTGTAAATTTCTCATGCTCCTTCATCTCCATACGGAAACGGATTGGCTACTCCCCCTGCCACCAGCCTTGTAGCTGATGGTTTGTGCTCTGTGGGCCACACCATGATGTATGTGTTTCATCCATTCCGTTCATCCATTTTTACAGATTATATTAAGTTTTGATCCCAAAAATTATAGGGATATAAGTCTCAGTTGGACCACACAATAGGAAAACAACAGTGATTGGAAATCCACCATTAAAATTCTCCTAAGGCCCACTGGACTGTTTATTTGACATCCAATACGTTGATTAGGTCATAAAGACCTAGATGAAGTGAATAAAACAAATATCAGCTTGATCCAAAATTTTTATGGCCCCTAAAAATCTTATAATAGACAGCATTCATTCACCACTGTTTCATGTAATGTGGTCCACTTGATATTGGTATGTACCTCATTTTTGGTTAACACTATAGAATGATCTAGAAAAATAGATGGACGGCATGGATGAAACACATACATGATGGTGGGGCCCACAGAGCACCGACCATCAGTCACCGGGCTGGCACAGGGGGAGTAGCCAATCCGTTCCCTTCTCAGTTCTCATACTCCCCCACCGTACCATTCTTGAAGCGATAGTGCAAAATCCTACAACTGGTGGTGATATATGAAGAAGTGTCAAAGATGCCTTCATTATATTAAAAAGCGTGGCCAAAATCAAAATCATCTCCAACTTCAGTGCTCCAGATTGTGTACCATACACGTGTGACACGTGTATGAAGATCTGAACCATATATCCTGTGGGTCCTACCATTATTTGGCCCATGACAATAAATAAATTAATTAATTAATAAATATTTGATTAGACTATGTTAATCATCTAATAATGAAACTATTCTCATTGAATAGTATTCATGACTAATTAAATCCAAGGATCATCCAAATATTTTCATTTTTTGTCTAAGCTATATCCATTGTTTTCATCTCAAAATGAACTGTTCAAATGTCATTATACATGTCATGTTTGCAAAAAAATCCATGAATGTATGAGTAAATGTGATACCTGCCAACCCACCTAATCAACTTTCTTTCTTGAAATGACCTGAGATCCACTCAACGGTTTGTTCAGTGGAAGTCAACTCCATTAGCATTTTACAATGGTGACTGTCATTTTATTTTAAAACGAACTGGTGGTGCCGAAGAAGGACATTACGGTCGAGTAATCTCTCAAGAAAGCCATGTGCCAAAAATAAAAATGTAATGACTGCTAATTACCTATTCGATATGAAATTTTTATATGTTTCTGATAGATGGAACAGATGAGCTTTTAATATTTCACAGGTTTTTCAAAATGCCCTCGGTCATATACATTATGGTATTTTTACCCTACGAGTAATGGTTGAATAAAACAAAGGCAAATAGCATTACTTTCTTTATTTATCTGCAGTCATTAATGTAGAGAAATATTACAGTGTTGGGTACACTCATTCCTTGGATTTGATGGCTCCCTGTTGAGGCTTATGTTACCATCTGCATGAGTATTGAACAAGGTGACCTTGATTATGCTGCTAGAGCAATTTGATCAACCGAGCTGGAATCCTTTGGTCGATCAAAACTTGTGCTGTTTCATAGTCAACTAAGGTCTGGTTCAATCGACCGAGAGTTTCTGTTGAATGCTCCGTCAACTGATGTGAGACAGGTGAATTTGTGCAATTTTGTGCAAATTAGGGTATTTAAGTCTGTTTTAAGGTTAGTGCTTAGATATACACAATCAAAATTCAATATAAAGAAATTTGATGGGAAAAACAACTTTAATTTGTGGCAGTAAAAGGTCAAGGATATTCTAATTTCATAAGGTTTCATGAAAGTGTTGTTGGAAATAAAATGGAAGAAGATGTCGAATGATGAAAGAAGCGATATAGGGGAAAAAGCTTCGAGTGTCATCTATTTATGTCTGTCGGATGAGGTTATGTACAACGTTTTATATGAGGAATCTCTCCGGAATGTAAAAGAAGCTAAAAGACCTATATATGTCAAAGTCCCTAACAAATAAGTTGTTTGTGAATAAACGAATTTTTGAATTGAAATTGATGGAATGATCGGATCTCCTGGAGCATATGAATTTATTTACAAAGTCATGTTACAAATTGGTAAGGTTTGAAGAGACAATCAAGAAAGAAGACAAAGTAGTGCTACTTCTAGCATCGCTTCCCGCGTTATAAGACCATCTTGTTACTGCTTTTTTGTATTTGAAAGAATATATTGAAACTTGAAGAAATCAGTATGGAGCTCATTTCTAACAAGATGAGGAAGAAGTCAAGTGATGAGACTCTCGAGCAGAAGGACTAGTTGCAAAATGGGACCAGGGACGTGGGTGATCCATGGAGCGATCTTGGTTTAATAATAAGAAAAAATCAAGATCAAAATCGAAATCGAAGGCAATGGACGGATGCTTCTATTGTGGCATAAAAGATACATTTTAAGAGAGACTGTCAGAAACGAAAAGATGGCATGGAAAACAAAAGAAAAAGGAAATGGAACACAGGTGAATTAGCCCTTGTAGCAGAAAAGAGCTCAGAAGGAGACCTCCTCTTAGTCTCTTTAGGTGCAAGTTATCTCTCAAAAACATGGATTCTATATTTATGATGTTCGTTTCACGTGTGCCGGGATAAGACTTAGTTTGATTCCTACAAATTATATAATGGTGCAAGTGTTTTGATGGGAGAATATCGCGGTATGCAAGTTGTAAGACCCGTGTCCTAGTCCGTACCACTTCATAGGCTTCCGCGATCCTACCGATCAAATTCCGGCGACCCTCGACCCATTACCGACGTTGCGCACGATCCTGAGCCGAGACCTGTATGCCAAACTCAGCTCGACCCGAAATCTGTACCTTGGCGACCGCGTCGTCGCCGCGGTTCTAACGCCGCGACTCACATATCGAACCGATACCTAGGCTGAAAGATGTCGGCCTGCATTTATTCCAAAGGAACGCCGTGCGTTGCGAATCTCAAGGGAATCTCTACGAGATGTCCCATCAATCAAGTCAAGTACACCACCTTACCTCCATGCCACCTCATCCAACAACAAGTACACATAACCACTCATTCCTTTACTATAAGTCAAACCTCTCTCTCCTCTCACTATACCTCATTTACAACTTTTCAAACCAACCCATACCCTTCCTTACACCCACCATCCCACCTATCCCTCTCACCATTAATTCTCCATTTCTCTCAAAAACTCTCCCAAGCAACAAAGCATCCCACGTCCCAAGCCTTCCCAAGCATTTCCAAGCTCTCCAAAACCACAAGTGTGGCCCACCCACTCATCTCTCATCCACACCATCAAAAGTCCATCATCCACCGTTAAAAGTCTAGCAAAGGAGCTAAGGAGGATAAGGGATCAAGGAGAAGGCCAATAACGTGGGTGATTTATTGTGATTTCAACTTTAGGGCCACTTGATGTGGGACCCATTTGATGTATGTGATTTGACTAAGAGGGGCCCATAGTGGCGCGGTCCCTCTAACTCACCTATCTCTCTCTCGTTCTCTCTCTCTCTCTCTCTCTCTCTCTCTCTCTCTCTCTCTCTCTCTCTCCTTGAATGAAGTGGGCCCCACCAAATTATGTTAAATCCACTCCATCCATCAGACGGTATGGTCCACCGCATTTTAGGTGAAATCCACCCTTCATATATACATATATATGTATGTAGTAGTATATTATATTATATTATTATAATATATATTAATATTATACTATATAATATATATATATATATATATAAATATGCATGGTGGGCCACGTGCACGCGGGACCCACCATGATGCCTGTGTGTATACCGTGCACGCGGGTCCCACCCACTCATCTCTCATCCACACCATCAAAAGTCCATCATCCACCGTTAAAAGTCTAGCAAAGGAGCTAAGGAGGATAAGGGATCAAGGAGAAGGCCAATAACGTGGGTGATTTATTGTGATTTCAACTTTAGGGCCACTTTATGTGGGACCCATTTGATGTATGTGATTTGACTAAGAGGGGCCCATAGTGGCGCGGTCCCTCTAACTCACCGTATCTCTCTCTCTCTCTCTCTCTCTCTCTCTCTCTCTCTCTCTCTCTCTCTCTCTCCCTTGGAATGAAGTGGGCCCCACCAAATTATGTTAAATCCACTCCATCCATCAGACGGTATGGTCCACCGCATTTTAGGTGAAATCCACCCTTCATATATACATATATATGTATGTAGTAGTATATTATATTATATTATTATAATATATATTAATATTATACTATATATATATATATATATATATATATATATATAAATATGCATGGTGGGCCACGTGCACGCGGGGACCACCATGATGCCTGTGTGTATACCGTCCAGCGTCTCAGAGACACTGGATGTGAAGGCGGCTAGCATGGTGTTGTGTGTGTTACAAGCTAACTAAAAAAAAAATTGCTTTTGCTGGTGGGGCTCTGCCATGCCGCGCCTTTGATGTATGAGTCTGATCCACGCCGTCCATTCTGTTCTCCAGCTCATTTTAGGCGTTGAGTCGAAAATTGAAGCTGATCCCATTTTCTGAAGGGCCGTGGCATTGAGAATTCTATTATTTTCCATTCAAAACTTGGGAAAATCATTACTGGGGTCCACAAGAAGCTTAGACCCACCTGAAACTTCGTTTGGACCCCTAATATTGTGGGACGCATGCAATGGACAGAGTAGATCTGGATAATGTGGGTCCCACCTAGGAAAAAAAAAAAGCAGCGCTGCGCTGCTGCTGCTGCTACTACTGCTACTGACAGGCGCAGGCAGCGCCTGCGCTGACTGCCTAGCGGGCGGACGGACGGACGGGCTGGGCCCTCATGGCCCAGCTGTGGGCCCCACCGTGATGCGTTTCGAACATCAACACCGTCCATCATGGGGCCCTCCTTCTAATAAGGGTCTGTTCCAAAAATCAGCCGTATACGGAACTCAGGTGGGCCATACCATCTGAAATCATGTGATGACATGCCTAAACATATAAAAACACTTGGTGGGGCCTACCTGAAGTTTGGATGTGGCTGTAACTTGGTCTGAACCCTCAGCCAGGTGGGACACACATAATGGGTGGACCGGATTGATGAACCACATTGAGGTGGGCCCCAGGTCCACGTGACCTTATAAACAGGTTGTACGGAAAATAAACATTTCGGTGGGCCTCCCTGGCCGTGTGGCCCTATCAACAGGTTGTATGGAAAATAAATATTACAATGGGCCCTACCCAAGGTCCATGTGACCTTATGCATAGATTAGATTGCAAATAAATATTACGGTGGGCCCAGGTTGGATAGAAAATAAACATTTTAGTGGACCCTAGGTCCTTGTGACCTCATCAGCAGGTTGGATGGGAATAAACATTTCAATGGGCCCAGGTCTGTATGACCATATCAACAGGTTGGGTAGAAAATAAATGTATGGCGGGCCCCATGTGGGACCCCCCCTGAGGTATGTTTTATATCCACTCCTTCCATTAGTGTGGCCCATTTGATATACATGTGGCCCATGTGGTATGGCCCACTTACCTTGTTTATGGCCCATTGTTGAGGCCCACCTTGAATTGTATAAGGCCGATTGTTGAGGTCCATCTTGATGTATCTCTGGCCCATTGTCGAGGCCCACTTTGACATATATGAGGCCCATTTGATGTATTGGAGGCCCACAGGTTGAAGCCCAACGGAATGTACAAAAGGCCTATTGTAGTGTGATTTCACCATGGTTTATATGTTAACCTTTATAGCAGACTATGCCTTGGGAGCAAATGTTGGTTTGATGTCCACATTGTGCGAATAATGTTGGTTAAATGTCCACATTATACTCTCCCTAAGGCCCACTAATAGGCCCATACTTGTAGTGAATAGGCTGTCTAGGCCCATATCCGCTATGTACAAGCTCATCACTATATAACATGTTTAGTATAGATACATGATTCATGATCATACGCATCATATGCATGCTTGGTATGAGGAGTGACTGATCATAGCATATGCCTTCAGGCAGACTGTTTACGGGCTCCCTGATAGGCGGAGTTGCTTACATGAGCGCGTGCCTCACGCAGGATGGTTGCAGGACTGATAGTGTGATACATGCACTTGCATTTGTGTGATTGTGATATGCCCTAGCGACATCAGGACCATAGCCTCCACAGACACACCGTGGGTGGCTGATTGGATACCGGAAACCGTGTTCTAAGCAATTGGGGCGCTATAAATGTCCTTGGGTGAAAGTCCCTGAACCCGATAGTACCAAAAGATGACTCCAACGTCGAGACCGAGTGGATATATGAGCGCACGAGGGCCGAATACCATGAGGCCGCGTCTCCCACTGTGTCATGGTCAGTTGGAAAGGGGTGTGGCCTTACTCGCCCGAGAGTAGGGGGCATTATTAGGCTGAGTTTGACTAGCTCGGAAATGGGTTCGCTATCGACTTGCCGGATAGATGTTGACAGACTATTGGCCAAGCGGATAGTGAGGTTTCTTACGCTCACTTGGACTGTGCTGTTAGGAGAGAGACAATGCCATTTGGAGTGTACTGAACCCCGGTGATTATCCAGACTGAGAACCGTACTGATTGATGCTCTAGTGAGGAGTTGCATTGGTATGTGGATTGGCATGCTTGACTTGCATTATGCATCGCATAGCCTTGACATGGCCGATAGTATTCATATTTCGCACCGCATAGCCTTGGTACGGCTAACTGCATTCATGTACTCATCAGCTTGTTTCTGCATTACTCTGACCTTGCATTCTGAGCACGCTCATATTGCACACACATTTACACCACCCTCTAAGCTTTCTATAAGCTTATGCACGATTGATGCGTGCAGGTGACGCTAGGACGCAGCCGTAGCCTCGCCGCAGTTGGAGCGTGCAGCCGAGCTTTTGGAGTTTTTGTCATTTTTAGTATATTGTATTTCCCTTTCATACGCCTTGTACTTAAAAGTTTTTTATCATAGTGGATTTTGTGAGTGTTCTTGTAGTTATTGTTCGTGGGTTATGCTTGTGGTTATGCTCATTACGAATCAAATTAATTATTAGAAATTCTCCTTGTAGCATCTCAGGATCAGAACGTAGTATATGGGTGCCGGGAGCCGAGAATGGGGTACTACGGAGGCTGTCGACGCCGGGTTCGCCGATCAAAAATTTTGTAAGCCCGGTCTCCGAGTTCGGAGCATGACACAAGGCCATCATAATGCGAACCATTCAAGTAAGGATGTTTGACGGAGTCATTAATACTATAGATTTGAAATGACAAATCTCATCCATGAGATGGTTAGATTTGAAACTTAGGCTATTATAATCATTAGGCATATTAGTGACTTAAAATCAATTGATGATTGATGACTTGATTTGACATACATTTTTTAATAATATTATAAGCATATCTAAAACCTCCAGTGGCCTTCACAATCTCCATCATGGAGACAAAATTTTCATGGCCTAAAATTTCTACACGAGTGATGCATGAGCCAAAAAAAAGTCGTGACACACTGAAATTATAATTCTTAAAATAACATCACGCACTTTTATTAGCTATTTGTTTTACAAGTTACCACTATAAATGATGTAAATATATATTTTTTTTTTTTGTTAGCTTGTTAGTACACACCCATGTCAGTACACACACTCCATGTTAGCCACCCCCGCTAGGGATCAATACCAAGACCTCAGGTGTTGAATTCAGTTATGTCCACTCAGTTTGCCAGTTGAGCTATGGATTTGAGTGTAAATAATGGTAAATAGTTAATAATGACTTTGAAGGGTGTTTGAATGAGAGAAAAATACTTATCTAGTTAGGATTTAAAACAACATATAAACGCATAAAATCAAACAATGATTGGGTACTATTAAAATTTGTGAGTCCCACCTTGATGTATGTGTGTGAACCATGTCGTCCATCCATTCTACCATATCATATGAGCCAAAATGAGGCAAAATGGAAGTCAAGTGGACCACACCTGCAATTTAGGATGTGTATCTATCATCCAACCTGTTCATCAGATCACACCAGCATGTACGAGCAGTGTTCAAAAGTATCAATTTGAAAATGAGTTGGAGGAGCATTGTACATTAGCATGTATGAGCAGTGTACATCAGATCCTTATTCTTGCTCCGGTGGTAGACTCTCAACGAGTTTCTACAGCAGGTGAAGGGTTCGAGTAATCATAGGTGGTGAAAACCCACTACGCCGTGAGTGTATAGTGTATAGGTGTGTGTATATCAATTTGATTCCAAACTTTTGTTCCCATCATTTCTTGTGGCCCATCATTTCTTGTGGTGTGGTCCACTCGAGCTTTGGAACTATCATCCCCTAAAATGAGTTGGAGGAATTATGGATAAGATACATGAATCACACAATGTGAGCATAGATTTGGATGGTCTGGATAACTGCACACACGTCTCGCGTGTGAGCAGAATGAGTCACCACCACTTTAACGATGATGATGAACTATTATCGAAGTTACTCTCCAAAACAAAAATCTTTCTAGAAGGAATTGAGCTGTGCTAATATGCAAGCAACTGCATAGAGCCTTATTTGCATTTCCCTCTTCACAGCACAAGTCGAAGACATTACTGGTAATCAGGACCGTTGTTTTGGTAGACTTGCATTTTAATTGGACATGAACAAAAAATAAATACGATTGGACTGTCATAGCCGTCTGTTTACTGACCTACAAAAATAATGGTTAGATCAGCAATCAACATGAAACCAGGAAAAATCATGACCGTTGGATGATTACAGATGTCTAATCACTAAAAAATCTTTAACCTACATGATTGATTGCGGAAGCGGATTGGCTGGTGTACCACACACCAGCTATATAGCTGGTGTATTGAGGTCAGCAAGTTCTACGGGTCCCCTCATAAGGTATGTGTTATATCCAAACCGTCCATCCATCTTTCGATCTCGTAGAAAGGATTGAGACGAAAAATAAGACATATATAACAATCAAGTGGACCACACTGAAAAAAGCAGTGGGGGATTGAGCTTCTACCATTGAAACCCTGGGGTCACAGAAGTTTCGGATCAATATAAAATTTGTTTTTCCTCTTCATCCATGTATTCGTGACATTATTAACAATTTAGATGAAAAATAAACATTATGGTGGGCCCTACTAATTTTTTAACGGTGAAAATCATTATTTTCGCTGCTATTTTTGGTGTGGTCCATTTGAGGTTTGGATGGGATTCATTTTTCGTCTAATGCTCTACAATGATCTCGAAAAATGTATAAACGGTATGGGTATAATAAATACATCACCGTGGGGTCATGTAACTTTGATCTCACTATTCGTACAACTCGGAGCTCGAGGAGCGTTGGCACTCGTCTTAGCACGACACGTATCTACACCAGCTGTATAGCTGGCGGCTGGTACACCACCCCATCCGCTTCCATTGATTGCGTGTAGTGTGGGAAAGTAAGTGTACGAAACTTTCATGCACCCGCGTACTATGACTCCTTAAAAAAATATATTTTTTATCACTTCTCACCACGTGTTGAGTGGAACCCACCAACCATAACCCAGAATTAGTGGGACCCACAAAATCCACGCGTGATCTAGATGGCGACGTAAGCGAGTTGCTGGGCTGGCTGGCGGCTGCAGGTGAAGATCACGTGAGGCTGGCAACAGCCAATGTAAGTATGACACGTGGATGCTTGAGCTGGCACCGACCCTTGTGTTTGCGGAAAATAAGCCTCCTCGATTGCTGAGATAACTAACCGGGGTTTTTTATTCGGTTGTTAACAGTTCTAAAAATAAAATAAAATAAGCTACATATGCACCTGAACTCAGTGTACAAACTACTTCCACTGTCCAATTGATGCACGTGCCAATCGATCCAGACCATCCAAATCATGTCCCACGTCCTACATCCATCATAGATTTATGATCCCTTTCGTCAGATGTTTCAACCATCTTTCTCAGCCGCTTATTTTTGCATTGATTTAACGACGGCTAGGATTACATAATTTAATGCAATGCTTTTATACCTAAATTGCATTCAGTACCGAAATGAATCTGAGTCCACGAGCTGAGCCAGGTGGATCAGTGTAAGACCCACTTGAGGAGGTGGGCCACACCACACGCTGTTCTCTTTTCTGCACTAAAAATGGACTTCTAAACGTTCATTTTAAACTGTTCAATAAATGTTTACCAATACTATAGATAAGAACAAAAACTAAGGTATTGTTTTTGGGTCACCATACATCTAAATGGGAATCATGATTTGGACAGTTTAATTTAAATTATTTGTATTGTAACTGTGCAATTTTCCAAGTGCATGTGTATCATCTATTGCACTCCATTGGAGTACCATTTTTTTCTCCATGAGAAGTAAAAAGAAAATTTTAGGACTGTAGACGCTGTGTTTATATGTAATTTTTTTTCAACGACCTTAAATTTTTATCACCAAAGTAAATTTTTAAGTTAGGGAAATAATATTTCAGACGAATATACCCCTCGGTTTAGAGTAGAGCAGGTGAAAAAGGACGGGTAATTTCGTCCGACAGTAGGTAGAACAACGGGAGTGTACTTTGGTAAGGTAAGTTTAGGGCCGGCTGATAAAAGGGAGGAGGATAAAAGGTGGTGTCTATATTAAAAAATTAATGCACGCTTTCAAAGATGTGGATGCACGCTTTCAAGATGGCTCATGCATACGGCCACACGTACTAGTATGGCCCATAGGTACGAGATCCAATCCATCCATCAGTGAGGCAACCGTTTATTTTGTTCTTGTCCCAAGAGTCAGATTGATCTATTGGTCAGGTGGACCACAATTTACAAAAATTACACCATCAGGCCAATTAGGTGGATGGGGATTGGACCAAGAACATATGATATTTAAATCATATATAGGTGTATACATGAGATATCTTGTACATGCGTGTAGGCTTGTAAGGGCTGGTTTATTTAAATCACAAGGAAACAAATAATATTTATTTATTCATTACAAAGTCTATTTTTCACATTATTATATTGTTTAAAATAATAATGTAAATGATTTTAATAAGCAAACGTGTGTATGAAAGTCATGATACCATTGACGGATGGATTTCGTGTCATCTAAGACGCCGCCAACCTTAGCAAAATTGACAGTTTTGATGTTGATGTTTGCCTAGTGTCCACGTTAGCAGTTATGATCAGCAAAACATGTGTAAAATCATCTGAGCCGTCTATTAAGTGGACCACTTTTTTGGACTGTTTAAGTTGTTGAGTGAATTACATATAAGTCGAGAATGTTTCTGATTGCTAGGCTGTTGAAATCAGATATATGTCACAAACGTACAAAAACAATTGGAGAGTGGTCTATAAAAACTTGCGACATTTGTAGGCCATGTGTAGGCCTACTTGAAGGTGGGTCCCACTTGTTAGAACATGGGATAAAAAATGAGGCAGATCCAAAATTCAAGTGGGCCGCACAACAAGAAAAGGTGGGTAGGGAAATGTCTACCATTGAAAACTCTATTAAGTTGACTATGATGTTTACATGCCATTCATACCATTTATAAGATCATTTCTATTGAGTTGAACGGGAGACGCACTAAAATATTAGCCTGACTCAAAACTAATGTAGCCCCACAAATGTTTTGACTGTGAACATTCAATCCTCTGACTTTTGAATCCGCCTCATTTTTTGGCCCATGATGTAATAACAACCGGTAAAATGGATACACAAGTGGATTTCTCACAAACTAGCAGTCCTAGCAGAAGCAGACTGCCTACCGCCCTTAAACATAATTGGTCTAGGCATGGCTCAGTGGGGCCCACCATGATGCATGGTTTTATCCAGTTCTTGCAAGATTGAACACCAGTTGATATAGTCTTCTAATTCATTATGAGTACATTCAAGAATGAATGTGCTGGTAGACTGAGCCAAGATACCCTCCTTTCAACATTGAGGTCTTGGTATCAATTTCCTAGTGGGGTGGCCAACCGTGTAGTGTCTACTAACCGTGAGGTGTGTACCAAGAAAGAAAAAAAAAAAAGCATAATCTCTCATCCTTAAATGCGCATTAGATATTTACTTAAACCAGTAGATTCTTGGGTGGATCTGACATTGGAATTCACAACCAAACGTGTCTTTGTTTCAAATATCTCCCCTCATCGCTTGGCAGCTCATGGTTTCGCGTTCTATTTCACTTTCCAAGAGTTCTTTTCACCCATCCCCCATGGTCAAAGATTTTTCTGACCATATTATAATATGATCCAAAAAATAAAGTAAATCGAAGACTCAAGTAGGCCATATAGTGGAGATTGAATGCCCACCATTAAAACTCCCTTGAGACAACATAAGTTTTAGATTAGCTGACGTTTGTTTCTTCACTTCATCAATATCAATATAACCTTTTAACAGTTGCAAATAAACATCACGGTAAGCCCTAGGAATGTTTCAACAGGTGTCATTATCACACCTACTTTGTGTGGCGTGGTCCACTTGAGCCTTGATTTGTCTATTTTTCGACGCATGGACTAAAATTATCTTTAATAAAAAGATGGACGGCTTGGATAAGACCCATACATCACGTTGGGCCCATAGAGCCCATGTACCGATTTCGGTGCCGGATGTGGAGTAGGCAATCCGATTAAGTCGCAAGCAAACCGCGCATCGGATATTATGGGATGCAGTCCGGAACGTATGTGTTGAAGGTACGTGGAATTCTTGTTCAGTAACTTCTCATTGGTACAAGTCATGGCCGGATTTTCTCTCTTCCTAATAAAGTTAGGTACTACACAAAACAAATGTTAATGTGGGAAAGTTCTATTCCAACATGATTTAAGCATTAGATCCACACCATTTATAAATTTTTTTAGTTCATTCTAGAGTATGAATTTAAAAAATGAAGCACATCTAAAGCTCAAATGTACCACACCACATAAAGTAGTGGGAATTGAATAAACTACGGTTGAAAATGATATGAGTTAATTCCTACTACTTTGTGTGGTGTGGTCTACTTTAGCTTTCGATACGCCTTGTTTTTTTAGCCAGTATTCTATAATGATATGAAAAAATGGATGAATGGACTGAATCTAAGAAATAAATCATCTTTGGGCCTAATTAAATTTTCTACGCTAAGAAATTGAGTTGCTTGAGTGGAGCACGTTCCCGGAGAGAAGAGAACCGCACCGTGTTGACAGGTGGAACTATGTGAGCCCACTATGACGTATGTGTCAGATCCAGACTGTTCATCTAATTTTCTATATCATTTTAGGGTACGAGCAAAAACTGAGGTAGACCTAAGGCTCTAATGAGGCCATTATATGAACGGTGAGAATTGGAAAACTTTTTGAGCAAAAGAAGACTATAATCAAGCTGATATATATAGCTTTATCTTAGCCTATGTAACCATATGAAAGGTAAGGCTAGTAAACCTCAAAGTGGACCTTACAAGGTTTTAAGCGTAGTCATTTAACACCCTATATTTTTTTAGGTGTGTTTCACTTAATCTTTTAATGTGCCTTATTTTTGGG
>JAJHSJ010000013.1:5719050-5914172 GCA_021015155.1 Magnolia officinalis
CGGATTGCTTCCGACCCTGCCCATACGGTAAACCGTCCGGGCAGGGCTATGTGGGGCCCACCGTAATGTAAGTGTTTATCCACACCGTTCATCGTTATTCTCGTATCATTTTAATATATAGTTTTAAAAACAAAGCAGCTTCACAGCTCCAGTGGACCACACCAAAGTATGCTGCAGTGATGATAATGACATCCACCGTTGAAACCTTTCTAAGGCCCCCGTGATGTTTTTTTTCTTTACCAATCCAACCTATTCATAAGGTCATATAGACGTGGATGGAGTGAAAACACAAATATCATCTTGATCCAAAGTTTTTAATGGTGGACGTTCAATCCCCACCGTGTGGTCCAATTAATCCCTGGATCTGCGTCTTTTTTTTTTGCTCTTACCTTAAATGATCTGAAAATGTTGATGGACGGTGTGGATCAAACACATAAATCAAAGTAAGGCATAAAGAAATTTTACCATTAAGCCAGACTCCTATGCCGGAAAGAATTCAACGAAAGATTACTGCTTTCCGATTTGGGCGTTAACAAACAACACTGCATTTTCTGAATTCCGCGTTAAGTGCTTGTTTTAAGATTTGACAAACAGGCCCGCAGTTTTTAAGGTCAGCGACGCGGCGCCCGGATTAACACGTGGCAGAAGATGACGTCATGACAGCATTAACGTCCGTCGTCGTGGGAAAGGAGCTAGAAAACGGGTCTTGTTAATAAAGAAGGGATGATTGGGGCTGTCAAGCTGTTGGAATTTCAAACACGTCACTGTGGAGGGTTTAAGGCGTCAAAATTCTTTTCGGTTTTCAGTTTCTGTTTTTCTTTTTTTGGGTTTTTTATGCTATCTTCTCTCTATTTTTCTTCTACCAAGTTTGTTCGATTGAAGAAAAAATGGTTCAGAGTATTGGGTTTGTTGGGAATTCAGGTTTGAATGAGAATGATGGTGGGATGGAAGGGGATTCAAGTCCTATGATTCCTCCTGGTTTTGGTTATGATGATTATGAGAGGGAAGATGGGTTTTGTGGGGTTTATGGATTTGGAGCTAATTGTAAAAGGATGAGAATGATGAGTTCGAATCAACAGGTTTGGGATTGAATTTTCAGTTGATTTGATTTTTTTTTTCTTTTTTCTTTCTTTTTTTTTTAATGATGGGAGATTGGTTTTGTTGGGTTTCTGGTTTTGGGTGTTTTGAGTTTGATGGGAATATAAAGTTGCGTATGTTTGTTGGTTGTTTTTTTATTGGATGAATGTTTTCTGCATGGTTTTGGGTTTTGGAGTTGTTTTGTGTTTGATTTTAAGGTGTTTTTTGATGGGTTTTAAGGAGTTTTTGTTGTGAATCTTTAATCAGTTTTTCGGTGGAATTTTGGGCTATTTGGGGAACGGAATTGTTTGTTTGTTTGTTTGTTTTTGTTTTTTTTTTTTTTTTTTTGGGGGGTTTTTTAGTTTGATTGGTATGCAAGATTGCATGAGTTCGTTTAGTTGGGATTTTTAAAAAAGAAGATTTTGGGTGATATTTATTGAATTTGGATTTTCTAGCTGTTTATTACATACAATCATGTCTCTTAGAATGTTTTTCTATAGACTATTTCATGGTTTTCCTCTCTCTCTCTCTCTCTCTCTCTCTCTAGCTGGTTTTCTATTTTCTATTAATTTTATGTTCTTGTAGTAAAGAATTGCAGAATAAATTAATTTATTAGGATTCTTATACCTCTTCTTCTTTTTATATTTTTGCAGACTGTAACTCCTCCAAATCCACCTCTGGATTCTAGTCCGCTTGGTTTAACACTGAGAAAAACGCCATCTTTTTTAGATCTCATTGAAATGAAACTCTCTCAAACCAGGAAGGTTTCTCCAGTCCAAACAATGCAACATTTCTATTCCAAGAAGGCAAAGGAAGATTTTGCTGCACAGCCCATTTCAGAAAAATTGAAAGCTTCTAATTTCTCTGTATTGGCACTCAGAATCGGCTCTTGGGAGGTACTACTTTGAATTAGTATATTTCTAGTGGATTGAAATCCCTTAATTGGAATTATCTTTTCTAAGCTTCTAGTGTTTTTGAATTTGAAGAGAGTTTCTCGATATGATGGAGACTTGGTAGGGAAATGCTACTATGCGAAGCGTAAATTAGTTTGGGAGGTTTTGGATTCTGGATTGAAGAGTAAAATTGAGATTCAATGGTCTGATATTTCCGGCATTAGGGCGAATTTTCGAGAAAACGAACCTGGAATTCTAGAAGTTGAGGTTTGTATTGATTCTTCGGTGTATTTTTTCAACAGAAGTGGATTTTGATTCTAACAGGTTTTAAGATCAATTTCGATGTGGATAATGTTCTTGTTCTTTTGGTGCAGCTGAATCATGCCCCTCAATTCTCCCGTGAGACGAATCCCCAACCACGAAAACACACTCTCTGGCAAGCTACTTCTGATTTTACAGGAGGTCAAGCACTCATCTACAGGTAGGAGACACTCCATTTGCTCTGATCTGATTCCTTTTGAAAACATGTTTGGAATTTCAGCTGCACTTCCTACCTGCTACTAATTGGATTGAAATTCAACATCTGATTATATTAGCATTTTGCTTAGTTAATTAGGAAGAGAAATGCTTAGGCGATTTGCACAGAAATGGACTAGATATTTGCAACATGCATGCCGACATGAGACGGTTTACCACAATTCAGGCCGTTCATCAGGTGGGACCATCGATGTCCCAGTTCCGGCCAATAGTCTACCTTAAATTCACACATGTAGCCAGCTAATGAGTTGGACCAGCCAGATATGGTGGGTCACACATGAAGGATTGCCACAATCTCGCACATGGGTCACATTGGCACGCATGTGGCAAAGATGGTCTTCTCACCAATCTCCTTAACAGGGCTCCATTGCAATTAGTTTTCAGAAACAGGCAAGTTGGATCCAATCCAAGTACTGAACATTGATAGAAATCCATATACAAATATCTAAATTCATATGGCCTGTTTGTTGTTGGTGGGTGCATCTGTATCGTTCAACACAGATGCCGACATGGGTCGCTTTGACACAATTCAGTCGGTTCATCAGGTGGGAACCATCAGTGTCGATGTTCCGTGCAATAGTCTACCTTGAATTCACACATGTGCCCAGCTAATGAGTTTGACCAGCCTGATATTTTAGGCCATGTCATGTTCAATAGTCTACCTTGAATTCACACATGCGTGTGGCGAAGATGGTCTGCTCATGAATCTCCTTAACAGGGCTCAATTGCAATTAGTTTTTAGAAACAGGCAAGTTGGATCCAATCCAACTACTGAACATTGATAGAAATCCATATCCAAATATCTAAATTCATATGGTCTTTGTTGTTGGTGGATGCATCCATTTCCTTCCTAATTCAGCTTGACGATTGTGGTTGCATCGATGTTTTTTAGGCGACACTATCTTCAACTCCCCCAAGGAGCCCTTGAGAAGCATTATGAAAAGCTCTTGCAATATGACAGCCGGTTATATGAGCTGAGCCAAAGCCCATTCCCTACAATAAACTCTCCCTACTTCTACTCAATTTGCGGTGGACCAGAATTTCCTCCTGTTTTTGATCGCACGTTCAAGAGCGGCTATCCATCTCGGTTTCCCCTACACGGCATAGCAGGGCCTGTTGGAGTCCCTCTTCGGCAAGTTCAGAAATTCAAACCTCCTACAAGAGCCATTGGAGCTAATGATTCGACTTCGCCATGCTCAGGTACCGCATTTCTCATCTCTCTCTTTCTATTTGTATCTTTGGATGTGTTTGGATGCTTGAATTAAAATTCAAGAACCATTTCAACAGAGAGCACATCTGATCACACTCCATTCAAATTGCAATTGCCGTAGTTTCAAACCTAACTCGAAATGCATTGAATTGCAATTTGGGATTTGGGATTTGGGTCATCATTACAAGCGAGTATGGTTCAACCTGCCATGAACCAAACCAGACTGCAAATTAGTTCAATTGAGCATCCGAACACCCCACTCAAGAAAAGATTGTTGATTGATATCATTCTTCCATTCCAATTCAGCTATCGACGACGCTCCAATAGAAGCACGTTGTGCCAGGGAACACACCAAGCATCAGAAGGCTTTGCTTTGGGGTGAAGGATTCCGAACTCAAGTAAACATTGGCAATGTGAATGGCAATCAGATTGAAGAACTGCCCTCGATTGCTTCCGCACATCAAACCATTCGTAGACAATTCTCATCTAATTTATGTTCTTCGATTTCTTCGAACGATTGGGATCTCAATAAGATTGCAACACACCTACTCAACGACCCGGTTGCAACCGGATGCTCCGATGACGTCAAGATCCTTGAGAAAGTGAAGTCCATGTACTCCCTCCTCGATGCATCATCTAATTCAGAAAAAGTAGCAGAAAGCATTAGTATGAAGCAGGAAGAGTATAGTGAGGAGATGAGTGTAACTGACTGGGTGAAGCTGGAAAGCTCCAAGCCATCCGATGACAATGGCGGTCACCCGTTCCCGAATCCATTGAATTGGCGGCCCCCAACAAACCCAAATGAGAACTCATCGATCCATCTCCCTCGAATCCTATCATATCCATACTTGTTCTTAGACCAAATGAGGGATGACCCAGATGCATATGATCATATTCACATCAATGAAGAGTAATGTTGTTGTCCAGATTGCATAAACGTCAGGCCAAGCCGCTCGTCAAGTGGGCCGTGAGTGCATTGATTTGATCCATTAATCCCACCCCGATGAACAGTTCGGCCTGATTTTTGTACCAAATGATCTTCAACTTGGGGCCAAAATTTTGGACGGCTTGGATGCTGTATACGCGTGGCACACTGACCACACACAGCTGTGTGGTCATTCATCTGAGGTTGGATTGAAAGGAGATGATGCATGAGTAGTGTGACTGTAAATCTCCAATGCTGTGATTTTCATTTATTGGTAGGTAGAGTAGAAATTGAAGTTTCCTTGTAAAAAATCCAATGCTGTCAATAGATAGATGACTCAGATCATGGTTTTTAGACTCAGTGACTCAGATCATGGTTTTTAGACTCAGTGACTCAGATCAACTCGTTCGGTCTCAAGTCGTAACTCGCGACTCACCTGAGCCTGGGGGTTGCATTGGCCCGGCCGCCTGAGCCGAGTCAACTTGGGGTGAGTCGACTCGGTCGAGTCGAATCAATCTTGTCTGAGTCTTAAAACCATGATATTATAGATGTGCTTGTTTGATGAAAAATGTTCCAATGCTTGTAAGTTATGTAGTGTTACTAGTTGCATTGGGTCATTTAAGTCCACTAATTCCAATCAATTGATCTCAACTGTCTATTTGTTTGGGGCCCATTTTTGGTTTGTATTGATCTGATGCTCCCACCCATGAATGAACATATCCAAAAAGTTTCCCAAATTGGAAGATCCTAGCCGTCCTTTTTTACCTTCATTGAATGAGGACTATTGGTGTTTTTCTTCTTAACAATAGGTTAGAGTTGAGCGAATTTGGAGATTATCTACATATCTTTCATCCATGATAGGGGCCAGCAGATCAATGGCTTGGATAAAGCAATTATGGGCCTCACATGTACCAAACAGTAGAGTTCCCTGTTTGGTTGGGGTGTAAATGGGCTGGGCCCAGGCCCAAAAATGAAAAGTTCAAAATGGCCCACCTAGCCTCTTCATATTCCAGGCCCCAACTAACCCAATGGTTCAGATTCCATGTGCATGTGCCCTGCCTGATGAATGGACAGGGATGAGTTTAGGATCAGGTCATCTACACGGTGGCCCACCTGGCCCATAGCTTGTGAGGCCATGTAACTCTCCTGCTTATATTTTAAAAAATGAATTTTTCCATTGAGCTGCCTGCCTTTTTAGCTATGGACGGTAAACCGCCTGCTGTTAAACTATTTCTTAGGACCCGGCTACTTAATTTATTTAAGTCATGTAACCGTTTACAATAAAGGATGATATTTAACTGATTCAACTGTTAACTGATTGGTACGCTGTTAGTATAATTTTAAGGTATGAACTAAAAAATGAGGCAGATTTAAGGCTTGATTGGACTACACAATGGGGATTAAACTCTTACAGTTGAAAACTTCTTGTGGGCCACAAAAGTTTTGGATGGAGCTAATATTTGTGTTTTCTTTTCATACAAGTCCATGTAACTTTATGAATAGTTTGGATGGAAAATAATCATCACAGCGGGCCCTAGAAACGTTTCAACAACGAGAATCATCATCACCGCTGCTTCATATGGTGTGGTCCACTTGAGCCTTGGATTTGCCTCATTTTTGGGTTTATCCTCTAAAATGATATGAAAAAATGGATGGACAGTTTGGATAAAACCCACACATTGTCACTTAAAGCTGTTGGCCGTTCCCAATCGGAGACGGGTAGAGCTAGGCAGAATCCGACTCGATCTGGTGAATCCAACCTGATCCAAACCGAACTGAAGGCCTGGATCGATGCGGATTGAATAGGACCACTCAAATCCAATCGTACATCAGATCGAGTTTGGATCGTGGTCAATTCGGACCGATCTGAAATCCGAACGAACCCTAACCCCTCTTTCTCTACCCAAATGAGGTGCCGCACCCACCCATTTATCCTCCTGTCTCTCCCTCTTTCTCTCCCGATTTCCCTCCTCTCCTTCCTTGTCTCCTCTTTTCTCTCCTCTTTCTCTCCCAGTTTCTCACGTCTCCTCCTTTCTCTCCCTCTCTCTCCTTAGACTCGACTTGATTCGACTCGATTCGGTTTCCCATAATGAGTTGGATTCGGTTCGGGTCAAGCCAGCAAGGATTTGGATTGGATCAAGTCAGCCCTGTTGGACTCAGTCCTTAATCAGATCGAGTTCAGGTCAGGTTCTTGAAAAATTGGATCGAGTCAAGTTGGACCCAATCCGGCCCGAGTCGACTCGATGCCCACCTCTAGAGACGAGTACCATCAATTGTATGAATGTCATTGCGGGAGTACACATGAAAATATGGGGTAAACATTAACCTCTTGCATAAAGATAGTAGCAGCCCACCGGAATAGTGCTAATTTATGTAGGTTTATGTGGCCTTATAAACAAGTTGGATGAAAAATAAACATTATAAAAACACTACAAAGGCCCTAAGTTTTTAATAATGGGGCATTCAATCAACATTGTGTCTTACTACCTGAGAATTGAATCCACTTCATTTTTCACTCGATGCTCTCAAATGATATGAAAAATAGATGGACAGCATCGACATAGAATATATTCGTAAAGGTGCGTAGCACCTAATCCACTCTCCCCACTCAAAGACATTCAGAGAGTTTTTATCCATCATTTCAGGTGCTGATGCGTAGGAGATTGTATGGGAATGTAGGTTCGACAATACATGGGGCCGCTATAAGTTTATAACAAATCCACTCGGTCCATTTGTTTTTACAGCTCATTTTAGAGAATGGACCCACAAATGAGGCGGACCTGAATCTCAAGTAAGCCACATGATAGAAAAAAGTGAGATCGAATGACTACTGTTAAGATATCTTGGGGCCACCGAGGCTCATTTTTAGATTATGATCTTTCTCATTTTTGGGTCCATGTTCTAAAATGAGCTGGAAAAACAGATGGACCGGGTGGATTTTCAAAACCATCAATCGTGGCCCACGCATAGTTGGAGAATGTTAGACTCATAGGCTTGGTGGACATTTAAGTCCAAAGGTAGCTTAACTTAGTTGGAGCCCAACATGATGTTTGTGACAAATCCACTCCGTCTATCTGTTTTACCACATCATTTTACGAGATGGGCCTAAAAATTATATTGATATAAATATCAAGTATGCCAAACAAACATGAAAAAGTGGAAATTAAATGCTTGGCCTTAAAACATTCATGAAGCCACGTGATGTTTTTTTACAAATCTATCCGTCCATCTATTTTTTTTCCAGATCATTTAATGACATGAACCCAAAAACTAAACCAATATCAAGCTCCAGTGGCCTATATGATAAGAAATGTTGAGATGGAAGGGCCACCGTTGAAACATCTAGTGGCCATACTGGCACCACTTTTAGCTTTTGATCTGCCTTAGTTTTAGACCCATTCACTAAAATGAGTTGAGAAAATAGACGGACAGGATGGATTTCTAACAACATAAAAGTGGGCCCACGTACGGTCAGGGCTAGGTTTTCACAGCATTAGATACATGGGTGAGAGTTGCTCCATCATTGGTGGACCATAATAATGTTTGTGACAAATCCAATCCGTCCAACTGTTTTGCCACCTCATTTTAGGGCATGGGATAAAAAATTGAGGCTAATCGAGAGCAAAAGCTGGCCAAATTAACATGAGACATTCGGAATAAAATGCCTGCTATTGAAATATTTGTGGGGCCATGGAATGTTTGTGATAAATCCACCTTATCCATCTGTTTTTCCAAATCATTTTATAGAATAGGCCCAGGCCAATACCCAGCTCTAGTGAGCTAATTGACAGGAAACAATGGGGAATGAGAGTCACCGTTGAAAATTCCTGGGGCCATCGAGGGCTACTTTGTAATTTTAATCTGCTTCTTTCTTGAGTCCGAAACTAAAGTGAACTGGAAAAATATATGAACGGCGTGGATTTTCTAATAAACAATAAGGTAAGTCCCATGTAGGATTGGGCGTTAGGTGTATGTAAATCTAATATAATGAGGAGAGATTGGAATTGAGGTAAAGCGAGGATAGTTTTGTCAATATAAAAATATAACATTCGCATAGGTAACTAATAGCGTGTGGTTTAATGTCCAACGGTGTAAATTAGTATTGGTGGGTTTTAAGAAATAGTTTAAAAGCGCGAGGTTTTTGGTCCATAGCAGAAAGCGTAGGCGGCCATATGGAAAAATCCCAAAATATCAAGGCACATCTGCCAACTCAGGGGGCTCGTGTCATCTTGGCCATTGGTGCAGGCCTTTACAATCGTCGCGTGGGCCATGTTTGCATGCATGTATTCTTTAAAAAGAAACTATGACGAAGAGTACATTCAACGGCCAAGATCGTTTGGTTATTATATGTCGGTACCAAAAGTTACAAGTTAATAATATTATAAGTGTGAATAATGTCAACTAAAGTGGCTGTAGTTTAGTGGTAAGAATTCTACGTTGTGGCCGTAGAGACCTGGGCTCGAATCCCAGCAGCCACAGTTTTTTTTTATGATTTTTGTGGCTGGGACCCACCCCATAAGGTCCCGGATGGAAGATCGCAGCCGTACAAAGCTGTGACCCACCACCCCCTTTATCCGTCGAATGTGAACATTCGCTGCATGTCTCTCATTCCTCTGCTTGCGGGCTACCGATTGAAGGGTCAAGATCTACGGTGGGTGGACGACATCAAAACTATTCCAGGCCGGAAGATCCTGGCCATAAGCTACAGCAGTCCATGCATCTGCAGGCTAATCCTTGAATTATTGCCATTGTTCATTTGGGTATCATGGGACATGGCCCATCCATGTTTGGGCCTACTGCATCGACGGTCTGGATGGCCAAACATGGCCCCACCTTTACAAATAGAGGTTTACGGGGTACGTGCCTTGCACGTGACCCGTAAGAACAACACAAACACCCCTGTTTGGCACCTTGGATCTGGTGATAGAAGTGTGTATTTCAAGTTCAAATAGCCTTTTAAAAAAATAAAAAAAATCCTTTGGGCCTCTTTGATTTGAAGGTAAATAAACACGGAGGTATTTCAAATCTCTCTCTCTATATATATCATATTTCAAAAGAAATGCATTTTTTACTCCTTTTCAGAGGTAAGAAAGCTGCAGATATTACAATGGTGTCTCTAGGTTACTAATTCATTAAACAAATGGTATGTTAATGATACCTTAAAATAATTCAATTATTAGGTACAATATTAAAATCATATCAATAAGATGATCTAAATCATCCAAACATTGGACATTAAAAGGATGATTAGAAAATGTTAGTAAATTGCTTGTTTGTGATCCTTGCATTTGTGGCCCATGCAAAGCTCATGATTTTTTTTTTATTGCCATTACATATTACTTATTACAATAATTCTATCAAATATCATAAATATATATATATACACACACTAATTTGAAATATGAAAACTGATTTAATTAATTAAATCTAAATCATGTGACTATATTGAAGAATTCCAATGACATCCAAATATAAGCTTTCAAATGAAATATCTAGATTGCAGTGCATCTTGAACCAAACATGAATGAGGATTTGGAATCCTAAATCCAGGCTCCCAAACAGGGATGTCAAAGAGTAGGGGTGCACACGGTTCGGTTCGGGTTTTGAAACTGGAATCGAATGGCCAAGGATGTAGCTGAATTGGTCCTGCCAGCTGCCGATATGGACCGTTAATGTGAAGGGGGCCACCTTTAGTTCTCATCCTTTTGGAACCCGATCCGAACTGTGTGCACCCCTATCAAAGACCCTGGTTAGGGTTTGTTTAGGCCCAGGTCCTCCTTAAACTAGTCAGGCTAAGCTGAACAAAGTGATTTTGCTCGGCGTGAGCTGGTCAGTAACAGCTCCATGAGACCCTGGGCCATGGCTCCAAGTGGGTTTGCCTGGCCCGAACCACCTGCTTTTGTCATGTTTGGGCTGGTGGCAGATTCCCGACCCTGATTCATAAACCCAAAACGAATGGGATGGGACGGTTGTTTACTCGTCTGGCTAGTTAATCTGATAGCCCACCATGGATGGGCCGTGCTTCTGAAGTTTCCATAACAGGAAAATCCGAACCCTTAAATCCGTGGCTGAAAATGAAGAGTCAATAAAAAGATACGGTGGTCAAGACCTTGGATGGTTAGGATCTCTCGATTCCAGTGATTTTTGGGGGCATAATCTATCTACGATTGGTTGGACAGTTGAGTAGATCATCAAACCATTGGTTATGACTGTATAGATACAAGACCGAAGACAGCACTAGCTAGCATCAGATTGGAGACACAGAATTTCAAGTCCTTAGATGGGCCGATCAGCGAGTTAACGGCCCATATTCTGGGTCCAGCCACCTTCAAGCTCATGGTACTGAACTGGATCATCCGAGTCTGAGTTGACTCGGAGGAGTGGAGCTATACACGAGTCAAGCTAGCACGGTCAGCTCGCTCATCTCAACTCGAAAAATTCGACTCACCTTGGCTCAGAATTGGATTCGGATCAAGTCGAGCTGATTTTTGGAGCATAAAAAAAAATAATTCAAGCCAAGTTCAAGCTTGTCCTAGCTCAACTCAATTCAGCTCGAACTTCAACTAGAATCGACTTGGATCAAATTGGTAGTGACTCAATTATTTTTACCTTAATGTTGCTTTTCAAGTTCTTGATGAAATTATTCAACCTAGTGTTGTTTCATGTGCATACATTCTCTACATAATTGGCTAATAGTAAGGGGTTAATAGTGAGGAAGAAATGGATATAAAACAAATCACTAAAAAAAAATAAAAACCTTTACACTGTAAGACTACCTTTATATCTTGTTTTTTATGCTGCTCACTATGTATTTGATGAAATATGTATAAAGTGCCATTACTATTTTATATTATGTGAGAGATTAAAATACTTTTTATATGTTTGAGGAAATGTTACATAGATTGCTTACCAAACTCAAACTAGCCCGAGCTGAGTTGAACCAGTCAGTTAAGCTTGACGACTGAGCTGAGCAGAGTTCGAGCTGTGGTTAGCTACTTGTCGACTCAGTTCAACTCGCGTGCATCTCCGGGAGGAGTCGGCAATCGATGGATTGGATCCTTTTCATCCTGGGTAGTGTCTGGGCCCATCTATCACTGGGATTGGGTTTGTGCCATTGTTTAGGCCCATCCGATCTCGGCCCAGGGACCTTCTACTCTTGAGCCGTGATCCACTTGTGATTGATATATATGGTGGAAAGTGAGGTGGGTCCGGGCCAGGCAATATCAATGTTTTACTAGGACCATCCTTGTAAAACTAACGGTCCTGATTATTCACTGCAAAAAAAGTGAAGTCGTGGATATAGGACAGCTGTCCTCTCGGAGCCCATCATATCAACGGTTTGGATCAAAACAACGGACCCAAGTCGGACAAGCTAAAATCCCTACCTGGGCTCAAACCAAGCCATCTTCCTAACAACAAACCGCATAGGCGCGAAGGCCGTGATCCACTAAGTGCCGTCGCGCGCGTGCTTCTTTTTTGCAAATTGCTCATACACGTGCCAATTTTTACAATCTATGCTGATCGCCGAGTGGACCAAAGCATTCATACGCCTATCGCCAGAAACGAGGCCCATCGGATCATCAACGGTCCAAATGCTTGAAGGATAAAAATGGACGGTTAGAAGATATTGACCATCGGTCCGCATCCACACAGATAGCTTATCCCACCAGATGAGTAAGCAGACCTGATTCTTCTTTCAAAGAATATACAAAGAGGGACCAATATGATCGGGTCGGGCATTTCACACGTACGATAGCTTGGCACGTGGAAGCAGCAAGTACCAAAAATGCCCATCGCGCGAGGAACGTAGATTGCTTAAGGACGCTGCCCTAGCCAGTCGCTTCTGGACGGCGCTCTGTGAGACCCACCATGATGTATGGACTTTATCCACGCCGTCTATCCATTTTCAAAGATCATTTCATGTTACGAGATAGAAAACGAGGCCTATAAAAATCTCAGGTGGACCACACCACAGTAAAAATTGGTGATTGATTTCTTACCATTAAAAGATTATTTGTGGCCACAAAAGTTTTGGATCAAAATTATATTTATATTTTACCTTCATTCAGGTCTTTGTTACTTAATCAACAGGTTGGATGACAAATAAACATTACAGCGGGCTCTAGGAAGCTTTTGACGGTGAACGTTCAATCATTACTTTTTTCTATGGTGTGGTCTACGTAAGAATGTTATCTTTAAATTTTTTTTACTTGTCAACTAAAATGATCTCTAGAAGTGGATGGACGGATTGGATAAAATTCATATATCATATTGGGGCCCATATACCACCGACCAATAGCCACCTCGCTACTGGCAGCGTCGTATGGCAATCCGCGTCCTCGCGCGAGTGCACTTCGCATCTCTCAAAAGGCTCAAACCAGATCGAGCCAGCCGGCTACCCTTCCCCCTTTTCCCGCCAGAAAACACCTCATTCCCGCCCCAAATCTCCCGCCAAATCCCACATTTCTCTTCTCTCTCTCTCTCTGCAACCGTCCCTCCCTCCGCCCCCCTTCTCTCTCTGCAGCAGATCTCTCTCTCTCTCTCTCTCTCTCTCTCTCTCTCTCTCTCTCTCTCTCTCTCTCTCTCTCCAGCAGAAATGAAAGATCTCGACTTCGCAGCGGACAAAGGTAAGCCGTTCATCTCATCCGACGGTCTTCATCTCATCCTATCTCTCTGTGATGAAATTGAGGACCCCTCTTTTTTAATTTTGCAGCCCTCGCCAAAGACTTCCTTTCTAACTTCGCAGACGCGAACGGCGAAGCTAAATACCTCAACATCCTCGTAAGTTCCATTTCCTCCAGAAAAAAAAAAGAAAAAGAAAAAAGAAAAACCCTAATCCCTTCCATTCTCTAACTCTCTCTCTCTCTCTCTCTCTCTCTCGTTAATCTCAGCAAGATGTCGCTAATCACAAGATCCGAGCCGTCCAGATCGACCTCGACGATCTCTTCAATGTAAATCCCTCTCCATCTCTGCTTATTTGCTGTTTTCCTTTTTCATCTTTGAGTATTCTTTTGAAATTCTAGATTTCCTGCAGTACAAGGATCTCGATGAGGAATTCCTGCAAAGGGTTACGGAGAATACCCGCCGATATCTGGGTATTTTCGCGGACGCCATGGACGAGCTCCTTCCAGAGCCCACAGAGGCGTTTCCAGTGGACGAGGACCATGACATTCTGATGACTCAGAGGTCGGAGGAAGGGACAGAGAACGCTGACGGTTCTGATCCGTTTCAGAAGATGCCTCCGGAGATAAAGCGGTTCTTGTATGTAAAACATAAGAAATCTTCTTATTAAAAGCTCATCATTTTTCGCATGACCGTGCGTTCATCCCCGTGATTTCGGCTGTGTTTGGATGTGCAATTGAACTGAATTGCAAACATTCAGCTTAATCAAGAGCGAGTGACAAAAATTAGTGATGTTACTTCGTGTTCATGATGATGGAAGGAGCTCTCTAATTGCAATTATCCAACTCAAAAGCAATGTGATTGCATTAGAGCTCTGTCTCTCTGTATGAAGAGGCCAGATCCACTACACAGCTTTGTAGGATAAGCTTAACCTATAAAAGTGATGTGTGGGGCCTGCCTTGATGCTTTCGTGACATCCAATTCATTCATCATTTGCAACCCCTAATCCTCTCCTTGGTAACCAAAAATCAGGCCGATCCAAAACTCAGGTGGGCTACACCACAGGGTATGGTTGGGATGGGGGCACCCACCATTAAAAATCTTCCGGGTTGTGTGTGGGACCTACTGTGTTTTTTTATATGCCATTCAATTCAGAAGATGAGCATGACTGAGATGAATGGACATCTCAAATTCATCATCATCATCATTTTTTATTGGTAAGCTGGGCTCAAACCTGAGACCTCAATGTTGAAACCCATGGACACCCCAAAAATTAGTCCATTCCAAAACTCAGGTTGGCTACAAAATGTGATTTTAAGAGGTTTTAGGAATGATTTTACATGTATTTCCCATCTAAGTTTTGTATTTAATTTTTGGGAGCCAAGGAGAATATGAGGGGGCACATGTGATGGCCAGAGTGTATGTCATGAAAATATCGTGATTTGCCCTACACGACAGTTTGTAGGTAAAGCTTATCCTACAAAGCTTTGTAATGGATCGAGTCTCCAGTATGAATGGAAGGAAACCATTGATTAGTTTTTTCATCTATACTAGGCTAATTTGATAGTCCTTCCGAATACATCCTTATCTCTTGCTTTTTCCTGTCACTCATCATCCTCGTTATCGACATTGTGAGAAGTAAATTTAAGTGGTTGGGTTTCTGAGTCTTATGAGGCGATTATATGCGTGACTGTTTTTGGATATATCCAGCATTGGATCTTCTTTTTTTTTTCTCTGAATTGCAATTTCCTTCACTTTTACAAGCCTCATTTTTGAGTTGCAGTGAGGTCTATATAAAGGCGTTTTCCAAAGGGACGCCATTTACCATACGAGAAGTTAAAGCTTCTAATATTGGTCAGCTTGTGAAGATTTCCGGCATCATAACACGTTGTTCCGATGTTAAGCCCTTGATGCAGGTTGCTGTTTACACATGTGAAGAGTGTGGGTTTGAAATTTACCAGGTAATAATACAGTGTCTACCTCCCTACTTGCACACACAAACACACTAACTGGCCTTTATCTGAATTGTGCATGCATCTAGATCACATCATTTGGAAATTCACTTGATCCTTGCCAAGATATTGAATCTCAAAAACACATTTGAGAACCGGCCTCAATTTTTTTTTTCTTTTCAAACTAGTCCTCTTCTTTGGTATTTGGTGAAAAGGTCAATTGCTGTTCATCTGTCTGTCTGTTTTTTTTTTTTTTTTTTTTTTTTTGTTCTTTTGGTTGTCCCCTGTGTGGAGTTGTAGTCGTTCACTCTATGTTTGTGTTGGTGAAGCCGGTTATGTCCTTTTCTCTTCCTTAATAAATCTTTGCCATCCATGAAAAAGAAATTAGGGTCGTCTCATGCAACTAATTGTTAATGCCACATGATCCTGCTTGCCTTTGGCTGCCTAAATATTTTATTAGGACCCCGAGTAACTTCACTCTATCAGGTGTATAATTGCTCAAGTCTTTTGGCTGTCCCCATTTCTCCTTTTGGCCAAAAAATATGATGCATTTATTTTTGTAATAATTGTTTTTATTTTATATGGGAAAATCAGGAAGTAACTGCTCGTGTGTTCATGCCCCTGTTTGAGTGCCCATCCGCACGCTGCAAGATAAACAAGGCAAAGGGAAACCTCATCCTTCAGCTCAGAGCTTCAAAGTTTTTAAAGTTTCAAGAGGTAAACTCTTCTTTAATCTTATTTTAGAGCTTTGATGTTTATCACAACGTACACAAGTACAAAATATTCATAATATGAAGACAGCTCCGAGAACAATTCAGAATGGCTTTAATTCCCTTCAAGTTACAGGCTGCCTGCCTACATGTTCATTTTTCCTCAAGCACAAGATAGCTATTGATTTATGAAAAAAAAAAAGTTTGTACTTTGTACTTCTATGTGTTTGTGAGATCGAGATTCTCCTGCAAAGGTCCAATTTTAAGGTTCTTGGTTTCCCATTGCTTAGTTGCTATCAACATGCTGAAATCTAGCTCAATCAACGTGATTCGTTGCCTAAATCGCGGTATCAGTTTATCTACTGTCAACTTGATGCTGTCATCCCTAATGTCTACGCATGTCATTTGTTGTGATACGAACTGTTGTCATCACAATACCATAGAGATTTCTTTTTTCTTGAGCAATGATTCTATTAATTGGTTTTATTGCAGGCAAAGATCCAAGAATTATCAGAACATGTTCCAAAAGGCCACATTCCACGGACAATGACTGTTCATCTGAGAGGAGAACTCACTAGGAAGGTGATTCATACTTCTATGGTTGTTTTTTACCAAAATGGCTTTTTTTTTTCCTTTTAAGGAAAATTATATGAAGTTACTCATGAGTTAACTCATCAGAAGCATGGTGAACTGGCTATATTGATTGCGCTGGCATTGAAAAAAGTTAAATATCCTAATTAGGCCTTGCAAATGGGTAGGCCTGGGGTCAGTTTAGGCTTGGAATTTGAACTGGTTGGGCTGAGCCTATTCAAAATACTAGTTTTGCTGGCCCAGGCCTAACCCATTTCTAGTTTTTCCTTATGGTAGTCTGCATCGAAGATGTTAAAGAGCCTCAAAATTTTATTATGTTCTAGAATGAAAAATGTGCATTATTGTAAGCCAATCAGTGTTAGATGCAATTTAAAAGAGTTATCTCCAAGTATTTCCTTTCGTTTCTTTGCATCGAAGATTTTAAATTATTTCATGATTTCATTATGGTACTTGAATGACCAATGTATATTGTTGTAGACTGATCAATGTAGATTGGAATCATGGCAACTGGTATACAACGTAATCTATTTACCTTTCTTTTTGCCAAAAGTGTCATATGTTTCATCAATTTGGCCATGAAAATATATACGCAATGAGTTACTATTCCTAGTTCAAATTGCATAATCTATTAATTCAGATATTTGGCCTTTCTATTTCCAACGAAGTTTCTATTTTGTTTTTCCTTGTTTGTTCAAGTTACACATTTATTTGTTTAACTTCTAATATTTTGTTTCTTGAGTTTGATCAGGTTGCCCCAGGTGATGTTGTTGAGTTATCAGGGATTTTTCTCCCTATTCCCTACACAGGATTCAGAGCAATGCGTGCAGGCTTGGTTGCAGATACGTTCTTAGAGGCCATGTCTGTTACCCACTTCAAGAAAAAATATGAGGAGTATGTCATGCATCCATTGCCCAATTGCAAAAGAGCCTTCTACATTCAAACATGATGCATGCTATGCTAACTTTACCACAACAACCAACATCAACCACTTACCATCTTTCTGTGAAAAATGAAGGCATGGGATAAAGAAGTTTTCTATATAAGCTGTTATTTGGATGATTATCATTGAAACAATCAAAATCCTTAAGTTATCTGTAAATGCTAGTAGGTGGATATATTACTTAATTATCAACAGAGGGAGTGATTGGTAATTTTTTTAAATTTAATTATTAACTCCTTGAAATTAGTGGAAAACAAAATCTCATCATCTGGTATTGGGATTCCACCGCATTTGATAATTTTTAAAGGCAGCATGTAAGCTTTCAAAAGTCAAGGTGGCCTTTGGCCATTTTTGTTTGACAATGTTTGATTTCTTTATTTTGTCACTTTTAATACTTTCACCAACAGATGGTATAGTCTATTAGTTTATGTAACAATAAAGGAATATAAATTTTTCTTGAAGAGCAATAAATGAATATAAATGTTCATCTGTTATGTGTTTTTATGTATTGGATGCAATAACTCTTATGATCTGCAGTTTGAAAGATAGTAGTATCTAGTGACCCATATCATGCATGATTAAGTTTCTAATATTAATTGAATCAAAACTTACAGCATTTTTTAAATTACTTTTTGAATAATATGAAACGTTTATTTTTGCTAGTAATTGTGCCTTTATGCCCCATTGCCATCACTCGTAAATTATTTGTGCAGTTACATAATATTTTCCATTTTCTTCTCAAGTGTTATCATATTCATTTTTATGGGTGGGGCATTTCTTTTTTCATTTTTCATTTTTTTTGAAGTCTTTGTTGATTGTCCTTAAGATTTTAATTCCTAGGAAATGATTATGCCATGCATTGAATGAAGTGCAAACATTCCAGCAATAACTTTGTAAGGAGCTACAATTGTCCTGTTATTAGGCTAGAGGTTTGAGAAACTCTTCACATCTATGACTTATCTCTGTGTTCATTCTATGCAAGATTACTTAGCTTGTGTCATCCTCAATTATGGAATTCAAAGAAACTAGTCCACTGTTTTTATATCTTCCTCACCTTCTTTGCTTTCCTTATGCTGCTTGAATTTGGACAAATGGTCTCCATGCAGCAAGGCAATTTTCAGGAATTTGACTTTACTTGCTCTTGATTAGTTTGAATGTTAGCAAAGATTGACATGAGGAAGTTGAGGAAACGTAGAACTGTAGAATATTGTGTTCCTTTTCGGAATTTAGAAGAACACTAATAATAACTCCAGAAATCCTGCAACAAAGCAAACCTTCGGGTACAAGAATTATGAGACACATGGCCACAATGCCCTGAAATACCTTGACGAACAAAGACACTTAAGTTGAATAGAGTGGTGCTTCATATGTTCGTGGGCCATCCCTATTGCCATCTCTTTGCCACTTAAATATTTATGTGTGATTCAAAACAGTACTTGTTCAATATTTATTCATTCTAGTTCTATGAGTGAGTTCATGGGGGTGAGTTCGGGTGAGTTGGGAAGTTCATTACTTCAATATCCAGTTTGGAATTAATAAATTCTGTTTGAATATTAATGAATTATATCCGACTTCAAATTTCCTTTTTTCCTCTTAAAAATTTTTTTTTTAAGGGGGGGGGGGGGGGGGGGGGGGTTCCGCACATAATGGAGATGATTATCTTTTTAGCAACTGTGCATGGGGATATTAGATTTTCACATGTTTGGACTTTGTGCATTAGCCTTTATTCTATGGTTATCAATTTCATGTCCCACCTTCAATGAGCTTCGAGCATATTCAAGGGAAAATTGTATTCAATGATTTTGTGCAATAGTAGCTACACGAATGGGCAAAAGGATTGCAGGACCAGAAGCGAGAAATGTTTGTATTTTTTCAAGGGGAAATGGATTCCCCGGTAGTTGTGGTCCGGACTCAGAATGCTAGACCATTTTTATGGAGTTAAACTGGCATCCTTTGCTTTGAGATGGAATTTAGCTTGCTCAGACTTTCACTCAGACTGCTTGTGTAAGGATTCAGTTTGCTTGAAATGTTAGCTGATTGCCCGTGCATGGTTGTTTCTCTATGTTACATAAAGCTTTAGAAAATTTTCTGGCACCAGAAAAGGCAATCCTGGTACAATCAGTTATACAGGGAATTATGCACAATATAGGCACTTCAGTTATGCTTTGCAACCCGATTAATATTTCTGATGCAATATGCACTATGGAACAATGGCACAGATATTGCCTTTCCAAACTACTACCTCATGAGCATCTTGTTTAATATCATTTTGGTTGGTTGAAAAGATTTTTCTTTGGAAACTGATTGCTGTTTTCAACAGAAATTACCATCTCTATTTCAGTCTGTATCTATCATTCCATCTCCAGTATTTTGAAATGGGCTTTGAGGCCACTGGTTTTTTGGTTAATAGGGGCTTAAGTGTCACAAGGTTATGTAGTGGCAATAATTTCCTCCCTGACTGTGCCATTGTCCTGTTTATCGCCATGTGAATTTTCCTCATTTCTTTCTACATTCTCTTATTTTTTAATTAACATTCCTTTTTATATGATAAAAAATAAAAGCAGCAGCAGTAACTAAGTTCACACTGTATAAACCAAGTTTTCTTTATTGTTAATTATTAAAGCATTCAAAATGAATATCTGGATTTGTACATAGATTTATGGGAGGCAACAATTAGTTGAAATTTGAAGAAAACAGACAATTCTTGTGTATATGTATGTCTGTTTGTGTGTGGGGATGATACCATCTAACCATCTAATCAATAGCCTATAAAATGGATGGTCAAGATCATTTATATAAAATTTGGTACAATCAACAATTTGAGTAATCTATTTATCAGGGCTCATCAAGGATTGCTTATGATGCCAAAGAATCACTTTTACCAGGCAATCATAACCATCCCATCCATGTCTTGTAAAATGGATAGCTATAAAAATGTGTTCTGCATGGACTGGATCATCCTCTTAGCATGACCATGGTTGTCCATATGCTAGAACTCATGGACTATCAAAAGGTCCTGTTGCAACTATGAGCTCTACAACTTTAGAGTGCTCTAAGATTCTGCATGGACTGTATCATCCTCTTAGCATGACCATGGTCGTCCATATGCTAGAACTCATGGACTGTCAAAAGGTCCTGTTGCAACTATGAGCTCTACAACTTTAGAGTGCTCTAAAGAGCACATGATCCTCCCTCCCTCCCTCTCTATCCCTGTCTTCCTTTCTCTCTCTCTTGTGTGTTTGTGTGATGTTAACTAGTTGCTTTCTTGTATATATATGAAAGGAGATGATATGTCATATTAACTATTTACTTTCTTGTATAGATATGAACTTAAAGGAGATGAGCAAGAGCAAATTGAACGACTTTCTGAGGATGGTGATATTTATAATAAGCTGGCACAATCATTAGCACCTGAGATATTTGGTCATGAAGATGTAAAAAAGGCTCTACTTCTTCTCCTTGTTGGTGCTCCTCACCGGAAACTAAAAGACGGTATGAAGGTAAATGCATCAAATGCATTTCTAGTGAGTATAGTGATGCTTGTTGGATTGAATTCGGCCAGCCTTTTCCAGGAAATTTCTATTCAATTCATAAATTATGCATGTTCCATGTATGGTGGTTTCTCATACCTTGTGGAGTCTTTACATTGTCTTCCCTATCCTTGTAAACCATGGTTACTTTTAACTTTTAAGAGAACCATAATGCCACTCCTTAATACAGGATTTGGGAATCCTGATTTACTTATAGTGGATACTATGAGCCTTGCTTATGGCAGTCATTTTAAATATTAAGGCTACTGATGAAGAATTGAAAAAAGATGGTCATTGGAGTTCGTTTTCATCATTTCTCGTTCTGATTAATCTGCCAGCAATGTTTTAACTTTTCCGTTTGAATTTATTATTATTTGACAACACAGGGTGTCCCTGCACCTTTTGAATTTATTATTATTATTTTGTTCATGCTACAAATGTTCTAATATTTCAGTTTGAATTGATTTAGATGATAATGGCTAATGTTCTTGTAAGTGCAGATCAGAGGAGACCTGCATATTTGTCTGATGGGGGATCCTGGGGTTGCTAAAAGTCAGCTTCTTAAACACATAATCAATGTAGCACCAAGGGGAATGTATACAACAGGGAGAGGAAGCAGTGGTGTTGGTCTAACTGCTGCTGTCCAGAAGGATCCTGTCACAAATGAGTTTGTTCTTGAAGGGGGGCTCTGGTAAGACTCGTGACTATTTTTTGGGCATCTATTCATCCAATCATGCACAGATACTTGATAGATGCAATTGCGCAGGGAACATGCCCATTTGTGTTCGTACGCAGCATTACATATGCGTATGCATGTGTGTCTGTGTGAAAGTTCATGCATAATACATAAAATGAAAACTTAAATAGTAGGTAATTATTTTTATGCATATGTACATTTTCTTCTGTAACTAACCTGTGGTTTAAGGCCACTAAGACAGAACTGTGCCACCAGTTATAGTACTGTTTTAACTCAAGTGGTGTTTCATGTAGGAATAGTGAGAAAACATGTACAAAGACATGCCAAGAATAAGTAATATAAATGAAATTCATAAAGTTTTGCTGTTCACCAAAAAGCCCAATGATGATCCATTGGTAGACCTGCTTACTGTATTTGATTTTATCGGATACTGTAACGGGTCAGCCTCTTTTCTGCTCTAGCTTATGCATGTAAGGTTATTTTCTTTGAATATTTGTATTCCTGCATGTGTTTGACCACTTGTGGAAGAATTAACAAAGACATGCATTTTCTACCACTCATTGATACAGGCTAGGGATCACAGGGAAGGAAATAACCCTCAAAATTTCAGTTTCCAGTGACCACACTATCACTAATAACTTCCGGCAGAAAAAAACTAACATTCAACTCCACTCAGATGAGAGTAATAGTTCAACTCATACACAAGTTTGAACAACTCCACACAAGTTAACAAAAAAAGAAGAATAAATGAATAAACAGAGAAGAAAAGGATTGAAACTGTTTATGAGTTTTCTTTGTGTGAACAACAGCTCTGGCATTTTCAGATTCCCATACAACAATCAAGAAAACCTATGAAGAAGAGTTGATCGTCATGCACACCATAAAGCTAGTAGGCTGTTGTAAATTAAATGGAAAGAGCTCTAAGGGACTTTTCATGATTTTGGAGGTTTGTTCAGATGGATAAAATTGTCTTGTAGGTGCTTGCGGATATGGGAATATGTGCAATTGATGAATTTGACAAAATGGAGGAATCGGATCGTACTGCAATACATGAAGTGATGGAACAGCAGACTGTTAGCATTGCCAAGGCTGGAATTACCACTTCTCTCAATGCAAGAACTGCTGTTCTTGCAGCAGCAAATCCCGCCTGGTATGAACTGAAGCCAACCACTCTTTATTTTTATAATAATTTGGTGCAACAAAATGCTCACTTTACCAAGTGGCAGGTGCTGAATTCTATTAATGAGCTTTTTCCAGTCATATCCATGGGCATGATGCATGTATTTTTGTTCAATGGCCAATGTATTTCAAGTTTTGAATGGCTCCAGTGCTCTTTTCTTTATAATGATTCTCTATTTGTGAATTCATCCTCCCAATTCAAATGTATGAAGTAAATTTTCCTTACTTTTTGTTGCTCACTACTAAAACATCCAAAAATACAGTACCATTCGACCATTTTTGGTAGTACAAGTCAGCTTAGCATAGCGGCTGTTTCTTTAGATATCAGGACTGTGCCATATTAATTTTCCTGAAGCATGAAGGGGTCCTTTTGCTTTCTGAAGAATCAAATCAAGCAGTATTGCATATATGATTATTCACAAGATCAATGTATCAATCTCAAGGAATAATGGCATTTTCTTTATATAAAAAAAACTGCATGGCCATGTTGGTGTATGCATCTGTTTGTTGGTAGAACCTGTACATACTTTCAGTTGTCTCGGTGTCCACATGCTTGCTATTATGTTTTGGGCTCACCTTTCAGCTTCTATGTTTACTGACAACATGTCACATCTATATTTTATGTTTTTTCCAAAGGGGACGATATGATCTTCGAAGAACTCCAGCTGAAAATATCAATCTGCCTCCTGCTCTGTTATCACGTTTTGACCTCCTTTGGTTGATCCTGGATCGCGCAGACATGGATAGTGACCTTGAAATGGCTAGGCATGTTGTCTACGTACACCAGAATTTTGAATGTCCTGCCCTTGGATTCACACCACTTGAACCATCTGTTCTTAGGTAAGTTTTCTCAATTTATTGCCTAAAAAGATTTAAGTTCTTCCAGCATCTCTTTTGGGCAGGTGTACTCCAATCAATGGGTATAAGTACTTGCATTTTGTGATTTTTTGTACTCCATCCATGGTAGGGCCCAGGAGATGAATTGGTCCAGATCTTGTACACGTGGCATGCATACAGAGAGAGCCTTCATAATTAAAATATCAGCAAATGTCACTGAATATAGTCTATTTTAAAAATCATTTATGGACTTCCTAGATAGCAGAATAACAGTGGATATTCAACAGGGTTTGTGGTTATCCAAATTGAGGAAAATGACAATATGTGTATGTGCAATGAGTTAATTCGTGTTTATGCACTCGAATAGATGTATGCATTTACACGTGCTTTTGTTGGTTCATGAATCTCCATATACATCTACATTCTGTGTGCATTTACACACGCATTTCATTTAATTAGCTATCTGTACATCAATATAATATCTTGAAACGTGCAAAAGAATGACTATGGGTATTTACGACTCTTTAGTGCTGCTTTACATATTTCTTTTTTTGACATTGGTGTCACAATTGAATAACACATTTTCAAAGGACAAAGCGCATGATCAAATGACCGAGGATCCAGAACAACTGCAGTCATTAGTGCAGTTGGGACTTGCCTGAGTTGGGGTTGACTCATGGTATCGAGCTGTATCGGTTCCTATTGAGTCCGAGTCGACTCGACGACAAGTCACATCAGACTCATTCGAATCTTGAAACAATGTGGATGCATTTGTACTGGCCCCTTGCACTTATGTATCAAATGCAACTTGGGTAACTTTGCTCATACTCACAGAATATGTTTGCACAAATCTAGCCCAACATACATGCATGTGTACGTTTTCAGTAATCAAACTGACTTTGATTTCTCATTTTTAAAAAAAAAAGAAAGAAAAAAGACTTGGATCAATCTGATCATGTGAGCTTTTCTGTTGGATACCAGAGCGTATATTTCTGCTGCAAGGAGAACATTCCCTTCTGTTCCGAAGGAGCTGGAGGAGTATATTGCAGGTGCGTATTCCAGCATTCGACAAGAGGAAGCCAAATCGAGTACACCCCATTCGTACACGACCGTGCGAACCCTTCTCAGCATCCTCCGTATATCCATTGTAGGTTACTGGTGTCCTCCATTTCCTTTCTCAGATACATGCTACTACTTTGCAAATACCCTGTAAACCCCTATGCATCAAAATACAACTGTAAAATCCACTTGCCTTATTTACCTATGGTGGTGTTTGGATGTCCACTTTTTCTGCCAAAATTGATATCTGGGATATTTCAGGTCAAGAAAGGTGGAAAATGATATCCTCTCTGATGCAGTTCTCATCTTCTGTACACAGCTCAGCACACAAGACAATTGAGAACCATCTTTTTACCAAAATATCAGTTCTGGCTGTGATTTGGTGTACATCCAAGCACGCCTCGGTCACATACCTTGTTGCAATTTATTGTTTGTATATATTACTAAAACCATCTGGGGAAGTGGAAGTAAAAACTGATTGAGTTCTTTATTTGCAGGCACTGGCAAGGCTCCGGTTCTCAGAAACTGTGGCTCAGAGTGACGTTGATGAGGCCCTGAGGTTGATGCAGATGTCGAAATTCTCACTATACTCAGAAGATCGCCAGAGATCTGGTTTGGATGCTATCTCTGACATCTATTCAATCCTGCGGGATGAAGCTGCAAGGACTAACAGCATGGATGTGAGATATGCTCATGCACTCAACTGGATCTCCAGAAAGGTCAGTACTTGAAGCTTGACTGTCTAGAGTTAGATGATAGAGATACCTGCACTTTGCTCGTCTGGTGCAAACCTTTCGATACGAATGAATGAGGTAGTGGCCTACCTTTCAAGTCCAACTTGAAAGTAACATAACTGCAATTTGGAAACCAGTCCCTTCATATGAATACCCAGGAAATTACAATCTGATTAATCCCACTTCATCAGATCAGTGATTCCAAGTTAATTCCATAGTGCATCAAAACACTCTTTAAAGAGTAACAGTTGATCATAGGCCTAATACAACCACTAACATCAAAGTCAGCATCAGCCATCAAAGGCAAATTTGGAACAAGGGCCGGCATTCATTGTGCCAGTAAAATCATGGCTGTTCCGACATTCCAGAAAATGCAAAGAATCCTGTGCCCACTTGCAGGTGTTGCAGACGTGAGGTTCATCTGGTCTGTACTTTAATCTTGCATGTGGATCTGTTTGTTTTTCCATGCATGTGTGGCCCACCTGATGAACGGGACTGGCCTTTTTGGGACTTTACTGGTTTTTTTTTTTTTTTTTTGCTAATTTCTTTCCATCATGAAATTTCCAATCAATTTCTCAAAAGAAAAATGCAATTGTTCCTGGTTTTTTTTTTTTCTCCTTGCCGTGGACAGGGATACAGCGAAGCTCAGTTGAAGGAGTGCTTAGAGGAGTATGCATCCCTGAATGTGTGGCAGATCCATCCCAACACCTTCGATATCCACTTTATTGATGCCTGATGTTTCTACCATGCTTTTAGAAATTTAACACATGCGGACTTCACCACATTGGATTTTTTGAATTTCTGGTTAAAGAGGAGGCTTGGAATCCTCCATGTGTTGTAATTATGTGATTCTTTTGAGCCTAATATCAATGTGGTTGGATATTCTTAGAAGTGTTTCTTTCACAATTTCCCAACTTGTGTTTGTGACTTGTGACTCTGTGGAAGAGTTTTTTCAGTACTGATACTGTGAAGAATAGTTCCATGTGGGCTGTCTATTTTGGAGTAGAAAAGCAAATTGTTGGTTCTTTTTTGGCCCTCTCAAGGAGATCATGGGTGTTTCTTAGATTGGATTTTTTGCCTTTTTTTTTTTTGTTCTTTTGAGGAATCGAAACATAGGGAGGGGGCTTTGAGCCTGCTTAGGGAATGTTTGGAATGGTGGAATTAAAGAAGTATTTGAGGTAAGGAAATCGAGGGTTTCCCTCATTTCCAAATGACAAGAGGACTGCAGAAATCAATTTCTTTTTATTTAAATTTCATGAGAAAAGGGCAATTTCCATTTCTTCTCTCAAACCTAAAAAAAAAAAAAAGAAAACCTATTTCCTTTGGCTCATTTTTCTTTTTAAGATGTGACAATTTTCTTTCTTCAGCTACTTGATTCCCACCAATCCAAACAGGCCTGTTTAAATTGGTGGAAATAAAAAGGTAATTTGACAGAAGGAAATCGATTTCTACAGACATTACGGGTTTCCCTCCTGCAGGAAAGGGTAATTTCCTTTTCCTCTCCTATATCTGAAGGAAAAGAAATCCCTTTACTTTTCCACAGTTTTCTTCAGATGTTGTCCTTTCCCCTCACCTACTTTTTTATGAAGGTAGGCATGAAATGCTCAGTCTGTACCGGTTGGGCCCATGTTAGTCATCCAGACCATTTGCCTTTGCTCCCACCATAGATGAAACATTGGCCCTAAATCTATCAGATTGCAAATATCCTTAGCCACAAGTGATAATTATTTCCGCCAAATGTGGAGTTACTCCTGATTGTTCTATGGAGATTTCTCCTGCTGGACCAGGATTTGCCTTTGAACTGGGCTTATTGGGCCGACCAAAATCCAGTCATCCCAAGCCCGGCATGGTCTGTTTTTCTGGTCCTGAAATGCTGGGCCAGTCCAGCTTGAACATTGGGTGGAACTGGACAACAGGCCTTATTGGGCTGTCTTTGAGAGGTGTGGCTACAAATCTTCTTGACTGGACGAGAAACACTTTCGAATGATCGACATCAAGGCAACGTGCTTTGTAACTAATCCTCATTCCGGCCACAAATTTAAAAGGGCATGTTGGCTATCAGATTTTTCTCAGTTTTGGCCAAAGTACATATTTCATGGACTATTACATATGCTAATTTGAAATATTAAAGCTGATTTAGTTAATCAAATTCAGATTTTTATGAATATATTATAGAATTTCAATGCATTCCACTTCCGATGGGGGATTTCAATTTAGATCGATTCCATGGTAATTATAATTTAAATTTCAATTCATTCCAAATAGAAGCTCACAAACGAGCCCTTTACCTATGATACAAGTAGATGCATGAGATCCCTTCCCTTGAAGGTTAAAAAAAGACACTAATAATGATGATGCTTCCTACCATTCATGATGAAGAAGTAGCCCTTCAAATTTCATCAGCATTCTTTCAAGGCAAGCTGAAAGTAATGCAATTGCAATTTGGAGCCCAAACAGTCTTAATATGTTTACATATGGAATTGTAATTCGGTAGTTACCACTTTATTACACTACTATTTGTAGTTCAAGTATGTATCATCTTCAAGCCTTCTTTGTGATTCATCCAGCTTAACGCTTAAAGCTTAACCTACATATTGATGCATGTAAGCTTGAAGCCTGAAAATAAGGAGCGGATTAGGTGTTACCCTTACCGTGGGGCCCACCTTAATGATGTGTTGTACATCCATGCCGTCCAGCCGTTTCTCCAATCCATTTTAGGACATGTTCCCAAAAATTAAATAGATCTAAAGTTCAGGTGGACCACACCAAAGGAAACAATGGTGACTGAACACTCACCATTAAAAAACTTTATAGGGCCTACAATAATGGACACCGTAAAGTTTCGTTTCCATCCAACCCATTGATAACGTCAAACAGACCTAGATGAAGGGAAATTATAAATATCAGCTTGATCCAAAACTTTTGTAGCCCACGAAAAGCTTTTAATGGTCATTCACCACCTTTTCTAGTGGTGTGGTCCACCTAACATTTGGATCTGCTTAAGTTTTGGGATCACGTCCTAAAATGATATGGGAAAATGGATGGACAGCATGGATATACATAAAGTTTATCAAGGTGAGCCCCACATGGTAACACCTAATCCGTTCCCATAGAGAACAAACTCAGAATGAGACTTTAGACCATTAAAACTCTTCCACGTCGTGTGTGGTGTGGGGCCCATCGTTTTTTTATATGAAATGTGATCCATCCAGAAGATGCGTACTGGAAGCGGATTGCGTATTGAGTAACTCAGTCCCCATATCGTCCTGAGTAAACTCTGTGGGGTCCACCCTTATTTATTTATTTTATCCACTCCGTTAATCCATTTTAACAGATAATTTTAGGGCTTGGGCCCAAAATATAAGCATACCCAAATCCCAAGTGGACCACACCACAGGAAACAGTTTGATTGAACCTCTGCCATTGAAAATTTCTCGGAGGCCATAAAAGTTTTGGATCAAGCTGATGTTTGTGTTTTCTCTTCATCCATGTCTTTGTGATCTTATTAACAGTCAGGATGACAAATAAGCATCACTTTGGAACCTGGGAAGGTTTCAACGGTGGAAATCATTATTCCATACTGTTTCCTGTGGTATGGTCCACTTAAGCTTTGGATATACTTTAATTTGGGCTTAACCCATAAAATTAGGTGGGTAAATGTATGGACGGTGCAGATAAACCACATACATTCCCAGTGGGCCCAAATGAGTTTACTCAGTAGATAAAGGCGTACTGAGTTACTCAGTACGCAATCGGATTTCATGCACACTACCCGGATGAATGGACACCCAAAAAACCAGGTTATTTTAAAACTCAGGTGGGCCATACCATGTAATTTTAGAGGTTTTAGTCATGATTTTACATGGTGTGGCCCACCTGATCTTTGATCAGACTGATTTATGGATTCAAAGTAAAAAAGTGAGGGGGTGCACATAATGGACGGATTGGATGTCACGTGACCATAACGGTGGGCCACGCAAATCGTATCCTAAGGCATGCATAACCAACAAAGCTTTGAAGTGGATCCCCAGCCTCAATGCCCAAATGCAAAAAACGAGTAAACGGTTCAGATGGAAACTGTAAATTGAACAAGTGAGGCTCATGGTTGACTGATCTAGACCATTGATCTGTTAGGTCCAAAGATGGATATGTCATGTACCAAGAATCTCGTCGACATGACAATCCTATCATTCTGTTTTGTGGTTTTCATATATGGATGGGTAAGAAGAAGTATATCATAGTGATCCACATTCATTTAGACGAAAAGTTTAAGATTAGCGGTGAGGATCTTCCGATATAGGATATCGGTGGGGGATGGTTAATTTATGGCAAGTTGTATGAAACTAACGGTCTGGATCATGGAACTACTGGCCTTGCTTGTGAAAATAGAAAAATCCAAATAGACTGCAAGTTGGGCTGTTAATTCGGGCCGAGTCTGTTTTGTTTGGGCCTCTTTAAGCTAATTGGGCCAGCCCATTCATTGAGCCCATTGCATATAAAAGCTTCAATCTGCCTAGTGTGCACCGAAAGTTGGTGCGCACAGTACGTGGATTGCATGCATACAGCAGTTACGATTTGCCACTGGACAGTGCTCTGTGGACCCCACCATGATCTATGTGTTTTATCCATGCCGTTCGTCCATTTTGCCAGATCATTTTAGGGAATGAGCCCAAAAACGAGGCAAGTCTAAATCTCAGGTGGACCACTCCACAGGAAAAAGTGGTGATTGGATGTCCACCGTTGAAAACTTCTTCCGAACCATAAAAGTTTTGGATGAGGCTGATATTTGTGTTTTCCCTTCATCCAGGTCTGTGTGACCATATAAAAAAGTTGGATGGAAACAAAACATTATAATGGGCCTCATGAAGTTTTTAACGGTGGCCATTCAATCACCACAGTTTTGTTGTGATGTGGTCCATCTAAGATTTGGATCTATCTGGTGCCCTTAAATGATATGAAAAAAAATGGATAGATGGCATGGATAAAACACATATATCATGGTGGGCCCACAAAGCACCCTGCCACCTCACTTCTGGAGTGTCAGTATGCAATCTTCGTTGGTGCACATTATCTTCCAAATCTAACACCCATTTGACACCTTTGATTTTACACTAAATAGATGGGTGTATTTCAAATCCAAATGACTGATTTTTGTGTTTGCAAAATGTTGAGATTCATACCCCCATTTGGCACCTTGGATTTGGTGGTAATGGGGTGTATTTCAAATCCAAATAAGTTCTTTTTGTGTTTGGAAAACTTGGATTTCGAGGTCAATCAAATTGGTGATGTTTCAAATCTAACTTCTTGTGCTTTTGAAATCCTATTATAAAATGCTGAGATTTTAATGTAATTATGATAAATGCCTTTTCAAGGGTAAAGGAGCCACAGATGTAACAAAGGTATCTTTGGACTATTAATCCACTCGACACACGGCACACTAATAATACTCCAAAATAATTCATTAATTAATATTAAAATTACGTCAATAGAATTATCTGAATCATCCAAATGTTGGATATTTAAATGGATGGTTAAAAAATGCCCGTGAATTTTTTGTTTGTGATCCTTGTATTTGTGGCCCACCCAAGGCTCAAAATTTTCTCTCTCTCTTTTTTTTTTTTCTTTGCAAAAATATTTCTTTTAATGGGCTTATTAGAATTATTTTATCAAATATTGCATATATAAACGTAGTGTTCGAATTATCTCTGATGATATCTTTATCTCTAGCTCAACAACACTGAAAACACTAGTAGCAATACCGATAACACTGGTAGTATAAAAAATTATAGGTATTACCAATGTATCACTAAGTATCGCCAATGTATCAATATCGCTAATGTAATCGTCAAAATTTTCAACTATATAAATTCTATGTGTCGCTTGTATTGCCAATGCATCAATATCACTAATATATCACCAATATTTTTGAATATGTAATTCTAGGTAATGCTTATATAATAAGTGTATTGATGATATTTCAATAATATTGCAAACATATTGATATCATCCAAAATTTGTTATTAGAATTTGTTTTCATGGGCACATGGTTGTATGTAGTGTTCAATTTGTCATTGATAATATTGATAATATCTCGATATTATCGATATTGCAACATGCGAGATATTGAGACCATAATATTTTGTTTTCTTTCCAATTGTTTATGATTTCCATGTGTGGTTGATATTTTGCATTATCGATGGATGTTTAGATGGAAGGTTGGAAGGTTAAATTAGCCGGATGGGATAGTTGGACTAATTTCTTACGCAGCACATGCTTTTAACGCCCCATTAAATGGAAACTTGTTATATATGCATTCTTTTTACAATTCTTTTTTACTTCTAAATAAACAAATTTGTACATTTCAACATTTCCTGAAGTTTTGCTGAAAATTCTATCAGTTTTCCTATGTTTCCTCGCATTTCTGGTTATCAGCGATATTATCAACAATATCGATATCGTTTCCATATATATAAGAGAGAGAGAGAGAGAGAGAGAGAGAGAGAGAGAGAGAGAGAGAGAGAGAGAGAGAGAGAGAGATATCAAAACTGATTTAGTTAATTAAATCTAAGTTTACGAATATTATTCACAAAGACTTTTAATACCCTACAAATACAAGCTCCCAAACTAAAGATTTGGGTTCCAGCACATTTCAACCAAACACAAATAAAGATATGGAATCACCTTAATTCCGATGTAATTATGATTTGGATTATAAAGCATTTCAAATCCAAGCTCCCAAACAGGCCCTAGTGTAATAAAAAGAAATGTCTTTTTCTCTTCCTTTCTAAGGGTATGAGTAGAGCTGTACACGAGCAGAGTATACTCGGTTACTCGCTCGACTCGACTCGGAATTACTCGACTCGACTTGACTCGTCGTGAGTTTGAGCCGAGTACGAGCACGTTTTGTATACTCGTTTTGATTTCGAGTAGAGTACGAGTTGGGCAGTACTCAACTTGGTACTCGACTTGATATTCGACTCGTGTGCTCGACTCGTACTCGACTCGGTACTCGACTCGTACTCAAGTGTATATATATCCACCTCAAAAAAACAAACCCTATGCCCCCCTTTTTTCCGTCATTTTCACAGCGCAGCCCGCCCGTTCGAAAAAACCCAAATACCTTTCCTCTAAGCATCCGTTCGAAAATACTCTCTCTCTTTCTCTCTCTCTCTCTCTCTCTCTCTCTCTCTCTCTCTCTCTTCTCGTTCCCCTGTAAGGTTGTGACCCTGCCTAGTGTTGTCTGTCGTCCGGCCCGTCCCTCTTCTTCCCTCTCACTCTCTCCCTCTCTCTCACTCCCCTGTCCGGCGGATCTAGTCCCTACCGCTCGTCCCTGCCTGTCCAGTGCCCCTGTCCGATGGTAGTCTCTCTCTCGTTCGATCATTCCGACATTGTCCTTTAAAAGAAAACCCAAAAACCCTAACCCGCACGGCCACAACGACTGTCCGGCGGTCCCTGCCCTGCCCGATCGCTGTAACGCCCTGAAAATCGTGGGTCGTGCATACACTCAACTCCCGAGTTCCCGAGTGTCACTTATAATCGATTTTCATTAATGCGTTTAATCAGGTTTAAATGCGCAGGCTGGAATTACTTGGAACATGAAGCACAACTACACAAGTCCACTGAAATAAAATGAATCTATCATATATACAGGTCCAAAAATATAAATGGGTCGCACAAGGCGTTGCCCAATAAAAACAACAAAAGAATACTATGTCAAAAAAGAATAAGGCTGAGCCCACTGCTCAGCAATCCCAATCCTACCCATCAAGCCGACGGAGAGTCGTTCATCAACTAGAAATAGGATAGTTCGTCCTCCTTATCCAAGCTTATGCCGTCAGGCTCCTCATACTCCTCGTCACCTGCAACTACGGGAGAGTCTGGTTGGTGTTTTAAAACACCGTCCCAGAGTGGGAGTGAGTGATCAACTCAGTGGGTGCTATTAGTCTCAAGTTATAATAGGCATCAATTATATTAAGAATTTAATAAAAAACAGTCAATCATAAACGCCTAACTAATCTTATTAATGTGCATGCATGATGGGTGATATGATGCATGCCCTCACTACAACGCTCCCTCAAGCGACTTCATCTAATGATCGCGTATGACCACACTCCGTCAGAGCGACTTCGACTACCGAGTCGCCACCCTAGCTAGTGCGATGCAATGCAATGATATTAGCCGAGTTCTTAGTTAAGTCCGTTCATCCAGCAGGTTGGAGAATCTGATACATCTCACGTATCAATGCCCTGAGCTGGTTACGAGGCCAAGGCCCCTCAACGTGTGAGGCCGAGACCCTGCGGTCCTTGATCCCGTCGGGTTCCTCATCCTAGACTTCAAGCACATGATGAGTGCCGAGAGAAATGGATCACTCACGGTTACTACGGGGAAGCGCGACACCCCAGCGTAAGTCGATAGCTCGGACACAGTGTCTCATTCCACCATGTCCGGCTCACGAGGTGGTGGACCAGTTTCAATTTAGTTATCAATGGGCTACAACGGTTGTAGGGTGTTTCAGGTTCCATACATAGGTGAGCAAACAGGGTTAACAAACAAGGTTGGTCAGTAAGTAGGCAAGACCGCGCGAGTCAGGCGAGCATGTGACGAGCGACATCGGACACAAGGGACCCATGTAGTCGAACTACTGTCACCCGTACACAGTTGCCCAAACCCACGGGTCTAGCCCTAGCATAGTCCTACCGATGGAACTACTGTCTCTCCTCGTATTCCTGACCAACCCAAGAGTGCGATGGTGATCCATAACATGCCAACTATCAAAGTTATCAACTAGCATATCAACATCATGTTTTCATGCATCTTAATCATACGAATCAGATAATCCTAACAAGCAAGCTATCATTATTATGAAACAAAGTGCATGTGAGTGTTGTGGGTTCGTGAGGAAGTTAAGCACTTCTTACATTTCATAGAATCGAAATACACAAGAATCAATAAGTCCTACATGCTATAAGGCAACATCATATGGGAAATTCAAACAAGGCATGAGCATGTAATCATCCATACACAAAAGCATGTGAGAGGCAAGAACAACATCATATGAGAAAATCAACAAGAGATACAATTCCATACAATTCCAAACAAACTAACAATTCCTAGGTTTTGTCTGGATTCTCCAAATACATCATCCAAGCATACAAAATCATTAACCTTCTAATGAAATTGGTGCTAGGTCACCTAAGGATAATAGTCTGCACCTATGGATCGTTGGAGACTTGAAAAACGACCTAAGAATGAGGGCTTTGAGGTCGATAAACCAGAATCCCTAAAGAAAGCACTTGCATGTTAGAAATCCATGTCAATCCCTTCTCAACACATGGGTTTCAAGGAAAAAGGGGATGAGGGATTTACCTAGATGATCAACGGACGAATGGGCAGTCGTGGTGGTGGGTTTCTTCTTGGAGAAGAGGTAGGGAGTTGAAAGGATTGATTCCCTTGGGTTCCACCTCGATCTAAGGTCCACCTAGCTCTCTTTCACACTCTCTTTCTTTCTTTACTCTCCTTGGTTGTTAGAGAATGGTGGAAGTTATGAGGGACAGAGCTTGGTTGTTGGAAAATGGAGGAAGTTATGAGGGAGAGAGCTAGGGTTTATTTCCTAGACTTGGGCCCTTTGGCCTTAAGTTTCCTCAAATGCCCACAATGGCCCTCTAGGACTTCACATTGGCTTAGAGGTGGCCCTACCACCCCCTAGGCCACCAAATTTGGTGGGTAGGTGTCCCATGGCCCGATGAGAGGCCATGCAAAATTTGAGATTAAGCGGATGAACGGACATGGGGTTTGATCATAGGGTTCCAAGCTTTAAATGGCCCTATGTGGTCCATTCCGGTGATTAGAGCGATTCTGGTGGCCCCCTGTCCATGAAACTTACAAGGTAGGTGCTTCATGGTCCGATGAAGGGCCATGCAAAATTTGGGAACGATCGGATATGGGGTTTGGTCGTACGGGTCCGATTTGTGATCAACGGTCACCGTGCCACGATCGGATCCCAGAATTTGTGGACGGACGTAGGAAAATACATTAAACCTTCACCGTAAATTTAGAAGAAATCCAATGGCTAAAATGCCTGGAATCTCGGTTTCATTTACAAGTGTCAGATTTCAATTCTGGCCTTAGGTGGGTTGCATTTGGCAAGTGTCATTGGAACGGCGCGGATAACTAATTTTTAGATGTTCACTGAGTGTGTGGTCCGCGATGGACCACAAGCCCAGTGAGATCTATGATTCCCTAAATTTTTATAATTTTCTGACCTTCCTTCGTCGCGGTATAGCCCGTACGGGTTGTTGCTAAGTGTAGACGGTCAACTGGCTTGGTAGCCCACACTAGGTCCTATCATGACCCGTCTGGTCTACTCAGTTGAGCTAATCCTAGATTAATTTACTTGTGGTACCTCACTACGAGTAGTTTAAACAAATGGTCTTGCGACAAATCCTACGTGAACGCCACAGGACACTGTGCTGGTTGAAAGGAACGTTACAGGGGTTGATTTGGTCTATTAGTTAAGATCCAGGCCTTATCTGACTCGGCTTCGGTTAGATCTTTAATTTAGTTATGCTTGTCTTGATTAGTAGCGACGGGTCGGTTAGATTTGTGTCCTATGTGAGTAAATCATGGGGCCACACCTGATGTTCAAGTGATCGGGCGGATTCATTGGCTCCTTCAGTTGATTAATCAGACTTGTACAGTTCTTTATTGGTTCCATCCGTGTATAAACTAACATTGAGTACTAATGGTCAGTAAGTGATATTATAAGTTAATTACTTGGAAAATTTTTTTAAAGGATTTTTTGGAAATCCAAAACAGTGAAAATCCAGGATGTTACAGTCGCCTTCTCCCTTACCCTTCTTCTTCCCTCTCTCCCTCAGGCGCTCACATTGCCCTGTCTGGCTCCCCTGTCCGCAGCTCGTCACTGCCCTGCCCTGTCCGCAACCGTCCCTGCCCTGCCCGGTGCCCCTGTCCCTGCTGCAGCTCGTCCCTGGCCTGCTCGATGCCCCTATCCGCAGCTCGTTCCTGTCCCGCCCTGTCCTCAGCTCGTCCCACCTCTGCCCGGTGCCCCTGTCCGTCCATCATGTAAGAATTTTTATTTTATTGTTAATTATTATTTTAATGGTATATAAAATATGATTAAATATGCCACGTCGACTCGATTTATGCTGGTACTCGAACTCGCCTCGAAAACTCGGATTCAACTCGACTCATTTTCTACTCGCACTCGAGCGAGTAGAGCACGAGCAGGGAATCCATGCTCGTTGGCCGAGTACGAGTAGGACTCGGGCATTAAGAGGCGAGTATGAGTAGGGCGATACTCAGCTCGGCTCGACTCGTGTACAACTCTAGGTATGAGAGTCACACATGTAACAAAGGTGTCTCTAAGATACTAATCCGCTGAACACATTACACGCTGATGATATCCCAAAACAATTCAATTATTGGCTATAGAAATAAAATCACATTAATAGAATGATATGAACCATCCAAACATTGGACATCTAAATAGATGATTTAAAAACGTCAGTAAGTCGTGTTTATGATCATTGAATTAATGGCGCAACAAGGCTTAGAATTTCCTCTTTCTTGGCCAAAGTATATATTTTAATGGGTTTATTATAATAGTTATATAAAAAATCACATATATATGTTAATTTGGGATATGAATGTTGATTTAGTTAATCAAATCTAAGTCCTGCGAATATACCGAAGAATTCTAATGACTCTAAATACAAGCTCCCAAATAGAAGATTTGGATTCCCGTGCATTTCAACCAAACACAAAAGAGGATTTAGAATCACCTTGATTCCAATGTAATTGTGATTTGGATTCCAATGCATTCCAAATCCAAGCTCTCAAACGGGCCTTAAAAGCATCAATTTCAATTGATTTTTTAAAATTTTGAATTTTAAAATGCACACTAAATTCCCACCAACCATTTATAATGTGAACAACATCTGAATCAATCATTAGATGTGGGTCATCCAATTTCGTCGAAGGATGGACAATTAAAAGAAGCGGATTGTGTCTTGCCCCGTGCAAGAACCAACGGTGATAATGAGGCACCATTGAAATAATCATATTCTTTTCATTTTTTGTCTGCATAAATGGACGGGGGTAACAAGAGGCATATTGTAGCAATTCATGCTCATTTGAATAAAAGCTTAGGATTTATGGAAAGGATCTTCTGATCTAAGAGATCAATGGGGGATGGTCAATCTATGGCAAGTTGCATGAGACCAACGACCTAGATTATGGAACCACCTTGCTTGTACAAAAAAAATTTTAAAAAAATAAAATAATAAAATAAAATCTTAATAGATTTTATGTTGGGTTGTTAATTTGGACCGCGTCTGTTTTGGTATGGGCTTTTTTTTTATATATACTAATTGGGTTAGCATATTAATAGATTCGTATACTGAATCAGGAAATAACAATTTGCCACTAGATGATGCTTTGTGAGCCCCATCGTGATCTATGTGTTTTATTAGTATTGTCCATTCATTTTGTGTGCTCATTTTAGGGCATTAACCCAAAAATAAGGTAGATCCAAATCTCATGCGGACCATACCACAGGAAAAAGTGGTGATTCAATGCTCATCATTAAAAACTTATTGGGAGCCGCAAAAGTTTTGAATGAAGCTGATATTTGTGTTTTCCCTTCATCTAGGCAACCTTATGTACAAATTGGATGGAAACTAAACACCACAATGAGCCCTATGAAGGTTTTTTTTTTTAAATGGTGGTTGTTCAATCACACCATTGTTTTCTTGTAGTGTGGTCCACCCGCGATTTGGATCTACCTCATTTTACGCTCATGATCTCAAAAAAATAGATGGACAAAGTGGATAAAACACATATATCATGGTAATGTCCACTAAGAACCATCTTGTTTGCACCTATTTTCGGTGCCCTGATGTGGACTAATTAATATCCGCCACATGTCGAACCCACCCGATTGCAATTAGCACAAAGCATGTCATAGTTGAGAGTATCATTGTTCGTGCTTCCTCCGATCACACGCATTCTATTATAAATGCGAAGGCATGAGCCCTTAGGCTTGCCATTATGGGCGCAAATCGCCGCACGCCACGTGCCCATGATTATCGTGCCCATTTATGAGGAAATGTCTCAAGCACATTTATAAAAGACCCGCCAAAGAACAAAGCCACGAATATAGAGATGATATCCTTAAAGAGGTTGTCTCTTGTAGTCATTCATTATGGGAAATCTCCCTAGAGACGTTCAAAGAAGCAGTAGCAATCGAGAAGGTTTTGAACGTCAGGAGATCAACCTATGTCCAAGCCAATCTGGTTTGGATCTAAACTTAAATTAGGGGATATATTCTCATCAGATAATCCAAAAGTTGTCCATTAATTAGGACAACGGTAATATGAGAGTGGATGAGAAGGCAAGATCCAATCCACCTAACAATTTTGAGATGAGAGAGAGAGAGAGAGAGAGAGAGAGAGAGAGAGAGAGAGAGAGAGTAGCCCGATGCCGCTAGAGTCGTATCTCGATTGAGAACCCGAGGGGTTAGGATGTGATGGATCGGTCCATTCATCGTTCCCAACATCCAAAACCACATCGCAATGAATAGTGAAAATGTTAGAGGAGGTCTGATCTAGACTATCTGACATTTTTTAATGACCTCTCGCCAAATCTATTAAGTAGAATGTCAACGCAAAGTGGTCAAGATTGATTTGGATCCAACCCTAGATCTGGCTATCTTAATATGAGAAGTTTCAACAAATTTAGGCCCGATCCCTGATGGACCACGAACACCCTGTGACAGATCAAGATCTGCGAAGCTAAGAAGTCTGAATCTAACCGGTGTCTTTCTTCTCAATCTAAGTCTCCAATCCCGGAAAGCCAACGATGTGAGCACGAAGAATCCAAAAGCAACAAGAAAACCCTGGCGAGGATTTCACCACATTGGTAACTTATAAAAAGAGCAATTGAAGAAGAGCTCGAGGCCCTACGCTAAACATATCAATTTATTTTTTATTTTTCTTTCCTTTATTTTCCTAGCATACCTTAGTTTAGTTTAGAACAAATGCCTAACAGCTCCCACTACAATACCTTAGGAGTAGAGGTGGTCTTTCTGCAACCTTAAGTTGTAGGTCATGATCATCTAAGTTTCAATTTGGTTGATCACACCCGCCCCGATTCGTTTATTCTGATAGGTATTTCACGTATTTATCTTCTTTTTTTTAAAAAAAAAAAATAATAAAATAAAATAAAATTCACTTGGTTGTCTCGCAAGTTATCGATTGTATTAACATTATTTCACATATTTAATGACATTGGCAACATTTTACCTTATTTAATTTGAATGTGTATCTTTGTTTATTTGGGAAGTGTTTTGAACTTAAAGTATTAAGGAAAGAACAAGTCCTTAAGTCTGTAAACTTATGTCTATTTACGTAAAACAAAAAGAATTCATTCGTAAGGATTAGTCCCATTTTCTTTCACTGGTCACCTGAACGAAACACAATTTTGGTGGTCAAGAGAACTTTGGATCTTCAATCCTGCTTTCCAATCTATTTGTCTTGGAGAAATGAACACCAACAATTCAATCAACCCTTCAGACAAGCAGGCTCAGGCACACGTGCGCATCTTACTCACAAACATGTGCGCAAAATCTAGACCCTTGGTCATACGAGTGGTCCAATTTGACTGAATTGAGTGCAATACATATAATAGCGACGTCCTCATTTATACTGTTAGTATGCAATCCGCATTCGTGTGCACATATCTTTCAAATCTAAGCATGCATTTAAAATTAAGACTTTTAATTTTTGAATTTTGAAATACCTATTAAATTTCCACCAATCGTTTCTAACAATGCGCAATGAAGTAAGAGAAATGCTTGTATCCAATTAGTCAGACAATAATTTACTATATAACCAGTGGATAAGTTTTAACCGATCACGAGTATGTGACATCCAACTCGTCTAATATGATAGCATTATTGTGACCATCACCTAGCGTTGACATGTTCATTAGTTTGACCACATAATAAAAAATAATATTTTTCATATATAATAAGAAATATAACTATGTCCCACAAAATTGATAATTGGGACTTATTTTAGCTTAAGATGATCTTTATGGTGGGCAATACTTTGGATGGGTTTCATTATACACAAACGTAACATGTTGGGAGGTACCTATTGTTGGAAGATAAATTAGCAGTTAAACTAGTTGGACACATGCATGTCTTAAAACTCTACCCAAATCAAAGTAACTGACTAGTATTTGTCAATTTCTTCTCTTAACTTGTTAGTTGTCTCATTTTTGTACACTTAGCAAATGTGTATAACATCTGAATCAATAATCAAGTAGGCTATCTAATTCCGTTATAGGATAGATAACGAAATGAAATGGATTGCTTCCCCTATGATGAAAATTATTCCAGGTAAGGGCTTTATGGGGCACACCACGATGTATGAGATTATCCATGTAGTTCAACCATTTTTTCATATAATTTTAGTTATTCATGTAGTTCAACCATTTTTTTCATAGCATTTTAGTTATTCATATAGTTCAACCATTTTTTCATATCACTTTAGGGCCTGAACCCAATAATGAGCTAAATTCAAGACTCAAGTGGATCACACAACAGGAAGTAGCGGTAATAATGTCGTCTATTGTTGAAATAATCCCATCATTCTAATTTGTGGTCTGCATATATAGATGGGTAAGAATTGGTATACAGTAGTGATCCATGTTCATTTGGATGAAAGTTCAAAATTTGCGGTAAGGATCTTTTGATATAGGAGATCAATTGGGGATTAATATGTGATTGAAAAACTACTATTAAAAACTTTTTGGGGACCACTGTTAAAGTCCCTTGATATACATTGATACACCATCCTCCAATAGGTCAAACTTTTAGATTAAGTGGTTATTTGATATGGTATTAGAGTGGAAGGTCTTATGTTCGAATTTCGAGAGTAGAAAAAACTGCATGAGACCAATGACATATATTATGGAACCATAGGTGATAGGTCTTGCTTCTACCAATTGAAAAATCCAAAACAATGCTTTGTCAGGCCTAACATGATCTTTATGTTTTATCCATGTCATCCATCCATTTTTCCAGCTCCTTCAAAAGTTTTATATTATCCACTGTTGGATGACGAATTGGCAGTTCAATTAGTTGGACACGAGTATCTCTTTTGAAATTGTACACAAGATAACTACAGTAGCTAACTTGTATTTATTAACTTCTTCTTTTAACTTATCAGTTTCCCTTTTCATATACTTGGTAAACGTGTACATTATATAGGTGTAAATACTCCGCCTAGGCTAGTAACCTTACGAAGCATGGATGATCCTTAAGAACTAAACATAAACCCTAAACCATACCTAAAACTTCAGCTATTTACAAGCTTAAGCCAAACCCAGGCCATTATTAAGCCAAGGCATTACTTAAGTCAAGGCATACCCAAACCATTACCTAAGCCAAGCCATACCCAAGTCGTTTCCAAGCCAAAGCCTTAAAACCAAGCCTTAAGCTGGTCTCTAGGCATAAGCGATTTAACTGGCTAAATTGCAGAGATGAACAGTAAATAGAGGTAATCTGATTATCGCCTCCTCTCAGAATATGTGCCTTGAGCTATAGCTATTGCTCCCCTAGAAAGTGAATTGTGTTGGGACTTGCTTTACTGTTATACTTCCACCAATTTACTATTTTTCCAAGCCTTTTAACCTATAAAAAAAATGTCATGTGGCATCTCCCCTCCCTTCACCAATCTTAGGCTGTCATATCATCATTTCCCCTTTATAATCCCTAGAATTACCAAAAAATCATCCCAATGGGCTATAAATGTCTACATTCTCTCTTTAGTTCACACCAAGCAACTCTCACCAAAAGAAGAGGAGAGAGAGAGAGAGAGAGAGAGTAAGTGAGAGGGAGTGCTTGAGTCTTCAAGCTCCCATCTTCTTCAGCCTCCCTTTAGCCTCCTCCAACCTGCTCTTAGCCTCCTACACCCGCTTAAGTTAACTTTTCCAAACCATAGTGCACATATTTCATCCAAGCCACATCCAAGTGTAAGCTAAAGATTGAGTCGTCACTACTTGCATGCATATTCCATCATTCGCATCATCACTTCTCTTTTAAACTCCCTTGCTTCTCTAGATTACCATTGAATGTATGTTGTATGACTTGCCAAAACTCTAGATCCTCATGGTAGCCTAGTCCTCTTACATAACATTCCGGTATCATCACATCTATTCTTAAACCCCATTTCTACACATTCTTTGGATGTATGCTATGTGACTTGTCAGAATTCTGAATCTTGCCACATCAGAAATCCGAGTATACCTAGTCTCACTTTAATACTTTGCATCTTATTGTCTTATCCCCTAAGGTCAGCTTACCACACGAGGTAAAGACCGTACACCAATACAGACATATAGTGTGTATAACACATTCCCTCTTTATAACCGAGGTCCCTTATTCGGAATCCCAAGTCGCAGATCAGGAGTCAACTTAAAGCAAGAGAGCCTCCAGATTCATTGACTTTTACAAATTCTGCAAGTTCTAGGCTTCTAGCCGATTGCAGAATTTTGATCTATTTGGCTAGCGGCGGCTGCAAGTTTACTACATCATCAATCCAAATCAGTCAATACACCTTAGTCAAGTAAGGGCTTTGTGGGGCACACTGTGATATATTGGTTTTAGGGCACGTTTGAATGGCTGGATTTCACCGTAATGTTATATACTGGGTAATGATTATCACTACCACAATGGTCCTGAGTAAAGCCTAATGTAATACAATACTATTGTTACAAAAATTTTTATATGCATGTAATGTACTCACATGATTATATACATGTAGATATAACTTGCTTAATATGTATTACATCCATACTGTCTATTAATTTTCTAATATCATTTTAGGTCATGACCCCAAATACTAGCTTCATCAGACAATTTTGTGGGCCACATGAAGTTTTTAATGGCATGCATTAATCCCAACTGCTTTATGTGGTGTGGTTAATTTCTATTTTGGATGTGCCTCATTTTTTGTCACTTTCCATAAAATGATATCGTACAGTGAATGTTCATCGTGGATATAACACATACATCATCTTGGAGCCAATGAAACTATGCCACATCCACGCATCTTTGCTCTTCCATGGTAAGTGGGACCTATTACTATGATTTGTTTATCCAATTGGCTAGAAAGAATAATGATATGAGTTTTACATCACGTTATGGTAGTATCCAACCATCCAAACACGCCCTTATCTACGCCGTTCATCCATTTTATATCATTTTAAGAAATGAGCCTAAAAATGAAGCAGGTACGACGCTCAAGTGGACCATACTACAGAAATCCACCTGATAATGACACCTACTGTTGAAACCTTCCTAGGGCCCACCCTGTTGTCTATTCGCCATCCAACTTGTTCATAAAGTCACACTAAATTGAACAAAGAGAAAATACAAATGTCAGTTTGATGAAAAACTTCTGTGGCCCCTAAGTTGTTTTTAATGGTGGGTACTCAATTCCCACTATGTGGACCACTTGTGCCTTTGGATTTTACCTCATTTTTTAAGCTTAAAAGCTAGAAAGATAGAGAAAATGGATGAACGGCATGGATAAAATCCATATGTCACGATGGCCCCACAGAGCTCTTGCTAGGACCAACTCCGTCCAGGCAAGGGATGGACACAATCTGCTTCCATACCTAAAGTTCCTTTGAATTTTTTATTTTCCCCAATTTTTTTTAAGTCCTAAAATCGTGTGGCTTTGATTACTCTATTGAGGTGTGGTCCATCCAGGTAGGGCCTATTTAATAATTGGTTTATATAAAATACAAATTCTATATGAAAAACTGGTGACTAATAAACTAAAGCTAGCAACAAAAACAAGCCTATCAACCGTCCATTATAAGGTTTGTTGGCCCACTTAATTAACGGTCCTTAAAACGTGCTTGAATTTCGACCTGAAAAGGAATGAAGTTTCATGTTTCCAATTTTAGTTCAAAACCATAACATTTACAAACGTTTGTAGAAAATAACTTATTCTACAGCTCTACTTGTGGGCCCACCTTGTTTTGTGGACGGAATCCAACCCATCCAATATGGCCCACCAAGAGAATGTAACATTTCAAAATTAAGGTTGATCCAACCATCATGTAGGCCATCAAGGGCGTGTTTGGATGTGCAATTTACATCATGTGGGCCATCAAGGACCTGAAGTTGGTATTCAATCCTAAAAACATATATGGTGGTCCCTCTAAGAAGAGAGAGCTTGATGTATGAGTGGCCACCGTAATGTATGAGTCTTATCCACACCGTCCATCCATTTAAAAAAAAATCATTTTAAGAAATAATACCAAAATTACCAAAATTAAGGAATATCCAAGGCTCAAGTGGACCACACCACAGGAAGAAGCAATGATAATAATTCTCACCGATGAAGCTTTTCTAGGGCCCACCGTGATGTTTTTTTGCCATCCAAAATATTCATAAATTTAAATAGACCTGTATGAAGAGAAAAAACAAATATCAGCTCCATCCAAAACTTCTGTGGCTCCCAAGAAGTTTTCAACGGAAGAGTTTAATCCCCATTGTGTAGTCAAATTGAGCTTTGGATCTGCCTCATTTTTTATATTATACCCTAAAATGATAAAATAATAATAATAATAAAATGTATGGACGGTGTGGATAAGACCCATACATCACTTTAGCCACTCAAAACTGCTGGCCGTTCACAGCTGGAGACGGGTGGGGTAGTACGCAATCCGGTCTCCACGCATGGATCGTATATCCAGTCCGTTTATTTACTTTTCCAGCATCCAAAAATGAAACAGATTAAATTTTTCGGTGGACCACACTACAGTAAATCGTGGACGTTTAACGCCCACCATTAAAAAAATAAAATAAAATTCCCTAAAGTCCACCATCATGTTGTTCAACCAACCAACCTATTGATAAGGTCACATGCATACGTGGATGAAAGGAAATAACGGTCAATAATCACTGTTTCCTATGATTTGGTCCATCTGAGGCAGCGAAGTTGGGACTGATTGTCAAGGATTATGTTTCATGTTGTATCATCCACGCCATCCATCCATTTGACTAGTCCCACCCGTGGTCAGACCTAGCAACGTCCCGTGATGTATCTGTTTATCCACACCGTTCATCCCTTTTCTCAGATCATGTTAATGTATGGCTCGAAAAAATGAGGCAGATCCAACGCTCCAGTGGACCATACCATGCCATCCGTCCCTCACACACATTTTTTTCTAATTATTTCTTTTAATTTTTTTTCCATGGTTTGAAATTTAATTTTAATTTCAAAATTTAAATTTAAATTTAAAATAATATTGGAAAGAAGAAGAGTTCGGATTAGAAGTGAAAACCTCTGCCTCATCTGAAATCTCATAATCCCAACATATATATTTGGAGAACTGATCACATACAGGTAGGTATCACAGCTTGTGGTACTTTCTTGCCGACATGCCATTTGAACACTAACAGCATGGAAACAGTCGGCCCCACCGTTAAGATTTCCTGAAACAAAAATCAGACCTGTATTCTCATCAGGTGGGCCACACTGATCATTGGGCAATTGAGGGTCTGAATCAATATAAAAGTGTGGTCCACTAAATGAATGGATCAGTTTTATTTTTGAGAATGGTGATCTTCATAATGGGACCTATCATTTCAATGGTAGCGATTTTTTACATAAGTGGCATGTTGGCAGAAAAGACGCTGCAGTACTGTAAGTTGGAGTACCGATGTTTGTAGGCTGTCAACAGGCTGGGCCTGGTCTTGGGCCTGACGGGCGGCCCTATTTAAATTTTGATTTTGCTTGGCCCAAGCCCAGCCCATTTACAGCTCTAAATGATCAGTTATCATGCATTATATCATTTATTCCCAAAATACCCCTAGATTAGATTGCAAGTTTGCAAATCTAAGTGCATCTAGCATTTATTAACTGCCATGCTACAGCGTACAAGATCTGGACCGTTGAATTGTGCCCACTGAATGAACCAACTGCTGAATTTGGTCTGGTCATGATTCATCGGTTGAACTTTTCTTTTCTAATCTTACATTTTTATTTTTATTTCATCTAGAAGTCCTCCAACTAGTGGTTAGGATCATCGAACTGTTCCAATATTTGGGACATGCCTCGGACATTGTAGGGACCTCAAGTTGAACGGTCTGGATCTCTCATACATGTGTGCTGTTTCATGGATAGAGGCAGAGTGCGGTATAAATAATTCGGTGAAAAGGAGAAACACCATATATATTTCCCAAATTGCCCTGCTAATAAAGTTGCAATCTTTGCAACTTTGTCGCTACTATGTATAATGAGATTGGAAATTACTACACATGATGAGGAATTTTAATCAATTGAAAAGAGCATTTAGGTAATTACGCAAAGCTACGTGTGGTATTTTGGGCCCTTGGATATGGGGCAATGTCTGATGATCTAGACCACTGATCCAAAAAAATACACAGTTAGCATTGAAAGATCCTAAACTTTCAATAAATGGTCCACAAAACATTTTGAAGGATAGTAAATATCTAAAATAATTATGTCTAGCATACAAGTTAGTTAAAACAAAAATGTAATGCCCCATTTAGATGACGGTCCATATATATTTTTTTTTTTCTGAAAATAAGTTTATTTGGAAATTATAATTTTGAGAATTGGTTCCTGACAAATAATTTTAAGTTTAAAAAAAAAAAAACCATGATAAGTCAAGTGACTCGGATCTGGCCGTTTTGAGTTGGCTACGAATCACTTTGGATTGTTGAAAAATAACCTAAGTTTCAATCTTCCTGATGCATTTTAATAGCAACATCTTTTAAAAGAAACTTACTTTTTTTAATAGCAACATCTTTTAAAAAATATCCAATTTTGTGAAGCACTTCTCATGATTTTCAGCACACCTGCACCTATATAACTTAAACTTTGAATAGACCCAGCTTAAGCGGTTCAAATCTGGCCAAAGAAAACTTCGGATCTGGCCCACTAGTGGCCCTATTTCTCATTAGGGCTGTCAACAGGCTGGACCTAAGTTTGGTCGTGGTGGTCCGGATCTTGAACTGTTTTGGGCGGGGCCATCAAGCCGGCCCTATTCAAAATTCTGATTGAACGTGCTTGAGCCTGCCCCATTGACACCCCTACATCTCATTCACTCTCTCCCCACATGCATTGGGCATGCCAATTTTGTTTGGTACTATTAGTGTCCATCACACACCGATTTGGCCTCAATTTTACAGTGTTCACTAGATGGGAAGGAATTATATCTGGTCCTGTGCAAATTCCAGCCCGTGTTTGGAGAGGATGGAAGGGTTGGGATGAAGTGGGATGGAATTGCATTTCATCCCTGCGGGTTTTCATAGATTTTGAAATCAACCACACTGATACATGTGTTTTTGTTCATTCATATATGCCTTTTACACATGAGATTTTAAACTTAAACATATACACATGACCAATAACCTTTCTGAATTTGGTTTGTTGATTACAATTCCATGATCTACTGGATAGAGTTCTGTTTAATGCATTGTTTTTCCATGGCGAGAAATTTATTCCAAACATTAGGATTGGATGACTAAAATACCATAACATTACCAAACATGCAATCATTGTGCAAGAATCTTATTAATCCCATCTAATACAATCTATACCATTTAATCTTGTGGACCAAACATGTCCTAACACTATTAAGAGTTATTTAATACTCTGGCAGCATAAGACACTTGATTCACAAGTACTCATATGTTATCCATGTGGCATACATGAACTCAAATTAAACCAACTAAATTTTAGAATTCACCATCATCAAGTTGCAGTCACCCAGTCAGATTGGTCAAGCAATCCTAACCTCTGATTTGTGGACACTTTCTTCATTGAAACAGGACCATTGGATATTTTTCATTTTTACAAACTTTCCTATGATACATCTAAACTTGGACTTGTCGATGAGATGATTTACTCTGAATTACTCTTTTCCAGGCATGCAATTCCTAAATAAATTTCTGAATGCCTGAGTATCATCAATCACACTCAGCCAGAGTATCAAAGTTTTTCTGGGTGGAATTTATGAACTTTACAGCTCTAATGGACTGTAATGAGGGAATATTTTGGGCTTTATGTGAAAGATTTTGGGTCCTTTCTAGTTAATCTCATCTGGGGCTATTTGTTATGACAATCAGACATGGGTTGTAATACATCACATCTCAGCCGTTGCATAAGACAATGGTCCCTCAAGGTGTGCATGTCCAAACCTGATAGGGTATGCTTATTGAAAAAATAAAATTTCAAGTGCAGCTCCACAGTGGATCAGGACCGTCCATCCAATGGACCATATCATGGATGGCTCATGGTTCTAAAAACAGATTGTATATACATTCCTACTGCTCACTTTTGACATTTTGTCTTTTCACCGTTCATTTGAAGACTGCATATTAAATGGCCGCAATAATCTGATTTCTCTGATCTTTTGAACCATGGTCCATCCACTTCAGTTCCAACTACATGGATGGTACTGATCGACTGTCCATTAGAGCATTTAGGGTGGAAGGTAGGTTGAATGGTGGAGATGAATGTACTGAAACCTTTTCCCCACTGGAATACGATATTGTCAGATGTGGAAATTCAAATTTCCGTTATTTTTTCCCGGGGAGGCCCCAGGCAGGTTTATTGCTTCTACCTTCTTTTCTCACTCTAACGTGCTTCTTCTGGTAGTATGTGATCGTACAGTACACTTTAGGACCTTGAATTCTATGAAGAGGAATTCGGTACACTGCAGGAGTGTGAAGATTCATACTGCACATTGCTAATATACACGTGGCATGCAAATACATTAATCCAAGCCGTCTAAAGTATGGGCCCCCGTTCATATAGTGCACAGCCCTGAAATGAGATAATTTGGACAGTTCCAAAAGGCAGATAACTTGCACTTGTGTTTGTTGATTTCTGGTTGTGACCCTTCTTAAGTGGGGACCCACCATTTGGGTGGGGTACATATATTGTTTTTCTCAAGCTATATATATATATATTATATATATATATATATATATATATATATATATTTTCATTCTTTCTTATTCATTCAGTTGCTTATTCATAGAGCATATCGTCTCACCGATAGAAAATTTTATAATTCACACCCAGATTCATAGCTCAAGTGGTAGACTGAGTGAAAGATACCTGGTTTCAACATTAAGGTTTTGGCATCGATTCCTTAGTGGGGGTGGCTAACAGTGATGTGTGAACTGACAGTAGTGGTGTGTACTAACAAGCTAACCAAAAAAAAAGTAGTTATAATTCATATTTCATTAATTTAAATTTTAAAACCCAAAATATTAGAGAGAAATGGAAATTTAATGATACTTATCCTATGATGTTATTAATTTGACTCAGATCCAGTCATTTGAGCTCCGGCCTGGTCCAAGCCACCGGGAGTTCTTCTCTTAATTGCACTGGACCACAAACCTAGTGAGCAATCTCCTTGGATCCATTTTTGGAACTACTTATGTTCATCGCCCTTCTTTGGGCGTATCGCCTGAACTTAATTGAAAGTTGGTAGGCAGAGCATTGACAGGCCAGGCATTGGTTATATCTAGCATTGCGCGCTGTCAATGTGTATTTTTAGACAGAATCCTACCATATCGCAATTTTAACGGTTGAAGCGCCATGTCGCGCACACGCCCGCCTTGGTGGGGCTCTTGATTAATGGGACATAACAATGCACTTAGTCGAGAAAATGGCGCCCATCATGGGCCATGAATTGCAAACAGCTGGGTCCCATTATTTCCACTAATGGGAGAGCACGGACAAGTAATTAATTTGGTAGCGTGACAAAGTGCAGCGCATTTTTATTTAGGAGGAACCGCCGTAGAAGAAATAATTCCCGATGAGCGAGTCGCATGACTAAGTAACCATCTTTTTACCAGATTTTCAGGACACACATTACATGTGCAGCCAATTGACACATGTAATCTTTTTTTACCATATGGTTGTAATAATGGTGCGCTTGGCTGCACCAATTACACATTAATAAAATTTCATGATATTTGGTGCAACCAAACATGCTTTTATAAATAGTACATAGAGTTTTTGGTTGCACCCAAATTCATGACAATCATGAAATTTCATAATGTTTGGTGCAACCAAACGCACTCTAATAGAGAGTACATATAGCGTTTGGTTGCACAAAAATTCATAATAAACTAGATTTTTTTTTTTTTTTTTTCATGATATTTGGTGCCACCAATCACATTCTAATAAAGAGTACATAAAGTTTTTGGTTGCACCCACATTCATGATAATCATGAAATTTCATAATATTTTCACTCTAATAGAGAGAACATATAGCCATTGGTAGCATAAAAATTCATAATAAACATGAAATTTTTTTCATGATATCTAGAGCAACTAAACATACTAATAACGGGTATATAAAGCTTTCTAGCTGCATATAAATTTATGATAGTTGGTGCAGCCAAACACACCCTAATAAAAAGTACATATAGCATTTGGTTGCACAAAAATTCAAAATAAACATGAAATTCTTTCATGATATTGGTGCAACCAAACACACTAATAAAGAGTACATAAAGCTTTTGGTTGCAGGCAAATTCATGATAATTATGAAATTTCATAATATTTGGTGCAACCAAACACACTCTAATAATTAAGAATATATATAGTGTTTAGTTGCATAAAAAACATAATAAACATGAATTTTTTCCATGATAATTGGTGTGACCAAAAACACTCTAATAAACAGTAGGTTGCACTCAAATTCATGATAATTGTGAAATTTCATAACTCCAATGCAACCAAACACACCTTAATAAAGAGTACATATAGCATTTGGTTGCACCAAAATTAAAAATAAACATGAAATTTCATGATATTTGATGCAATAAAACACACCCCAATAGAAAAGTAAATATAGCCATGAGAAATCATCCAGCACTCTCACAGCACTATCAATCATGGTTCTCTTAAATGCAGGACAACTTTGAAAATCACACTTTTGGGATGATCTGATCCATTCATAATATAGATGAATCAAATGGTTAATAACATTAGTTTTCCTTAGATGACCTTGACCATCAATTTTATATTGTTTCCGATCAAACGGCTAAAATCGTTCCATCAATGTGAATTGTACATGACATCACATCAAATCATTGCTGGACCTAACCAAAGACCATATACCAGCAGATTGGTCTATCCAAGTGCTAGGATGCAGCACAGAGCACTATTACTCTTAACGGTACGAGAGCAGTGGACCATTTCTCAGTAATTTTCAGCTGTCATTTTTTTTTTCTCAAAAAGGGTAGGTAGCCGTTGAGTTTAAAAAATATAGCTCCCAGATAAACAACTTAAAACGTGTTTTCAAAATTTCCCACTATAAAAAAGTCACACCTCTTTTTGTACGTCCATCTCAACACATGTGCATCTTCCCATTTTATCTCACACCCTCTTACACCTTTCTAATTTTTTTTTTTCCACATTGGACCACAAAATCATTTTTAACAAACCAAAACCAATGTCAGAATATTATAAAAAAATGAAAATTCCAAATCCAATTTTCTCATTTTCAATTTTTTTTCTTTAAAAATCTGTTTGTTTTAATATGGTTCTGACACTTGGGCCCAGTTTGGCTGTCCATACTCACCAGACAACTACTTAGGCTGGTCCACTGAAACCCTATTAGTGGGAATGATGGCCCACCATGCTGCTTATCTGGGACCCAAAAATAACACCAGATGGGCCCCACTATTTCCCACCAATAAAATCCTGAGGGAACACCTGAATTATGTGTCCCGCGGACTACCATACTCCTCCTCTATTCACGTCTCTGGTGATAGTCACACATCCAACTCGTGGTTAAGTAAGGTTAACGTTAGTACCTTTTAGCTTAACCTCGCCTCTACCTGTAATTTTACGAATACTCTACGGTATGCGGCGGCCACGGTTTGTTAAATCGTAGCAACCCAGCTACTGTGCACGTGGCATTCATGCATCACAATCCAGACCAATCTAAATTGCAGGTGGGCCACATTGTAGATGAAGATCTTAACCCTTTGATTTTGCATGTTGAATGTAGACCACTAACCTTTGGCCTTCTGACAATATCCACACAAAGACAACCGACCGGACATTATTTCCGGCCATGATCATAGGCCCACCTATTACGTGGAAAATCAACCAAATGCCATCTTTCTTATGATCTATGCCATCAGATCCCCAATAGAAGATGGTCCATCTGACGGACATCGTACAAAATATTGGATCATAGATGTAGAGTTATTTACATTTTTTAGTATATGGTCTTTATCAACCGGACCACACAACTTAGACGGTCTGGATCCTCATGTGTGTGAACGGGTTACCTAGATAATGTGTTGCAAACGCACCCAATAGCCTACTGTAAATTTATTTATTTTCCTTCTTTTCTCTACGCCTTTAAAAGAAGGCGTGGGCTGTACAAAGCTTTAAAAAACGCTTCCTTCGATCTTCTGCGAAAAAACAAAACCAAAACCAAACTCTCTCTCTCTCTCTTTCTCTCTCTCTCTCAGATAAATCAAATCCCGACTCAAAAGAAAGAATCGCCGACTCTTTCGTCTCTCCATACCCTCAATCCCTCGACCTTCCCCATCTCTCTTCCCTCAACCGATATGGTACAGATTGGCTCTCCAAACCCATGGAAAAAGATTCCTTGTTTCTTCTCCTGATTGTTTTCTCAGAAGGGAACGTAGCTTGAAAAATCTCCGTCGCTTTCTGCATGCTTGAGGTCGGATCTCAATTGGGTATTTCGTGGTTTGGATTTTCTGCGCGCCGTTCCTTGGGAATTTCAGAGTGCGGTAGAGACGATTTTCGGGTGTTTTGTTTTGCAGAGGAATGCAGTATGGATTTGGGGGTTTCCGGTTGTTGGAAGCGTAGAAGAGAGTTTCAGTTTTTGGGTAATTATCCATCCGGCTGAGTTGTTCCGAGCAATCGAACAGTTCGGATCGCATGTGAGTATATTTATTTATTTAGCAAATATTTTTTATTTTTTTCTTGCAATTATTATAATAATAATTATTATTATTTGCTATTGGAAATTGTTACATTTTTTTGGAACCTTTATCATGGTTTGGTTTGAGATACCAATTTGGTTTTTGTTGTTCGGGGTTGTTTCATGGAATCATCCTTGAACTTCGTTCATGCGTAGATTCAGTGCGACTGTGTTTGGTTGTTTCTAATGGATCTGATTTTGGTTTTAATTGAATACATGATGGGCATGGATTTGTTTTTTGTTTTTTGTTTTGTTTTTTGACATTTGCATCTATGCCGTTCGATGGGATAAAAACTGTTGTTTATCGGTGAGGGGTTAGTTTGAGTTGTTGGGTCACGTGCTTGTTCTTTGGTTGGTTTTCTAGAATGAAGATTTTGGTTCTGTACAGATGGATGAATGGGTGTCCTTGGCCTTTGAAATCCCTTTGATTGGTCTTGACTCCAATTTGTTTTGTAGCAAGGGGAGGTGATGATGGGAACTTCATTTGCATCTCTCCTGGGTAGTGTGACTGTGTGAGGCAACAGAGTGAGGCTGAATTGGTGTCTTTGTGGTGAAGCGTAATAGAACAATTTGGGTTTTCTTTTTCGCTTTTACTTTGGATTGGTTTTGAAAGCAGTGGAGGCTTTTTGGAGGGGCAACGGTTACATGCATGACCATGTGCCCTTCCCTTTAGAGTTGCGGGGAGATGAATAGCTGATTTTGGGTGCGGAAGTGTGGCCCATGGATGGTGGGTCTCAGTTAAGCAGCATGTCCTCAAGGAATACAGTTTCTGAAAGAATCAGCAGTCGAAGGTCTTCTTCCATGCTAAGGAGTTAATTATGGCCTCAAATTCTTAGAAGCTTCCCATCTCTTTAGAGTAGAGAAATATTAGGAAACCAACATAAAAAATCCCCTTTCAAGCCAAATTTTATCTGTCTAGCATTCTCTAGCTTCCCTATGTAAAATGATCTTTTCTAGTTCAGTCCATGTATAGTCCATAAATAGAAGTCCTTTGCTCTTAGAATTGTATTGAATCCTTACATTGAGATTATACCTGTAGATTTCTCAGCTAGGCTGCCTTCACAACTGTCTAAGTCATTTGGATGCCTGTGAAATACTTAAGTTGTACATGGATTATAGGTAATTAAATTCATGAGCTGTTTGGATACTTGCATTATGATAAGAGAATATGACTATTCAGAATATGCACAAAAATACAATGATTTGGTGGTTCAGTGTGAGTTTTTTCATATGAAATTGCATTTAGTTACTCGATACTACACCGGAATCAAGGTATGTAAAATCAGTCATGTAAACAGTGTGACCCGTTACGCGATATGGGGGCAAAACCTTGAAAAAACGCACCTTAACAGATTGTTAAGGTGTTCTGTAACGGTAACAGTGGCCGTAACGGCCACCATCGTTACTACGATACGGGGCATAACGGCTGTTACGGCCCCATAACGGCCGTTACGGTCTCTCTTTTTTATTTTTTTATTTATTGAAAAGACCCCCGAAAAACCTGTATCTGCCCCGTAATGTTGATTAAAAAGTATGAAAAACATGTATATGTCTCGTAATAGACCATCACGGGGCTATTATAGCCTTTATAGGGGATCTAACGTGCCGTTAACAACAATTACAGGTTTTTTCCATAACGGCTGTTACGGCCGTTATGACCCCTTAACGTGTAACGGTTGTCACCGTTACCTTTATGTAACGGCCTTTACGGATGTTACAGAGGCATAACGGACCATTACAACTTGCTATTGCAATCTAGTGAGGGTATACCTCTATTGGATAGTTGAATGTGTCACTTTAACAAATTTCTTTTATGTGTTCCTAAATGATATTGGGCCCAAAATCTCCTGGTGCATGGATGGTAGTAGTGTCTTGATGCTACTAATACTTAAGTGGGGCTGGTCTCATCACATTGATGTAATTGGCCCTACTATGAGATGCTCCAAAAGTTTAGTTGCGGGATGCTTCTAACTAGTTGCTGTTCCCGCTTAGAACCGTGCTTCAGTCTCGCACTTACAATCCCACTTCCTAGCCATTTATACTTGATAACATCTTGAAACAGACGCTGTCCTGCCCCCGCACCGGAATCTGCCTAGGCTTCACTCTTTGTGCAACTATACTAAAAAATCTTCCAGATTGAATGATCACAGCCAATATTCCAGATTGGAACCATCAGTATTTTTCTTCATAATTGTCTATTTGTACTCTATTTGTACTCCATTGATCAAAGGGTTGGATATTCAGTGATTTAAATATCGATAGTACCAGCCAATACTATCAAGGGGAGTTACTAAATTCCCCTGTATCGCACAAAATATCAGAACGTATTGCTGATATATCACGATATGTCAATACATTGTGATATTTTGCCAAAAACCCTTGATAAAATTCTGCTGTATTGTCGATACATGCAATACATTCCCCCACTAGAAGTTCGAAAAAATTCACAAAAAAAATCACAAAAATCATTTTTTCTTCGAAATTTGTTTGGGGGGGAATCTGTTTTCATACTAATTATATGAACTTATTTTGGATATTGCATCACTTTATCAGACCAGGCATAGTTTAGGATCCTATATAAAGGAAACATGTTGTGCATTTTTTTTAATTTTTTTTTTTGTGATCTTTTGAGTTCTAAGTCTGTAATCATGTCTCTTTTAATATATCCTGAAGTTCTATTGAAATTTCGATAATTTTCCAAAATTTCCCTCAAACAATAATACATTCCCTGATACATGCAATATTTTCCATGCAATACCGATATGTTTCTGTATCTGAACAGTGTGATATGTGATCAATACTGATACTGAAATCACTGGGTATATTCTAATACGGGAGATTTGAGTGTCGTATCCTCTCCATAATGGGTTCCAAAACATCAACAGTTTGGATCACCGAACAATGGGCCGTACTTGTATGGATTGGCTCATCAGGAAACTTGACATCCTGATCTGTCAGGAACCAATAATTCTACTTCCGAATGGCTTTCGTTGCTGCTCAGTTAAGGCATTGATCTGATTTCTTAAGTCAAATTTGGGAGTTGTAATTCCGAGCTACCAATCTTCTCTTTCTTCCTCGAAGAAGTGGTTAAGATTCCATTAGTTCTTTACATTATTAGTCCCATGCTGCATTGATCATAGAAATCTGTAGGATGTGTCCTGGTTTTTGAATGAAGTATCTAATTTCATTTTTTTTTTCCGGCTTCGCAGGTTTTATTTAAAACATGTCCCTAAGGAAGTGCATTCCTTCAGCTGATGCATCCTCTCTTGGTATGGCGTCTTCAAAGTTCCCTGGAAAGGCGCATGATAAGTCTCAATTTGCGGAGCTGGAGTCAACCGCAGGTCGTCCTTTGGAAGCTGATGTGGATATCGACCTTCGAGAGGTTTACTTTCTGATCATGCATTTCCTATCAGCTGGGCCATGTCGGAGGACTTATGGGCAATTTTGGAATGAGCTTTTGGAACATCAACTTCTACCTAGGAGATATCATGCTTGGTATTCAAGGAGTGGGCTACATAGTGGTGATGAAAATGATAATGGCTTGTCCTTCCCCTTAAGCTACAATAATTTGGTGGAGAGGTATATGCTATGCTTCTCTTCTTGTTGTGGTCTCATTTATGATCCTTATCTTTCCATATATATTCCAATGATAGACAAATTTAAATGGTCCTCTGAAAAGGGCTTGGAAGCAATTTCTTTGTTTCTTTTGCCGTCAGAAATGCTTTGTTGTGAAGAAAAATCTGCTAATATGGACGAATACTATCCCTGCTTTGCAACTCGGAGTGGTGCTTGGAGGCTACAATTTCAATATTTTCTTCTCAATCAATGCAAACTTTTGGTTCCCCGGATGTGCTTTTATTTTTATTGACCAAAACAGAAAAGAACCTTAAGTAGGTTTTTCTTTCACTTGTATGAATGTATGAAGGATCTCTTGGTTCTTCTTCTACTTAAGGCAATAAAATTGAAAATTTACACGCTTGGTTCATTCATTTGCTTTATCATTTACTTTGCATGCCAAATAGCCATTGGAATCGTGACATAAATTTTGTTAGTGATAACATTTCTTAGATTTCTCTATTCTCCAGAATTTGTATTTATTGTGGTGTGGATTTACTCTTGATATTGAAGTATTGGCCTGGTTAGGACAGTTATTGGGCTCTATTGAGTCAAGTGTCCGCAATCGGTCTGGGTTAGATTGGACAAGCTTGGAAGAGACTTCTTATGGGGGGCTTGGGTGATGGCCACAAGTTTCACCTCTCGAGATGGGATGAGGTCTTTAGGCTGGTTCCTGTAAGCGGCTGGTTCCTGTAAGTGGTGCAGGTGTTCAAAGCTTGTCCACTATGAATATGGCTCTCCTTGGTAAATGGCTTTGGCGTTTTGGGACGGAAGAAAATCATTTATGGTGCGAGATAATAGCTCCAAGTATGGTGTTAAGGAGGGAGGTTGGGAGGTGAAGGAGTCTTCTCTCTATCGGGTTTCTCACATATGAAAATCAATATCGGGTTTGAGAGAAATTACGGGAAGGCATATCCTTCTCTTTGGAGGACGGCGCTTGTATTAGATTTTGGAAGGATCCTTGGTGTGACAGCCACCCTCTAGATCTTGATTTTCCTAATCTCGCTAGTATTGTGACTTTCAAAGAGCTAAAAGTGGTAGAATGATTCTCTTTTAAGGGTTCTTAGGTTAGCTAGATGCCCCCATGTAGGAGGAAACCTAATGGATGATGAGTTGGAAGAATATGTCTCCCTTCAAGATCACCTTGGCCTTGTGCTTCCTTCAGATGCGGCTGATTCGTTGGTTTGGGCTAACCGTAGTTCAGGTCAGTTCACAGTTGCCTCCTTCTATACAATGCTATGTCTGGAGCCGTCAATTCTAGAGGGATCTTTCGCTCACCAGTCACCACTTTTGGTTCTATGGTGCATCTCTTAAGGTGGCTGCCTTTTCTTGGTTGGTGGCTAGAAAGAAAGTGTTGACAATTGATGACCAGACCTTCAAAAGCGTGGGATGCCTATTCCGAATATATGCTGCCTATGCAAGCAAGATGTTGAATTCATGTATCACCTTTTAATCTTATGCCCTTTCACCTTCAAAGTTTGGTTGTACTTCCTAGCTTTGTTTGGGACGTCTTGGGTTCTGCCGGGGTCAGTTGGTGATCTCCTTTGGTTGTGGCATAGGGGAGGCATGGTCAAGAAAGCTAGGACTATATGGCAGGTGGTTTTGCCTGCTGTCTGGTGGGCTATTTGGAGCGAGAGGAATAAACGCTGCTTCTGGAATATTGAAGGATCATGTGAAGCAGTGATAGCTCTTATTAAAGTGCTTGTTTCTGAGTGGGCTGTGGCCCTAAATGTGGAGCAGGATCTTATTGTGGCAGTCTCAGGGATGTAATCTTTTTGGTTTTTTCCCTGTATTCTTTTCCCGTTGTGCTTGCATGTGGGCCTTTAATAAAATTTCCATTATCCATAAAAAAAAAAAAACTGGTCAAACAAACAGTGTTGTTATGTTTATATTGAGAGATCAAAATTGGCCACATTTAAAGTTTCTTAAGCTATTTTTACAAGTGAAAAATGATAAAGTAGTATGTATAACAGTAAAATGAGTAAAAGCCATAAAATAACTTTCCACAGATTCCTTTTAGATGAAAACAAATGTTTGTCAGTATTGCGTATTGGCACATGTGAATGAAAACGAGTGGATGGAAAATCACTACAACTCTCTCTCTCTCTTCCATATATAAATATTATAACAATAGCAAAAGGGATAAATGTTTCTCATTTGATGGTCATGGGACTTCTGTTGGAAACTTTATGTTCTGAGAGCTTTATGATCTTACAATCTGTTCTCAGCATATAGAATTCTTTGGATAGCAAACTTTTCACTTGAATACTTCTCTTTTAGCCTTAACTGTGCTGTTTAAAAATTGGACTTTTTGGTGCTCTTGCTAGTACCGTTGGGGTTTTCTGATTCTGGCATCCTTTGCTTTTGTTAAAACATCTGAAACCCATACCGATGCTTGTGTAGAAAGGGAGCTTAGTCTGTTCTATGTAGATTTAGAGTATTCATCAAATTGACGGGGGGATTGCTACAGCCTGATATAATTGGTCACAGTATTCGCATGCATGATTCACCACTATCTTCCAGGTGTTCTCATAACTAAGCTAGTCGTATGGGTTCTTGTTGAAGAATTTTGTTTTCATTGAATGTTTTTGCCCCTGACTAATCAAGTTAATGGACAAATTAGACCAACCATGGCTAAGAGACTCAGTGACTTGGATGAACTCGTTCGGTCCTGAGCCAAGTTATGACTTGTCTAAGCGGGCGTGTCTGGGGGTGTTGCTCTTGATGTTGAACTGGATTGGATCCCATTGAGTTTTAGTCGCATCTGACTTGGACGAGTCTTAAAATGATATGACCAAAATGGGCCAACATCTTTCTGCATGGACTTACTGATCGTTTTGTGCTATTAGGTACCCACACATTGAAAATGATCACTTGGTAAGGCTTCTGAAGCAATCGATCCTGAGCAGTGCCCCTCCATTGCATGGCATGGTTGGAGGAAGCATTCCAAGTGCAGCTGATGTTCCTACGCTCCTGGGATCTGGTTCTTTTTCACTTCTGGAATGTGAGTGATATCCTTTGTTGTTTTATTTTTGTCTTTGAACACTGTTACCATGACATGAATTAGTTTGATGAATGGAAGTTAATCTTTGACTAATTGATAAATCAGTCATTTTTATGTGATTTTTGCATTCCTCCTTTTCAAACTTTCCACTTTTCACCCCCTTTTTTTTTCCAGTTGTTCACTTGCTATGTTTTCTTAAAGTTCTATAATCCATTCTCTTCTAAGATCTTTGCGTTTTCTGTCCCTTGTAGCTGATAGAAATAGAGAAGACAAGAAAGCTGCTCAAGTGCCTGGGTACTTGCGTTGGCCTCACATGCAGGCTGATCAGGTTCGAGGGTTAAGTTTGAGGGAGATTGGAGGTGGTTTTACTAAACATCATCGTGCTCCCTCTATTCGTGCAGCATGTTATGCCATTGCTAAACCATCAACCATGGTGCAAAAGATGCAGATAATAAAGAAACTAAGGGGGCATCAGAATGCTGTCTATTGTGGTATGGTTGTTTCTACCGTTGGAGTTGCAATCTGTGATTTGTATATGGTTTCTTTATGCTTTAGTCATTGTGGTTAGTATCCATTCAAGACTCTAGAACAATGTGAAGTCGTGGAACACTTCAAATAACACCTGCTTGCTTGATATCTTTTGCAGCCATATTTGATCGCTCAGGGCGATATGTGATTACTGGTTCGGATGATCGCCTTGTAAAGATTTGGTCAATGGAAACTGCATTTTGCTTGTCCAGCTGCCGTGGACACGAAGTGAGTTGGGATGGTTCTTTAAGTTTATGTTCTACATGATGGTACCCACAGGTTTTTCTTTTTCCAATCTAGCTTAATTAATTTGTTTTGATACTGAAGGGCGACATTACTGACCTGGCTGTGAGTTCAAATAATGCTTTGGTGGCATCTGCTTCAAATGATTGCATCATTCGAGTTGTAAGCTCTCTATTTTCTACGCAATCTTTATATACTGGCATGAATCTTCATTTCTTCGCCTTCATACTGCTTCAATGTTTTGATCTTTCTTTTGGGTCCCATACAGTGGCGTTTGCCTGATGGGCTGCCAATTTCAGTCTTGAGGGGACACACTGGAGCTGTTACTGCCATTGCATTTAGTCCGAGGCCAAGCGCAGTGTACCAGCTTTTATCGTAAGCCTTATCCCTCTAGATATTGTTGCAATTGGTTGTTGACCTACAATTGCAGTATTTTGGTCTTTCTTGGACTATGTCATCCATGATTTTCAGAAGCTTGATAACATGCCGCGATTCTAATTTCTTTGAACATTTTATTATTCATCCAATATTCCCCTCTTCACAACATTTTATCTGAAGCAGCCTATGAGTGGCACCAATAGGAGGGAAATGATGGAGAGCAGATTGAGGTGGTTCCATGATGTGCTATGAAAACATAAATGGCCTTGGTAAGGAGGGAAATTTGATTAGGGTTGAAGGGCCTGAAAGTAGGAAGTGGGGAAGACCTGAATGGACTTGGATCAAGGTGGTGAGAAGGATATGCAAGTTTGTTCACTAAGTATAGAGCCTTAGATAGGAATGATTGGCGAAACAGGATTCATAAAGTCTACCCCAAAACCCTGGAATAAGGCTATGATGATGATGGTGATGTCAGTTCACATTCCCCCTTTCATACCCAGCTTAGCTGTTGTGGTTTCTATTTTCTTGGATAAGCTTCTTTTGTCATCTTTAAATGGTTCATCCACTCTTTGCGCAAGAGATGGCGTAAGCTCAATGTGGAATATAACAGAGAATATCTTGGTATGAACAATATAAAGTCATAAACAACTAATGAACGTGCCAAAGTTTCAAGATTCAGCAAAATATTTATGCTAATTTCTAGAGGATGAAATCTCCTAAGGCCATGCATGTAAAAATTTCAAAATTGTTTTCTCCCTGTCAAAAATTATGTACGAAGAATTTGCTGCCCATCCCTAGCTGATATTTTAATCTTGCTTCCACTATGCATTAGTTCCTCTGGTTGTCTCAGGGCTGAGCTCCTTGGGGGTGGGATCTGCACCTCATGTGATGTGCAGCTCCCTATAGATTCATCCACCATTGGTAACATTGGGTTCGGCTATTTAGGTGGTGTTTTGAATGATGCAAGTTGTCGTTCCTTGCTTGCTGTTTTATAATACTAGGGGTATGGCACTAGTGAAGCACGTTGAGCGAGAGGATGGAGAGAGAAAAGAGAGAGATTTGGAGGGGAGAGAAAAAAGGAGAGAGGCAGAGGGAAAGTTGGGGGCTACATGCAAGTGTATGCTACACACAAACATAGAGAAAAAGAGAAGGGAACGATGGGTGACCCATCCTCATAGTTTCTTTTGTTGTGGCCTACTTGAGTCCCCAATCCGCCTAATTTTTGGGCTGTTATCCTAACAGGAGTTGACGTAACAGATGTATGGGGTACATGTCACAATCATCAAGGTGGGCTCCATAGAGCGATTGTTGCACGTTTTCTCTAATCAGACACTTCGTGTGGGCTGTATGCAGAGAAGAGGAGAGACCGGTGCAGGTTACATGTATTAAAAGAAGTGAAAGTAAGTGAGTTAGTTCTAGGCCATCAATGGCAACCTGTGCGGTAAAATCTAAACCTTACCTTGCCAAAGCAGCTACATTTTTTATTGATGGTTTTACCATCTTATAACCAAAGTTCCTAAGACTAATTACATGGACAATTTCCAAAACTATGGCGTTATATGTAGCATAGATGATTCTAGCATTCCACTGCAAGAAGTCTTACCTAGGTCATCGGTCCAAAAAAGGAAAGCCTTACCTATGGTCTGGTAAAATATTTCATTTTAGCATCTGCCTTTTGGCTACGATGAATACTAATTAAGTGTATTTTTCACTATCGTTGTTGTCAATGACTAATATAATATCTAATTGCCTGTTTAGCAAACAAAGACTTCCTTGTTTCTGTTTACTTTGCTGTTAATTCTATACCATCACTATACTGTGCAGGTCATCTGATGATGGAACATGTCGGGTCTGGGATGCTCGGCACTCCCATTTCAGTCCACGAATTTACATCCCAAAGCCTTCAGATGCTGTTGCTGGTTAGTTAGCTGCTTTGCTATTGTAACTCAGTTGGATCATTTGGCACTGGCAATGAGACTTAACGTGAAAAGTATGAAATTGACTGCAGGAAGAAGCAACGATCCCTCTCCAAGTACTGGACAACAGGCGCATCAAATATTATGCTGTGCATACAATGCTAATGGAACCGTTTTTGCCACTGGTAGCTCGGACACTTATGCAAGGGTAGAACTGAATACTAATGCTTTTAATTCTATCTTCCGCTTGCATTATTCAATTATCTTCGGTTTGTGGACTGAAATAGTCCTAAATGTTGTTGGATTTCTTTATCAAGGGACAGTTGCTTGCAGGTGTGGAATGCTGTTAAGTGCAACCCAGAGGACTCCGAGCAACCAAATCATGAGATGGATGTGTTGTCTGGTCATGAAAATGATGTCAATTATGTACAATTCAGGTTACTTGGTTTCATCTGACCTACAGATTCTTTCATTGAATTTGCACGTTCATCAAAAACTGAGTTGCTGCCCTGTGATACAGTGGCTGTGCAGTGGCATCTAGATCCTCTTCAATTGACACTTCAAAGGAAGATAATTTTCCAAAGTTCAAAAATTCCTGGTACGTTTTACAAATACTTTTGTCTAATTCAAGTACCCCTGTATATTGGTCATATCCTCCTTACCTGAATAATTCAAGTGTATTTTCTTTTATGGCCTTAAATTCTGCAAAATTGGCATGACTTTAGCTGCCTTGCGAATGGACTTTAAAATGTCTGATGTGTGCATTTCCACTATTAATTCTTTCTGATATTATGTTTTGTAGGTTCACCCATGACAACATAGTCACCTGTTCTCGGGATGGCAGCGCCATCATTTGGATTCCAAGATCACGTAGATCTCATGTGAGCCTTCCTGATCTGACGAATTGCCACTGAGATTTGCATTTTTATGGGTTTTTGGATGAAAAAAATCATTAGATTCATTAAGTTTCTCCGACGAGAGTTGCTTATGCATTCTCCTTCCCCTCCAATATAAATTTTTTCATTGTAAAAATTTGCCTCTCCTCAGGGACTTGGCCTAGGGATACATGAGCCTTTTTTTTTTTGACTCATCTTGTGGGTTCCTTTTTGGCGGCCAAATGATGTCCAGATGGTACAAAATTGCGAGCATTGGATCATCTATCATATTATCTTTGCAACAGGTCCATGATTACATGATTTGGATTTGTGTTCAAGAAGTTTTGACCAAATTAGCAACGGGGGATAGGGTTATGAAGAAAATTAGGGTTTTGTTAATGATATCATCTTGTACCGTATATTACCAAGGGTCATACTGGCTAATCCATAATTTATAAAAGATTTACATGGTGGGTCTTAGAGTTAGAAACTAACCATGGTTGGACTAGTTGTTGGTCCAATCAAACTTAGTTAGAGATATAGTTTTTAAGTTAGCTTAGGTTAATAATTTACACTTAGTGGGGAGGCCTTTAGTCAGATGCTTTAAGAAGCCAAAGAAAGTGGTTTGATTTTCGGGTTTAAAGTGACGGAAGTAGGGGTTCAAGTTAGTGATCTTCAGTATGCAGATGATACGATCTTGTTTTGTGATGCAAAATTTACATTAGTTGATAATCTTCGAAAAATTGTTGTGTTTTGAAGCAATTTTGGGCCTAAATGTGATTGTCTCTAAAAGCGAAATGTTGGGAATTCACTTGGGGTGTGGAGAGTTAATGGAGTTGGCATATATATTTGGGTGCAAGAGTGGAGCCTTTCCTTCCACTTATCTTGGGTTACCTCTATGTATAGGGAAGCCGACGAAAACCTTTGGGACAAGGTGTTAGAAAGAGTGGAAGGGAGCTTATCAAGCCGGCATGGTCGGTATCTCTCTTTGGGAGGTCGTTTAGAACTCATCAAAGTGTCCCTTTCCAACATGCCTGTTTACTTCTTATCTCTCTTCAAATGTCCAAAACCAATCGTGGATAGAATTGAGAAGATGGGAAGAGATATCTTGTGGAAGGGGACCGAGGACAAAACAAAGTTCAATCTTCTTAATTGGCATGAAGTTTGTAAGCTGATTAATGAGGGAGGAGCTAGCTTAAAGAATTTAAGTGTCACGAATACTGCTCTTCTTAGTAAGTGGCATTGGAGGTTCGAATCCGAGGTGGGTAAATTATGGAGGGAAATTCTTATCTCTAAGTATGACACTCAGGTGAGTGATTGGAGCATAGAATCCTCCTCTCTTTGTTGAGCTTCTTATGTGTGGAAGGCTATTGTTTCAACAAACTATTTGTTCCGTGAAAGTGTTTCTTTTTTGTTGGGAAGGGGAAACCGTATACAGTGTTTTAAATAGCGGTAGCGTGATGTGTAGCGCTCAGCCCTCTATAGCGTGTAGCGTAAGCTACACGATACTTCTATTTTTTAACTTAAAAATAGGACAAATATAATAAATAGTGAAAAAAAAGGAAAAAAAATATAAAAATGCCTAAAAGATGATTCATTTTTATCAATTATAAGCATGTTCAAAAAAGTTATTAGTTATCATTTATCAAAAGCCAATACACATATATGAGCCAAATCAAATAATTATCACATCAACAACTTTCTAAGCAAACCACTTTAATTAATAATGTCTAATTGATACCACAAGTCACAATTATGAAAAAAAAATAAAAATCCACATGTTCAAAAAAGTTATTAGTTATCATTTATCAAAAGCCAATCCACATATATAAGCCAAATCAAATAATTATCACATCAACAACTTTCTAAGCAAACCACTTTAATTAATAATGTCTAATTGATACCACAAGTCACGATTATGAAAAAAAATAAAAATCCCATAGGTTAAAAGTATCAAGTACAATACAAGTGTCACATTTCTCAATATTAGAGATAAAGAAAACCTGAAAAAATAATAAACAACTAAAATAGTAAAAAAATACATTGTAGCTTACGCTACGGATGCTATGCGCTACGTAGCTGTAGCGTACGCTACGACCCCTGTAGCGTATGCTACAGGGATTTACGCTATTTGGGACGCTACGTAGCACTATGGCCACGCTACACTATGAGCGCTATTTGAAACATTGACCGTATACGCTTCTGGATAGGCGTGTGGTGTGGAGACCCCCTCTAAATGAGCTCTTTTCGAGAATTGCTAGTCTTGCCTTTGACCCATGTATCTCGTTGATTGTTGTTACTCCTTAATTACTGGAGAAGTGATTTGGTTGCCCCCATGTTGGAGGAACCTTTTCGAAGAGGAGTTTATTAGATTGTTGGAGCACCTGAAGCTTTACTTACCTTCCCCCCAAGAAGTCGATACGGCGGTTTGGAAAGGTCATAGCTCGGGCGTTTTTTCGACGTGTTCATTCTATAAAATTATCTCTAAACTAAATTCTTCAAAGTCTTATCCCTTTCTCCAGTGGTCTTATGGAGCTCCTCCTAGGGTTGCGACTTTTATTTGGTTGTTGGGGAGGAAGAAGGTGTTGACTATTGACAATTGACAATCTTTAAAAGAGATCCATCACCATCCCCAACATTTGCTTGATGTGTACGAGGGATGCCGAGTCAATTGGTCATCTTTTCATCCATTGCCCATTCGCGTGCAAAATTTGGGATCATTTCCTCCTTTTTTTCCACGTATATTGGGTGATGCTGAAGTCAGTTGACCTTCTCTTATGGGTTTCACATAGTGGAGTCATAGGTAAACCTTGGAAGGCAATGTGGAGGCTAGTTTTGATGGGTATCTTCTGGTTTATTTGGAAGGCAAGGAACAATTCAAGGCAAGAAACCTTCATCTGGAAGTGTCATTTACCTAGTGAAATGTGTTGTTTCTGAATGGGCTCCTTATGTTCATACAGCCAAGTTGGTTGATCTCTCTTTTATGCATCTGCTTTAGTGTGGGTTTGTATTCTTTTCCCTCTTTTTAGGGCTTTCTTAATAAATTTCAGTTACCTTAAAAAACACTTAGTTAAGAGCACTTATTTTGTTAGTATTATCGGTCAATGGTTTTTAATCTATTTCCAATTGGACTTGGTTGGTTTTAGGACACTTAGTTTCATACCAATTCTACACCAACGTGACTAATTTTTTTGGGATGTAGTGGGTTTCAGAAAGTCCTTGTATGATAGTAGTTGAGAGTGTTTTAGACTAAGAAAATTGAGTTTTAGAGTTTTTTAGGTGGGTTATAAATGTACGACCATAAGGGGAATTATGAATTTTAGCATGAATTATATTAAATGAATTGAGGCTTTCTTAAACTTCTATGTCCAGAAGAGTGATTCTTCTACTTTTTCTCATAGTTTACTAATAGAAGGGAAGGGAGTTCTTGTGTTAGGGTTCGAAAGAAAAGAAAAAAAAATTCCACTTGGTGAGTTGGGGGGAGGTGTGCAAGTCTTGTGCAGAAGAGTGGAGCTAGCATAAGAGACTTAGGGTTGATGAACCTTGCTCTTTCGGGAAAGTGGCTGTGGAGATTTGGCTTGAAGGAGGCACCCTATGGAGGGAAACTGTTGCAAACAAGTATGGGTGCCACGATGGGGGATGGGGTACTAGAGACTCATCTTTGTATAGAGCCTCAGCTATTTGGAAAGGTGTTGCGTGTGTGAATCCTATGTTCCTGGAAGGCGTCGGGTTCTCTCTTGGTAGTGGGGAGAAAATAAGGTTTTGGAAGGATGCGTGGGTTTCAGATTCATCCATACTAGAAGCTTTCCTGAGGATTGCCCATCTCGCCATGAACTGTAACATCAAGGTAAATAGGTGCTACTTGCTCGGAGGGGAGTCTAGTCTGTCATTTGGTCTCCCCCGTGTCGCAGGAACCTTCCTGACTATGAGGTGGAATAGTTTGTCTCACTCGTGGGCTGAATTCAGCATCATTGCCCGATTGACAGGGAACAGGACAAGATGACTTGCAGGGAAGGATAGATCAAGGTTAGGAAGGGGTGATCAGCTCAACTAGGCATGTGCGGTCGTACGCTGCCCCTCCCAGATTGCGGCGTTTGGTTGGCTAGTTGGAAGGGAAACGGTGCTGACAGTGGATAACTTCCATAAGCAGTCAATGGTGCTCCCTAACATGTGCTTAATGTGTACGGCTAATGTAGAGCCTAGTCAACCATTTTTTCATCCATTGCCTTTTTGCGAGTCGAGTTTGGGGCAGATTTCTTTGGAGCTTCAATATTGCTTGGTCTTTGCCAAACTCAGCTAGCGGGCTTTATATGGCCTGGCATGACGTGAGTTTGCTGAAGCAAGCTATTTAGAGGCTTTGTTTATTGGGAGGCATTTCGGCTATCTGGGGAGAAAGAAATGGGCAATGCTTTTCGAATGAGAATAATAGAGTGGTGAGGGTAATTCATAGGGCTATGTGTTATGGAATGGTCTTCCTGTATAGATGCTTTGAAGGATTGTTCCTTACCTTTTTAGGCTTGTAGCTCTTGGTGCCACCTTGTTGTTCCCTTCAATAAAATTTTTGTTGCTATTAAAAAAAAAAAGAAAAAAGAAGGCTATTGGAAAGATTTCCATAGCCCCTTTGGAGCTCTAGATTTCTATTGTAAGGTGTTTGAAGAATGTTTTTGGACTACAAATCTGGTACCTATTTTGCATTGAAGAATCTCTTAATTTGGCTGCAACCTTTGCTTCACATATTGTCACCTAGATTTGGGTTAACTGGGTATGCCCTTGGTTCTATTTGGGTCAGTTGTTTGTGTATATCCTTTCATGTTATGCATTCAATGAAGTTCTTGGACTCTTGTCAGTTTTCTGTCTGTCAATGCATCCAATGCTAAGTTGAGTGAGCTGTTTGTAACGATATTGGTTGACATGCTACTGACGCTTTTGTATAACGCTTTCTTGAACTAGATTTAGTACACGTTTTTGGTTTATTTATTTCTCTTTGTTGTAAACTTCTTTTTAGGGAAAGGTTGGGCGTTGGACACGAGCATATCATCTCAAAGTTCCACCTCCTCCAATGCCTCCTCAACCTCCTCGTGGAGGCCCACGTCAAAGATTCCTTCCAACTCCTCGTGGTGTTAATATGATTGTGTGGAGCTTGGATAACCGCTTTGTGCTTGCCGCTATCATGGGTAAGTGTTGATTGTTTTTATTTGGACTTCTCTTTCGAAAATTAAATTAAGATAGCCTTTTATAACTTTATGTGAACTTTGTACCTTTTGCAAATAAAACTCTTATTTAAATCTTGATTGCAAACTATAATTGGTTTCCTTATTTGATGTTTGCATAACTTGAAATTTTATAGTGAAATTATCAAAATAATGTGAAAAAAATTATGATATCCAAAATGTTAATTTCACCTGGTAGCGAGGGCCAGCCCTTCCCCAGCATGGATGAAGGAGGAGGATTGACATTAGGTAGGTAGTCAGTCGTTGAAAATTTTCCAAGCATCATGAGAAACTCTCTGGTACACGTCTTCAATGATGATGATGGTTTAAGGTCTCCAAGCTTCAAAGGAAAAAAGACTACAAATTGCAACATCAATTATTAAGCAATTTGGGAATAAGATCTCCTTGATTCAGTGAAACAATAGAAGCCCCAAGATTGACAAGATGATTGGGTCCTCACCAGCATGATGTCTTGGTTCATGGGTCTTCATTGTTTGGCCAGTCATATTTGTTAGTAGTCATGATTTTCCATTAGAGAACTCAACATTGTTCACTCAGTATTCGACTTCAACCTTTGTATTGTCTCTTTCATTGGAGATATATTGATGCAAACCCGAAAGGGAAAGCAAATAAATCAATAAGAAAAGAAAGAGATTGTGGGAAAGATCCAACAATCCTCTAGCCAGATGCTAGAGATCACAAATGCAAGACTGTGAGCAAGCTCAACAGTCCTCTAGTCTAGAACTAGAGATCCCTTTCCCTCCCTTCAACAACCACCGTAGAGAAAAGAAGAAAATTTCATAAAGAGAATATTGATCAACTTGTGTTATTCCATAGGACATAGGTCCTATTTATAATCAATCTTACCATCTGCAATAAAAGATATAAAATCTAAAAATCTATGAAATAGGAAAACACTTAAGTAACAAAGCATTCTATAATTAACAAAATAACTAAAATAAGAAGATACTCGGATAAGAAAATATTTAAGATTATTCCCTGCCTAAAAATAAAGATATGAAAGAAAGAGCAGATTTCCTAATTTAGAGATTTGAGAAAGATGGAAAGTGATGATGGCTAAAAATGGAAGGTGGTCCTTTTATTGTACACACGTGCGAAGCGTGCTCGCGTGAAATGCGGGCCTTTTCTTCAAATCTTGATCCATCGACACGTGTGGCCATTTGGTTGCATCATATATCCTTGTCTTTTGTTGCAGGACAAATTGGTTGATTCCCTCCAGGCATGCTTGCAGATGGTTCATCTGTTCCACCACCTTATGGAAGTCCCCTCTAGAGCCTTTCTCTAGTAGGCACAACTATGTAGTATTAGTTAGTGTTCGTAATATCAATACTATCGGCCGATGTTATCGTTATCGATGGCCGGCGATACGAAACCCCTAAGAAGTCCCTCAGAAAAAAAAAATAAAAAAAATCAAGGAATCCTGTGTATCGTCCGATATATCGCACAAATATTGTAAAATATCGTGCGATATTGCCGATATCGATGATATCGGCATTTATCATGACTTTTCCCTTGATTGTATACACGATATTGTTGGAATATCTTCATGTAACCACCTACGACTCCACAAATTCGAAAAAAAAATAAAGGAAAAAATATATCTTACCTCAAATCTGCCTGAAGGGGTGGTCTTCAACTAGATTTGGTGGGCCAATCGCCGACAACGCCGGATAAGCTTAAAGCCCTTTTTTTCCGCTTCTGGAGAGAATCGCTTTGAAAGAAATCAGATTTATGTCGAGGTTTTTGGGATTTGGTAGGAATTTTGAAAAAAGAAAGAAAGAAAGAAATTAGAGCGAAAATTTTGGGATTTTGAATGGATTCGAAATCGCGGTGCTTGCAGGTTGCCCCTTTAACGGAGAAGAAGATGAGGGTTTCTTCTTTTGTTTTGATTGGAGTTTGTCTTGGATTCGGTGCGACTCTGGTTGCACTTAAGACGATGCAACCCATACGGTGGGGCCCACCTTGATGTATATATTTTATATCCATTCCGTCCATTTGTTTCTAGAAATCAATTTAGGTCATGGGAAAAATAACTATGCATATCCAAAGCTCAAGTGGACCCCATAACAGAAAACAGTGGGAACTGGGAATTGAACACGTACCATTAAACACTTCCTAAGGGCCACAGAAGTTTTAGATCATGTTGATATTTGTTTTTTCGCATAGTCCATATCTCCATGAACTTATGAACAGGTTGGATCTCAAATAAACATTATGGTGTGTCCCACCATAAGTTTTAAAATTTCAACAGTGGGCGTCACTGTCCCCACTGTTTTTTGTAGTGGGGTCCACTTAAGCTTTGGATTAGCCTCATTATTTGGTTTATGCCTTAAAATTATCTCTCCAAATGGATGGATGGTGTGGATACAACACATCATGGTGGGGCCCACGGTTGGGGTCCCACCCACTTCGTTATCGCGGACTGGGGAGTACCCAACTCGGGCGTGATTTTGGTGGATTCCCGGATCCACTCGGTGGATCCTTAACTGTAGGTCCCACTGTAATGTATAAGCCTTACATCCATATCGTCCATCCATTTTGAGACCTCATTTTAGGCCATGATCCCAAAAATGAAGCAGATCCAAATCTTAGATGGACCGTAATACAGTTAACAGTGTGAATTGACTGTCTACCGTTGAAAAATTGTTAGGGGCCACTGAAGTTTTTAATCAAGCTTATATTTGTTTTTTCCCTTCATCCAGATATGTGTGACCTTTTGAACAATTTGGATCTCAAATAAACATCATGGTGGGCCCTAGGAAGGTTTCAATGGTGGTCGTCACTGTCCCCACTGTTTTCTGTGGTTGGATCCACTTGAGCTTTGGATGGGCGTCATTCTTTGGCTTATAACCTAGAATGATCTCTCAAAATGGATGGACGGTGTGGATACAACACATACATCATGGTGGGCCCCACAGTCACGATCCCACCCACATTGCTATTCCACGTGGATGGGGCATGGGACAAGGATTTCCCGTGAAAATAGCCTTTCCTAGGAAGTTCATACGCTGGGATGCTAGGTGGGGCCCACCGTAGTTTTTGTGATAAATCCACACTGCCCGTTCATTTTGGCAGTTCATTTTAGGACATGCGATAAAAAATGAAGTGTATCCAAAACTGAAGTGGGCCGCACGAGAGGAAACAGTGGGGATTCAGTGACCACCGTTTGAAACATTCGTATGGCCACAAAGTTTCATATCAGGCTAAGTTTTTGGTGTTTTCACTTCATCTGAGTAGTAATAACCTTATAAACGGTTTGGATGGCATATAAACATCAAGGTAGATCCTAGGAAGGTTTCAACGGTGGGAAACTCTTTCCTCGATTTTTACTCTAGTCTGACCCACTTTAGTTTTGGATCTACCTCATTTTTGGTCGCATGTCCTAAAATGAGCTCACAAAATGGATGGACGGTTTTGATTTCTCACAAACATCACGGCAGGCCCCACCTAACATCTCACCATAGGAACTTCCTGCGAAGTCACGAAATCTACGTACACGCGCAACTTGGGTAGATGTATTATACATCCACGCTGTCCATCTGTTTTTTCATATTATTTTAGGATATGATAAAAAAATGAAGCCGATAAAAGTTTCAGGTAGACCACGCCACTAGAGAAAGTGATCATTGAACTGCCACCATTAAAAGCTTCCTAGCGACCACAATAATGTTTATTGAACATCCAACCTATTGATAAGGTCATATAGATCTGGGTGGAAAGAAAAAGCAATATCAGCTTGATCTAAAACTTTTGTGGCCTATAAAAGGTTTTCAATGGTCATTAACCACTATTTCCTATGGTGTGGTCCACCATTAAAAACTTACTAGGGCCCACTGTTTCTTGTGGCGTGGTCCACCTGAGAATTGGATCTGCTTCATTTTTGGGCCCATATCCTAAAAGGAATTGGCAAGAAGTATGGACAATGTAAATATACCACGCACACATTGAGGTGTGTCCCACATAATAATAATTGTGTCTAATGATCTTATTTTAACAATTAAGTGTCCACTAATCATATGTTAGAATTTTTTTGCCATAATAATAATTGTGTTTCCATACATGTCTTGATACATTTATCAATATTATGCATTTTATTTTAATATAGTTGTCTTAGTTCAATCAAACAACGCTTGGCTTATGATCCGATACAAAGGAAACCTATTGTGTGCAATTTTTTTTTTTTTTTTTTTTTCTTTTGCGATGTTATGATTTAAAACTGTATTAAGATCTTTTTTGACAATCCCTGAAGTTTCATTTAAAAATTCAACCATTTTCTCAATGTTTCCCCATGTTTCCCAAAAATGCGATAAATTATGTGATACAGACGATATATCCTGTGCGATAACCGATACGTATCTGTATCCCAAGGGTGCGATACATAGCACAATACCGATATTTCGAACACTGGTATTAGTGACTTATTTGAGGAGATAACGATGGTGTTAAGATTTGGATCATCTTGGTAGTGGGCGATTATGGTGTTAAGATTATCATGCAATAGTGGGCACTTTGGCTCATGGATCTGATGACTGATATGCTCCTATATCAGCCAGTATTTAATATGGCGGATCTGATAAAATGAGACTCACTGATCACTATGTTGATCAAGAAACTGGGATGTTGGGCATCAGGAAAAAATAGTTGCAATTTTTTGTGGAGGTCAAGACTCGAGCAAGGCATGCTTGCTTCTTTGAACATATTTTCACACATGGAGTAGATGAAGCCATCTTGGAGAAACCGTCTATCTTTTTGAAATGTACTCGTGAAAAGGAAAAAGAAAAGAAAAGAAAAAAAGAACATAACAAATGCTTCAAGAGTGGGCATAAGCATCAATGCTGACCTGCTTCAAGAGTGGGCATAAGCATCAATGCTGACCTGATCAACAACCAATTTTCAGCCCACATCGACGAAAATAAGAAAGGTATTTGAGTCCACAATGATAAAGGAAAAGGACGGTCTGGACATTTGAGCCCACTTATCTCCAGTAAGTGATTGCTCTCCGAGGTATTTCAATTGTTCAATACATGAGGGGATCGGGGTTGTTGCATGGATGATATTTGCTGGTTAGTTTCTTGGACATGCTTGATCTCATCCAGTTCAGTTGGAGCTAGGGTGTAGAATGCCTAAATTCCTAATTTTGCACAACTTACAGCTGGATTTCCATTATTGGCTTCACAATCTAGATGACATCTTCAAAGTGAAATCATATCATGATCTATTATGGCTTGAATTTGTTGGTCCAGAGGACCCTATCTGTGTTCGAATCATGTTTTTGATGCTTTCTATTATTGTTGCCTTGGGCGTCACTGTATCTTTATTTTTTGTTCTCATATGATGCTGCATTTATACCGTGTATTCTGCAAGTGTGCTTCTTAGAGGATCTATCATGGGAATTACCTTTAATTCAAATATTGGTCTCATATGTGGTAATCATAAGCTGTTAAAACTGTTAATTAGCTAATCCAACCAAACAAATGTCAAGGGATCTGTTGGCATCACATTTCAAAATTTCAAAGATCTTGGCATACCTTGCTAACATAGACTATGGATTTTGATGTCGGTAAATGCTTTTCCATCATCATTATCCACAGTACATAATATTGTTCCAATTTCTTCTTTGCAGATTGCAGAATATGTGTTTGGAATGCTGTTGATGGCAGCTTAGTCCATTCATTGACTGGTCATACTGAATCTGTAAGCGTTCCAAGTATTTATTTTTTTTTTTTTTCTTGACCTTGATTGTATACAGATTTATTGCAGTTCATAATACTTCCTTTCTCTTCTCTTTAAAATTTCCGTTGGTATTTTCTTAAATTTATATACATGCTTTGCATATTAGGGACGCTGATGCATGTGTTTTCTGTGCGTGCATGCACGTTAGTGCAGGGCGCGCGTGCTCGTGTTCTGACAACTTCTGTTTAACTGCACGACTTATTTAATTTTCAAAAAAAAAAAAAACTCCACTTCTTTGATCTTCAAAAGAGCAAAAAAAACTGCACGACTTCTTTCCTCCCTGTTGCCACAAGTCTTTCCTTGCTGAAATGTCGCTTTCCTTTATCTCAGAAAATTCTCTACTTGGTTGTGTCCCTTTGCATGAAACCAAACCTTGAGGTTTTTGATGACCTGAAAATTTTCCAACTTCACGTTTGTAATTTGTATGTAATGTTGGGATCTCGTACGCTTTTGTTATACTCTGTGAGTTATTATCCCAATCGGAATCGTTTGGTTGGGTATTGCTCTTCCCCAGCATCCTCTCTCAGTTTCACTATTAGAGACTGAGTGCTACTGCAAGGATTGTCAGTAAAAATATCTCTCTGTCCCATGCTTCCATACGCGACCCTGTTATGATGTACGTCAACATTCTACATGTGTACTTTTGTTTTAATTCTGTCAAGTTGTCGTTCTTGGTATCATGGTGACTAATCTTGTTCTTGGAAATTCCTCTGCTCAGGAATTTTTCGGGAGATTTCCAGATTTTGAGGTTTTTCTTGTAGCATTATTGGGAAAATTCCACTGAAGATAAAAAATTAAAAATGTGATAAATTTGTAAATAATTCTAAAATTTCTAAAATTTTAATGTATAGGTATAAAATGGATTATTTTAACCTCTAAATTATTTGTATGTTACAATTGGGATAATTTTACAATAAAATTGTGAAAATTAACCGAATGAGGTTTGGGCGAGCAGCCATCACTGTGGGTTTGCTCCCTACAGGTATGGGTTCGACTCCCCTCCTCGGCATTACCCGATACACGTGGTTGTGGGTGATTGCGTGTATCCGCAGGGAATAGTCTCGCCTCAAAAGGGGCGGGGATGCCCTGTGTCTTCAAAAACAAATTCGTGAAAATTAAAAACTGCCGAGTTTTATATATATATATATATTAATGCAGGAGCATTTTCACACCGGGCTCGAGTGGGGTCGCTTGTGGGATGCAGGGGCACACTCGGGGTGAGTGCGGCTTACGGAGGAGGTATCGTGTTCGAGACTCCTCACCGGGGGTGATTAATGCGCATTTCAACCAGGCCCAAGTGGGGTAGCCCGTGAGATGCGGGGACACACACTCGGGGTGGGCGCCCATGTGATTTGGGGCCCACGAAGGGGGTTCGGCCGAGGTCCTAAAAACCCATGAGATGTGGGGCCTGGGCTATGAGATAAAGGGATTAATTCACCATACTCTAACAGTTCGAGCTTTTAGAGCAAGTGGTTAATTGTCCTGCATCAAGTTGGTATCAAAGCAGGAGGTCTCGTGTTCGAGACTCCTCACTGGGGGTGATTAACGCAGGAGCATTTTCACACCGGGCTCGAGTGGGGTCGCTTGTGGGATGCAGGGCCACTCGGAGTGGTGCGGCTTACGGAGGAGGTATCGTGTTCGAGACTCCTCACCGGGGGTGATTAATGCGCATTTCACACCAGGCCCAAGTGGGGTAGCCGTGAGATGCGGGGACACACTCGGGGTGGGCGGCCCATGTGATTTGGGGCCCACGAAGGGGGTTCGGCCGAGGTCCTAAAAACCCATGAGATGTGGGGCCTGGGCTATGAGATAAAGGGATTAATTCACCATACTCTAACAGTTCGAGCTTTTAGAGCAAGTGGTTAATTGTCCTGCATCATATATATATATATATATATATATATATACACACACACACACACACACACACACACACACACACACACACCACACACACACACACACACAATTTTTTATGTGAATCTGGCAATATTAATACAATAATATCGTTTCAATAATTTTCCATGAAAAATATCATGAGATCAAAGATCTTGGCGACATTTGTTGCAACTCGCAATGCTTGGTTTTATTAAGGAAAAAGAAATAAGCTAGTGTAAATGAATTCCTGATAGAGAGAGCTTGATGACTTATACCCTCTTTTACTAACACATCAGCTATAGAATTTTACCTCTCTCCTTACATGGGTAAATGAAATGTTAGTCCCAAAGGCAAGGGACTTGGTCTCACTATAAACAAAATACAGATCCCACAGCTCATCTCTAGCCCTTATCGCCCACTCAATTGAGTTGCCAAGTCACCTTCCATTATGACCTTCCCTTCAAACTTATTGCAAAAGAGTGTGAGGAGCTTCTCTAAGAGAAGACCTGCTGGTCACATGTGCTACACTCGAGCGAATAAGTCCTTGAATGTATCATGTGGATATCTCCTTTAACATTGCCAAGGACCTTCCATTACTAGAAGGGCCGAGATTACTGGTAGAAGCCTTCCTGAGATTCAATTTCCAAAACACCTAAGGGGTGGGTCCATTTTTTTTTTTTCTAGAAATTAACGAGGATCTTATAAAAGAAGAAAAGGAAACAGCAAAACAACCAGCACTGCCAAGGTGGCAGGGCCAAGGAAAAGAAAAAACAGAGAAAACAAACAGCAAAACTAAGAGCCTAGAAAAAGAAAATCAGAACCCTTGAGGGCGGGAACATTGGTAGCCCATTCGATTACATAGTTTTTTGCCCGGGACCCCATTGTGAAAACCGAGGAATGGGAGTTGTTGAAGCATCTCTCATTTCTTTCTTTCCACACTGCCCACCAAATAGCAACTAAGGCGATGCGCCAGATGTAGGAACGATCCTCGCCCAACTTGAAACCGTGCCAGTACTCCAAGAAGAGGCGAGCTGAGGCCGGAACACACCCTTTCACGTTGAATCGAGACTGAAAATCCTCCCGAATCTTGGTGACGAACAGGCAGTGAACCAGAAGATGGTCCAAAGATTCCTCATTTCCCATACAGCAGAGACAGACGTTAGGGAGTTGCATTCCTTTTTTCTTCAAGTTATCGATCGTGAGGATCCTGTTTTTCGAAGTGAGCCAAACAAAACAGATGAATTTGGGATGGATAGGGTATTTCCATATAAATGAAGAGGTGCAGGACTCAGGACTGGGATTGGTTAGCAGCGTATAAAGGGGATTTGACAAAAAATCTGCCAGATTTTTCGAAAGTCCAGATAAGCTTATCCGATTCCATCTGGTTGGGGGAAGCAGTGGACATAAGTCCGAGAAGGTTGGCAAGCTCGGATATCTCCCAATCATTGAAGTCCCTGCGACAAGGAATATTCGAAACAACGCCTGAATCAGAAGCTGAGTAGAAGTCCGCGATAGGGTTTTCCTTTTTGACGGAGAGGCGATAGATAGCTGGGAAACTGATTTTGAGGCTTGAGTCCCCTAGCCATTGGTCTTCCCAAAAACCGATTTGAGCTACCGGTCTATCAATCCTCAGATCACTCAAGGACACGGAGTCTATCAGCTACCATCTCATTCATTGTCCCTTCACGAGTGAGGTCTGGAATAGAATCATCCTTTCCTTTGGTGTTAACTAGGTGAGGCCTAACATAAAACATAATCGTGGATCTCTTCCGTTCTTGGCACCGGGGGGGGGGGGGGGTTGGAAACTTGTGCTCCTTGTGTTTATCCGGTCCATCTGGGGAGAGGAATAATCGTTGCTTTAGAACAACAAGAGCTCTTCTTATAGGGGGTTATTGATAGTTTTTATTTTTTTATTTATTTATTTTTATGTATCAAGGATTGGGTACCTTAATCGGTAGTTACTGTTTTTGTTTTCCTCTTTTCTTTTCTTTCCTTGTAATTGGTTTTTCTTTTTGCCTTCTTGGCTTGAACAATATTACCTTTCAAAAAATAAAATAAAATAAAATCCTTAGATCACTCAATGCAACAAACTCTCCATCCTTGCATAAATTTGAGACTTTAGTACCTCCGAAGATTGGGGTGTAATATGATTTTTTTTTTTCCCCTCTAGCAACTTCAATACGTGCGTCATTGCTTCGTTGAAAATTTGGTTGTTTCTTTCATTCCATAATTACCAACATAACACATAGGAAGCAACCTCCACAACACCTGTCTTGTTTCTTTGAATGACCAATTTCCCCGATCACTGATAACGTCTCCAAGCATTTTTGTTGAGAAATCAAGAAATCCCAAAGAAATAAAAAAGTAATGCCACAATGAACTTGTGATGTGGACATCACGCGCACAAGCGCACTCACGCCGCCCCCCTACGCACGTACGCCAGAAGGAGGACCCCACCGTCGATCTGGATCGATGACGACGTCCATGGAGGGCTTCTTAGTTAGAAGACGAAGTTTTGGTTCAAGAGAGTGGGCCCGATAGCCAAGAAAAGCCCATCATGGGATCTCATGATCATGGCCCACTAGTCGGATTGATTTCATATTTTAGGTTTTGCTTATTTATGTTATTTAGAACATCGCGAACGCTTTAAATTTCTTTGATTTGTTTTTATTTTAGTTTACTTGATCGCCAAGTAATAGGTTGCGCACATGGCCCGAGTTTTGGGGTATAGGATTTTCCCTATAAATAGGCACCCCTTGTAGTTCTTTTGATTGATTGAATATTAATAAAAATTCTGCGTTTTTCTACTCTCTGAGTTGTGAAGCCTAATTGGGTGCGAAGCCCTCCCTTTATCGAAGGGTTAACTACCGTGGTGCGAAGCCACATCTATCCCGATTCGCCCCCATCCATCGCCATCTCTACTACCCATCTTCTACCATCCCTTCTTCTTATCTCACTCCATTTACACTTCGAATCAATCATCTATTGCAACAATTCTCCTCCCCACAACAAAATTTCAGAATATGGCCCTACATGAGGGCTGAAACTTCGGCGGAGCACTACGCATAAACCGTACATCGGATCGAGCTGAGATTTGGTGGTTTTGGAGTCCATCCCTGGCCGACCAGGGCCAAGGTGGCATTTTTCTGAATAGTGAGCCCCACACACGTTCGTCTGGGCCATTCTTGTTGTCCACGCGTGCGGTACTTCTCTAGTTCGTCTCTCTTCTCTCTTTCACTCCGCTTTCACCCAAAATCCCTAAACTTAACCCTAAATTACTCAAATCTTCAATTTTATGCCCCTTTTTCTTACCCTATGGTTTCTCGAATTGGAATTTCTGAATCCCTTGGATTAGGGACTGATTACTATGCATGTGTGGATGATTATTTCTTATCTTTAAGTATCATTTGGTTGATAACTTTTATTGATCCAGCCCTATCATGTGTAGGCCTGGACCCGCATAGATTTCCCTTAATTGAATGTTTGGACTTTCATGTGGGATATGGAATTTGTGTAATTATTTCTGAACTAACGTGATCTTAAGCCTGAAATCTCGCATATCATATTTAATTTTCATGTCCTGCATCAAATTTGGTATCAAAGCTTAGGGTTCTTATAAGGGAATACATTACATGTTTATGGTTAGTTTGTTTGAATCTATCATGCATTCAGTTCATCATATGTAGCTTTTAGGAGTACATAGTCCCTGATATTAGTTGCTGAAATTTCTGTTAGCAATTTACATTGCTGTAACTTTCTGTTATTCCTTTATTTTGACGACTATATTGCTGGATTTTAGTAGCACTGCGTAGTTTCCCTCATATAGAGTCTCACAGGATTATTTAGTCCCATATAGTTGTCGTAGAAAGTCCTTAGGTGGAGTTGCGAGTTGTACACCCACACGTACGGGTCATGGTTTTGGCTAGCACCCTACGCTAAACATGGAACAACTGCTAGAGTCACTAAACAAGTTGTCCTAGTAGATCGAGTCTTGGGGTAAGCGCTTGAAACAAGACATAGATCAACGCCTCGACCAAATAGAGGCCTCCCTCAGGACAAACCCCACCATTATGGAAGATGGCCAATCTCAGGCAGGTGGCCAGGAGGATAGACAAATGAATGGAGGTGGCATTGGAATAAGTCATGGGCGTGCACCAGTACCCTCACTCCATGAGGGACATCAAGACCATTATTTTGAGGGGTACAACATGTGCGATCTCGTGGCTAGAGAGAGTGCACCAGAGGCTAGTGTAGAGTTACCTACCGAGACCATTCCGGTAGTTGATGAGTTTCATGATGTATTTCCTGATGATCTACCGGATGAGTCTCCCCCTAGGAGGGATATAGAACACAGCACACCAGAACATGGGACACCGTAATACCTACAGTCGAGTTTGCGTTTAATAGTTCTGTCGATAGGTCCACAGGTCTCAGTCCTTATGAAGTCGTTACTGGTTATAAACCTGAGAAACCTATTGATCTTGTCCCTATGTCACTGTCCCATAGGCCGTTAAAGCTTGCAGAGTCTTTTGTGCATCACATTCATTCATGGCATCAAGAAATCAGGCAGAAGATCACTACTAGTAATGAACATTACAAATTTTCTGCAGAGCAGCATAAATGTTTCAAGGAATTCAATGTAAAGGACTCTGTGATGGTCCGCATCAGGCCTGAGCGGTATCCTCCGGGGGCCATTCATAAATTACATGCGCGTAGCGCTGGACCCGTCAAAATTATAAAACGAAACGGTCTCAACGCGTATGTGGCAAATCTTCCACCCTCAATGGGAATTAGTTCCACATTCAATGTGGAGGATCTAGTTGCATTTCAGGGGGCCATTGATGCATTGTCCAACCTTTCGCCTGACCATCCTGATTCATTAGATCTTTCCCTTGATCCATGGCCCCCTCCCGACCCATTTTTTCAGCCTCTATCTCCCATACTTACTCTTCATGACCTTTCTTCCCAGCCTTTACCTCCCATACCTACCCTTCCCAACCCATATTTCCAGCCTCTGTCTCCCATACCTACTCCGTGATGGTCCGCATCAGCCCCGAGCGGTACCCTCCGAGGGCCGTTCGTAAGTTACACGCGCGTAGCACTGGACCCTTCAAAATTATAAAACGAAATGGTCTCAATGTGTATGAGGTAGATCTTCCACATTCCATGGGAATTAGTTTCACATTCGATGTGGAGGATTTAGTTACGTTTCAGGGGACCACTGATATTTTGTCCGGCCCTTCGTCCACCCATCCTGATTCCCCATATTTATCCCTTGAACCATGGCCCCTTCCCGACCCATTTTCGCAGCCTCTACCTCTCATACCTACTCTTCCTAACCTTTCTTCCCAGCCTCTACCTCCCATACCTACCCTTCCCGACCCATTTTCTCAGCGTCTACATCCCATACCTACCTGTCCCGACCCATTTTCCTAGCCTATACCTCCCATACCTACCCTTCCGAACCCATTTTCCCAGCCTCTACCTCCCATACCTACCCGTCCCGACCCATCTTCCCAGCCTCTACCTCCCATACTTATCCTTCCCGACCCATTTTTCCAGCCTCTACCTCTCATACCTAACCTTCACACACCCAAAAAGGAAATAAAGGATATCCTGGACCATCAGATTGTTTCAACGTCGAATGGCGGGTTTCAGAAGTACCTGGTTAAATGGAAGTCACGCCCCAGCTTCAGACAGCATGTGGCTCATTGAGGAGGAGCTTCAGAGACTTGATCCTGATATCCTGGAGCGGTTTAGGAGTTTTATTTTGCCAGTGGCGAAATCTTTGCAGCCGGGAAGAATTGATGGAGACATCACGCGCACTTACGCCGCCTCCCCTACGCACGTACGCCAGAAGGAGCGCCCCACCGTCGATCTGGATCGATGACGACGTCCAGGGAGGGCCTCCTAGTTAGAAGACGGAGTTTTGGTTCAAGAGAGTGGGCCCGATAGCCAAGAAAAGTCCATTATAGGATCTCATGATCATGGCCCACTAGTCGGATTGATTTCATATTTTAGGTTTTACTTATTTATGTTATTTAGAACATCGTGAACGCTTTAGATCTCTTTGATTGGTTTTTATTTTAGTTTACTTGATCGCCAAGAAATAGGTTGCGCACATGGCGCGAGTTTTGGGGTATAGGGTTTTCCCTATAAATAGGCACCCCTTGTAGTTCTTTTGATTGATTGAATATTAATAAAAATTTTGCGTTTTCCTACTCTCTAAGTTGTGAAGCCTAATTGGGTGCAAAGCCCTCCCTTCATCGAAGGATTAACTACCGTGGTGCGAAGCCACATCTATCCCGATTCGCCCCCATCTATCGCCATCCCTACTACTCATTTTCTACTATCCATTCTTCTCATCTCACCCCATCATTTACACTTCGAATCAATCATCTATTGCAGCAATTCTCCTCCCCACAACAAAATTTCAGAATCTGGCCCTACAGGAGGGCTGAAACTTCGGCGGAGCACTACGCATAAACTGCACATCGGATCGAGCTGAGATTTGGGGGTTTTGGAGTCCATCCCTGGCCGACCAGGGCCAAGGTGACATTTTTCTGAATAGTGGGCCCCACACACGTGCGTCTGGGCCATTCTTGTTGTCCACGTGTGCGGTACTTCTCTGGTTCGTCTCTCTTCTCTCTTTCAGTCCGCTTTCACCCAAAATCCCTAAACATAACCCTAAATTACTCAAATCTCCAATTTTATGCCCCTTTTTCTTACCCTAGGGTTTCCCGAATTGGAATTTTTGAATTCCTTGGATTAGGGACTGATTACTATGCATGTGTGGATGATTATTTCTTATCTTTGAGTATCGTTTGGTTGATAATTTTTATTGATCCAGCCCTATCATGTGTAGGCCTGGACCCGCATAGATTCCCCTTAATTGAATGTTTGGACTTTCATATGGGATATGGAATTTGTGTAATTGTTTCTGAACTAACGTGATCTTAAGCCTGAAATCTCGCATATCATATTTAATTTTCATGTCCTGATCAACTTGCCACCAAACAAGAAGGAAGAGATGGGGCACATAGACCTTTCTGCACATTATACACCTCTTAGGAAAGTTGGTCCTGTATGTTTAAGATTATCTAGGGTAAGAAGTTTGTCTTTCACCACTAACCATGTGAATGGAACATCACTTCTGGGAGCGTCAGAGACCCTAACTGAAACTGATGAAGGAGAGGAGCCTTTCTCAGATAAAACTTCAAAGAACGATTTTCCCAAGAATCTACCATTGGCATTCTGTTTCCACACTTGGGTATCCTCCTTATTGACAACTGGGAAAACTGATGGAAGCCTGTCTCCCTGCACATGAGAATCTTCAACTTCATTAGCCTTTAGGTTTCTTCTAAAATTCAAGTTCCAGGCCAGGATCTACCCGGGATATTGAAGCAGTCCATAAACACTTCTTTGAACAAGAGACTCTATGAAGGCTAGGAAACTTACAGCCAACTGGTTGTCCCCCAGCTATTCATCCTCCCAGAATCGCACTTGTCACCCTGACCCATCTTTTTGTCCCCTCTTTTAAGTTTTTCTCCAAGCACTCCCATCATACTATTCCCCTTCTAGATTTCTTTGGCCAAGGAAGGTGTGGACCCTGACTCTTAGAAATTTGGAGATGCTTGTGCATTGCCTTGTGGATAAGGTGTCCCTTTTCTTTGTTTCGTGAGATCTGTCATCTATTAGAAAAAAATACCATTCTAGATTTTGGATCCATTACTGCATTCCACCATTCTTGGGCCCCCCCCCCCCCCCCCCCCCCCTATTTGAGAATCCGTACTTTTTGCTCACCATCCTGCTTCAAAGTACATCTTTCTCCTTCTTGAACATCCATCACCACTGTCTTAGGGGGGCTTCAATTTCTCTTCTTATCCACCCAAAATTGGTAGTATTCCTGCAATTGGGTAAACACCCTATGCCAACTCCCCTTCCATTCACCATTGGAAAGCCATTGCAAGGGTTATAAATAAAATAGCTTCTTGTTCTGTATAATGCTTCAGTATGTGACTTTGCAGTACTGCCACTATGATTTGGGACAGTTTCAGGACATTATTTTAGCCAAAACAGAAAACGATTTTTTTTTTAACAAATTGAAACCATGATAGGATGCTCTGAACCATGCCAAAACTATGTCAATGCACGTGAAGGAAAATGGTACCTGCACCGTGACTTACAGGAGACTTCTGCTTCATGCACCATCTATTTCTTACATGTCTAGAGGTTTAGGCATCAGTTCATTACACCAATACGTTGGTGAAGGAAAATATGTATTTGTTTTCTATATCTTTACTGTTTCTTGCATTCATTTATTAGGGAAGCGGTGTAGTTTGTGTGTGTATCTCTTATTTTCTTACTTACATATTCTGCTTTCACATGAGTCACCTTGAACTCTGTTTTATGGCAATTTATTTGTAGGAATTCCCTTGTCTCTAACACTGCTCCTTATTCTTGTGTTTTGAATAGACATATGTTTTGGATGTTCATCCTTTCAATCCGCGAATAGCCGTGAGTGCTGGGTATGATGGAAAAACCATAGTGTGGGATGTGAGTTTCTAGCTCTTGAAGACCCTTTATGATCTATTATTCTATTAATGCTCCTTTTGAATTGAATACCTTGATATTTTATATTTCAGATATGGGAGGGCACCCCAATTCGCATATACGAAACTGGACGCTTCAAATTGGTTGATGGGAAGTTCTCTCCGTAAGTTAACCACATAGAATGGCTTGCACTGATGAAGTTGACATTTTTTTCTTCATTATGTTTGATTATATTTTGAGAAATTTCCTTGTAGGAATTCTTTAATAGTGTCTGTTCCGAAGCATGAAATAGAGAGAAAAAGAAAAGATGATGCAGGACGAATGGTCTAGACTAATATGCAATAGCAAGATCATAAAACAATTCAACTCAAGCGATTAGAATATAAAAATCATGCTTTTCCCTCACAAATTTCAAAAGTTAGATTTATACTACGGCATGAATTCAGACCACAAACATCTCACAATGCACGTAACCATAAAATATGGTTAAGAAAGGCCCTATGGGAGGTAAAACTCCCACCTAGCATAGGATTCACCCACATTCATATAAAAGACATGCATCAAGTTAAAGAATTTAAAGGTATAGGGCTGTCCGATTATTGGGGATGGTTTTGGATAGGATTGGAGGGAATTAAGGTTTGGATGATTAGGTCTAGGAAGGATTGAATAAGGAAATTTGGCTTTTAGGGTTAGGATTCGAAATTGAGGTTGGGAAATTTGGGGGTTTTGATGTAGTATGGAGGAATTAGGGTTTTGGATGGCTAAGGGTTTTGAATTTGAAAGATGGGAATTTAAGGATTTGACAAATTGGGGCAAAATTGGAATCCTAGGGTTAGGGTTTTGAGAGAGGGGTTTTAAGGGATTAATGTAGGGGGTTTTAGAGAGGGGGATGAGGAAAGGAATCAAGGAATGGGAGGCCCGCACATGGCTGTCCGTACAGACACACGTGCGTGTGTGGAAAAGGAGAGGGGAATGGATGGGTTGGGTTGGTTATTATAGGAAGAAGAAAGAAGTAAGAGGATGAGTGGAGAAGAAGAGATAAGAGAAAGAGGAGATTCTTACCTTGAATCAAAGATATTTGTGGAATCACTCCACGTGGGTCTCACACCCTCTCCAATCTTTGGAGATGCCCCCAGCTTTTATAAAATTGCCACTCCAGTTCAAATAAAGTCGTCCACCTAATATTAAGAAATCTAAAACACTAATAACCAATCCAAAACGTTCAACATGTCCAAAATAAATAACAAACTAGAAGATAAAAAAAGGGACTCATAAAGTCCAAAATCTGGTGGTCTAAAATACCCAATGGTCCGATCACCATGATCTGACTGTCCGATGGGCCAGCGGCCGAAATCCAATGATAAAAAACTCCAATAAAAGCAACCCACATGCATTTTCCCAGTATGGGGCCCTAGTCGGGGTCTTCCTCCGTTGGTAGATGCGATAGGATGATGGTCTGATGTCCTCATCAAAAGAAGAATGAGAGAAAAAGTGAGGAGGAAGAGAGTGGACAGCAACACCCTCTCATGCACCCACATCCTTGTTTTATTACTAGGGCTTCACTCATTAAAAGCAAAACTACAAGTACGCCCTTTCACACTTAAGTTATTGCAGCCCATGGGCCTAAATCGTAACCCAACACATGTTTAAATCCAAGAAACAAAGGAAACCACATGAGAAACCAAGCCGATCCACTGGACCACACGTGGCATGTGGGATCAATATGGGCCATCAACACTCTTACTCAAGTTGGAGAACATATATCACGAATGCCTAGTTTGACAAAGTAGCGATCTGGATGATACGACTTAGCCTTCGTAAATGTATCTGCCAGTTGATCTTGAGACTTGATGAATGACATTCATATTTCATTGCTAGCAACTTTTTTCCTGATGAAGTGTCAATTTACTTTCATGTGATTGGTTCTCTCATGATAAACCGGGTTGTTGGCAATGTGAGAGGCAGCTTGATTATCACAATACAACCTAATGGGAATATCGACCATAAACCCGAGCTCGAACAGTAATGTCTTTAGCCAAATGGGGTCACATGTCGTGTGGGCCATTACCTTGTATTCTACTTTAGCACTTGAACGAGCAACTAAGCTTTGCTTCTTATTCAATGTAACGAGATTACCACCTACTGATGCAGGACATGAAATTCAAGTATGATGTGCAAGATTTTTCAGGCATTAGATCACACTAGTTCAGAAACAATTACACAAAATTCCACATCCCACACAAGTTCAAACACTCAATCAAGGGGAATCTTATGCGGATCCAGACCTACACATGCTAGGGCCGGATCAATCAAAATTATAGACCAAACAAGAATCAGAGGAGGGTAAATTCATCCACACATAAACAGAAATAATTCTCCCAATCCAAGGGATTCAAAAATTTCAATTCGGGGAACCTTAAGGTTGAAGAAAGGGCATAAAATTGAGGATTTGGGTAATTTAGGGTTAGGTTTAGGGATTTTGGGTGAAAGAGGAGTGAAAGAGAGGAGAGAGACGAACCAGAGAAGTACCGCACATGTGGACAACAGTAATGGCCCAGACGCACGTGTGTGATCCTGGCCGCACGTGTGTGGGGCCCACTATTCAGAAAAGGCCACCTTGGCCCTGGTCGGCCAGGGGTGGACTCCAAAACCTCCAAATCTCAGCTCGATCCGATGCATGGTTTGTGCGTGGTGCTCCGCCGAAGTTTCAGCCCTCCTGCAGGGCCAGATTATAAAAATCTACTGTAGAGAGAAAAACGGCTGCAATAGAGGATGGATTTGAAGCATAGATGATTGTAAGAGGAGAAATATGGATGGAAGAAGGTGGGGGTGAATTGGGATAGGTGTGGCTTCGCACCACGATAGTCAGTCCTTCAAGGAAGGGAGGGTTTCGCACCCAATTGAATCTCCACAACTCAGAAATTTAGAGGAGCAGAAAAATACAGCAATTTTATTAATCTTCATTGAATTAAAAATACTACAAGGGGTGCTTATTTATCAGAAAACCCTATACCCCAAAACTCGCGCTATGTGCGCAACCTATTACTTGGCGCTGAAGTAATAAAAAATAACAACTAATCAAAGCAATCTAAACCGTCCATGATATTCCTAATAACAATAATAAACAAAATCTAAAGTACTAAATTAATTCACATGACTATCGGGTCCACTCCAACGAACCAAAACGCAGCCCTCTAACTAGGAGGCCCTCCCTAGATGTCGTCATCGATCCAGATCGATGGTGGTGCCCTCATTGCGTACGTGCGTAGGGGGGTGGGGGGGTGCCTGTGCGCGAGATGTCCCCATCACCTATGAAGTTACAATAACTGGTAATAGATTGCCCGTTGGATGGAGAGCCAATCTAGTCTACATCTGAATACCCTTCAACTTGGAGATGGTCATTCCACTTATAGAGAATGTGACATCAACTGACATGTATCGGCTATGATACTACCCAAGAAAGATACACTTGATCGCCCTTGGTTCAAACTTGTCATGAACATGATCAAGTTGATGCACGAATCACATGCAACCAAATATTTTTGGAAATTGGATTGCGTACTGAGTTACTTAGAACGCTCTTATCGTACTGAGTAAACTCTGTTGGGCCCACCAGGAATGCATGTGGTTCATCCACGCCGTCTATCCATTTTCATGCTCATTTTATGGGTTGAGACCAAAATTGAAGAATATGAAAAGCTAAAGTGGACCATGCCACAGGAAACAATGGGAATAATGATTTCCACCGTTGAAACCCTTCTATGGACCACAATGATGTTTATTTGTCATCTAACCTATTCATAAGATCACACAAACAAGGATGAAGGGAAAACACAAATATTAGCTTGATCCAAAACTTCTATTGTCCTCAAGATTTTTTTCAACGGTAGACGATTCAATTCCCATGTTTTCTGTGATTTGGTCTACTTAAGCTTTGGATATGCTTCATTTTTGGGTTCAACCCATAAAGTTATACGGTAAAATGGATGGACGGAGTGGATAAAATACATAAATCATGGTGGGCCCCACAGAGTTTACTCAGCACGCTTAGCGTACTGAGTTACTCAGTACGCAATCCGCTTCCATATTCTTGGGAGAATAGAGAATGTAAGAATGTGAGGACACAAGACAGAAAGAAGGGATTTTCCATCTAAGAAGATGAAGACATCCTATTTATTAGGTAGCATATAGTTAAGACTGTATGACTCTAAAATATGTTAGGAACCTTCATATTCAATCACAATGCCCTAGTAACCTCAAGAAGCGATGATTCTAAAGTGGACCATGCCACAAGAAACAGTGGGAATAATGATTTTCACCGTTGAAACCCTTCTAGGGACCACAATGATGTTTATGTGTCATCTAACCTGTTCATAAGATCACACAGACAAGGATGAAGGGAAAACACAAATATCAGCTTGATCCAAAACTTTTATTGTCCCCAAGATTTTTTTCAACGGTAGACGATTCAATTCACAAGTTTTCTGTGATTTGGTCTACTTAAGCTTTTTGGATATGCTTCATTTTTGGGTTCAACCCATAAAGTTATATGGTAAAATGGATGGACGGAGTGGATAAAATACATAAATCATGGTGGGCCCCACAGAGTTTACTCAGCACGCTTAGCATACTGAGTTACTCAGTACACAATTCGCTTCCATATTTTTGGGAGAATAGAAAATGTAAGAATGTGAGGACACAAGACAGAAAGAAGGGATTTTCCATCTAAGAAGATGAAGACATCCTATTTATTAGGTAGCATATAGTTAAGACTGCATGACTCTAAAATATGTTAGGAACCTTCATATTCAATAACAATGCCTTAGTAGCCTCAAGTAAGCGACGATTCTTACATGCAGCTACCCAATTTTATTAGGGTGTGTAGAGGATGTTCAATGAATAATGCCATGAGAACAATTATATGAGTTAAAGTCATGGATATATTCTTTAGCATTATCAAAACGTATAACACACATCTTAAGTATCATTTGATAAACTAAAAAATAAGATCTAAAAATTAATTTAGGTGCTGAATTGTAATTTTGAAATGATTTTACTTAAAAGCGAAAAGAAATTTTAATGTACCACCACTTTCAGCATTCATCATTAAGTGAACAGAGGGAGTTGACAAACAAACCCACTTTTTTTTTTTTTTAATTTTTTATTATTATTATTATTATTATTATTATTATTATAAATTTTTAAAGGTAAACTATCAGGGATTGAACCTGGATCACTCACACACACTACATTGTCTCTAATAGCTCATCTAACGAATGGGAGACTTAATCTAAGGACTTGATAAGTTGGATTTGCCAAATGATCTAAATTAATGAAAATCACTAAAAAAATATCAAATTTCAGTGGCAAGTGCTGAAAATAAGTTTTGTCAAATGGACCCTTAGAATTGAATTATGTCCAAACTTCCATATGAAAATTTTTAAAGCAAGAAAACACTTCTGATTGATCTTTCGTTAGGTATGAGCATGATATCATAGAGTAATCATCCACAAAGATAACAAAATACTTGAAAGCAAATAAATTAGTAAGATGAACTAGATCTAAAATATCAGAATGTACTAAATAAAAAGGTTTAGCACTTCTTTTTTCCACATGAGGAAGGAATCACACCTTATGGTGCTTGCTCAACTCATAAGCCTCACACTCTAATGGGGAGATGTTTGTCCGTAGTGGCATTCCAATTATTCCACTGTCGCGATAATAAAGTCCATTCACTTCGTTCCCTTCACCACTCATCCTCCCTCTCTTTAAATTATGAAATTCACAATAAGAATGATAAAACGTGACAGGACAATTTAGAGATTTGGTTAGCTTATGCACTGACAACAAAATCAAAGGCAATTTAGGAATGTAAAGTATTGATGATAATGAAAGTGGGGGGTAGGGCAAGTGATATTGAACCCAGAAACATGGGTTGAAGTACTATTTGCTAATGTGACAGAAAAAATGGATGATGACTTAATTAAACACTATAAGATGATGTAAGACAAACCATACTTGGCTCTGCAAAAGAGGTTGTAGAGGATGTGTGAATGGAACGATCCTTCAGAAGTCTAGCATTTCTTTTCTTGTATAATGTAATTATATCACTTGAAGTACTTGGCTCGAAAAAAGAGGAGAGGCTTGGAAACATAATCCTTGGTACCACTATCAGGAGAGTGAACTTGATTTGCCTAAGCATGTTTACTAACAAGATCCCAACAAGTATCAATCATGTGGTTACTAAGACTATAATGAATGCAGTGTTGATTAGTATTACCACAACCTCTCTAATTATTTCTTTCTCCAAAGTTCCCCCCCTCGGATCTTTAGCACCACCAAAAGGGCCCCCACAGCCATGACCACGACTTCCCCCATCTCTTCTACTAGATGTAGAGACCAATGCTGAACAATTTGACAAAGACGAACTCTATATACTAATCATGTGTTGAACATTAGCAAATGTCTTAATGATGGAGGGAATTTCGCTATCTCCAAGAATTTGAGCTTGAATTCAAGATGAAGTCCAGAGAGGAATTTAACAACACAAAATTCCTCTATCTGTCGTATCATAGTGTTATAGTCAGTAAATAGAGGCTGGTGTGCATTTCATTGTTCCCGCATGCCTCGTAAGGTTGAATAATACTCTCCGACGCTCTTATCTCCTTGTTGAAGGCCGAAGATATTTTGAAGTAACTCGTAAATCCGTGTTAAGTTTTTTATCCACTCAAATACATTTTTTTCAGATTTACCTGATGTAGGACAATTAACCACTTGCTCTAAAAGCTCGAACTGATAGAGCATGACGAATCAATCCCCTTATCTCATAGCCCAGGCCCCACATCACATGGGTTAGGACCTCGGCCGAACCCCCCTCGTGGGCCCCACATCACATGGGTACTGCCTCACACAGGCCGCCCACCCTGAGTGTGTCCCCGTATCCCACAGGCTACCTCACTCGAGCCCGATGTGAAAATGCCCATGCATTAATCACCCCTAGTGAGGAGTCTCGAACATGAGATCTCCCGCTCTGATACCACTTTGATACAGGACAATTAACCACTTTCTCTAAAGCTCGAACTGATAGAGCATGGTGAATCAATCCCTTTATCTCATAGCTCAGGCCCCACATCACATGGGTACCGCCTCGCACGAGCCACCCGCCTCACACGGGTGGGGCCCGCCTCACACAGGCTGCCCACCCCGAGTGTGTCCCCGCATCCCACAGGCTACCCCACTCAAGCCTGGAGTGAAAACGCCCCTGCATTATTACTTGTACTTGTTTTTTCTTTTTTGGAAGGCGAAGATTTATTTATTTAACAAAACATAAATAGAGAAATTACAAAGTTGACCAAAATTTTGGAAAGAGAAACAATGGTCTACAAAATTTACAACAATGGCCCACCCTTGAACATACAACTTTGCTCTATTAAAGCAATCAGTAACCAGGCCATTTCAATTTCTAGAACAACGTTCGTTCCCCCTCCCCCCCAAGTGGACCAAATTCCCACCAGCAAAGCCAACCTCTAGATGGATCTTCCTCTTTTGCCTATCCTCCTAAGATATTCCCATATTTCCTTTGTGGTCTTAAAAACAATAGCATTTGCACTAATTTGGGGATTAATACTATTCCATAGCAAAGCTCTAATCTGAGCATTCTTAGCCACCCAATCTTCATATTCTAATGAACCTTCTTCAAGTTTGGTCAAAGTCTAAATTTTTAGTTTTCTTTTACCTGTGGCCCAGTGTAAGTTATTTGCTCAATTGAGTTCGGTCAATGTAACTGAAAGTTCATCGACTTGGATAGAGACAAAATACTAGACTTGGCTTCATTCTTAACATTTATGAATGCTGGAGAAAATAAACACCCAAGGGAAAAAGGTTTAACTTGTACTGACCCAACATGTATTCTAGAAATCGATGCAAGTCAATGAACACAATAATTTTGATGTCACTTCTTGTTTCCCAACCTCCACATGTACATAGATTCTTTAACTCTTGTTATACACACGTTCAACACATACTGAGCTCCTCAAATCTGATTGTAAATCTGGCCACAAATGCAAGATGCCGCACTTTTGTCCATCATGGTGGATTTATGTGAAAGTGGGCATCACGCACATTCATGGGACACGATTACATAACTCACCATATGGTGTTTGAGAGAGATTTGTGAAGGTCAGCCCCCAACGGCTTTAGGTTTCCATCTAAAAACAATAAAAAAGAAAGAAGAAGAAACGTTGAAGATGAAGGAGAAGACCGATGTTTGGATCAATCTTGCTCCGATACCATATGAACTAAATTGACAAGAAGAAGAGAGAGATGAGAGAGAGAGAAGTGCGGAGAAAGAAAAAGAGAAGGGGTTAGGGTTGGATGTCTCGACACGTCCACACCCCCTTTCTTTTATATAGAATTTTGTGAATAATGACAAGTATGTCCTTCAAATAAATAAGTAGTAAAAGCAAAATTACCCCCTATATTCTTAAGTAACAAATGCAAGAATTCCCAACATGTCCTACAACTAGAAATATAGAAAAGGGGAGCTGAAAAAGGAAGAGATGGGCCATAACAACTATAATAATCAAAATTTATTTTGTTCACAGACAATTTCATCCAGATACCGCTCTTGAAACAAAGTAAATGTCAATGCCTTAGCGCTCATTGGTCTTCTAGGGTTGTGCCATACTCATATTAAAATCTTGCTGTTCGTAGCTTATAATTTGATTTCGTTGTAGTTGCGATGAGAATTCCTTTTTCTGTCACAGGGATGGGACATCAATTGTTCTTTCTGATGAAGTTGGCCAAATATACATATTAGCTTCAGGACAAGGGGAGTCCCAAAAGGATGCCAAATATGATCAGGTAGTCTTTCTTCCTTTTAATTCCACATTTGAATCCCCCTTCGAGAATCCCATGGAACCTTTTGAGTCTTTACCTTCGTCAGGACTGGTGTCTTATTAAAAGAAAACGTAATCAACCAAACTTTATTCAAAAGAATAATGAGAAGGTCTGGAGTCCAACTGGTTGGACCATGATTTACTGTCCACCTAGAGAATATCTTCTAACCTATCATGTGCGTGCAACATCCCACCCTTCCAATAAGTTGGCCTCACCCTAAGGGTCACCTTGTGCAAAAATCAGCCCCATTCACCTATTAGTTGGGCCACACCATAGAAAACAATGTACATCCATTGATAAATAACAAAATACAAGTGTGGTCCACTCAATGAATGGATGTGGCTGATTTTAGAGCAAGGTGATCCTCATGATGGGGCCAAACTATTGGATAGGTTGGATGTCACATATACATGAAAGGTTGGAAGTAGTCTGCCGGGTGGAGGGTAACTTCTGATTCAGCTGATTGGACTGGAGACCTCAAGAATAATATGATCATGTATTCTCAAATTTCAGTTCTAATAGTTGTACATTTTCTAGCAATAGGAAATAAATGTTCAAAGCTATGTTCTGATGTTGCGTGCGTTTGATGTTTCGACAGTTCTTCCTTGGTGATTATCGCCCCCTTATCCAAGATACCCATGGAAATGTTTTGGATCAGGTTAGTTGACCATTTTTTATTCAATATTTTAATGACATTGAAATGACTGATGTGTCTGTTGATTTAGAAAAAGCATAAGCACATGTGTCAATATTACTTAAAGCCTTCTGACCTGATTATTATCTTAGGTCTGATATTTATGGTTTTGATTCTTAAGCTTCAAACCTTTATTTGCTCTTGTCCATATGAGGCAGACTTTCTCAAAACTATTATATAACTTTTTATTCAGTACATCTGAAATGTACTTAGTTCCTGTGTTTTTGTCATCTCTTGATTTCTAAACAATTTACAGTGTTACTCCTTGCTGACCTGGACTTTTAAGGGCATGATTGGATATCACCAATTCCATGGAAATCAATGGAAATGGGAAGGGTTTTCCATTGATGTGACAGTTTGAGATGTTTGGATGGCAAAGAAAAGAAAGGATTCCACAAAGCTATCATTGCACTTTCTTTGGCACAAGAAACTTGGGGACCATTGTCTTACAGTTCTAAGATTTCCACTTGCTATCAAAACATGACCCTGAAAATGGAATCCATGTTTCAAAAGTGCTTAATGAAATAATCATTGCCTAAAATCATCATCTTCTTTTTTTCCCTACATTTATCCAAACATGGTCTAATATCTCAGACAAGCCTAAGTCCATAACTGAGTGTACCTAGCGAGTCATGTTACTCAGTGTGGCGTGTGTTTTAGAACAATATCTGGACTTGATGAGTGAAGGGGTGGAAGTGATAAACCAAATGGCATGATCAATAATATTTGAATATTCCAATTTGTGATTCTTAGCCAAAAATCTTCCCTTTCTCTTGATGAGAGAAGCATGCTTTTGAAGTTAAATTGGTTTCTCATATAGCATCTTGACACTTTCAGTGACTTTTTTTATTGGTTGCTTCAAAATAGCCTAATGGCTTCGAGTTGGCTGAGTGAAGCCAGATTTTTCCTGGCACCAAAAGAATTAATTGAAGTGGAATATGATCTATTTTTCTGTTGGAAATGGTCAATTAATTGGGGAAGTAAGTTTGCTGTGGTGGAACTATTGACAAGATTGACTTCAATCTTGGATGTGGAGGAACCATCTTATTTAGTCCAATGTTCTAATTTAGGTTGTATATGGCAAGGCGATTGAGACATACAAAAATCAACCTTAATTTGTCAACAAAGGCTAACCTAGGGTTGGACTTGGTTCGGTGTCTTGGTATGGAAGAACATTTGCAAAATAGAAGATGTTACAATGAAGCTGGAGAGAATCTTCCTCAAAAGTGTTAGTTTCAAGCTGGGGAAAGGGGTTTAAAGGGTGGGGGAGAAGAAATCTGCTGTTAAAGTTTCATGGCCTGCATAGAGTAGCTATAGTTAATGAAGTGTCAGTAGAAGAGTGCAATGTGATTCCTAGTAACAAGCATGTTATCTGAATAATACGATTTAGATTGTATCCTAGGGGTGTACGACAAGTATGATTGGATTGTATGATCCAAATCATGAATCGCACAATTCAGTTGAATTGTAACAATTCAATAATATGCGTAATTCTCCAGAAAAAAAATGGGTGAAATATTCTTCTTCTTCTTCTTTTAATGGTTTTTTAAAGCCTTTTTGTTTTAAAATACCTGTAAGGCTCACCTATGTTAAAAATCCCCCTTTTGTTTCTTTTAAGAGAGAGAAGAGTTCCGGAGTTTTTGAGCTTAAAAAAATTTAAAGGAAAGAATTCAACATATCTTTTGGTAAACAGATTTGAATGTGTTTTCTCCATTAAGATTCTACATCAAAATAAATACAAAAATACATAAAATACTTATAGATTCTTTTCTCTTCCCTTCGTTCCCTTTTTAAGGTAAATAAGTTAAACATTCAATATTTTTCTCTTTTTATTTTCTTTACTTTAAGTTCTTTTGAATCTTAAAGATTTCTATTCTTATTTTAAGGATACATAATTCTTTTTTCCCAAATATTTTCCTTTTGATTTTATTTTTGTAATTACTCTAAGATTGTGTTTATTGTTCTTGGTGATTGTGAAGAATTCTAAGGCTAAGGCTAGAGGATAATGATTTCTATTCTTATTTTAAGGATACATAATTGTTTTTCCTAATATTTTCCTTTTGATTTTGTTTTTGTATTTACTCTAAAATTTTGTTTATTGTTCTTCATGATTGTGAAAAAGTCTAAGGCTAAGGCTACGGATAATGATCCTAAATGGATTATTGCTCAAAAGTGATGAAAACACTAACCTTCACCTAAAATACAACTTTTGTGGGAAGAGCTATTGGAGAGGTGTATTTCAAATGAACCGTCACCTTGCTCGAACAAAGAAGAACGTAGCAGCTTCTTCACAAGTAGGTGAAGATGTAGCAAAGAAGTTTAAGAAATTGTTGTAGACTAATTCTAGTGACAAGAAACAACAAGAAGCCATGTATGATGTTGGAAGAGTTCCAATCATACATGACGTGGAGGAATTGCGTGATAGAGGAAAAAAGGAAGAGGACTATGGATGACTTTGTTGGAAGAGAGTAGGGGAAAAGGAAAGCAATAAGTTACTCCGAATAGAATTTGGAAAAAGAGAGAGAGAGAGATAGAGATCATGTTTTTATTTCTATTCCTTGCTTCCTCTACTTGATTCGTTCTCCCATTTTCACTTAAATATTAATTTTGTAGCCATAAATCCATGTCGATGCGTGATAATTGTGTATAGACATGAATTTCCATTGCAATACATGCTGACATTTGGGGGGAAAAAAAAAAACTGAAGTTTCTACGGATTTTTCATCACCATTGAGTTCTGGCCCGTCTTTGTTTTAAGTCAAGATTTCTCCCTAAATCGCAACTTTTATTCAATAAAAACCAAGAATGATCAAAATCACCTAAGGAAAAATTTCAAAAAAAGAGAGATTTTTCGGTTTGTGGAAATTTTCCCAAAATTCTGTCAATTTTCACCTATTTATGGATATTTCCTTGATATCAGGGATATTATCATTGTTATCACCGATACCAGGAAACTTTTATAGGGGATTCTTAACTTTTATGGGGATTCTTCTCAAACTATCACTGATATTAATAATATTCCGAAGTATCGTCGATATTATTGAAAATATCGATGATATTTGGAAATGTTTATACTTCTAGCAGTGTCAATATCGTTGACATGGCGATACAGATAACATCACCAATATTATCGATAATATCGCGAATATTTGGAACACTGATTTTGTTAAAGTGGAAGCAATGGCTTAATCAATATGAAGATCTTTGTTCGCTTGGTATTTGGTTGATTGTAGTGTCTTTTGGACCTCCATCCCAAGGTTTACATTATGTCCCCCCCCCAATAGGTGACTTTAACCCGTTACCTCATTGTTAAAATGTCCACCATCTACCATTGAGCCATGGGCTCGAATCCTTGTTGACAGGATCTTTTTCCCTTCCCCCCTTTTTTTTTTTTGGCTACCCATGAAAGGAACTTATCTCAATATTGGTAACCATCAAGTACCATAGAGAATCAATCTATAAACTAGAGTTGTTCAAAATCCAAAAATTACAACACTCTGCATATATGAAGGGGTACTTTGACAGCGTATGACATGATGTAAAGGCACTCAGGTATTGTATACGTGGCATGCGCTATCTCCAATTAAACTTGCTAAATTGTGGAAACCACTGTCTCTAAGTTACAATCCCAAAATCAGATTGGTTGAACAATCCTAACTTCTGATTTGTAGACATATATTTGTTGAAATAGGAGTAGGGCCATTGTATGCTTTTCATTTTAACTGTCCAATAATTGTCCATTAATGCATTAGTGAAATAATCAAATGTGTAATTTTTGGTTCGCGATACAACTAAGCTGAGATCCATAATCTGCAGAGTTTATTTTGAATTACTTGTATGCATGTATGCAATCTGTAAGTAATTTCTAAGTGCTTGCATATCACCCATCACACTCTGCCAGGGTATCAAAGTTTTGCTCTAATATGAATGCATTTGTATGTTCTCTACACAAAACACAGCGAGACAGTTGTAGGTCTATGCAGTGATATATAAGGCCGTGCCATTATCCACTATAATTCTGTCAAAAACACGCATGGCCATGCTTTATTGAGAATGGAACAAAAGAGAATGCTTTTGTGCATCCTTCATGACTTCGTCTCATGCAATGACTGCACTTAATGTTATTAGTTCTAGTCTAAATAGGATTATCATGTGTCATGTCAGTACGAGTGAGCATTACTTTGTATTCGCCTGCTTCTCTTGTCATGAACTCTCATCAGAAATTATTATTTTTTTTATGAGTTTGGATACATTTGATGCAGGAGACTCAGCTTGCTCCACATAGAAGGAACATTCAAGATCTCCTCTGTGATTCAAGTATGTGATAGAAGATTTTTTGAGCTTTTTCTGGATTTATGATTGAATCAAATTGTATTCATTAGTTCATTAAAGTTGAAATGACTAATTTGTAGTCACCTTCTCCAGTATTCATGTGAGAGATTCTTTGAGCTTTTTCTGGATTTATGATTGAATCAAATTGTGTTCATTACTTCATTAAAGTTGAAATGACTAAATTCTAGTTACCTTATCCAGTATTCATGTGAGAGATTGGGCTCCAAACTGCAACTATGTTACTTTCAGATTGGATTTGAAAGATGGTAGCTGCAATTTGGGGTGACTTTCTCATTATGAATACTGTGATACACCACTACAAGTTGGTCATTTTGCATTTGATTGGACTACATGCTGCAATTCAATTCAGCTGTGCATCCGAAATCCAAACACAGCCCTAGTCAATCAAAAAATATATGTACTTGTTTCTACTAATATTCTCTTTCACTTGCCCCGTCTCATGATATAATATTGGTGTAATTGGGCAATGTCAGGCATGCTGCCATACCCTGAGCCTTATCAGAACATGTACCAACAACGGCGATTGGGTGCTCTTGGTATTGAGTGGCGTCCTCCTTCTGTAAAACTTGCTGTTGGGCCATCAGAAAATGGTCCCCAAGATTATCAACTGCTGCCATTTGCGGACTTGGACCGATGGATTGAGCCGTTACCTGAGTTTGTAGATGCCATGGACTGGGAACAAGAAAATGAAGTTCAAAGTGATGATAATGACTCTGAGTATAATGCTACTGAGGAAGATTCTAGTGAAGGAGAACAGGAATGCTTGAGTGGCAGTTCTGGCGATCCGGAATGCAGTGCAGAAGACAGTGAGGCCGACCATAGTAATACAGAAGGCCTTCGCAGATCTAAAAGAAGAAAACACAAGGCTGAAGTAAGTTAAAATCTGCTCATCTCATTCAAAATTCTTGTTTGCTATTACTTGAGATTGACGCTTTTGTCCTTTGCCAGGTCGAGTTCACAACTTCTTCTGGTAGGCGTGTTAAGAGGAGAAACTTGGATGAGCGTGATGGCACACTATCAAAGAGTACCAGAACAAAGAAATTAAGAAATGGTAGGGTGGCTTCGAGGAGGAGAAAATCTTCTACATTGAAGTCGTTGCGACCTCAGAGACTTGCTGCGCGCAATGCTCTTAACTTGTTTTCTCGAATCAATGGTGCATCTACTGATGGAGAAGAAGACGAAGATGGCTCAGAAAGTGATTCATCAGAGAGTGAATCAATGCAACCTGATTCAAACAACCAGAGCGATGAATCTGATATGTCAACCCAGAAGGTGCAGCAAAAACACCCAAGGGAGAAGGAAGTTTCCTTACATGAGCGTGAAACTGCGGCCAACCCTTCTGAACTCCCTGAACCTCCTGGCAAGGCCGGAAACAGGAGGAGATTGGTTTTGAAATTCGCAGTTCGTGATTCAAAGAAACATGCTCCAGAAAGCCCAACATCCGAATGCCAAGAGCAGGGCGATGAATCTCCTTCAGAGACTGCTGACCTGAATCAAGCTTGTTCAAGCTCTCAAGAGCAAAACATGGTTGAGGCTGTGTTGTCTGCAAGTTGCACGAATAGCAAAATTAGATGGGGGGAAGTAAAGGCGCGGACATCAAAGCGTCTACGAGTAGGAGATGCTCCAGCAACAGATGCATGGGCTTCAATCAATGCCAATCTCGTCGACGGTCACAATGCAAATGAAGATAACATCAATGGACGTCTGAAATCAGAGGATGAGCATGGAAGTTCACCCCCTCCTGAAAGCCATACTCACGGAGATGAGCTAGACAGAAAGGATCAGAGGAATGAGCAACAGTTTAGAGCTAGGACATCAAATGGGTTGGACAATGTGAAAGATGAAGAACTCGCTCCTGAATATGCACATATGTTTTTACTAACCAAAGAGTGCTCCGAAAACGGGAATCGTCCAAAAAGAGGGGCATCCCCCATCATTTGCAATGGCAACGAATCTGAAACAGAATGGCATCCAGACAAGGGATACACAGATCATACTGGTACCCATGAATGCAGGGGTTATGGTGAACCCATAGAAAGAACTGGTGTGGTAACCGATAATAAGAAGAAATCTGTTGTTTGCTGTGAGAATGGTACTGACCACAGTCAAGAAGTTGAAGAAAGCACTCTGCCCATCGCTAGAAAGTTAAGGATTAGACCGAAAGGAATCATGAAGGGATCCCAAAGTCCATCTTTCAAGATTGGATGTGATCCAGAAGAGGATGAGGATACCAGTGGGCCCAGTACGGAACATGAAGATTGGAATAATGAGTCAGATAAGTCAGAGTCTCAGGTTGATAAATCTGTTGCACAAGTTTCGAAGAGGCTGCCTTCATGTTCAAACAATAAGATGTATGATACTGTTTATAAAAGATCAAAATCAGGCAGGGCTAGAATGTATTTGGAAGGTGATGTATGTGGCATGGAAGCAAGCACTTCAAATGGCAACAACCATAACACAGATCCGAAAACAAACTTTCTGGAAGTAATGACCGACGGTGTCCGCAAAACAAGATCCATGGGCACAAAGGCAACATTGCGTGAGAAAAATCCTGCAATTGGTAATGTCAGGCTGAGGGAAGGTTATGGTTCTGCGGAGACGTCAAAACGTGCGGAGAAGTTCACCTTAAACGGACACGAGCAACTAATGTGTGAAGAATGGAAGTCAAGTTCGAGAGTAACTGTTGGATTAAGGTCTGCCAGAAACAGGAGAGAAAATTATCATGATACTGAATTGAGTCCTCTGGATAGGAGAAGGGCACACCATTCGTTAAGGAAACCATCATGGTTGATGTTAACAGAACATGAGGAGAGCTATCGCTATATCCCACAGCTAGGTGATGAAGTTGCATACATAAGACAGGTAATTAAATTTTGTTAATTACTTTTTATTTCCGTAACTTACGAGTTGTTTCATTGAGTTCCATGGAGTGCACATCAAAACATCACTATTGCACATGTGGCACATGTTTATGGTGATCAGCACCTTTGATTTTTTGGGCCACCTTGAGGATGGGCCATTGCCCAAAAGCAAGGGGAACAGAGGCCTAAAATACAGATGATCAACTGAAAAGAATGAGCAAGGATCCACATTCAATGGGCGAAGCTCACAAAGGTTGGAACATTAGAGTTGCCTATCACTTCAATTTTAGGACTGGCATATCCACGTGGTGGCTAGCCAGAGCAACGGTCCCATCACAATACATGTTTTCCATGTGTATGGGATGGCATTTCATAGAGCTTCTATGAGGCTTGCATCATCGTCATCATCATCTAAGTCTTATTAATTATCCCAACTAATCGGGGGCGGCTACATGAATCCCATTTTGCCATTCAACTCTATCAAGGACCATAGCTTCTACAAGCTTGCATCAGAACATTATTTCTTTGTTAATTTATCATTGCAGATCATTTACTAATTGGCATCATGTTTAAAATCATTAAAGGTCACTTATTATGTGGGCTCAAACGTTTTTTCAGGGCCATCAAGAGTATATAGAATGGAGACATTCACATGAAATAGGTCCTTGGAGGTCAACTAAAGGAGACCTAAGAGTTGTAGAATTCTGCAAAGTTGAAGGACTTGACTATTCAACACTTCCGGGATCTGGGGAGAGCTGCTGTAAACTCACCCTTGGGTGTATAGATCCCTCTTCCAACATGTTTGGTAAGACCTTCAAATTGACACTGCCTGAGCTGATAGATTTTTCAGACTTCCTCGTCGAAAGAACAAGATACGATGCTGCCATCAAGAGAAATTGGACACATAGAGATAAATGTCAGGTCTGGTGGAGGAATGCGAACGAGGAAGGGGGGAGTTGGTGGGACGGTCGGATACTGGCGGTAAAGCCTAAATCTCCCGAGTTCCTCGACAGCCCATGGGAAAGATGTGTTATTCAGTATAGAAGCGATAGCTCAGAACACCATCGTCATAGTCCGTGGGAACTGCATGATCCGGATAGTCGATGGGAGCACCCCCATATTGATGAAAATAGCAGACAGAAGCTGCTCTCTCTTTTCAACAAGATAGAGCAGAATAGGAATCAGGTTAACCTTCTCTTCGTGGAACTCGAATATACGTGACCTCTATTTACATACCAGTTTTTGCTGCATACAACCCTCTTCCTACTTGGTGCTCTAGATTAGTAATTTTTTTGGTATCGGAAAGTATTTTTGTTGCACCAAAGTAGAAAGATGAGAGTTCTATGCTGCAGCAAAACATTGAATGTAGATATCATTTTGGTAAAATCTTAATTGCCCTTGTTATGAAGACGGTCTTGGAGTTTGTGATTGATACTTTTTTGACACATTGCAGGACTACTATGGGATTCAAAAATTGAAGCACGTCGGCCACAAGTCTGATTTTCTAAACAGGTATCCTAATCTTATGACATGATGCTCGACCAAACCCATGAACAGCAATTTTGGTTCATTCCGGGTTTTAAAAAAAAGAACTGCACGTGGGCCTACCTTCCGAAACCCATATCATTCATCTGGCCAGCCCCATTATGGATGGGCAACACCCCAAATTCACCTCTGTTGGATGGTAGGGCTGTCAATAGGTACCTGGACCAGTGGTTATCCGATAGACCTGACCCAATTTTCATGGGTCTGGGTCCAACATTTAGAAGAGCTGGGTTCAGATCCGCCACATTTTGGACCCCGTAAAAGGGGGTCTAGTTGGGTCAATTCTAATAGTAACATTATGAAGTAAATATATATCAATTATTCTAGCAACGGAATGATGTTAGGCCACATGCATGTAAGAGAGCCCGTTTACATGATGCATGTGTCAAAGTGGCATATGTGCTTGTGATCTGATCCATCCATTCATGCACTTGTGATCTAATCCATGCAGTCGGGTGGGCTCGACCAAGTAAATGGCCCCTGACATGAACCCAACCTGCATTTAACTCGAAACCAAGGTCAAAAGACCCGATGGGGTACACATACGGGTGTTTGAACCTGAACGGAACTAGGTTTGGGGACCTCAAAAATGAGACCCAAACCCCGGCAAGATCCGTACCTAATCAGTCAGGGTCTAGGAACTCTAGGAGCTTTACCCCGAACCCAACCTGTTGACAGCCCTATTGGATGGTCTGGCCAATTGGCAACCTGTCAACGGATCATTTAGTAGAAGCTAGGAAGTCCACAATCAATGATTCAATGAGAATCACATGGCCAGGATTTTCTAATGTGAGAGATTTTTGGGGCATGACTCATCTAGGATGGTCCACTAGATAAATGCCTTGATAACATACATGTGTGACCGAACTGGAAATCAACCTATGTTATTGCCGGTCCCAAGCCTAGATAGAGGATTGCATTAAATTTGACAGCCGGTGTTAAACTTATGCCATGACTCATGCTAGAGCATTCCTTGTAGGCGGCACGCTGCATTGAAACCCGATTGTAGTGAGAAATGGGCAGGGGTTGGAGATGTTCTTGCGAAGCAACGTGTTGCAACAACACCTGGTTGCTGCGAGAAGTAGGCAAAGGTTCCCGCACCATTGTGGACGTGCGCAGGTTAAGAAGCTAGTCCAGGTGAATAGGATTCATCTTGCCACATGGAATATAGGAACATTGACTGATTAGAGTATAGAGTTAATAGATACGACGAAACGAGGGAGAGTTAACATAGCTTGCATTCAGGAGACTAAGTGGAAAGGGACTAAAACTAGAGAAATTGATGGATATAAACTCTGGTATATATGAAAGGATTATAATAGAAATTGAGTGGTGCTAGTGGTAGATATTTAAAGGATAAATTTGTAGATGTTAGGAGAGTAAGTAATATGATTTTATTACTAACTTGTGTTAGGAGAGGAGATAATCAATGTTATTAGTGCATATATGCTGCAAGTAGAGTTAGATGATAGAATCAGGAGAATTTTGGGAGGATATGAATGGACTAATGCAAGAAATTCTGAATGGAGAGACGCCATTTGTAGGAGGAGACTTAAATAGTCATATAGGATAGGAAAGCAAAGGATATGAGAGACTACATGGAGGATATGGTTTTAGGAGAAGAAATAAGATGGGGATGCCATCTTTGGTTTCACTATGGCATACAATCTAGCTCTAGCAAATATATGCTTTAAAAATAGAGATGAACATTAAATAACTTTCAAAAGTAGATCATATACATGCCAAATAACCTTTTTAAAAAAATTATATACAAGCCAAGTAGATTTGCTTCTATTTTGGAAAGCACATCGATTGATTTGTAAGGATTGCAAGGTTATGCCGAGAAAGTCTTATTGTACAATATATGTTAATAGTTACAGATTGTTAAGAGATGGAAGAAACTAAATGAAATTCATAGGCGTCCAAAAACTAGGTGGGAGAATTTAAATGGAGAGAACGATGTTATTCATAAATAAATTGATGGAAGAAGGAGAGTGGAATGTCAAGGAAGAAGTAAATGTTTTCTTGAACGAGATGATTGAGTACATTAGGAGAGTGGCAAAAGATGTTTTAGGAGTATTTAGAGGGGAAATCTGATCATATAAGGAAGCTTGGTGGTGGAATGGCGATGTGTAAAAAGCTATTTACGAGAAACATTCTTGTTTCAGAGCCCGGCAAGGGACTAAAACGATGAAAATTATTAACAATATAGAGATGCTAAAGAGATTGCTAAGAAAGTAGTAAGGCTAAACGTAAGGAGACTGGAATGTCGAGGAAGAAGTAAATGTTTTTTGGAATGAGATGATTGAGTGCATTAGGAGCGTGGCAAAAGATGCTTTAGGAGTATTTAAAGGGGAAATCCAAAAATATAAGGAAGCTTGGTGGTGGAATGACGATGTGCAAAAAGCTATTTACGAGAAACGCTCTTGTTTCAGAGCCTGGCAAGGGACTAAAACGATGAAAATTATTAACAATATAGAAATGTTAAAGAGATTGCTAAGAAGTAGGGAGGCTAAACGTAAGGCTTGTGATGATTTTTACAATAGATAGGGGACATGAGAAGGTGAGAATGATCATCTTTACAATAGTATACGCAAGATGCAGAGTCGATTTACCATCTATTTATCCACTGTGCATTTGCTAGAGGGGTATGGGTTAATTTCTTTGAAGTGTCCGGAATCTCATGGGTGATGTCGGGTTCTATCGAAGGCCTTCTTCTAGTGTGGCATGGGGGCAGGGTTAAGAAAAGGGGAAGGGCGCTTTGAAGGTTCACCCATTTGGTGGCATTCTAGCCTTCACAATTGTATTTTGCCTTATAGTTTCCTCTTTGGTTTGTTTCTAATAAAAAAAAAAAAAAAATACCACCTTTTAGTGCGCGCGTGTGTGTGTGTGTGTGTGTGTGTGTGTGTGTGTGAGAGAGAGAGAGAGAGAGAGAGAGAGAGAGAGAGAGAGATGTCTTCAAACTTGCCAAGAATAAGATAAGAAGAGTAGGGACCTATATCACGTTAGATGCATTAAGAGAGATGACCAGAAGGTACTACTAATAAAGGACAATGAGATCAATGAAAGGTGAAGGTATTTTCAGAACTTGTTTAAATGATAATGATGCAGGACAATTAACCATTTGCTCTAAAAGCTCGAACTGTAAAGAGTATGGCGAATTAATCCCTTTATCTCATAGCCCAGGCCCCACATCTTATGGGTTTAGGTCCTTAAGACCTCGGCCGAACCCCTTTCGTGGGCCCCAAATCACATGGGTCACCCGCCCCGAGTGTGCCCCTGCATCCCACAGGCGACCCCACTTGAGCCCAGTGTGAGATTGCCCCTGCATTAATCACCCTCGATGAGGAGTCTCGAACACGAGACCTCCCGCTCTGATACCAATTTGATGTAGGACAATTAACCACTTACTCTAAAAGCTCGAACTAAAAAAAGCTCGAATTGTTAGAGTATGGCGAATTAATTCCTTTATCTCATAGCTCAGGCCCCACATCTCATGGGTTTAGGACTTCGGCTGAACCCTCTTCGTGGGCCCCAAATTACATGGGCCGCCTACCCCGAGTGTGTCCCTGCATCCCACCAGCTACCCCACTCGAGCCCGGTGTGAAATGCGCATTAATCACCCCTGGTGAGGAGTCTCGAACACGAGACCTCCCTCGTGGGCCCCAAATCACATGGGTCACCCACTCCGAGTGTGCCCCTGCATCCCACAGGCAACCCCACTCGAGCCTAGTGTGAAAATGCCCCTGCATTAGATAATAACTATGAAATCATGGGGATAGAAAGAACTATAAACTCAAATGACATTGGAGGCCATAGATTTTTTTATACGATTGGGATACCTGAAGTAACAGGAAAAAAAAAAAAGCTTTGGGAAAGATGAAAACAGAAAAGGCCCTTAGATGAGATGGTATATCAATAGAGGTTTTGAAGTGTACGAGAGAGAGAGAGAGAGAGAGAGAGAGAGAGAGAGAGAGAGATGTTGGGTTATTTCGATTGACAAAGTTGTTTAATAAGAATGTAAGATCGAAGAAAATCCCAGGTGAATGGAGGAAAAATACCGTGGTACCTATTTATAAGAAAAAGGAGATATAAGAGCTGCACTAACTATCATCGATTAAACTTATGAGCCATTCTATGAAACTTTGGGAGAGAGTAACTGAGCAAAGATTGAGGCATGAGATAAATTTATTAAAAAATCAATTTGGTTTCATGCCTGGGATGTCTACCACTAAAACTACTTCGACAATTAATGGAGAAATGTAGGGAGAGGAGGATCTCCACATGGTCTTTATCGTCTTTTAGAGCAAGCTAATGTAGAGAGTTAATTTGGTGGGTGTTAGGAAAGGAGTTTCACGAGGATATATTGACACAACACAGACAATATGAGGACCACTAGTGGAGAGAAAAGTGAGTTACCAATTACTGTAGGCTTGTACTAGTGGTTAGCATTGAGCCCATACCTTTCCGCTTGGTTATGGACAAGTTTTATTTATTATTATTTTTCATTTTTTGACAACATAGGGTGTCCCCACCCCATTGGTTATGTACAAGTTAACGAGGCATTTGTAGGAAGAGATCCCAAGGCATATGTTGTTTGCAGATGACATAGTTTTGATTAATAAGACGAGGGAGGGCATAAACACAAAGCTAGATTTATGGAGCAGCACTTTAGAATAGAAAAGATTTAAAATTAATATAAGACTAAACAGAGTATATGCAGTGCAATTTAGTAACAATAAGAGTGAGGACAAAGAATCAGTTAAGATTTCTGACCAAGAGTTTCCCAAAATAACCACTTTCGGTACCTTGGGTCAATAATTCATGAGTGGAGAGATTGAGAAGGATAAAGGATTTTAAATTAATAGGACTAAAACAGAGTATACACAGTGCAATTTAGTAACAATAGAAGTGAAAATGAAGAATCAGTTAAGATTGCTGACAAAGAAGTTTAACGAAATGACCACTTTCAGTACCTTGGGTCAATAATTCATGAGTGGAGAGATTGAGAAGGATGTTGCCCACAGAATTCTAGCTAGATGGAAGAAATGGAAACATGCCTCTTGAGTTTTATGTGATCATCGTGTACCCCTCAAATTGAAAGGGAAATTTTATAGGATAGCTATAAGACAAGCCATGCTTTATGGGACAATGTTGGGTAGTTAAGGAACAACATGTTCATAGGATGAGTGTAGCTGAAATGAGGATGTTGAGATGGATAAGTGCCAAGACAAGGAATGGTAGAATTAGAAATGAATGCATTTGAGAGAACTTAGGAGTAGCTCCAAAAGGTAATAAGATGAAGGAATGCAGACGTACATGGTTTGGTTATGCACAATGGAGACCAAGAACTGCACTGGTTAGGAGTGAGTTGGTACAAAAAGGCTCTAAAGGTGGAAGGGAAAGACGCAAAAGGATGTGGATGGAGGTAGTAGGAAAAAACTCGAGGACCAGGTATGGCCCTTGATTGAGTGGAATGGGGGAACAAGATTCACATAGCCGACCCCAATTTGTTGGGATGAGGGTTGGATGATGATGACGACGACGACGATGATGATCTCATTGCACTTCTGGCACTTCAAACTCTCTAAAGATGCAACCTTCATTTCTTAAATCAAGTTCCCACCTCCCTAAAAACCCAAATAGGATTCTTTCCTAAAAGAATTTCATTGCTGATAAAAGAAAATAAGGATGTTTTTTTTTTTTTAAGGAGGAGAATCTGAACATAAGCTCTTTGGCCAAACTCCTGCAGGTTTCCCGTTCCACTCTCTCTTGAAGTCATCAAACGGAGATTAGAGAACAACTACTACCGTAGCTTGGAGTCCTTCAAGCACGACATCATGGTGATGCTATCGAACGTCCAATCCTACTTTGGGAAGAACGCTGAGCTCGTCATAAAGATTCGGCGTTTGTCGGATTGGGTCACTCGGACGCTATCTTCACTGTAGAAGACGACCCCCAACCCCCCAAGAAAGAAAGAAAGAAAGAAAAACAGTTTTGTAGAAGAATCAGTCTCTCTCTGACAAGGTTTGAGCCTGCTGGGGTATATTGTAGATATCCCTTTATTTTCATACATTATACCATATACCTCCTCTTGCCCGATTTTTGGAAATTGGTTTTGTTTCCTTTGGGAGATTGTTTTTGCAGGCCCTCTCAAAGGAGGGGATTTCAGGAGCTGGTTGTGGAAAAATCACCCTGCCAGAATTCATTCATGTATAGAACCCATTTCCATCAATAAGAAAAAGAAAAAGAAAATCAAATTTCATTTCATATTTTTTACTTGTGGAAGTTAATGGTAGTTGAAGAAGGAAAGTGCATTGCCTTCTTTTCATTTATATAGAATGGCCGTTTTCTCAGTATTCGTGTAGCCGTGTTTGGATGCACTATTGGATTGAACTCAATAATCACTTCTTGTAAAGAACCAAATTCAATTGCAGTTCTTTGTAGAGAAATGCTTACACACAACTAGCTGTACCTCCGACTAGTTCGCGTGTGGGGCCCTCCATGGTGTTTGTGTGACATCCTGCCCATCCAGCAAGGTTGTCCCACTTGAAAATGGGATGCCCCAAGAACCAGTTGATCCAAATTACGATATGGGTACTCTCAATTTGGACCCCACAAAGAATGCAATTGCAATCTGCGGGCTATTACTCTGCTACCAATGCTAAAGAAGGAAAATTCAGTGGAGCATCCTAACACAATGTTATTACACTCGCAAATGGGCATGCAAATGGGGCACACATATATGGCCATCCAGACCGTCCAAATTGTCGGGCACATTATGGACGGTGCATAGCTCAAAAATCACACTGATTGAACCAACATGATTGAAGTGGAGTTGGCTAAACACCTGTTTCATGCAGTGGGTAGAACACCAAAGCTCTGTTGGCCCATCTTGTTGTAGATGTAAAATCAACTCTGTTCATCAGGTGAGAAGCATATGCTCACCTTATATACAAAAAGATCAGCCTGATAGAAAACTTAGGTGGGCCACATTAATGATAATAATGTGAAATGGCTCCTAAAACCTCTGATCTGGCCCAGGTGAGTTTTGTGTCTAGCCTATTTTTTCATCTCTCTCCATTCTTACTGACTTACACCTGATTAATGGGTTTTATGAAGGATATCCACCATGGTGTCCCCACTCACAAACCTATGGTTGGCAGCCCATCCTAATCGTTCCCTATTGTGTGGCCCATCTGACTTGTGGATCTGGCTGACTTTTAGCCCAGGGGCCTAGAATCTGAGTATAGCATTTGATGGATGGAGTGGATTATACACATACAGCATGTTGGGCCCCACAGACTTGGTTTTTATGAGCCGCATGAAATAGGTGGCTGGATTATTTTTCTGGTCCATCCTTTGTGGCAATTAAATGGATGGTAAAAGGTAAAATTGTGATTGGTCCAGATTCAACTACAAATTATATAGGATAAGGTATAGATGGTGATGATCTTAGTCATGCTTCATCCACAGTTGGGTCAGGATTTGGACAGGCTGGGTTGCTATACAACCGTACCATGCATATGGTGGATGAATCACCACCGTTCATGGAATGGTAGTGAAGTATCACAGGAGTCTCGCCCCCTATATGCAGGAAAACTTTGATTACTCTGGCGGGTGTGGTTGTTGATACTCAGGCACTAAGAAATTGTCAATGTGGCATATAGGTAATTAAAAACAGACCTAAATTGTGGGTCCCTATTTAGATGGCTCTTGAACCAAACAATGCAGGTTATTATTGGTGAACCTTTATTTGATGATTGGAATGAAAAATAGTGCTACAGGCCATGTGGACCTGGATGGTTTTATCGCCGTCTGATCAAAATGGTCATTCTATGTATGTATTTTATATTCATTTTTCCATTTCATTTTAGGGCATGAATCAAAATTTGAAGCAAATCCAATTCTCAAGTGGACCATATCATAGGAAACAGTGGTTATTGCCCATTAATGGGCCCCACCCACAAGTGTTGGATCCAGCTTATATTTATTTTTCCCTTCATCCTGGTTACTATACTACTGCCTTCACTCGCCACCCTTTCTTGTAGTATTGTCCACCAGAGATTTGGATCTTCTTCAATTTTGGGCTATGTCCTTCCATGAGTTGAAAATATGGATATTCCAAAAAGATATAAAATAATACATTGAGGTTAGCCCTATGGTGATATACAGTACATATATCAATGTGAGCGGCACGAATTGAATTCAAAACGATAATTTTATGAAAAAGTATAATGATTATAAATTACAATCATTATCTTGTGGACGCCCTTAATTTGATTTACAATTTCTATATTAGAATAGCGATGGTAAAATTAAAATGGAAAAAATACACGTAATAAAGAATTTTCATTATAGCAAAGATTGTATGATACACCTTGGTGTGTGTGTCATCCAATCCATTCATCTGAATAAAGTCACCAGGATTAAGGGTAGACCCAAAAATTAAGGTATTCCAAAACTCTTATGGACCACACCATATGAATTTAGTTAATTTTAAGACATGATTTTAAACTGTTCTGTTGGTGTGGCCTACTTGAATTATCAACTTCGTTTTAGGATCCGGCATGAAAACGAGTCGGAGAACCTGATGGACGGGGTAGATCTGATGCACGTTCCTACCAAATGCCCCGCAAGTGACTTCCCCATATGCCTACGCGTGTCACGCTGACTAACGCAGTCTCTAATCCAAAACCGACCCTCTTTATTTACGGAAACGGATTGGCTACTCCTCCTGCCATCAGCCTGGTTGCTGATGGTCGGTGCTCTGTGGGCCCCACCATGATGTATGTGTTTCATCCATTCCGTTCATCCATTTTTAAAGATCATTTTAGTGCTTTACACCAAAAGAGAGAGTGATATAAATCTCAAATGGACCACACCACATGAAAACAATAGTGATTGGATATCCACCATTAAAATCCTCCTAAGGCCCACTGTACTTTTTATTTGATATCCAATATGTTGATTAGGTTATACAGGACCAGATGAATGTAAAAAACAAAGATCGGATTGATCCAAAACTTTTATGGCCCCAAAATATTTTTAATGGTCCACGTTCATTCAACACTGTTTCCTATAATGTGTTCCACTTGAGATTTTGATATATCTCATTTTTTTGTCTCATATCATAAAACGATATGGAAAAATATATGGACGGAATGGATGAAACACATACATCAAACAATGGGAACTACTGTCTCTAAATTACATCCCAAAAAATAAGTTTCATTGGACAACAATAACTTATGATTCGTGGACACTTAGTTTATGGAAATAGTACCATTAGATGTTTTTCATCTAAAACCGTCCAATAACTATCCACCAATCTGATAGTCAGATAATCAAATAACCTTAATTTTTGGTCCATGATAGATCTAAACTAGGAAACTTAATTTTGACAGATTATTTTAACCTAATCACATGCCACGTGTGCAATTTCTAAGTGAGCGAGTATCAACCATCACACCCTGACAGTATTAAATTCCTTAACTTATTTCAAGGGCGTGGCTTCGGTGGATCCTGACTGTGAGGCCCACCAACTCATTTTATGGTGTGATCACAAAATGAAGGAGATCCAAATCTTAGGTGGACCACATCACAGGAAACAGTGGTGATTCAATATCCACCGTTAAAAACTTATTGGGGCCACCAGAATGTTTATTTGCCATCCAAGCTGTTGATAAGGTCACAAAGATCTGGATGAAGGGACATCACAAATATCAGCTTGATTTGTGGCCCACCAAAAATGTTTTTAATGGTCAATCACCACCGTTTTCTGTGGTGCGGTCCACTGGAGATTTTGATCTGCTTCATTTTTTGTATCATGCCCTAAAGTGAGCGTTCAAAGCGGATGGACGGCATGGATGTAAGGCACATACATCAAGGTGGGCTCCACAGTCTGGGATCCACCGAAGCTGCGCCCCTATTTCAAAACCCTAAAACCTCTCTGTCCGACACGCACTACGCATGCGATTTTTCAGTCCTATTTCAAAACCCTAAACACCTCTCTCAATCTCTCTCTCTCTTTGAGCCATGGCGGGTGGGAAGATCCAAAAGCCGAGAAAATCCCACCCTCCATCATCAGCAGGATCTGCGGCTGGGAATCACTACCAAGGTGGGGTCCCTTTCCACAAATCCAAGGGCCAACACATCTTGAAGAATCCGATGCTCGTTGATACCATCGTCCAGAAATCCGGCATCAAGACCACCGACGTCGTGCTCGAGATCGGGCCTGGTACTGGAAATCTCACCAAGAAGCTTCTAGAAGCTGCCAAGACTGTCATCGCCATCGAATTGGATCCTCGCATGGTTCTTGAACTTCAGCGTCGATTCCAAGGAACACCTTTCTCCAATAAACTCAAGGTAAATTTTATTTTTTTTAAAGTAGATTTTTTTATTTTTTTAAAAAATTGATTCATGGAAGAAAGTAGAAGAATTTGATATTTTTACACTCCAACGCTGTTTGATTTTCATACACCCATTTTAAATTGTGAGAATTGGAACATATTTACGTAATTCAGCCAATCAGCCCTCTGTCTCTGACTAGTCTGTTCGACCAAATTCAACTGATTGGATATGCTAAATTCAATTGTGGGTTCGGAGATGATTCTGTTCAGTTCGTTAATACAGTTCATCTACTTTTTTTTTTTTTTTTTGCAAGAAGGAAAGAGAAGAAGAGAAGAAGAGATGGACAATTGGACATCTAGCTCTTCATTTAGGCTGTATTTCACTTTTGTTTTGGAGGAATTTCATTTTTTAGGAAAATTTGATACTCTGGCAGATCATGATGGTTAATACACAAGCACTAAGGAATTGCATACGTTGCATTTGTGTAACTTAAATTAAACAGTTCAAATCATGGATCCCATCTCAGATGGCTCATAAGCTGAATATTACCCTGACTAAATTTCCTAACTGGTGTATTGGTGGACATTTACTAGACAATCAAAACAAAAGTAGTCGATAGTCAGAATTCAACAAACAGGTGCTCGTTAGTCAGAGGCGAGGGTTGTGTTAATCAATTAGACTTTTGGATGATGACAGATTGATATTGGGTCCTGCAGTTTGGACGCTTTCAATTTGAGTTGATGCATGGGATGTGTATAATTTTGGCTCCCAAACAGTATCAATGTCCTGCTTCGTGCGAACCCATTGATCAGAAGAATCATCAAGAAGGAAAAAAAAAAATCAGTTATCAAATAAATAAACGATTAAATCTGGAATGAGGTGCCCCTGTGTAACACAGGATATATGATCCTCAATTGGATGTTTGCAATGTTGGCTGATTTTCAGTTTATACTTGTGTGTGCGCTGTTCGTGTGTAGTCTTTGTTTGTATTGAGAAATCTATTGTGTGTCGATGAACTTATTGACGTTGAAATTTTCATGTTGTTGGGAGTTTACAGGTTATCCAAGGAGATGTGCTCAAATGCGACCTTCCCTATTTCGATATCTGTGTGGCCAACATCCCTTACCAAATCTCTTCTCCTCTGACCTTCAAATTGCTGTCACACCGTCCGGTCTTCAGGTGTGCAGTCATCATGTTCCAAAGAGAATTTGCCATGAGACTCGTTGCGAAGCCCGGCGACAACCTCTATTGTCGCTTATCAGTGAACACCCAACTCCTAGCCCGTGTTTTCCATCTCCTCAAAGTGGGAAGAAACAATTTCCGGCCCCCACCAAAGGTAGACTCCTCTGTTGTCCGAATCGAGCCGAGGAGGCCACTCCCTCCCGTGAGCTTCAAGGAATGGGATGGGTTGATCCGTCTCTGCTTCAATCGTAAGAACAAAACTCTAGGCTCCATCTTCAGGCAGAAAACTGTCCTTTCTTTACTTGAAAAGAACTACAAGACTCTGCAAGCTCTACAACTCTCACAAAAGGGGTCATCAGAGGATTTGGAGATGACTGAAGAAGTGGCTGTTTTGGGCGATACCAGTGGGGACCCAAGTATGGAGATCGATGGTGGGAGAGAGGATGAGGAGATGGAGGTAGAGGATGGTGAAGGTGGGGAGGGTGGAGAGGGGTCCATTGATTTCAAAGAGAAGGTATTGGCAGTGTTGAGGCAGGGAGATTTCGAGGAGAAGAGGTCTTCAAAGCTCACACAAGTGGATTTCTTGTATCTGCTATCTTTGTTTAACAAGGCCGGTATACACTTCTCTTCATGTTCTAGCTAATTGAGTTCTCAAATATCTTATTCTTCTCAGAAGAATTACAATTTTGTTTTTGTTGTTTGGCTTTCAACATTGGAATCGGTTGTCAGTGATCCAAAAATTTAGTTTGTAGTACTGTTTTGAATCCATTTATGGTGAGCAGAAGGTTCTTATTATTTCATTAAGGAATTTTACAAAAAGACAACCTACTTAATGTAGAATGTATGTTCCGGGACCTTTTTCAAAAAGGATTTGATTGAGCTACCTCATTAATCTAAGCAATTATCATTAGAGTACCTTCCGTTAGATTTATTAATGTGTTCATGTCAGCTGATGTGAGCGAAGGGTCCAGCAGCTCTGGTGGGCCCCACCATGATGTTTATGTGAAATCCACCTGGGCCATCATGTCAGTCACCTCATGTTGGGCTCAGGGCCCAAAGATCAGTCCTTCCATGATTCGGGTGGACCACATGATTGGAAACAGTGTACTGGGCAGTGCTTCACCCTCTTAAACTGTTTCCTGTGGTGTGGCCCGGCTGAATCATGGATGGGCTTATTTTTGGGCCCTAATCTTAAATTTTCGTGTGGCATCTAATGGTTGGAGTGGATTTCGTATAATCATCATGGTGGGCCCTGTAAAAATAAAGCGTGGACATCTGTCCCAACTGTTTCTGTTGGTGTGGCCCACTTAAATCACAGTTCAACCTGATTTTTTGGCCCTGGGCCTAATGTGAGATTACACATCTCCTAGACAATGTGGATCTCACATGCACATCATAGTGGGCCCGTCAAAATTCAAGGGTTGGCATCCCACAAAATTCCCTTTTTTAATATATCAGCAAAAATCTCCCTTCTTTTTTGGAACGGTTAGGAGAGGGACCCCGCCCTTGATTTCGACGGGGCCCACCACAATGCATACTTAAAACCCACTCCAACTGTTAGATATGTAATCATATGATAGGCCCAGGTATTAAAAAATAAAAAAATCAGGCTGACCTATGAATCAGGTGGGCCATACCAAGGAAAACAGCTTGGTGGGTGAGTGTTTCCCTGTACTCTGTTTTCAACCATATGGTCCACCTAAATCATAGATGGAGCTGGGTTTTGGGCCCTGGACCTAACAGGGGTAACATGATGGCCGGGGGTGGATTTCACATAAACATTAGTGGGCCCACCTGAGCTGCTGAACGCTTTGCTTGCACAGCCGACCCTAGCCATCATTAAGAAATCCAACAAAGGTAGTCTAATGATCATTGGTTATATTAGATTAACGAGATAGCTTATTGAAACCCTTTCTGAAAAAGGCACTGGAATGTAAATTGTATATTAACTAGCGTAGTTTTCTGTAAATTTCCCATTTCATCATCTTTCTATGTTTTGTCATGGACATCTTGAATGTTGACTGGTTCCTGCGGTGGTTCTGCGTTTGATCATGGTGAAGGTCTGCTGCATTGGCTTTCACTTTAATGGGTGACTTTTGACTGGATGACCTTGACCACCTGATTGGAATTGAATTGGATGGTGGGAAGCAAAATAAGTGGTTGAAGTCGAATTTGAAAAAATTGTTGGTTGGGAAAGTGTAGGTTGTCCTGTGGATTGATTTTGTAATTGAGGATTGAGGTTAACTAACTGCCAGACTGATGACTTGAATTAGCCCAACCATTTGGTTATGTGGGTCAATCTCAAGCAAATGAGAAACTATGATTTCCTTTTGTTTCAGTTGCTTTAGTCATCTGGGTCAATCTCATGCAAATGAGAAACTATGGCTTTCCTTTTGTTTCAGTTGCTGTGGGGACACCATTGGATTGTGCAATTGCTGTGATTTTTCACATGGCAGTCCATCCATGAGGAGGTCCCACCCTACGACGAGTGGAACGGTGGGGTCTGTGAATAACAAAATGGGTATTAATGTAGTGATGAGGTGGAAGCACTGAATAACCAAAAAGAGGGTATTAGATAATGCTCAGCCAGAGCTTGTACCATTTCGGTTTCTATATCCAAAAGCTTGAAATTGTAAGCCCCAAGGTGCGATGGCCCATGTACCATTTTTTTTTTTTTTTTTCCAATATGGAAACATCCTGAACCTTGAATGGAGCAGCCTGAGGCGAGAATATGCAGCAGTGAACTCTTATATTTCAAGGAAGACATGGTTAAATCTTCTACAGCTTTCATCTCCAAATCTAGGGTTTTTGCTACTGCGCTATCCACTGTGAGGCCATGATATCAACGGTTGGGGATCACAAGCCATAAGCTGCACTTCATTCAAACTGAAAACCTGAATGTAAAGCAGGGGCTCCTGGTGCCACCTGTGTACCAATACAAGCATTCCAATTTGGAACAGCCAAAATGTGGGTCCCATTCATGATGGAGCAGTCTGAAAACTTCACCGTTGGACGATCTTAAATTTACTGTATGACATTTTTCTTTTTGACCGTTGTTTTGATGGTCATTTCCTTTTGACGGTCCTCAATTGAACAGTTTCTATTTGCGGCATCAAACGGACTATTCTGATCATGGTGGGTGATTTCTGACTGCAAATTTGCTAACCTTAAATCATCATTAAACTGATTTGCATCTCCATTTAACTGTTGACTTTGGCACATTTCTAAATGAATCTATCGAAAACTGCACCGCAAACCAAACGGACAGATTTCCTTATGGAACCCACAGTTTTCCATTTCCACGAAATGGTTTCAACAGAAAACAAACACACCCAAAGCCCCAGTTTTCAATGTGGAAAGATAGCAGCACTACTTAGAACTTCCACTTCTCATGATATACATTGCCAAAATTTTCAACTGGGGCAGGATATCAAGTAGCTGCTAAGAATAAAATAAAATAAAAAAGGTTCCGAGTTGTAAATAAAATCATATCAATTGACTAAAACATACAATTCAATACAGCAGCAATAACTGAGCATAACCCTATACTAACAATACATATTCATGCAATTTTTGAAAACTGCTTTTGAACTCATAATTTCACTTAAAAATATTATTATCAGCTTCTTTGACGTCAAAACTGCTTTTGAACTCTTGATTTCTCTCTACTCTATTCTGAATCAATGCGTGGCCAATGTTGCTTGCCAACTTCACCGCCAAACTCCAAGTTTGACCGGTCATACTGCCCACATGGATGGCGATCCAACAAAATCAGCCAGCCACGTAATGAGCAAGATCGCCAAGTTCATCCCCACCTCTTATCAGGGGGGGGAGTTATTCTTGTTTCATATAACATCTTCATCTTTGTCCAAGGAAGCAGATAAGAAGCTCAAAATGAAGCCATCAAGATCACCTTCGAGAACGGAATCAGGGTCTGAAACTTCGTAGTTTGTTCGGAGATCCTTGACCATGCGATAGGGCTGCAGCAGAAATGGGGAGGAGAGAAAAAGGCATTTAGTGGTTTTTTTAATTATAAAATTTAAATAAAAATAAAAAAACTAAGGTTAGCCAAGTAATGCCAGCTAGCCGAAGCATACATGCAGAACGTAAGTTCGAATCTGGTTGCCCCAACTGATATCGGTGAGGGATTGTGTATGTTGTGCATTCAACTGAGCCTGGCGGGCCATCTCAAGCTGATCCAGCCGAGACTGAAGCACAGCCATTGCCATTGCCTTGTTCATATGCTGTGACCTGTCAGTGCACAAATTGAAACTTGATGATGTGAAGAAAGAAGTGTAGATAAAGGCCACGGAGTAAGTATTTTGATGCCATACATAACAATGGCAACTCAGCAGCAATTAGGGTAGAAAATCCATATAGTCAACTAGAATTCTCATGAAATTCATGTTGCTTGATTTCTAGATAATAATTTTTGCTTCCAAACAGTATCAATGGCTTAATTAATGTGGAGCCGTTGCTCGGAATAACCATCAAGGAAAAAATAACCATTTATCAAATAAATAAGCGAGTAAATCAAGAACAAAGTTCCCATGTATAACATAACACAGGCCACATGATCCTCAATCGGATGTCTGCAGTATTGACTCATTTTCAGTTTATACATGTGGGGTCATGGTTCGCTGATCCAGAGACCATTGATCTCATATCCCCACATGAATGAACCATGGAACCTCCTAGATTGGAAGATCCTTGCCTTTGGCCTTTTGCCACTTGAATGTCGACCATTGTTGTAATTTTTATCATGTCTCTTTGCAGACTAGCAACCAAATGGCTACCGTTGTCCCATTGAGAGCTTTCTCAAAATGATCTAGTCACTGTGAGGGCATCGTGTCAACAGTTTAGACCATGCAGCATAGGCCTCACCTGTTCAAACTGAGGACCCACATCCTCAGATCAAGGATCATGCATCACGGGGAGACATGAGGGTCAATTTACATACCTTTCATTTTGACAAGTTGCAGTGACTCCCGTGGGAACGTGTACTATTCTCACTGCACTATCTGTTGTATTAGCATGCTGGCCCCCAGCACCTCCAGAACGAAACCGTTCAATTCGAAGATCAGATTCATTGATCTGAAACCGAGTAGAGACATCACCCAAGATTGGTATTACAGCTACAGCAGCAAATGAAGTATGCCGGCGCTTTCCACTGTCAAAAGGTGAAATTCGCACCAATCTATGGACCCCAACTTCTGCTTTGGCATATCCAAATGCATACTCACCATCTACCTTGATGGTTGCCCGCTGAAAAACAGATTGAGCTAAGATCAGATAAATAATGCCTTTGTCCAATGCTCCAAAGTTCCAAAAATTAGAAACTTCCAAAAGAGAATTGTTGTTAGCATCTAATGAAGTCTCCTGCTCGTTAGATGAGCTGGTAGAGAGTATAGTGTGTGCGAGTGATCCAGGGTTCAATCCCTGGTAGTATTACCTTTTTTTTTTTAAAAAAAGGTTAGTATCTAATGAAATAAAATAAAAGCAATTCTACCATACGTTTAAAATTGTGTATATAAACACAGGTAGTTGCAGAGGTAAGAAAATGAACCTTGATTCCTGCAATCTCACCAGGCATTTCATCCACTATAGCGACTCCAAATCCACGGCGTTCAGCCCACATTTTGTACATATTCATAACCATGGCAGCCCAGTCCATGCTCTCTGTCCCCCCGGCTCCCGCTTGAACCTGCATCACGTGCCAATACATTAAGGTAATAATAGCCATTAAGCTATCTAAAGTAAGGTTTAAAGAATTGTCCCAGATCGGTACATGTCACCCGAGACAAAAAGGTTTCTTCCATAAATAAATAAGCGATATAGATGTATTGGGCCAATACCAAAAAATAATAATAATAATAATAATAAAATAGAGAGCCCAACACAGGACTGATGATGATATCTGAGCACCTTACAAAGTATACTAGAGGAGGAGATCAACTCTGGTTTCTCTTTGGCTTGGTGATCGCTACATAGGCCCAGGTGGACCACATTGAAAACCCCACGTGCATGATCGCGTATCTTCGAAGACCCTACGCTAAGAATATGCATGTCGGTTGCTTATTGAAGAGTTTGGACCGTTTGATTGCGAGGAAACGTCGATCGGACGGTTGGATCTTGAGGACGCTTTGATCGAACGGTTGGATCATTGTGATCTTAGATCACATTGATAGTAGACTTTAGGATGTTTTAGAATTATTTCTTTTATTTAGTTGATTATTCATGTTGGATTTATTTTGATATTTTGTTGAGATTAGGAGGTTAGGAACAAATGTTATTTCATTAACCGTCTTTATGTGAGGATTTTCATTTGAAAGCGTCTTTTTGAAAAATGTCCCTCTTGAGACTATAAAAGGCTTGGGCATCCAGCCCTAATGATGGGGACATCACGTGCACACGCATGCCCCCTACGCACGTACAAGAGGAGGAGGGCCCCACCATCGATCTGGATCGATGACGACGTCCAAGGAGGGCCTCCTAGTTAGAGGACTGCGTTTTGGTTCATTGGAGTGGACCCGATAATCATGTGAATCCCACCATAGGTTCTCATGATCGTGGCCCACTATTCTAATTAATCTAGTACTTTGGGTTTTGTTTATTATTGTTATTGGGAATACCATAGACGATTTAGATTGCTTTGATTAGTTGTTATTTTGTATTACTTCGTCTCCAAGTAATAGGGTGCGCACATGGAGCGAGTTTTGGGATATAAGATTTTATTATAAATAGGCACCCCTTGTAGTCTTTTTTCTCATTAAAGATTAATAAAATTTCTGTGTTTTTCTATTCCTCTAAATTTCTGAGTTGTGGAGATTCAATTGGGTGTGAAATCCTCCCTTCCTCGAAGGGCTGACTATCGTGGTGCGAAACCACACCTATCCTGATTCGCCCCCACCTTCTTCCATCCATATTTCTCCTCCTACAATCATCTACGCTTCAAATTCATCCTCTATTGCAACCGTTTTTCCCTCTACAGCAGATTTTCATAATCTGACCCTGCAGGAGGACTGAAACTTCGGCAGAGCACCACGCACAAACCGTACATCGGATCGAGCTAAAAGTTGGGAGTTTTGGAGTCTACCCCTGGCCGACGAGCGCCAAGCTGGCCTTTTTCTGAATAGTGGGCCCCACACACGTGTTGCCGGGATCACACGCGCGAGTATCTGGGCCATTGCTGTTGTCCACACATGCGGTACTTCTCTGGTTCGTCTCTCTCCTCTCTTTCACTCCTCTTTCACCCAAAATCCCTAAACCTAACCCTAAATTATTCAAATCTCCAATTTTATGCCTTTTCTTCAACCTTAGGGTTCCCCGAATTGAAATTTATGAATCTTTTGGATTGGGGGAATTATTTCTGTGCATATGTGGATGAATTTACCCTCATTTGATTCTTGTTTGATCTATAATTTTGATTGATCTGGCCCTAGCATGTGTAGGCCTGGATCCACATAAGATTCCCCTTGATTGAGTGTTTGAACTTGTCTGGGATGTGTAATTTTGTGTAATTGTTTCTGAACTAGTGTGATCTAAAGCCTGAAAATCTTGCACGTCATACTTGAATTTCATGTTCTGCATCAAATTTGGTATCAGAGAACAAGGTTTTTATAGGGGAATGCATTACATGTTTAGGGTTTAGTTTATTTGTGTCCATTATGCATTAAGTATCATCATATAGAGTTGTTTTGAGGTCCATAATTTCTTACATAAGCTGTTGAATTTTCTGCTATCAGAAAATCCGCATATCTCTTTGCTGGATTTTCTGTTGACAGATTTTTTGGACAGTTAGATTGCTGAAAATTGAGTAGTATTGTGTCGTTTTCTCCATATAGAGTCCTATTTAGTCCTATCTAGGCACATATAGTCGTAGTAGAAGGTCCTTAGATTGAGTTAGTAGTTGTATGCCTACATGTACGGGTCATGGTTTTGGCTTACACCCTACACTAAACATGTAGCAACTGCAAGAGTCAATGAACAAGCTGACCCAGCAGTTTGAGTCTTTCAGTAAGCGCTTGGAGCAACATATGGACCAACGCTTTGAGCAGCTTAATGTGCGCGTTACCCAACTAGAGACCTCCGTCGGGGCAAACCCCACCATTGGGGAAGATGCCCAATCTTGGGCAGGTGATCAGAAGGTTAGACCAAGGAATGGAGGCGGCCAAGGAATTGGTCATGGGCGCGCACCCGTACACCCACCCCGCGAGGGACATCATGATCAATATGACCTATATGAGCAACTCCTTAAGGGAGTTAGAGTAGATGCCCCTACGTTTAATGGCCACTTGGACCCTAAAGCCTTTTTAGACTTGGCTGGCGGATATGGACCACTATTTTGAGCGGTATGACATGTCGGATGCTCGTCAATCCGATTTGCCAAGATGAAGCTTGTGGGCCAAGCAAAGAGGTTTTGGACCATTGTAGAGCGAAAGAAAGAAAGATCGAGGGAGCTCCCAATAGTCCATTGGGGAGAAATGAAAGAAACACTTAAGGAGAAGTACCTCCCTTTCTCTTATTGTTTACGGTTGATTGAGGAATGACAGTCTCTTCAACAAGGTTCCATGAGTGTGGCGGAATACATTAAGAAGTTCGAAGAATACTTGACCAGGTGTGAAGTTGATGAGGATTCCGTACTCACCCTTGTTCAATTTAAAACAGGCCTCAGTACTGACATTAGGAGAGAATTGCTCGCCAAAGACATAGACACTATTAAACAGTTGTATCAAGTAGTGTTAGAGATCGAGCAATACCTCAAAATATCTGTGGGAAGGCGGTTTGATTTTCACGATTCTAGTATTAAGGCGAACCCTTCTGGGGCTATGCCTAGCACTGGATACCAAGACAAATCTTCCAGCAGTTTTCAGTCCAAGCCCAAGGATGATAAGGGTAAAGAGGTTATCGGGTCTAGCTCCCGTAAGAGTGGAGCAACCAGGTGTTTTAGGTGTCAAGGGTTTGGTCACTTTGCCCGCCAGTGTGGCACGAGAGAAGGCACCAAAGTGTTCCTTATTGATGGGCAAGTAGAAGTAGTGCACCCAAAAAGTGACGGTGAGGACGAAGAATATGAACCAGTAGAAGCCCCTAATGATGAGGAAGAGGGAGCGCAAGAGTCTGCGACCTTTGCAGTTGTGTGTCGTGCCTTTACACAAAGTAAATAATACCAATAGTCGGTGCCGTTGTTTTGTTCCTATTCAGTTTGGGTCATATAAAGCCACATTTTGGTGTAATGTTGTTCCTAGGAATCCTATCGATCTTGTCCCTATGTCATTATCTCATAGGCCACCAGAGTCTGCAGAGTCCCTTGTGCATCACATTCATTCATGGCATCAAAAAATCAGGCAGAAGATCATGACTAGTAATGAACATTACACACTTTCTGCAGACCAACATAAACGTTTCAAGGAATTCAATGTAAGGGACTCTGTAATGGTCCGCATCAGGCCAAAGCGATACCCTCAGGGAGCCATTCATAAATTACACACGCGTAGTGCTGGACCATTCAAAATTATAAAACGAAAGTCTCAATGCGTATGTGATAGATCTTCCACCCTTCATGGGAATTAGTTCCACATTCAATATAGAGGATCTAGTTGCATTTCAGGGGGGCCACTGATGCATTATCCAACCTTTCGTCTAACCATCCTGATTTCCCAAACTTTTTCCTTGATCCATGGCCCTTTCCCAACCCATCTTCTCAGCCTCTACCTCCCATACCTACCCTTTTCGACCCATCGTCCCAGCCTTTACCTCTCATACCTACCCTTCCCGACCCATTTTTTCAACATCTTCCTCCTATACCTACCCTTCCCACACCCAGAGAGGAGATAGAGGATATTCTGGACCATCAGATAATATCCACGTCGGACGGCAGGTTTCAGAAGTACCTGGTTAAGTGGCAGTCACGCCCAGCTTCAAACAGTACGTGGTTCACTGAGGAGGAGCTTCAGAGACTTGATCCTGACATCTTGGAGCGGTTCAGAAGTTTTGTTTCGCAAGTGGTGAAATCTTCGTATCCAGGGAGAGTTGATAGGGACATCACGTGCCCCCTACACACGTACGCAAGGAGAAGGAGGGCCCCACCATCGATCTGAATCGATGACGACGTTCAGAGAGGGCCTCCTAGTTAGAGGATTGCGTTTTGGTTCATTAGAGTGGACCCGATAATCATGTGAATCTCACCATGGGTTATCATGATTGTGGCCTACTATTCTAATTAATCTTGTACTTTGGGTTTTGTTTATTATTGTTATTAGGAATATCATGGACAGTTTAGATTGCTTTGATCAGTTGTTATTTTTTATTACTTCATCTCTAAGTAATAAGGTGCGCACATGGCGCGAGTTTTGGGGTATAAGATTTTATTATAAATAAGCACCCCTAGTAGGCTTTTTTCTCATTGAATATTAACAAAAATTTTGCGTTTTTCTGCTCTAAATTTCCGAGTTATGGAGATTCAATTGGGTGTGAAACTCTCCCTTCCTCGAAGAGCTGACTATAATGGTGCGAAGCCACACCTATCCCCATTCGCCCCCACCTTCCATCCATATTTCTCTTCTCCTATAATCATATACGCTTCAAATTCATCCTCTATTGCAGCCGTTTTTCCCTCTACAACAGATTTCCATAATCTGGCCCTACAGGAGGCTGAAACATTGGCAGAGCACCACGCACAAACCGTGCATTGGATCGAGCTGAAATTTGGGAGTTTTGGAGTCCACTCCTAGCTGACCAGGGCCAAGCTAGCATTTTTCTGAAGTAGGCCCCACACACGTGCTGCCGGGATCACACGCACGTGCGTCTGGGCCATTGTTGTTGTCCACACGTGCGGTACTTCTCTAGTTTGTTTCTCTCCTCTCTTTCACTCCTCTTTCACCCAAAATCCCTACGCCTAACCCTAAATTACTCAAATCTCCAATTTTATGCCATTTCTTCAACCTTAGGGTTCCCCGAATTGAAATTTCTGAATCCTTTGGATTGGGGAAATTATTTTTGTGCATGTGGATGAATTTACCCTCCTTTAATTCTTGTTTGGTCTATAATTTTGATTGATTCGGCCCTAACATGTGTAGGCCTGGATCCGCATAAGATTCCCCTTGATCGAGTGTTTGAACTTTTGTGTGGGATGTGGAATTTTGTATAATTGTTTCTGAACTAGTGTGATCTAAAGCATGAAAATCTTGCACGTCATACTTGAATTTCATGTTCTGCATCACCTAGCCCATTATTAAACTTTTTGAATAATTTTAAATTTAAAAACAAAACAAAACAAAACTTTCTTATTTTGAGATCTTATTTTGAGATAGAAAATCTCTTGTGAATGGAGATTGATGGTGTGAAACCCAATCTATCCTCTTTGCTACTCTTTGAAAATGTATTTTTCTCGTCATTCTCATCTTCTTATAAAATCCTTCTTTTCTTCTCCAAATCCTAAATCCCTTTACTCTTTCCTTCTAAACCTAAACACACTACCCCAAACCCATCTTTTCTTATTCCTCACTCCACTAAACCCAACCCATCACCATCAGCCCCTACGCATACGGACAGGGCCGTACAACCGTACAGTTAACCCCTTATCTTTATTTTCTTCCCTTTCTTCAATCCATCTTCCTATCCCTTAAACCCTAGCCTCATCTGGTCCCCCACAACCTCTCTAAGGTGGTTGTTGCCCTCAACCTCTTCCGGCATTACCCAAACAGCACCTTCTCCTGGCCAACAACTACCGGAATCCAAGCATGGATAGAGTTTGATCTCTTCCTTCTCAGGCATATACTCTTCTCATCCTAAGCTTTGTCCACCCCTCTATAGTCGGATCAATGGTGATGACGTCTCCGAAGCAAAAACCGATAACCGTAATAGCCTTCGTGAACCAGAGCTCCAGTGACATGTTCCAATGCTGGAACCAACCATCCACCCAGCCAAACTTTGATTTCTCCTTTCACTTGCAAACCAACCTTATTGGACAGTCCTTAAACAGGTAGCCAAGGAAGATGATTTTATCAATGTTAGTGTCTTTCCATAGTGAGATCCACACCTTTGGGCCACCAAGAGGCATTATGATTCCATCGTCTTCCCCACCTCACAACACTGATTGAGTCGATCCCCAACCAGACACCAAAGCTCCTTTTGGAGTCGCCACCAAACTCCATTGCAAAGCCCTCCATGCATTCTCCAACACCAATGAATTGACACTCACCTCCAAGCCAGTTGTTGTTTCCTCCTTCGACACCCACCTGTTAGCAAACACGGGGGGTTTGATGGCTTCACTAGTGTTGCCTTTCCCACATGCCCACCCTCCCCTTCAGCTGCTCCAGCAAACTCGCAGCAACCACTTCTCTGTATGACTTTCCAGCGACCATCATTTTTTTATCTACAAGCCTTCCCTGCACTTCCTGCATTTAAATAGGTTACAACAACATGGAGAAAAAGGAATAACCTCTATAAAACAAGAACAAGAATCACGATCTCCAGCTAACAATGCCTCAAGTTCTTTCTCCTTCACAATTCTTCTCATCCTCAGTAAAGCTTTCATGGAGTCCTACAAAGAGTAAATAAATAAATAATGAGATGAATATAACAGAAACTATTAGTACTGCATGCTTCAAAATATACACAGTATAAAATCCATAATCAAGTCAACATTGTTTTTCTGAGAGATAACAACAAATTTATTAAGAAGCACACCAAAATGCAAGAAAAGAAAACAACCCGACACAAGTAAAACAAAATTAGACACTAACAAAGAAACAGTGGAAGAATACCCAAACACAACTGATTAAAAGAATGACATAAAATTGAGATGTTCTTTGCCTGATTTGCAAGATAATTTCAGAGTATTCAGCAACACAATATGCTTAGCAAATTGGTTCCACTCAAATTGAGGAACCAATCTTGACTTGGCAGAACTTCCGGATGGCCCCTAAGCTCTTGATAGATGAAATCGCACACTTATTTCCAAAAAGAGTGTGTTCAACAAAATTGTCCACATCTTCAACTACTTTAGAAGAGAGAGGGTGCATGAAGGTTGCGGAGGATAGAAGGAGATGAAGCAGAGTAGTTCAGTACTGAAGTTGCCTCCAGCCAAAATATTGAAGCTAAATTTTGATGGCAGTTCGCCTGTTAACCTAGGCCTTGCAGGAATTGCCAGCATGATTCTCGAGAAGGGGAGATTAATCAGGGTCTAACAGGACCTATAAGGTAGGGATTATAGTTGCGCAAAGCGTGAAGCAACACAGCAACAGATTCGGGTGCGAGATAGGAGAAACGTCTGTTTCAAAATGTTTTAGAGTATAAACAGGTAGGAAGCGGGAGCCAGAGCGCAAGTTCGAAGTGGGAGCTGCACCTAGTTAGACGGATTGTGAAACTGAGGGAGAGGCAGAGAGAACGGCTTTGTGGATGGGACCACGGAGGTTGCTTGATTGTCCTTCTATCCGATCATCATTGAAGGGGACTCCACAAACACAATAGAATATGCTCTCTCTTTTTATGGGACTAGAAGTTAGTGGGAAATTCTGAAGTGGATGCCATAACTACAGATGGAGTTGAGGGGCTGTGGAGGATAGAAGGAGAAGCACAGGGAGTCCCTCAGTTTGAAAGCTGCCTCTGGCCGAGATGTTGAAGCTTAAATTTAGAAAGCAGTTCATGTTGTAAGACTCCAATGAGTAGAGATAGGGGGCAGGGGACAGACTCTGCCAACGTGATAAATATGCTCACAGGTTTCCTCAAAGGACAGCTAATTAGTTTCAAGAGAATAGGAAGCTCGTGGGGATGTTTCTTATCTTCTTTTCTTCTCGGGCACCTAGGGAAGGAAATTTTGCAGCGGATGCCTTAGTTGCAGATGGAGGTGAGAGACCTTTCCTTTTGTTTGGAAATGGTCTCTTATTGTTTTAAAAGAAGTTAGTAATTAATCATGAGGAGAGGGTAGTTACTATTGTTCTCTCTTGTTTCGGATTGGGTTGAGAGCTTGGGTAGCTCTTTGTAGTTGTTTTTTGTTTTCCTTCGCTTGTATTTGGCACTACCACAGCACTTTTTATTCAATGAAAGTTCTTGTTAATTTTCATATATATATATTCACACACACACACACACACACACACACACACACACACACACACACACACACACACACATTGTAAATACATTAGTTCTTCATCAAAATTTTCATTATCCGTTTCAACTATCTTCACATATATGAATTAGATTTTTCACAAGGTGCAAATACGGCATTGATTTTATACTCATTGTCAGCATCTGCTCCATTTTTCAGCCAAAACATAACACCTACTAAAACCTGTGGAGGGAAGCAGGCGAAATACATGCCTAGAAGTGAGTGCCCACCGATTCCAGTTCTCTATCATTCTCTTCACGTGCAAGCTTCAGCATATCAATGTGCTCAAGCAGTTCTTGCTCAAATCCGTTCACCTCTTTCATCTTGCCCATATACATCCCATGCTCACGACTAACCCTCCCAGCATAAACAGGGTCATCCCAAAGGTCTGATTTGTTCAATTCTGCAGACAGCTGTTCCACCCTGAGTATCATCTTTCTCCACTGTTGACATAAAAATATACATTTTAAATTAAAACCATGTACATAAGCCATGAAGATGCATAATACTCATGTGAAATGGAAACTTCCATAGATTTAAGATAGATGCAGTGAATTCAATTTCAGGAAAATCAAAGGTAAAGATGATGATGTATGGTGAAATAGAAAATAAGTTTTCTCATCTGTGTGCTGCAGAAAAATAGGAAGTGTCACGACAGTCGTGTTCCCAGGTGGGCCCACCATGGATGAGCCACTATAAGAAAATGGAATGTTTTGACACTGGTCACTATAATATAATAGGATGTGTTTATCTCCTAGACCAAACCTACCATATGATTGGTGGACTTTTCTCTACCAATGCTAAATGTTCCCAATATTCTTTTCTGCCATATTGATCTATAAGTCCCTGTTCAGATGGTTGCGGCTGTCCAACCATAAGAGTTTTCTGGCATGGACGATCCACAGTGGGGCCCGCCATATCAGTAATTCTGATAACTGACTACTGTGCCATGTGCCAAATTTTTGTGCAAATCACAAGACCATTAAATCAGTGAGGTGGCAGCAGGTTTGATTCCCTCAAAATAAAAAAAGGAAGCACCTTGTCGTGCTTGATTGAAAGGAACGGCAATTATCTGTTCAACCAACTATTAATCTGGCGAGAAACATCAGGGGACAAGCCATGCCCCACTAACTCCAATCAGCTGATCCTATCCATCCAATGGAAAATAGACAATTACATCCAATGATCAACATTTACTTGATGCCCACTTGTACGGTTATTAGGATCATCTAATGTAGCAAATTCTAGGGGAATTACCATCCACCATGGGGCCCACCACATGATCAATTAAGGATCAACAAAAGGTTCCCCCCCACATGATCAAACATCATACAACACGATCGCCTAAATTTATTTTTATTTTTTTAAAGGTAAATTCAAGAAATTCCATCGAACAGGTAGCGTGCACCAATATCATCATCTAATGTAGCAAATTCTTGGGATATTGCCATCCACCATGGGGCCCACCATGTGATCAATTAGGATCAACAAAAGGTGCCCCCCACATGATCAAACATCTTACAACATAATAGCCTAAAAATTGGTTTAAAAAAGGCAAATTCAAGAAATTCCATCGAACAGGTAGCGAGCACCAATATCCATATAATAAATCCATACTCGAACTCAAACTCATTTCCTTGAGAAGTAAATCATATTCTTTTCATACCGATGACAGAATAAGACAAAGATAAATGCCAGCGATGCAACAAAAAGATAAACAAAAGCCTAGGATCGACGGACCTGCAACCGCTTCTTGATCAGCTGAATCGACTGAGCAATCGCGGCCGAGTGGCTCTTCCAATCGCTCTCGTTCTCATCGAGTATGGGCCATGACCGGGCCACGATGTCATCGACAGTCAGACCGTCGGATGTTCTGAGCTCGGAGATCGCCTGGGAACCGAAGGAACGGATATAGGGGCTTTGATGAGAAGAGCTTGGTATTCTCGTAATTTGGAGGGTTTTGGAGGGCGTCTGAGAAATGGTAAGGTCAGATTGGATTTTTCGGTGCGAGTCGGAATGCGGAGGTTGCGAGTACGAGTGTGGGGTGGAGAGAAGAGGAGAGGAGAGGGAGAGGATGGGGATTCTGAAGTTCCGAAGGAGAAATGAGGGTATTCTGGGAATTGATTTTCTGAGGAGGAAGAATCCCATTTCCAAGCGTAGTAGGGTTTTACTGGTTCTTTGTTCTTCTGCGTGGGCATTTTCAATATCGGAGGCTTAAAAGAAGGGCATTTTCGTCATTTGATTATTTTGGTGTTCTTGTAATTTAGGGGGAACGGGTATTTTGGTAATTTTAAGAAGAGAGGAAGGTGTGGGGCCCACCGTGATGTTTTTATGAGATCCGCTCCGGTCATCAATTGAGATAGATCATGCTACGATGTCAGCCGGAGAAAAAGCTCTAGTGGGCCATACCACGGGGAAAAAATGGGCATGGTACACCTACAGTTGAAACTTTCTTGGAGCCCACCTCAGTTTTGGATCAGACTTATACTTGGTTTTTACCTTCATCTTGGTGGGACTCACGTTATGAACGGGTTGGATGGAATATAAGCATCACGGAAGGCCCCAGTAAGGTTTCAATGGTGGGCATAGCCATCCCCACTGTTCCGTGTGCTGTGGTCCACTTCAGTTTTAAATGGGCCTGATTTTCGAGTTTACAATCTAACATAGGCTGCCCGAAATGATGGACGGATTGATTGGGAGATTTGCCCACTAGATAGACGATCCAGATCCCACAACTGTACAAGCACACGTACGGGACATGGTGGTCAGTGGTAAATAGCCATAAATGATGGTCCCATCTTCGACACCATGTTCATGGACTGCACCCTCATTGGACGGCCAAGAACAAAAGCATATAATCTGACCGAACAGTTAGGATACTCCAACTAGCGCAATAATTTGAACGGTTTGGATCATAGTACTACCCCACCTTTCAAATCTAGTGACCCACAAAACATGTCGTCCGTCCACACATGAGTGTGAACCAAATGACGAAACTACCCTACCACACCTCATAAACTCCTCCCCAAACCCTTGAATTACTTCTACAAAATGACCAAAACATCCTTACCATCCCCTCTCTTCTCTCGTCTCCTCCCTTATAATTCTCTCCTCCTCACTCCTTCCCCAACGTCCATCAAATCCTCCGCCGGCCGATTCCTCTGCAGACACTCGTCTCTCCCGATCATGGCGGAGAAATCCCAATTCGATTCTACCGAAGTTGGCCCTCCAAACACCTCCAAAACCCAAAATTTCCCCACCCCATTGTCCCCGCCTCTGCCACCGATATCGAAACAGATAGAACTGCAGAGAGCCATGACAGCATCTTCAAAATCCAGCCTTTTCTCTCTCTCCAGAAGCGGAATCGTCTTCGAGGACGAGTCGCTGATTGTCGTTAACAAGCCTTCAGGAATTTACTGTGAGAGCGTCTTGTCTTCGGCCCACCATTTTCTTAATGAATCTTCTTTGGGATCGACTGATGTCGGTGAGCTTCAATTTCACTTCTTCAGCTTCTTTTTGAAGTTTCAGATTCTACAAACCTGTGATTCGGCCTTGACTCGCCGAGTTTACTCTGTCAATCTGAGTGTAGTTTTTATTGGGTCAAATCAGAAAATGTAGGAAGAACATAGAATGTGATTTAAAAAAAATAAAAAATAAATAAATAAAAAAAAAATCCAATTTGAAGGTTATGTAGAAAGTCCAATGTCTTGTTTGAGTGGACCGGACCCCACAAAAATTTTGGCGTAGGATGAAATCACTAACTTCCACTCTTGAGAAAGGACGGCTGTTGTCAGCGTACAGCCACCAATCTCTAGAAATTGAATGTGGGTAACTGATCTGCAAAATTGCAATGCAATCAGTGTGGGGTGGATATGAAATTCATTAATCTTGTGAGGTTTGCTAGCCCCATATGCACCTCTTCATGTGGCTACATGTGCCAATGACATACGAGCCAGCATCGGGGGCGGGAGCCGCCATGTAGATCATCCGGCTAACAACTCAGGCCAGTCAACGATCAAGTAGTCCACACATGAACAAAAACAATGGGTGGTGACAGACTTGCAAGTTTTTTTCTAGACCATGCATTGTCTTCTTCATGTGTGGCCCATTTGATAGCAGCCCTGCATGCATTTTACGCCAGATGATTTACATGGACAGCCTCGGATGCCATGCTTACATGCCAGGTTGGCACACGTACCTATATCTAGAGGTGTGTGGATGGGAGCATTGGGTCATGGACCCGAACCCGTTGGTATGGAATATTTTCTTTTCCAAGTGATATCCCCTAATTCTTACAATTTTTACTAAATACATTTACTGTAAATTTTTATGGTATTTGATGAACAGTTATGATTCCTAGTTTTGGATTGTGAAATGCATACATATCCAATATTGTCAAACTAGAAAAACACCACCATCAAGGAAGGAGTAAAGCACATACTGTGAACCATGATGATCCAATGATGCACAGCACACTTTTATGCTCCTGAGCTTGATGATGAACAGCCTTGATCAACGGTCCATGCCTCATAGGGTGCAAATGACTTAGGCTCACCTTCTTTCCAATTCTCACTTCAGGTGTGTGCTAGAGATGGGTAGCCCTAGACGTTTTGAGCTGGCATGGGGAGGGGTAAGAGTGTTTCTTATTTATAGGCATTGGTTCTCCCCTACCATCATAGAAACCAACTCTCACTAAGACTCTCTTTCTTTTCTCACACTAACCTCTTTCATGATAGATTTCCCAACATTATAAGGCTTTGATGACCATGTGGCCGAATTTTCCTAAACACCAAGGAACCCATGTGCAGGCGGGCCATCATGATCTGGGTAAGCTAACACTTGCAGCACTAAATTGAGTGTTGTATGTGGCTTTTCCCACGTTGCTGGTGAACGACTTGGATATCATGTCTCCTTTTGATATCAAAATTGCGAACATTGGTATGGTTGTGGATCCTATTTTGAGTGTTTGGGTGACATGATTTTTATCTAATCAGTTTCATGAATAATGAGATAAAAATGCCTTCTTATATACTTTGTGAGTTGTGACAAAAGATAAATGAGATATCCTCTCGTGATTGTTTAAGAGTTTTGGAAACTTGGGTGCTCTGGTTTTCAACTTTTCCAATACAAGGCTTGCTTGAATAGATCCCGACATAATGCAGTGTGATACCTCGAAACTTTATCCATTGGAATTGGGTTTTTTTTTTTTTCTTTTCAATGACCCAAACTGTTTATGTGACAAGCCCCGCCTTAGATGGGGACTACCAAAAAATTTATCAAATCAAATAATTCAACTCTTTGATTACACAAAGGTTATGGTGACAGTCCATTTTCAAAGCAAAAGACCCAAATTTCAAATAGCCAAAATAATCCAATTTAAAGATTATATGTGTTGCCTATCCACCATACAAGTTGGGGCTCTTCATATAAATGGTTTGGATCATGGAAAGACAATCCAGATTCAAAGGCTAAATTCCCGACATATCACATTGCAGCATGCAGATGTATTTGAGCAAACGTCTTCCAATACTTGATCGGTTTTATCATCAGCCAGTTGAGTTTTCATATCATCAAGAATTTTTTCATTGATATTCCCCAATTTGGAAGATATAATTTTCGGATGAGTAGAGCCAATGAATAAAACAAAAAGAGTTCTGCACCATGAACTTCGTACTGCACACATCACTTAGATGGGCCCCAGCTTGGTAGAGGACACTTCCATCAGCGGGTGGGTTAGCATCTATAGTTCCCTTTGTCAAGGGAAGTTAAGCCGGTCCTGAGGCTCTGAATAGACCAAGTTATCACTTAAGTCTACCTGAGCCACATTCAGATCTACTTGACTCAGTGAGTTAATGAGTATTCAAGGCCCAAACTGCTACCATATGTGAGCCATCTCTGAGTTCCTGGTTTAATGTAAACTGTTCAACAATAATGATATAGTGCTGTACCATCATGTAGTCCTGATTTTTTTTCATTTTTGTAAACTGCAGGAATAGAAATCACTCCACTAGAGCTTCATCTTGCAAACAGGCTTGATCGTGACACAAGCGGCCTAATGATTATAACCAAATCACATAAAGTGGCAGCCAAACTTGTTAAGGCGTTCACAGATCACAGAGTGAAGAAAACATACATTGCTCTGTGCGTTGGGCCCACTCCCAAATGGGACAAGATCAACATAAAGTCAGGCCATGGGAGATCGAAATTTGGTGTATGGCGTGTGTACGCATCGTCAGATGTTGGCCGATCACTTCCAGGTGGCTCAGTAGTCAGAGACATGGCAACTTCCTTTGAAATCATATCAGTAAATAGGCAAGGAAGCTTCAAAGAGCCAACCAAGTTCTCAACAGATGAAAATCCTGGAATGGAATCAGTGGTTGTTGAAGATCAAGGGACAACAAGGATTGAAGTGGGTGATGAAAACAATGGTGAGATTTTGATTAGAGCCTATCCCAAGAGTGGACGAACACATCAGATTCGCTTGCACTGTCAATACCTTGGAATACCCATAAGGGGTGATGTGAAGTATGAAGGTGTTTATGAATGGAGGGGGAATGCATATGACACTCATGCCCTCCATGCCGAGAGCTTGGAATTCGATCACCCCGTTACCGGCATTCCCATTGAATTCCGTGCACCTCTCCCCATATGGGCAAGCGAGGCATGCCAAGAGATGGTACAAGGCACATGACATGTTACTCATGTTGGAGATTTCGACCTTGTTGGGCACAAGGCATCCAATGGTTTCTTTCATTTCCTTCTTTGACTAAAGAGCTGGATTCTGCACCTGGAGGCATCACTGCCTGATTGCTGCATCTTTGAGCATTGGTCGGTGAGAGAAATTAGTTCTGAGACTTTTATTCAGTACATACAGACCATGGTTCAGTGATTTGGACTGTTGAGCTGATGAGCTTCTGCCGTGGACCACCTATTCTTGGCCTCCTATGAATTGGGTTATAGGCAGTTCTAAAAGAAATACAGCAGTGCTCCATGTTTGAAGGATGGAAGGCGAAAGATGGAAGCCTGGGATCTCCAAATATGGGAGATGGGGCATCTCCTATCCGTGGGCCCATGTTCCAAAATTAGAGTTGACCTATATTTCATCTTGCTAATCGAAATTTGCTTGGTAGAACATTCAAAGGGCTTATTTATGAGCACTTCAGAGAATCGTCGAGAGCTTCGTGCTGCCATGCATGGATTGCCAGTAGCAGATTGCTATGCATGTCTCTTTTTCCAAAGGAACCACTGACTGGGAATGATGCTGAGAACGGACTCTCCCCTCCTTTTTTATGTTCCGTGATCTGATACAAAGCTTTGTATACATTGCACTCAGGTGAACTTAAACACATGAGTTCTATTTAGACACACTTAGATGCATTTAAATGCACTAAGGTGCACTTAAACGCACTTAAAAACACTTAGTACCATACAAAGCTTTCTCATGGATTCAGCCTCCATTTTTCTTTTTTCATGGAGTGGTACGTTGTGAATGAGGAACTGTGGTTGAGAAGGCTTCCACAGTAAGAAATCTAATGAAATAAAATCTCATTGCAGCTTAGATTATATTTGATACACTTTTGTAATTTGGTTGACCACTAACCTTCTTCTTCTTTTTTTTCCTACCGTCGCTTTGGCGCACACCATTCCTATTTGATGTGGGTATGTCATACCATTTGTCCTACTGTCGGTGTAGTCTCCCATTCACCAGACATCCACATTGGAGGTGCAACAGTGGTTTTAAACCATCCATTCTTTTCACACGGTGGCCCACCTGATGAGTTTACCCTATCTCTTAAGAGTGGTGTGCGACCGGCACTACTCAAGTTTCCAATTTTCCAAGTCATGTGGCGCGCTTGTTGTGTAGATGAGAAGGATCTAAGTTGAGCTATCAAAGCTCATGAATGAAATTGGGGATTAGCCATGAGCTTGGTGTACACCAGGCCATTAACACTCAAGACCTGATCCCAAAAATTGGTTTTGCCAGCTGAAACTATCCTTACTAACCGTAGGGATCCCTGGATAGGGATCAGGTGGGCCATACATGCACAAATAAATGGTCATTTAGGTAACTGAATACTGAAGTCTCCCGGCAAAGTCCATGTGTTGCGTACCAGATGATTGGACCAGCATATGTGCCGACTTTGGTAAAGGACCCATATCCAAGCTCACAGCCTTAGGCCCTGGCCTTGAGTACGTTGAGATGATCTCATAAACACAAGCGAAAATAGACGATTTCCATAAAATCTGTATCACAGATGTCTTTGATACCACAGACCATATTCCACCAATCAAAATTTTGAGTTGTTTTGGGAGGGGTGCGCCAGGCCCGTGCTATAGTGCAACACATGGGCGACGCTTGAGAGCCCCAGTAGCAAGCTACTGTGATGGGCCCTCCCCCACAAGAAATTAATTTAATATCATGTGACCCGATGGGCCACGTATCAGATATTAAACTGATAAGAACAGATACTACACTTGATCTTAGCCAAAAGGCCGAGAAAGGTATGCTTTCTTCCATTCCTGCATTCCCCTCTTGTATTGCTTCTTATCCCTTGCAACTGCTCCCCTCAGTCGATGTGGGATCATATAACTCTCTCTTTACTTCTCGATTGTGCGGTGAAGATAAAAATGTCGGTCATCTCTTTTGGCAGTTGCCCGCCTGATGATCCAGACAGCTGATTTTTGTGGGCCTCACCACTTTCACGTTGAGAATCTTAGGACCCACCTGATGACTGCCCCAAATATCACACACCTGTGCCATGTTGGTGTGCGTACCATATATCATTTTTCCCAGTCTCTCCTCATTTAAGACATTGCTTCGTGATCCAAGCCTCCCAAATGGTGGGCCTCTTTAATTCCAGCAGCATCGAGCAATGTTGCAGAGATATGCATGTATTCACCTCTAATAACAGTATTGCATTGAGTTCTTTCACGCTGCACGTGTACGATTGATAGAATATCTTTTTTTAAGCCATACATTTGATGGGCCAGCAATCCCTTGGCGAGGATTATCTAAAAAGCAGGAGTTTGCTTGAAACAGCCGTAGGGTTAAGGCCCACCATGTTGTACGCCCAACTCCCACGCCTAAAAAACAGAAAAGGACAGTTATGTGGCCCACCATGTTGTATATATAAATCCACCTGCTTTTTACGCATGCTGTGTGGGACCACTATGTTGTATGTATTAAATCCACTCCGTCCATCATGTGAGAAGCTTTATTTGAACCAAACATAAAAAAATACTGGGCCTAATAGAAAACTTAAATAAGCTACACAAACGGGATTTTTGCTTAGCCCGGCTGACTTTTGAACGAGGAGATTTTTGCTTTTTTTTTTTTTTTTTTTTGGATTCATTTCGTCCCACTGAGTTGCACCTGATCAACGGGTATGATGAAAATACAACCATTGTGTAAAAAAAATAAAAAATGTTGGAATCTCATCTCCATCCTTCCCTGACGTGTGGCCCACTCAAATTGTGAATCTCACTCGTTTCCTCCAGACTTTCTTAGAACGGAGGATAGAATCTGATGGACGGAGTGGATGTTACATATACAACATAGTAAGTCTCAGAGGGCGTAAAACAGGTGTTGAAAGGATCCGGTCCGCGCTCATGGAATTGGACAGATTCACTACCTTGAAAGGCGTGCTAAAGGGAAGAGGGAGCTTTAATACTCTGGCAAAGCGCGGTGCTTATACACAGGCGCTAAACACTTGCCATAAAATTAACTCAATCTAGACCATTCAATTTGTGGCTGGACTATAAACCAGAGTCATACCGATTTAACCACCATGCTGGCCTATTGGTGGACATCCAATGGACGGTTGAAATTAAGAAAAAACAATCGAATGGTTAATCGAAAGCTCCTGCGGTGGGAACTTAGTTGGGGCCGCTGGTACTGTTTGTGGAATTCCACTGCGTCCATCTGTTGAGTGAGCTCATTTTAAGACATTAGGCTAAAAAAAGCCGATCCAATACTTAAGTAGGCCGAAAACGTAGATGAAATATTCGTAGGGCCACGGACGTTTTGAATCATGTTTGTGATTTCGGTTCATCCCAATGGGAAGGACGTTATGAATAATACTGATGGAATATAAATATAACCGTAGACTTAAGAAAGTTTCACCCGTAGAATTTTCCCTGACCACATTTTCCTTTAGCATGGACCACTTGGATCCCGTTTATTTTTTTGCATTGCGAACTCAAATGAGCTCATAAAACGAATGAACGGTATGGATTTCTCACCAACATCACGTTGGGCCCACCTAGCTTTTGCAGTAAATCCGCGTCCAACAATAAACGGCCGCGGCCCACCGTATAGAACGTCGGCGCGTCACAGTACGTCGCAGCATCGAACAGCGAGCGAAGGGAAGAAGGAGAAGCGAGTGGAGTACAAAGAAAACTCTGTGGGCCCACCGTGGATGTATGTGTCTTATCCACGCCGTTCATCCATTTTTGCAGTTTATGTTAAACCATAAGTTCAAAATCGAAGCATATCCAAGCTTAAGTACACCACACCACAAGAAACAGTAGGAATAATGATGTCCGTCCACGTAAGCTCTGGATATTTTGAGATGTGGTCCCCTCAACGGACTATGATTTCGGGACGCGGATTGGCTACTCCCCTTACACCAGCCAATGGCTGATGGTCGGTGCTCCTTGGGACCCACCATGATGTATGTGTTTCATCCATGCCGTCCATCTATTATTGAAGATCATTTTACACTATGAGACCAAAAATGAGTTATATCCCAATCCTAACTGGACCACATTACATGAAACAGTGTTGAATGAGTGTCGACCATTAAAAAACATTATGTGGCCATAAAAGTTTCAGATCAAGATGATTTTTGTTTTTTCCCTTCATCATCTGGGCCTCTGACCTAATCAATATATTAGATGTGAAATAAACAGTACAGTGGGCCTTAGGAGGATTTTAATGATAGATATATAACCATCATTGCTTTCATGTGGGGTGGTCCACCTGAGATTCATATACCTCTCATTTTTGGGACCAAGCCATAAAATGATCGTAAAAATGTATGAACGGAATGGATGAAACACATACATCATTGTGGGGCCCACAGATCACCGACCACTAGCCCCGGGGCTGGTGTCAGGGGGAGTAGCCAATCCGTTTCTATGATTTCGGTGCCTGATGCTAGCTTGGTCCATACACCGTATGGACCGCATGTTTAAGTGGCGTTGGGAGTTGGGAGGTTTGGTCTGATTTGAACAAGCTCGGCCATCGATGCGGTATGCTTAAAGAAGCAGCGTTGACGTCATCTTATCGTCCATGCAATGACACGTAAGATTCTACCTGTCACATCGGACGCGTGCCCTCATCAGATAACGCCACGTCAGATCCTGTGCTCCGCACATCAAGCTTATCTCCTTATCCACTAGCCTTTTCTGATCTGATTTTCGGGCTTTCACCGACTTTCCATCGAATCCTCTACACCAGTTGTAGACAGAATTTTGTGCAGCTAGCCGGGTACGGGGCCTGCCGTGGATTTTGATGTCATCCAAACCGTCCATTAGTGTCATCCTGTCATTAAAAGGATATCTATCAAAAATAGGACTATCTATTAATCATATGAACAGTAACGTATAAAAAAATTAGAAAACCACTCAAACACTTAAAAATTCATGATATGAAAATTCGATCGTTGGATCTACCTGATTTCTACAATGTCCAATTTTCAAGCTGTGCAGACCTTTATTAACGGATTCGATTTCATAAATGGTCCACGGTGGGTCCCACAGGCTTCTAGTTGAACGAAATTCTCCACTGCGACTGTTGCAAAGTAGCCGCCCTCCTGTGGACGAATGATTCTGTTTCCAAGGATTTATTTGATAATACCTCGACAGAATGTGGTTCTTCCTACTCGTGCAGTTAAAATCATGCTCCTGGTATCCGTATGACTCAAATTGAACCGTCCAAATCATGGGGCCCTGTATGTGTTGGTCCAATCAATAAAAATGAGGTTGATTGAATGATCTTAGGCTATGATGAAGACAAGTTCACATGCTCAACCTGGACCATTAATGCTTTGCGTTTTCATCATCATTAGATAACGATCGTCGGCCTGTCATTACAGTACATTTTATTTTTAAACAATTGGCACGTTTGAAGTAGGGCCCACATCAACGCGTGCAGTTTCTACTGCATCCGTACAAAGCATGAGACTCTCTGCCCGAAATCCTATCCCAATCACAAATGTGAGGCAACTCGTCTACCGTGCCGTATGCATTCACCGTACCGACCTGGCTGGTGTGTGCACGTGTCATGAGAAGAAGTTCGGTGACGCTCCTCAACTCCACGATGATGTATTTAGGGCTCGTCTGGGAGCGTTGATTTGGAACCCTTGGATTCGGGACCGGGATTAAAAACCCCCCATACTAGCAATCCTCTCAATGTCTTCGGCACCCTGGAACGGGAATCAACTTTAATCCAAAAGTACCTGGTATATTTACAAGGGTTTAAATTTAATTACTAAATCAACTTTAATATCTCTAATTAGTGAGATAAGTAATTTTTGACACAATGGTTATGATAACCCCGCTGAAATATATGTTTTGCCTGAAAATGATGAAATTCCAAGTCTCGGATGGGCCACAAGCACATGATCATGTCTGAGTGACTAACCAACGATTTTTAATCGTTGATTTACATGAACAATGTTTGGACGGTGCTGGACAATGTTTGGACGGTGCAGATTTACATGAACAGTGTGAGGCGCGTATCCTAGATCATACCGTTCCGTAGGCTTCCGCGGTCCTCCCGATCGAATTACGGCGACCCGCGATCTGTTATCGGTGTTTGCACGCAATCCTGAGTTATGTCCCGTATATCAGAGTCGGCTCGACTCGAAACTTGTACCCTTGCGACCGCGACGCGTCTCGTGCGGCGAAGCGATACCCGGGCCATGAGATGTAGGCCCACATTCAGTTCGAGGAAAACGCCGCGCGTTGCAAAACCCAAGAGAGAGCTTTCAAATCAATCACATCAATCACATCTCATGTCAAGTACACATCACCTCACACCCCATCCCCAAGCAACCCCAAAGTCAACTCTCTCTCTTACACATCTCTTACAACCAAGTACGCCCATCACTCACCTTTTCACCCATCACCCTCTTACATCACCTCTCTCTCTCTCATCTCTCTCATTTCAAACTCCATCTCCCAAGCAACCATGAGAGAGGTGGACGTCCATGGGAGAGAAGCTTGGTATGACCCACTCCCTACCACCCAATCCCACCCTCCAAAATCAATCTCAACCGTTAAATCTTGTTTCCTTTGAACTCTAGAACCCGTTGGTGGAGGAACGAAGAAGAGATCTTGAGGTGGGTAATCTTTATTTTATTTTTTTGTGATTTAAAGACCCACATTTGGTGGGACCCATCTTGATGTATGCAATGTATAGGGAGGGCCCATAGTGGCGGCGTCCCTCCCCTCCTCACGTTTTCTCTCTCTCTACTTCTCTCTCTCTTCTTTTCGTGTATGATGGCCCACCATGATGTATGCTTTGATCCGCACTGTCCAAATGGCTGGATGGTGGGACTTCGCTGTGATGTATGTGTTGTGCGTCCACACCGTCCAAGGTCTGGACGTGGGACCCACATGACGCATGTTTTGTATACACACCGACCATACCATATGTGGGGCCCACCCTGCACGTGTTACACGTGCAGGTGGTGGGATCCACCAATGTATGGATTTAAATCCACACCGTTCGTCCAGACGCTAGACTGTTTTAAATATTGTATATAATAATATAATATTATACTATATATAATATATTGTATATCATATGGTGATGGCCCCGCGTGGGACCCACCTTGATTATGGCAACGGATTGGGTAGTGTACATCACACTAGCAAACAACTGGTGTAATTGACGTCAGTGGGTTCTGAGGGTCCCGCGGGATGCATATATTACATCCAAGCCGTCCAGATGGTGGGACCCATCGCTGGACTGACGTAAGTAGGTTCTGTGGGTCCCACGTGATGTATTTGTTTCATCCACACCGTCCAAATCATCTGAACGGTGCTGGACTTGATGGACGGTGCTATGTGGGCCACACCGTGATGTATCTGTTAGCCACGCCGTCCATCTATATTCTGGACGGGCAGGGCCCACTTTGATGACGTGTTGTATATTCACATGTCCATCCGTTTTCCTTGTCAGCGGGTGGGACCCACCCTAATGTATTTATTTCATCCGCACCGTCCAGATTGTACTGGACGGTGCTGGACAGTGTTTGGACGGTGCTGTCCAATGTTTGGATGGTACTGATTTACATGGACAGTGTTTGGACGGTGCTGTCCAATGTTTGGACAGTGCTGATTTACATGGACAATATATGGACGGTGCTGATTTGTATGGACAATGTCTAGACGTTGCTGTCCTCTTAAAAGGGTAAATAAATTATTATTATAATAATATAATATATATGTATATGTATGTATATGTATTATATACGTGGTGGGTCCCATGTGGGACCCAGGTTGTTTGTTGTTGTTGTTGTGTTTGTGTGTGTGTGGTGTGTGTCTATATATATATATATATAATATATATATATTATATATATATATATATATATATATATATATATATATGTGACATATATATATATATGTGACATATGTGGTGGGCCCCATGTGGAATCCATGTTGATGTATGTGTGTATGTGATGTCCACCATCCATTGCAAGACGGTGGGACCCACCTAATATATGTACCTTATATCCACGCTGTCCATTGCCCAGTCGTGGGACCTCACATTGATGAATGGGTTGTAATCCACACTGCCGTGGATCCCATGTGAGGTATGTGCCGTCCAGTTGATGGACGTGGGGTCCCACCCTGAGATTTGTGTTTTATCCACCGTCCGGAACGCTAGACGGTGGGACCCATCGAGATGTATATGTTGTATCTACGTTGTTCAGGGCCAGCAGGCCCAACCATGATGTATTTGTTACCTAGGCCATTCAGGACCAGTAGGCCCATTTGCTGCTATAATGAGGCCCACTTGTTTATACATGAGGCCCATTGTGATGTGCAAAGCCTATTTGATGTATTTGTGGCCCACATGATGCGGCCCGATTTGATGTATTAGGCCCACTATGCATGTGATGGGGCCCACCTGTTTTGTATTTGAAGCCCGTTGATGTGACCCGCTTGGTGTATATATTTGGCCCATTAGTGCAGTCCATTGATGTAGCCCACTTATGTGTATGAGGCCCATTAGTGCAGCCCATTGATGCAGCCTACTTGATGTGTATAAGGCCCATGTGTAGGGCCCACCTGTGATGTATATTAGGCCTATGTGTAGGGCCCACCTATTGTGTATTTGAGGCCCATGGGCAAGGCCCGATGTGATGTATAAGGCCCATATAATGAGGCCCATTGTGAGGTATTTTTAGTCCATGGGTCGTAGCCTATTGAGATGTATTTTCGGCCCATATGTCGTGGCCCATTATTATGTATTTGTGGCCCAGTTAATAAGGCCCATTGTGATGTATTTGTCGCCCATTTGGCGAGGCCCAATGCGATGTGTTTGTGGCCCAATGTGATGTATTTTCGGCCCAGGTATGTGGTCCATTGTGATGTATTTGAGACTCAGGTGTGTGGCCTGTTGTGATGTATTTGTGGCCCAGTTGATAAGGCCCATTGTGATCTATTTGTGGCCCGTATGGCGAGGCCCGATGTGGTGTATACGTGGCCCTTGAGTGAGGCCCATTGTGATCTATTTGTGGCCCGTATGGCGAGGCCCGATGTCGTGTATATGTGGCCCTTGAATGAGGCCCAATGCGATGAATGTGCGGACTGATGTAATGTGTGATTTCACTATAATGTATGTAATGATGTTATGTGGGCCACTGCTTGGGAGCGATGTTGGTTAAATATCCACATTGATTGACAATGATGGTTAGATGTCACACCGTGACCTTCCCATGGGCCATTGTGAGGCCCATTCTTATTATGAGTAGGCTGTCTAGGCCTATCCTTAATATGAGGAAAGTACACCATCATCATATAACATGCTTAGTATAGCTTCACGACTCATGCCCATGCGCGTCATATGTATGCTTGATATGAGAGTGATTAATCATAGCACATGCCATTATGCAAATTATCATGGGACTCCCTAGCAGGCAGAGTTACCTCACATGAGCGCGCAGTACCATCAAGTTTGATGCATGACTGGATGATATGACTCATGCATCTTGCATTTTATTATATGACTACCGTACGCCCTAGCGACATCAGGGTCGTAGCCTTCACAGGCACATCGTGGATGGTCAGATGGGATACCGGAAATCTGTTCTACATGGGGTGCTATAGATATCCCTAAGTGAAATTCCCTAAACTCTAATGGTTTCAGAGGTTGTTCCAACGTATAGACCGAATGGATGCATGAGTGTATGAGGGCCGTATACCGTTAGGCCGCGTCTCCCACTGTGTCGTGGTCGGTTGAAAGGGGTGAGGCCTTGCCTGCCTGAGAGGAGGGGGCAAAGCTGGGCTGAGTTTAACCAGCTCGAGGAATGGGTCCGTTGTCGACGAGTCGGGCCCGATATTGGCAAGCGGATAGTGAGGTCTCTTCCACTCACCATGTTGCGCACGATGGGGTGATAATCTGGTTTGAAATGTAATAAACCCTGGTGATTTCCCATAGAGAAACCGTACTGATATGTGGACTTATTGAGTAGGAGTTGCATACTCATTCATTCATTTATTCACTATTCACCTGGGCTGGTGGTGCGCAATTAATTATTGTGTACCTTCGTAATGACAAGGATTTCGGTTGGGGTACGCGACTAACCTGAGATTAGGAGTCTACTACATTGAGTCTAGCTATCCAAATTTAGGTATGGGACTGGTTTGGATAGAAGTCCCTTGTGATGGATGAAATGGCCAAGCTATATGTCCTAGAGGGGGGGTGAATAGGACAATGCCAAATAAAAATTTATAATAGCGGAATTAAACAAAGTATGATAGCCAATGAACTAATTAATAAATTGCAATGCAGAAATGAAATGCAACCTCAAACAACTGAATTTGAGAGGTTGATACAAACGTTGTTCTAAGGACAACCTTTCACCAAAAACCAAATGTTTATGGTAGGACAACCTTATATCTAGAAATGTCTTTGTATCAATTTCTCAAATCAAAGAGGAATAAAGAAATAAATACAAACTGCACTGAATAAATTGAATTTACAAATGTCTTGTTCTAGGGACAACCATACACCATAAAAATGGCAGGGCAACCTTGCTGGAACAATTTTGGAATTTAAAGCTTGAATCAATAAAAGGAATTGCTGGAAATAAATTGCAGAAATAAATCACTAAATTATTACAACATTCCCACACTTGCTTGAAATTTCAAACTGTTACAACATTCACATCCACAAGGAAAATAGAACTGAATGATAAAAGATAAGGAATTAAATAACCATTCAATCCACAAGACAAGAAGTTATAGTGGTTCGCCTGTGTGTTCACCAACTGTCCTCAAACAGCCACACAGAATGCTACTCCACTCCTAATATCCTCACACAGGGGATATTAGCGTTCTCTAATAAAACTGGTTTTCACAGGTTCACCAAAAACCTTCACAATTGTGTCTTTATCACTTGGGCTTACACAATTCAAAAAACCCCACAATCTGAGTTTTCTGGCTCTCCTCAGATAACCATACACATAGAGATTTTTCTGGCAAATCTCATACAAAACCAAAAAATAGAATTTACAGGAATTGTAGAATACCTGGATCTTATCCTTTTGCAGTAGCCCGGAAGAACCGATCAGAGTAGAGATTCAATAATGATAGTTCAATGTCCAATACTCAATTTATCGAGGTTCTAAGTTCTAATTGATTTTAAATGAAATCACAAAGGGCTAGCTCTATTTGATTTTAATTCCAAGAAGAAGGAATACACGATTTCCCCTTTTTAAATATGATTGGAATTTAGAATAAAATCAAATGCAAAAAGCTAACAAAAGGAATTAGAATGAAGCGCAAATTAGCTTAAAAATAAACACGACTTATCTCAGAGTGGAGCCTTGCTTTGATAGATTTTTCGATGTTTAAACTCTGAAATTCGTGTGCTATTTATAGCTACAAAATTCGTCTTCGACTGGTCTAGGAGTTCCCACGACTGGTCTTAGAAGAAACAGATTTTTGAATTTCTGCGCGGAATCAGGAAAACCGATGTTCGACCGGTCGAAGGCAGTCCACGACTGGTCGAAGGTCGTCCACGACCGGTCGAGACCCCTTCTCGACTGGTCGAGCGACTGTGAATTTAGTCGCTGGAGTTTGAATCGAGGCTCCACGACTGGTCGAGGTTCGAGTCGAGGACATCCCACGACCGGTCGAGAAGACTCTAAGACTGGTCGTGAGCGAACCAGAAAATCCGATAAATTTGAACAATTCCAAGACTGGCCTAGAAAATTCTTAGACAGGTCGAGCCAGTGCTAGGACTGGTCGAACCAGACCCAGGACTAGTCTAAGAGCAGATCAAAAACATGTTTAAATACATTTGAATAATGTATCCAAAATGACCTACCCTAAGGTCAAAGACTATGGTCTATCAAACCTGAATAATGAAGTATGGACATTGAACTTCATTCAACGAATGATAAATCTTTTAGTACTTGAAGCCTGAAGTACGAGCCGTCCAAAAGACTTGACACAAACATTCATCTTGAGTTTGCTTTTGAGCTTCACACCGTGTCTTCTTTATATCTTCTTCTTTATATCATCGAAATGTACCTTGAAGCCGCTTGAAGAGTCTATGGTTGTCTTAAACATAGAACACACCAAGACATAGAACACACCAAGACATAGAACACACCAAGGTTTTGACACACAAAATTTGACAATCAAAGAGGTATCATATAATAGCACTAACAATGGACCCCATAGCCTGCGATACTACGTACTATCATCCCGACTTCACTCCAACTTGGTCATTTCATTCGCACCGCATATTACATTGCATCCACAGCACTTAGCATTTTGGGTTGCCATGTTTCTGCATTGATATAACTGTTAGCATTCATGTCTTACATCGCATAGCCTTGGTACGGCTGATGGCAATCATGAACTTACCAGTATATTTCTGTTTATTCTGATATTGTATGATTCATGATCTTAACAATATATTTCTGCTTACTCTGATATCGTATGATTCATGATCTTGTTAGTATTTTCACTTATTCTGATATTGTATATTTATGGCATTATATTGCATACTTGACACTTACCTTGTACACACACTTTCACCACCCTCTAAGCTTTCTATAAGCTTATGCACAATAGATGCGTGCAGGTGGTGTTGGGTCGTTGCAGCGTTGAGCTTGGAGTGTGCAGCGGACTTTTGGAGCTTTGATTTTGACATATATATTTCCCTTTCAGCATTGTATTCAAACGTTTATATTAGTAAATATGTGATGATGATGTTGCCTTTGTGATTTGGGTAAACTTGTGGTTATGCTTCTTCTGAGACAAATGTACGTTGAAAAATCCTTCTTATAGGATCCCAGGATCGGAATCTAGCGTATGTGCGCTAGGAGCCGAGAATGGGGTACTACGGAGGTTGTCGGCACTAAATTCGGCAAACGGAAATTTTGTGAGCCCGATTTCTGGGTTTGGGGCATGACAGACAGTGTTTGTACGGTGCCGATCATCATTAGTGGGCCATGTGCCCGATAGAATGATAGTGTATAGTGACACACATGTTACACCTGCAACTATTGAAATGATTTTAGGTGTTATCCAAGCTCTCACCATGGATTACAAACCCCCTCAAAGAGGGGATTGGAAACCCCCTGGATTTGAAACCCTCGGTTACTTTATGCTACCAAACAACTAGGGGATTTGAAACCCCCTCAAATTCCCTTTAATCCTCTCCAATCCACGGAGCCAAACTGATGGGGATTTTCTCCTCATTGTTCGGTTCAATGAAATCGAACAAGTTTCGATAGAATCGATAATTACAGGTTTTTTCACTGCTGGTTGCTGGACTATTTTTGTTCCTGTCGATATCATCGAGAGACTTTCAGATGATATCGAGACTGTCATCGAGAGTGGCTCGATGACATCGATAATTGTTTGATTTTTCACCCCTGGTCGCTGGACAGTTTTAGTCCTGTGTCGATATCATCGAGAGACCTACAGATGATATCGAGGCTGTCATCGAGAGTGGCTCGATGACATCGAAGAGTTCTGCAGATACGATTGCGGAAACGCAGATTTTACGGATTTTGTTTCCTATTTGGATTCTTCCTCTTTCTATACTTATATAAAGGGGTGTATCCGGGATTGGGGTGTATTCTAGGGCATTCTAAATTTCCTAAAGGTTTTCTAGGAGAGCTTAGGGTTATCAAAGGTGAGAGGGAGAGAGAGAAAGAGATAGAGGAAGCTTGTATAAGGGAGATTCTGCTCGTAGAGGTGATCTACTTCGCAGTCCACGTCTCAGCGCTTTTACGTCCTTGTGATCAATGAGATATCTCCGTTTTTCTTTTGTTCTCTTATTGTTTATCCACTCTTGCGTGAGTGAAGAAGGTTTGATCCAAGCGGTGTGTGCTTGTGATCGGTTGTAACGTTCTGCTTTATAGTGGATTGTTGATTTGGACGAGGTCCCGTGATTTTTACCTCTTTGAGGATTTTTTACGTAAAAATCTCTGGTATCGTGTGGTTTATGTTTTGATTTAGTTCATTGCATTATTATTCCAAAATTCTGGTTTGTTTGGGGAGGCTAGATCCTAAGGTTTTGTGCAAGGCCCCCAACAAAGTGGTATCAGAGCTAAGTTCATTAAACGGGTAAGATCGGTTTTGAATTATGGAAGGTGGCTCATTAAGGATGATCAACCTCAATGGTTCTAACTGGACCATATGGAAGGCTAAGATGGAGGACTTGCTTTATTGCAAGGACCTATATTCTCCAATTTTAGGCAATCAGCAAAATCCAAGGATATGACTGATGATGATTGGAAGAAGATGGACCGAAAGGCGGTGGGGTTTATTAGACAATGGTTAGATGATTCAATGTTCCACCACGTGTCTACGGAAACCTCAGCCGCTAGCTTATGGCTGAAATTACAAGGGCTGTATGAGAGGAAGACAGTCGGTAATAAAATCTTTTTGATAAGGCGACTTGTGAATCTCAAGTTCAAGGATGGTGGTTCTGTGGCCGAGCATATGAATGAGGTCAGTAATATAGTGAACCAACTCTCCTCTATGAAGATGGTCCTAGATGATGAATTGCAGGCTTTGCTATTGCTTAGTTCATTGCCTGACAGTTGTGAGACATTGGTGGTATCTCTAAGTAACTCCGCACCAGACGGAAAGATATTCATGGAACAGGTAACCAGTTGTTTCTTCAATGAGGAGACAAGGAGGAAGTCTCAGGGGTATACTCAGCAAGAGGCCCTTGTAACACAAGAACGGGAGAGAGGAAAGAATAGGAAGGGCGGGAAGGCTCGAGATAAATCAAGAGGCAAGTCAAGTAACAGAAAGGATGTTGATTGCTGGAATTGTGGCAAGAAGGGCCACTACAAACATGAATGTTGTGGTAAGAAGAACGACAAGAAAGGAAAATGGAAGGAAGATGAATCAGATTCCACTGCGATCGCTTCAGATGGCGATATTGTAGTTATTCTTTCTACAGATCATGATGTATGTCTCACGACTAAGAGTCAGGACACCGACTAGGTGATTGACACGGGAGCTTCGTTTCATGCGACTCCACGCAGAGACTTTTTCACAAGCTACAAGTCTGGTGACTATGGGACTGTGAAGATGGGAAATTCTGGCGTATCGAAGATCATGGGAGTCGGTGATATTTGTGTGAAGACCGATGTGGGCTGCACATTGGTTCTCAGGGATGTGAGACATATCCTAGACCTTCGCCTCAACTTGATGTTGATGGAAAGGTTGGATGATGATGGCTATAAAGGTCGGTTTGCTAGTGGGCGCCGGAAGCTCATCAAGGGTTCATTGATCGTGGCCAGAGGAAAGAAGTGTTGCACCCTTTACAAGGCAAGTGTCAGTATGTACAAGGGTGGGTTGAACGTAGTGAAAGATTCAGCTATTGACATGTGGCACAGGCGTCTAGGCCACATGAGTGAAAAAGGGCTTCAGCTACTACCGAGGAAGCAGTTCCTTCCAGACGTGACAGGTACACCTCTCAAAACCTGTCTTGATTGTTTATCAGGGAAACAACATAGAGTTTCATTTGTTAAAACTGCTACTCATGTTAACAAAGTGTATGCATTAGATTTGGTTTATTCTGATGTTTGTGGTCCTATGAGGACAAAAACCTTAGGTGGGGCATTGTATTTTGTTACTTTTATAGATGATGCATCTAAAAGGGTTTGGTTTATGCTTTGAAATTCAAGGACGAGGTCTTTGGTGTGTTTAAATTGTTTCATGCTATGGTCGAGAGAGAGACAGGTAGATCATTGAAGTGCATCCGCACTGACAATGGTGGTGAATACATTGGCGACTTTCATGAGTACTGCAAGTCCCTGGGTATACAGCATGAACAGACGGTTCCCAAGACCCCCCAGCATAATGGTGTAGCTGAGCGAATGAATCGCACCATTGTAGAGAGAATCAGATGCATGTTATCCCATGCGAAGTTGCCTAAGACGTTCTGGGGAGAAGCAATGCACACGGCGGTGTATTTGATAAACAAGTCTTCATCTGCCCCGTTGAATGGAGAAGTACCTGAGAAGGTATGGATTGGACAGGATTGATCATACAGTCATCTCAGGGTGTTTGGATGCAGGGCATCCGTTCATGTACCAAAGGACAAGAGGTCCAAGCTCGATATGAAGATCAGGCAGTGTGTGTTCTTAGGGTACGGTGATGAAAAGTTCGGTTACAGATTGTGGGATTTGACCTAGAGGAAGCTCGTCAGGAGCAGAGATGTAGTTTTCTTTGAAGATCAGTATATAGAAAACATTGGTAAGCCAGAGAAGAACCAGCCTAGTTCAGGTGAGCTAAAAGACATGGATCCGGTTACTCCTCCCGTGGTGCCTGATGACGAGGGAGTACAACAAGGTGTAGAGGACGAGGGAGTTCCTACAGAAGATGGACCAGGGGAACAACCCCCACTTGATCCACCTGTTGAGCCACAGGTGAGGAGGTCATCTAGGGACAGACATCCGTTCAAGAGATACTCACCACATGAGTACATTATGCTGACTGATGGGGGAGAGCCAGAAGATTATTCTGAGGCCCTAGCCGACGAGCATAAGGTGGAGTGGTTGAAAGCTATGCAAGAGGAGATGTAATCCTTGCAAAAGAACCACACCTATGACATGGTGAAACTGCTTAAGGGCAAGAAAGCTCTGAGCAACAAGTGGGTGTTCAGAAAGAAAATTGAGCAGAAGAATTCACATACGAGGTTCAAGGCCAGACTTGTAGTGAAAAGGTTCGGTCAAAGGAAAGGTATAGACTTCGAGGAGATATTCTCACCAGTGGTGAAGATGACATCTATACAGATGTTGCTAGGGTTGGCGGCTAGCATGGATCTAGAGATAGAGCAGTTAGATGTTAAAATTGTCTTTCTCCATGGTGACCTGGAAGAAGAGATCTATATGTACCAACCAAAAGGTTCGAAGTCAAGGGCAAAGAGCATAGGTGTGTAGGCTGAGGAAGAGCTTGTATGAGCTCAAACAAGCTTCACGGCAATGGTACAAGAAGTTTGACTCGTTTATGTTGAAACATGGGTATGACAGAACGGAGTCGGACCACTGTGTGTTCACTCGCAAGTTCTCAGATGGTGATTTCTTAGTTCTGCTGTTATACGTTGATGACATGCTCATCATGGGAAAAGACATCAAGAAGATCAACAGGCTGAAACAGGAGTTGGGCAAGTCTTTTACGATGAAAGACTTGGGCCTGGCTAAACAGATCTTAGGAATGGAGATAACCCGTGACAGAGACAGTAGGAAGCTTTGGCTGTCACAAGAGCTGTATATTGAGAAAGTCTTAGAGCAGTTCAATATGAATGCAGCGAAGCCGGTCAGTACCCCACTAGATGGTCACTTCAGATTGAGCGACAGACAGTGTCCCAAGACGAAGGCAGAGATGGATGAGATGCAGAAGATACCCTACGCATCAGTTGTAGGAAGTTTGATGTATGCTATGGTGTGTACACACCCAGACATAGCATATGCGGTTGGTGTTGTCAGCTGGTATCTTGTCAATCCTGGCAAAGAGCATTAGGCAGCGGTGAAGTGGATACTGCGGTATCTAAGAGGCTCATCCAGGTTGAGCCTATGCTATGGTGACAGTAAACCTGTGTTAGAGGGCTACACAGATGCAGATATGGCAGATGACATAGACTCCAAGAAGTCTACATCGGGGTTCATGTTCACGTTTACAGGGGGAGCAGTTTCTTGGCAGAGCAAGCTACAAAAGGTCGTAGCATTGTTGACGACAGAGGTCGAGTACATTGCAGTCACAGAGGCATGTAAAGAGATGTTTTGGATGAAGAGGTTCCTACAAGAACTTAGTCTGAAGCAGGAGCAGCACGTGGTCTATTGCGATAGTCAAAGTGCTATAACTTGAGCAAGAATCCAAGTCAGCACTCCAAGTCGAAGCACATAAGATTCGGTATCACTGGATCAGGGATACTTTGGAACAGAAGGTATTACAGCTTGAGAAGGTCCATACGGACAATAATAAGTCAGACATGATGACCAAGGCTTTGCTCAAGGGCAAGTTTGAGGTTTGTAGAAACCCGGCTGACTTGAAGAAGGTGGATTCCTCCTAAGTCGAAAAGGGGGAGATTTGATGGGGATTTTCTCCTCATTGTTCCGTTCGATGAAATCGAACAGGTTTCGATAGAATCGATAATTGCAGGTTTTTTCACTGCTAGTTGCTGGACTATTTTTGGTCCTGTCGATATCATCGAGAGACTTTCAGATGATATCGAGACTGTCATCGAGAGTGGCTCGATGGCATCGATAATTGTTGGATTTTTCACCCCTGGTCGCTGGACAATTTTGGTCCTGTGTCGATATCATCGAGAGACTTACAGATGATATCGAGGCTGTCATCGAGAGTGGCTCGATGGCATCGAAGAGTTCCGCAGATGCGATTGCGGAAATGTAGATTTTACAGATTTTGTTTCCTGTTTGGATTCTACCTCTCTCTATACTTATATAAAGGGGTGTATCCGGGATTGGGGTGTATTCCAAGGCATTCTAAGTTTCCTAAAAGTTTTCTAGGAGGGCTTAGGGTTATCAAAGGTGAGAGAGAGAGAGAGAGAAAGAGATAGAGGAAGCTTGTAAAAGGGAGATTCTGCTCGTAGAGGTGATCTACTTCGCAGTCCACGTCTCAGCACTTCTGCGTCCTCATGATCGGTGAGATCTCTCCGTTTTTCTTTTGTTCTCTTATTGTTTACCCACTCCTGCGTGAGTGAAGAAGGTTTGATTCAAGCGGTGTGTGCTTGTGATCGGTTGTAACGTTCTGCTTTATAATGGATTGTTGATCTGGACAAGGTCCCGTGGTTTTTACCTCTTCGAGGGTTTTCCACATAAAAATCCCTGATGTCGTGTGGTTTATGTTTTGATTTAGTTCATTGTATTATTATTCCATAATTCTGGTTTGTTTCAGGAGGCTAGATCTTAAGGTTTTATACAAGGCCCCCAACACAAACGACCCCTTATTATATCCACACTGTTCATCCATTTGTGGAGATCATTTTAGGGTGTGTTTGTACGGGCGTCTTACAATGCAGTAAGGTGGAGTAGATGGGATAGGGTTCTCGAATCCACCCTCGTTCGTATGCAGGTCTATTTAGGCGGCGAGGGATTGAAGATGGATGGGATTTCTCGCTGGATTCGGGAGACTTTCTCTGCCATTGCGAAATCCTGCAGATCCAATGTTGGATTCGTATCCCTTCTCGCTGTCATCCCATGCCTGTCCGCAGTCCATCGGACGGACTGCGGGATGGGTTTTCAGAGGGAGAGATGGTAGAGGGAGGGTTTATTTTTTTACGCGAAATGGGGTTATAAGAACCACCATCAAGTCGCGATGATCATCTTCAGCCGACCGGGCGCTACCATCGTAAACTGACGGTGTGGTCGGGCTGAGGTAGGTATTCTTCCTCGCCCACTAAGCATGAAACGTCCTTATTGTGTCTTGCATATTCCAGAAAATGTTGATTTCTGTTGCATCTGAGAGGGTCACGAAGGATTTGCATGCATCTGATGTGATAACCCTTCGTCACCGGCGAAGCATGCCCTCCGAGATGGAGTTGGCCTGTCTGGCTGGCTACGACGGCTTCGTTTGGAGTTCTAATATATATGTGCAGTTGGATTTCTTCTTCATATGTCATATATACTAATTTTTTTCCTATTGCCCTTAGCTTTCTTACAAAAATCTGATGTATTTCACTGCATCGTTTCATTGTCTTCAAATTCTGTTAACTCGGATGGTGGTGATGTCGTAGGAGTATGGTAGTGTAGGTTTTCTTCTATATCACTTCTCATGTTTAGGCCTTCTGGATTCCGATTATAATAGGCCTTTGCAATATCATGATCCAGGGGGTTTTGGGTTCTCTGAATATACTTGAGGAATTTGATTATTTGGGATTTCTTCAGTTTCGTATATCTCATATGTTATATAATCTACTAATTTCTAGACTATTTGCTATAGATTGTTCTTCTGAGAATTTCTATTTACTTAATTGGAGTATTACATTGGTATATCTCAAATGGATTTTCTGTTGTTGGTTTTCCTTGGAATCCAGTTATGAATTTTTTGGATTAAACTATGTATATTAATCACTGTTTGATCAATGCTATCTTCATTTGCTGATCTCTGTCCATGCGTATTTTCTGATAAATTAAATGACATGAAATCTTTTTTTCGTGGAATGTATGCCCATAAATTTCCCTGTTTTTCACATTCAGTTTAGACTGTAGATTGCATCAGAATATCTTTGTATATTTTTGTCATCTGTTATCAAGTATCCTGTTTTTCACATCTTCTTCTCTTTTTTTTTTCTTTTTTTTTTTGCAGTATTGTTTCTCAATATGTGGGCATATGGATTCTTACTTTGATATTGTGTGGAATTTCATTTGACATCAAGTTTGACAAATCTGAATATCTTTGAATATTATGTCATATGGGTTTTCTTTGAATTGCATAAAGTGGAGATTTGTCTTATATCTACTGATTTCTCTGAAATTGATGTGGATTGTTTTTCATGCAATGCTGTTAATTCCCTTGGAGAGTTACTTTGATTGAATCTCATATGTTGAATAAGTTGGACTTCAAGGTCAATCAGTTCTACATGTTACCAGAGTTATCTTCATTGGCTGAAAGTTAACCATCTGTGGTTTCTATTAAGTAAAATGAGATGAACTCATATGTTAGGTGGAATGTATTCTCGGTAAATTTTCAGATTTTACATTCCCACCCATCTAGCATATGACGTGGAATTATACTGGTATTTTCATCTACTTGCATCTGTCAAGTGGTCTGTTTGTGCAAAGATTCTTCTGTATCCTGTTCTTCACATTCAGATTGGATATGGAATCAGTTTCTTGGTTCATATACAGGAAGAATTGTTTTCTTTAATGTCAACATATATAAAAATTGTTGTCTTCTGTGGTTTCGATTGTCTCCTTTGGATTCAATCCAGATATATGCAGTTGGATTCCTTCTTTTAACAATGAATGTATTTTTTTCTGTTTAACCTAAAGTTAGGTTGTTTTCGTGGAATTTTGTTGGTTACTTGCAGCATGGTTTCATTGACTTGAAGTTCATTGGTCTTATCTCTGGGATCTATTATACATCTCTGGTATGGTTATTCTCATCTATTGTGCTTTATTGTTTCTCAGAATGTGGGCAGATAGATTCTTGGTTTAATATTCTATGTTATTTCATTTACAATCAAGTTCGACTCATCTGAATATGCTTGTAGCATGGTTTCATATGGATGGTCTTAAATGTGCATAAAGGTTTTAGTTTTTGTTCTACTAATTTCTCTGAACTTGATGTGGAATGTTCTTCAAGAATTTGTAATTTCTTCATTGGAGAGTTACTTTAATTTAATATCATATATGCTGGTACAGTTGGAGTTGAAGTTCAGCATGTTCTTCTTCTTACCAGCATTCACAAATGGATTTACTAGTGTTGGTTTCCATGGAGTCCAGTTATGAAATTTTATTTAAACTGCCAATGTGACTCTTTGGTTACTAGAGCTATGTTCCTGTTTGTACTTTCCCACCCTTGAATCCTTATGATATGGCATGATGTTGTCAAACTTATCTACTTTCATCTGTCAAGTGGTGTGTTTGTGCAAAGATTATTTCATATTCTGTTCTTCACATTCGGTTTACTATGGAAGAAGATTGCTCTTTGGTTTCTATACATATAGGAAGTATTTTTTATTTTATTTATTTTATTTTATTTTTGTTCAGTATATATGAAAAATGTTGAGTTTTTTTGTTTGAAGAGTATCCTTTGGATTCAATCAGATATGTGTAGTTGGTTTCCTTCTGAATACATCATTGTGACTTATTTTTTATAATGATGTTTCCTTGGGTGGGAACCATGTTTCCTTTCTTTTAAAAAAGGTTCTGGGTCGGATATTGCTATGCATCTTTTACATATATGTGGGTGACAATTTTGTCTTATAATGCATGCAAATATTAAATTGATGCTCCAGCTGCCTATTTTATCTCCAACATCCAAATTTTTGTCCCAAAAACTGTAAATATGGTTGTCGTTTATTGCTATTATATACTGAATGGATCTTCCAACATCCAGATTCCAAGACATTGCCATATCCAGAGACAAATTGAAGAGAAATGGCAAAGAAAATAAAAATATGAGAAAGTAAAAGAGCATGAGAAGGAAAACTTTGTACTTTAATAATGGCCGATTATGACACTCTTCGAGCTTCTAATTTCTCCCAAACAGGTGATTCCAAACTTCTACACTCTTCGCTACTCTCACTTAAATGATTAACATCTCTAATCCTGTGTCACTTTCCAGGAGTTCACCCTTGCAGCCTTTTTACATGTATATCAATCTAAACAAATGCCTAAGTCAAATTTGATACTGATGATTTGCTCATTGCTCTTTGGTTTCCTTTTGAATACATCAATATAACTGTTTCTCAAGTAGTGGGCAGATGGATTCTGTCTTGGGGTCCTGTCTGGCATGTCTGTTTACAGGTTCAGAAGACATGGGATCATCCTTCACTTTTTCTCAGTTTTCTGTGCTAAATCTGATTTTTTTTTTTTGATTGGTTCGATTGGAAATATAATACAGTCAAATCAGTAAGTTACCCGAATTTGGCAATATAGGGGCTTATATACTTTCTGCTCCCTCAGCAAATTCTAGCTAATGTATCTCTGTTTTCTTTTAATTCAATTAGTTATCTATCAAAAATAATAATAATAAAAACATAAAAAAAACATTTAAAAAAAAAACAAGTAAGTTTCATATGTACTTATGGTCATTTTCATCTACTTGTATAACTATTGATAGCCTGGAAATTATTATATGGATTAGGTTCTAGTAGTTTATCTGAAACTGCTGTTCATTGTTCTTTATGATTTTCTGTGGGCTGAGGATTTGTAAGATCCAATTTCTAGCCTTGTTATCTTGCACACGTCTTTGCTCTTTTCTCAGTACTCAACTGTTAAGACCATTCTCTTCTACACATTGTTGCATTTGAATAATTGAAGCTTAAAATGGAGCTTTATGCCGTCTTTCCTTAAAGTGGATCTTTTTAATGGAAGAAGTCATGACTGTCCATTTGGCTTTGAATCTACAAAGACCTGTTTCATCAGATATTTTGTTGTCTTGGGGTCCTGCTTGCATGTCTGTTTATAGGTTTAGAAGACATGGGATCATCCTTCACTTTTTCTCGATTTTGTGTGCTAAATCTGATTTTTTTTTTTTTTTTTTTTAAATTTTAGTTTTGATTGGTTTGATTGGAAATATAATACAGCCAAACCAGTAAGTTACCCGAATTTTCCAATCTAGGGGCTTACCTAGTTTCTGCTCCCTCAACAGATTATAGCTAATGCATCTCTGTTTTCTTTTAATTCAATCAGTTATCTAAAAAAAAAAAGAAGTAAGTTTTATTTGTACTTCTTATTATTTTCATCCACTTGTTCATTGTCTGAAACTGTTGTTCATTGTCTTTCATGATCGTCTGTGGGCTGAGGATTTGTAATATCTAATTTCCAACTTAGTTATGGGATCATGGTATCATCCTTCACTGTCTTTCAATTTTGTGTGCTACATCTGATTTTTCACATGGGATATATGCTTTGGTCAAAATATATGAAAGGCAGATTGTCCTCTGCAGTTTGGTGTATCATCTAGATTCCAAATAGATATGTGCAATTGGATTCCATATATAATATCACTGCACAGTGGCTCTGTTGTCTTTGTATACAAACTCTATCTTATAAATTGTCACTCTTTGCATTATTAATGTGCTAGTTAGGTTTGTGTCACTTCGTCTGTTGGTTACTCTTTGGTATTACCGTGATTACAAAGGAGATATCACCCCTGGTACATCGCTTATCTTATCTTTGTCCTTGGATGAACTAGAATTGTATAATTTTGCTTTATACATCTTAGTGCTTGATTTTTATATAGAGCATATTTAACTATAGGACGTGTTGCTTTATGTTGTAAGGAATCTTTATATATTATATATATATATATATATATATATATATATATATATATATATATATATATATATATATATATATATTATGTCTTTATCTAGATTTTTATATTTACATGCTGCCATCCCATTTGAGAAATATGACATGGAATAATAATGTAGTGTAAACCAATAGATTTACACTATATATTTATTTTTAAAAGACATCTAAACCTGATAGTGTTGGTTATCAGTTGGAGATAGAGAATGAAGAAGATGAAGAGATGAAGAGGGTTGTTGTTGTTCAGGCGATGATGGCTTGTGTAGCGGTTGTCGGAGAATACTGTCGTGTATACATGTTCAAACAGCCAGCTCGTCATGGAGATGATGAGCGAGGCAGGTTCATCAACTCTATCATTAGGGCCAGTGACCGGGATTGTGTCACGCAACTTAGGATGAATCGAGAGACATTCTTTGAACTATGTACCCAGCTACGCGAGAAGATACAGCTGCGTGATACTCGTACGGTGAGTCTTGAAGAACAATTAGTTATTTTCTTACACGCATTGGGGCATAATGTTCGGAATCGTGTCATTGATCAACGAATTATTCGATCGGGTGAAACAGTAAGTCGCCACTTTCACCGTGTACTAGATGCACTTGTATCAATGTACTTCAATTTTGTAAAAAAGGTCAGACCAGCGACTCGCTCTGAGATTCAGACAAACGTAAATTGTGTCGCTTACTTTCAGGTATTAATTATGGTGGGTCAGATTCCTATATATGTATTTTTCACTTCCCTGCATTCACACCTTTAGCCGAAATGACATTTGATCCAATACATTTAGGATTGCGTCGGTGCAATTGATGGTACACACATTCCAGCTCATGTGCTCGTAGTCGACCATGCGAGCTTCCGCAAACGGAAAGGGGTCCTCTCCCAAAATATATTGGCGATGTGTTCATTTGATATGAATTTTATATACATATTGGCCGGTTGGGAGGGTTCTACTTCGGATGCAAGGGTACTACACAACGCATTGAGTCAATCGGATGATCCCTTGTTTGTCCCACATGGTACTGGTTATCTGTTAAAAGATTACCAATCTATTTCATAGTTTTGAATTATTTGATTGTTCACGCAATGGAACATTGATTCAAATGTGTAGGAAAATATTATGTTGTCGACGCTGGATATGCACATTCACCCGGTTTTATGGCTCCATACTGGGGCGTTCGATACACTTACAGGAGTATCGAACAGGGAGAGCGTCGGCCAATATGAAAGAACTGTTTAATTACCGACACGCACAATTGCGCAATGCCTTCGACCGTTTTTTTGGTGTTATTAAAGGCAGATTCCCCATCTTGAAGAGAGTTGTGTAGTATGAGTTCGACACACAAGTTAAAAATGTGATAGTCTGTTGTGTCTTGCAAAATTTCATACGTACCGGATACGAGTCTCAAGAAGATTGAGAATACACTGGTATATCTGTTGCCGATGAGGAGAGTAACCTAACGCCTCGTGAGGTATCAACAAACGATGAGCGACAATGGTTACTGCGAGTAACTCAGTGCGAGAAGGATGCTTGGATTCGCGTGCGCGATGATACTACAACCAGAATGTGGGGAGATGCGCAGTAGAATAGTAGAGTAAATAGTCGATCTTTATATGTTTAATTTCCATTACTTGGTGATATTTAGTTTCACAAAACGTTACGTACCTGACAATGGTAGATTGATCTTCCAAAATCCGACCAGATGGATTCATCATATGGATTGACCAGATGATGATTTTGCTAATCTTTCTTTTAAAATAATTGTCATTCTCAAGATTATGGTTGACATTTGTAAAACATTATACGTACTTGATATTCAGGTGGTATGGCAGACTGCACGTCCAATGATACATCGACACCAACACAATCACCGGCCAAAACACCAGTGGTGCCCACTCGATATTCTCCACGCGTGAAGACGGTGACATCCCTAGTCGAGCCTCCGTCCCGAGCCCCAAAAGTAAAATGGACTACTGCTATGGATCAAGTTATGTTCAACATATTTCTCGAACAAGTGGTATTGGGACGTAAAGCGGATAATGATTTCAAACGTGAAGCGTACCAAATTGTTGCCGAAGCCGTGACGAAGCATACTGATATAGTCGTCAAGTTGCAGAATGTGTCGAACCGATTGAGGTATTACAAGAGAGAGTATAATGCAGTGAAGGATATGCTGACAGCTAGCGGGTTTGGATAGGACAATAAGCGGATGGTGGTCACAGGTCCTGATGAAGTCTGGGAGGAATATCTTAAGGTATGAATTTTAAAAGTTGAAATTTTATTATTCACATCAGTATCTACTACTTACTGACTTTATAAATGATATTTGAACGACTGCAGTCTCACCCGCGTGCTGAAAGACTCTGCGGGAAATGCATTGATAGAATGGATGACCTTGCAGTTATCATCGGTTCGGACTAGGCCACGGGACGTTATGTGCAAAGCAGTAGGAGTATGGCCGCATCAACATCAGCATCATCATCTCGTCTTCAACGAGATTTCAATGATGCATGGAGAGAGCTTGATGATGATATTGACGATACGATTGACCTCTCAGAGGATTTGTAACAAACTCCACAGGGACCATCCCATTTTCGCTGGACAGTCCTTCATTCTAATGGTAGTCAAGGTGGGAGCACAACAAGGAAATGATCGTGCCCTCCTCGTCCCTGTGATGTACTCGGGACCTCTCTCCAGACCGTTGCAAATGCTATGCTCAATTTTGACCTCGGCAAAGAGGTGAATCGCACTACCAAAGTATTTGATGTTTTAGAAGAGGTTCAAGGCCTGACCAACTCAGAGTTTATCAAAGTTGGTCAGCTCTTGAGTAGGGGCGAGAAGCTGGCATCGTTCTTTGTCAGTCTTCGACCTGAGCGTCGCATTGAGTGGTTGAAGAAAACTTGCTGTGATAACTTTGGTAATGGAGGTGACGTCGGATTCGTCTGAAGAAGTGTTGTCCCTGATTATGTTTTCTTGTTACTTAATTGGGCATGTAATAACTTTGATAGACATGATTTCTGAAAACTGGTTTTTTTTTTTTTTTTTTTTCTTCTTCTTTTTGGGGATTGATATGTGCTGGTATATGCATAGTGTATACCAATATGACTTATGTGATGATGACAACTTTTTACTAATTAACATCTTTCATATATGTAATCACATGCTTGTATTATGCACATTAAGACAGATAAGACCACACGCTTCGCTTGTTTGAAAGGGTACGTACTTACAACCTATTTTCTTTTCATTTAGTAAGTTTATTTGTACTTTTTGATTATTTTCGGTAGGACAATAATGCATGTACACTTCGTTCGCGATTTTATTCCAAAACACAAATCTCATGCCAATTACCTCCATGTTATTGCAGATGGGAAAGGAGAAGTACTATCTTGTCTTAGTGGGACGTCGGCCAGGTATATATCTGACATGGGACGACGCTAGGTTGGTGGTGGAGAGATTTAGCGGAGGGAGACCACCGAGCCTTCAAGAACTAGAAGGAAGCTGTTGCATACTGGGACACTCACTTCAGTAAGGCCTGTGCACCGTCGAAACCTCTCACAGAATCTCCTGCAGTTCAGGTTGCCCCATTTTCTAATGAGCTGGACATCTGCCATTCTTCGACTTCGTCTATCCGATAGACGACGCAGACGAACCAGGCCATGGTTTCTAGGGCCGCGTCGACTGATGATCTTGCCCCATCAAATGGAGAGAGATTCATTGCAATTCTGGTTGCCGTCGTGGTTCTTTTCTTGCATTGATTGTTATTTTTAAATTCTAGCCCAACACTAGTATTGTAACATTGTTGTTGTCACTTGTTCTTTTTCATCTTTTTTGTGTATGACTTATGCTGACATCGGCCATATGAGCCGTGAAGATCATTTGCATTATCGACTGCTATATATTATCTCGATATGTCTGTATCACACCACTGTCATATGATGTGGTCCACTGGATACGTGGGCCCCATAAAATCCTGCCCGAATGTGATGTGGGCCTGTCCAGAGGGGAACGGATTGGCTACTCCCCCTGCCACCAGCTCCATGGCTGGTGGTCGGTGCTCTGTGGGCCCCACCACGATGTATGTGTTTCATCCATGTTGTCCATCTATTTTTACAGATCATTTTTATAGTGTGATTCCAAAAATAAGGTATGTCCAAAACTCATGTGGACCACATTATAGGAAACAGGGTTGAATGAGGGTCGACCATTAAAAACATTTTGGGGTCCATATGCAGTTTTGGATCAAGCTGATCTTTGTTTTTTCTCTTCATTGGGCCTATATGACCTAATCAACAGATTGGATGTCAAATAAACTGTAATAGCGGGCCTGAGGAGGATATATAGGATGGATATCCAATCACTATTGTTTTCATGTGGTGTGGTCCACCTGAGATTTATATCCCTCTAATTTTTGGGATCAAGACATAAAATGATATGTATAAATGGATGAATGGAACCTGATGAAACACATACATCATGGTGGGGCCCATAGAGCACCAACCACCAGCCACGAAGCATTTGTTGGGGGAGTACCAATCCGTTTCCTGTCCAGAGATGGTTATAACCAACTCTGCCCACCCTTGGCATTTTTTGATTCAATCCATGAGATTGCATGCAATCCCATGCCCGGCCAAACACGCCCACATGTTGCAATCCCAACTTCAGTCCGCCCGGCCAAACATGCCACATACTGGGCCATGGGATATACCAATCCCATGGGATTGGCACCCATCCACTGACGCAAGCCATCATTACCTTGAAATTGCTATCCACCCTAATACAATCCAATCCCTTCCAATCTGCCCGTCCAAACACGCCCCTATATTTTTGGGCTCAACCTTCAGAATTATCTCCCAAAATGGACCGACTGTTTGAATATAACATCTACCTCATAATGGAGCCACAAAACATTGTGATCTTACACCAGCCAATCCGCTTCCCTGCTTTTTCTCTGTACTCATGAAACTCGTGCAAACTTTTTTAAGAACTCATCATAAGTGATGTGACTCCAAAATCTGAAAAGTGCACATGATAAAGCACCTCATGAATCCTCGGGGCCTAATTTTTAATTTGATCCAAAACTTTGGTGGGCCATGAAAAATGAAAACATTTTCCTCCCTTAATTTGCGTTTCTCTTTCTTATGGCCCACTTTCTCTTCTTATGGCCCACAAGAAATTTAGATTAGGGTGAAAAATTATTCCTTTGGATTTCATGGGATTCCGCATCACATTGATTGTTCGGATTAGACGCTCATGACACGTGTGCAAAGGTGAACATGTACGTAGGTGCGCAGGTGAGCATGACTTATGATATTTGATAAAAAATCCTTGGAAGGTTTTTATTTTCATTCAAGATAAAAAAAATATGGGAGCAGATTAGGTGAGACCCATCACACCGGACTCACCCAAGATGTGCGGCCCTTACCGTGGGCTACATTGACATATGGATTCTGTATTCAGTAATTCATACGTTTTTCCATATTATTTTAAGTCATTATCTTAAAAATGAAATGGATCTAATTATGAAGTTTAGCATACCATAGGAAACAGTGGTGATTGAACGCCCTAACATTCAAAACTTCTTAAAGCATACCTCAGCGTATCTGTAGTGTTTATTTGCCATCCAATCTGTTGATAAAGTCATATAAGCCGGGGCTTAGTGGAAAAAAAAAACAAAAAACAAAAAAAACAAAAACAAATATCAGCTTGATCCAAAGCTTTTGTGGCTCATTAATGATTAATATCCACCGTTTCCTACATTATGGTCCACCTGATAATGGGATCTTCTTCATTTTTGGGCTAGTGCCTTAAAATGAAAAGGAGAGAAACGGATGAACAACCTCTATACATAATACATACATCAAGGTGGGCCCCACGTTAAGGGCCGCATCATCTTGAGTGAGTCCGGGTCTCACCTAATACGCTCCGGATCCCGTAAGGCTACAATGTAAGACGGCAAGGGAAGTTACTGGATACTCTGTATTTGTATGACACTTGATGTGCAGGCCCATAAAAATGGTACAGGTGACATTTATTAACTCAAATTAAATGCGCTATATTGTGAAAAACCCCGTAACTATCTTAGAATCTAAAAATCAGAATGGTTGAACAATCCTATTTATCTTCTCATAGGTGGACACTTATTTCTTGAAATAAGATAATCAGATACTTTCCGCTTTTGACTTTTGAACAAATGTCCAAAAATCTCATACTCAGATGAATAGATAATGGTACAAACTTCACTGTATACGTAAACCAGTACTCATAGTTTTATAAGATCCATCCTATCTATCAGTTATGTTGTCTCATTCTAACTATTAAATCCAAAAATCATAATAAATATTCAAGTTGATCACATCATAAAAAGCCATTGGGAAGGAATGCCTAACATTAGTTTTGTGCAAGTTCCACTGTAGTGTTTATTTCTATCCAATCCATTCATCTGATATGCACATCATGACGAAATAATTATAAAAAAATCACAGTATTTTAGGACTTAATCACCTAAATTTAGAAATTTAATTACACTTTTATAGGGTAGCCCACTTGAGAGTTGAATCGTCTCGATTTTTTGAATTAACTCCCAACAAGATGTGGTTTACCTGATGGCTTTAATGATAGATCGCGTAGGTTTTATTCATGTTAAGTTGTCCATCCAAGTAAAAGAAACCTTGGTAGGTAACCCGACATGATTCATAAGTATTTTCTAACCTTACCTTTGCCGGATCTCTCTCTTCCTTTCCATTTATGGTAGCTTTGGACTTTTTTCACCCTTGCAGTTACTCTTGAAAGCATTGGTTAAGTGTGGGTAAATGCATCATAAAATTAATTAGCCAACTGACAAGAAACAGTTGAGATGATTCAACACGCTTCCTTTACTTCTTTGAGTAGTACTATAGTAGCTTCCACGACTTCTCTACTCCTGTAGCCCGAATGAAGAGACACCATGCGACCTTCCGTGCAGTCCACCATGTTATGCATGAAAACTCTACTCCATCCATGGATAAGGACCATTATTTGAATCGTAAGTTTAAAATATCGGTCGAATTAAAAACTTATATGCATGACACTAATGGGAACAATGTAAATTTGCTTCAAAAACCACCAAGTTCACACGGTGTGGCCCAAATGAGTATTTTATTAGGATGTTTTTGTATCTTCTCTTCATTCAATTAGGTGAGTTAGACTTAATTAACATGTTTGATGAAAGATACAACACAGTGGCCCACACACAAATGTATGATCGCATTCCCATTGTTCCATGTGGTATAGCCCATTTGAGTTGCATGTCTAGATGTCTTAAAAAAAAAAAAAAAAAAAAAAAAAAAAAAAAAAGAGAAAGAAAAAATCTCATATCTAGTATAGAATGTAGGCCCCACATACTTGGGTGTTTTATGCGTTGTGTGGAACATGTATTGCATGGGAGTATGTTGCGTTTGACCTCTCTCTCTCACTTTTTTTTTTTTCCTCCTTCCAAATTTCTCTCTTCTTTCTCTTTCTATCTCATCATCCCATCACCTCTAGTTTCTTGTAGTGTAAAGAGCACAAGTTGAATAAAAAGCTGTATAAATTCAATATTAAACTATAAATTGAATTCAAAGAGAATGATGGAATAAGAACTCTACACATACAAATTCTATTCATAATCAAAGCGGGCCATATGTGATCACAATAGCCATTTGATAGGAGGGCCTGCAAAATGGATGGCATAAATAAAAATGGTCTCATTGTCGTCCATCTTGGTGAGCTTATTCTAATGGTTGTGATCATCCAATTAAGATTATTTGGAGCCATGAGCAATTTATTATGGACCCACCCATCCAATTGAAAACCATGATCAAAGAGGGCTTTTCATATGAGTTCATGTATCTCAACATGAGAACAAAAATCTAAATCAGATCTGTTGCTCTAGATGGTCAAACTTTGGTTGTGGATAGGTGTTCGCACAATTTAATCAAACACAGGGCCACATGTGTGATCGAGGGCCTTTATGCGATTTATGTGTGTGATTATGAAGTATGGGCACGCCAGAGTCGTACTCGACTTAATGTTTGATTGTTTTTAATTTTTTTTTTCAAAAGGGCATCCCTTGGAACTTTGATATTATAAACAAAGCATGTACAAACAAGAGATTCAGGAGGGTGAACCACAAAAATCTTGGGCCTCTCCTATTGTATCAACTAAAAAGAGAGAGGAAAAACAAAACAAAAAAACCCTAGAATGGCCAACCACTAAAAAGACAAAAGAGGGGCACCGTGAAGAACCTCTAAAACTTAGCCGGCCTGGTTCTAAAACTTTGACCGACTTTATAATGTTTGATTAAATGGTAATAAACCTCGCGCTGAAATGACTAAGTAAGATCGCATTCAAAAATCCAACTGTTGAGCCAAGCACTAGTTGTGATAAGCAATTGGTTGATTCATGAAAGGGTAAATTTCTGAAAGAGTAAGGGTGAGTTCTCTTTGATGGATTCTTTTTGCCTTACGACTTCAAGAATCTTCTTTCACCAATACTTGCATCCAATGTATTTCTCCAAGGAATACAGATTAGCAGATAAATAAAAAGAAATGCTAAACTAATGCCAATTCTATAAATATTTGAATGAAGCTGATTACAATTGGTAGATATCAAATTAAACTAAAGAAATAAATAAAATCAGAGATAAATATTTGTTCCATCTATAGAAACAGATTAACGGAGGTGGATGGTTAGCATGATATGACCAGAAAGATGATCGCCTAAGTAAGGACTTAGTTGATCAGGGGTCCTGTAACTTAGAGTGTGGATGTTTAATCTAATCCTGCGGTGTTGTAGTAGTGGCACCGAACAATAATGATTTATATTAAGACTAGGCTATGCCATGCTAGGATAAAAGTAATCTAAAGATAGATTGTGTTTGACGTGGGCCTCGAACTCTTCATCAATTGCTCCTTGTATAGGTTATCGGGGCACCAAAACTCTTGCAAGGTTTCCTTGTTGATCCTGAATCTTCCATCTTTACAGTATGCATTTCGAGTAGGAAGGTTGACTTTGTATATCTTGTGCCATGAGTTTTCAAATCTCCACTTTTATGTAGATGGTCTCATATTGGAATCTTTAGGACCTTGTATTTAGATTCGAGATCATTCAGAGGAACCTCTATTGCTAATCTCGAGCCTCAAATTTATCATGAACATGCATCTGAATGACCCAATCAAATCACCTTTTGCAAGACCCTTTTGATTGTGAAACTGGTGGGACTAGATCCACCAATTCCAGCTCTCATTCTTTTAATTCTGATGGATGTACGTCCAGGGACCGATTTGCTGGGTGTCCATCCTTTCCTGATTTGGGTCTGTGTTGCAACCGGTTCTCTCAGATGTTAGTCCAATCTTTGAATACTCACAATCTTCGTGATTACCACAAAACCTCCAAACATCTATAGGAAGATCTTCCATTTTAGGACCGTAAGAGTCGGTGTTACTAAATAAATTTTAACTAGATCCATGATAGGATTCTTTCCCTTGGTAGGTCTTTATAAACATGCTAGGCACGCTACTTCATTAAATGACTAACTAATCATGTCCACGTGGCATACAACATTTCGTTCTCCAAAAGACATGCATAAGGTTTTGTGCTATTGCATTAATAACAGAATGTACATCGCTGAAGTTAAGATCTACCAAAGATATCTTCGGGTGCAAGTATGATTTCTACCAGCATCAAATCCATAGTGTTGGTACATGGCAACTTTTTATTAGTCAACGTTGATGCGTTGAAAACAGGTGTAAACAACATATACGTACAGATGTTATAAGGTTAGTTTGGCTCCATTCGGCTAGAAGACAGCCACACTAATTGCGCTATTAAAAAAATAAATTAAAAAAAAACTAAAATAAAATCTGATTGAAATATTTTGCACCACGGTGTTCAAAGTTTAAGAAGACAGTCCATGTTAAGAGAAAATCATCAAATACCAATGGTTTGAAATACTGCAGCTAAGATTTAAATTCTTTTTAGTATCCCCTATCCCCAGTGAGGCCCATCAAATGAACAATGTATCTATATCAATACGTCCGGAGGTGCTCTAGCAAACCTGTATCATGATGTTGTGAACATGAATTAATCTACATTTGAGTGGTCCCAACCATTTTCAGCGTACAACTGCATAATTCACTATAGTTCACACCATCAAAATCCTTGTTAGGTTTTGCTAATCATGCATCCTTCACCTTTACAGTATGCATTCTGAACGGGAAGGTTGACCCTGTATATCTGGTGCCACGAGTTTTCAAATCTCTACTTTTACATAGATAATCTCATATTGGAATCTTCAGGACCTTGTATTTATATTAAGGATCAACAAGAGGAAACTCTATTGCTGATCCTGAGCCTCAAATTAATCATGATCATACATTTGAATGACCGAATCAAACCACCTCCTGCAAGAGCCTTTTGATTGTAGAATTGGTGGGACTAAATCCACCAATTCAAGTCCTCATTCTTTTAATTCTGAATAATGTATGGCTAGGGACTCATCTGCTTGGTGTCCATCCTCTCCTAACTTGAGTCCGTGTTGCAACCGGTTCTCTTAGATGTCAGTCCGATCTTCGTATACTCACAATCTTCTTGATCACCACAAAACCTCCGAACATCTCTATGAAGATCTCCCATTATAGGACTATGAGAGTCGGTCTTATCAAGTGAATTTTAACTAGATCCATAATATAATTCTTCCCTCGGTAAGTCTTTATAAATGTGCTAGGCACACTACATTAAATGGCTAATTAATCGTGGCCACTTGGCATACAACGTTTCGTTCTCCAAAAGACGTGTAAGGTTTTGTGCCATTACATTAATAACATAACCTAGAATGTATATTGCTCAAGGTAAGATCCACCAAAGATATCTTCGGGCACAGGTATGATTTCCACCGGCTTCGAATCCGTAGTATCAGCACATGGCAACTTTTTTACGTATTAGCCAACGTTGATAGGCCGAAAACGGAAACGGGTATAAACAACATGTATGTAAGGATGTTATAAGGTTAGTTTGGCTCCATTAGCTAGAAGACATCCACACCAATTGCTAAAAACAAAAAATAAAATCTGATTGAAATATTTCACACCATGGTTGTTCAAAGTTTAAGAAGACACTCCCTGCTAGTAGAAAATCATCAAATACCAATGGTTTGAAATACATCAGTTAAGATTTAAATTCTTTTTAGTATCCTCTATCCAAAGTGAGGCCCATCAAATAACAGTGCATCTTTATCAATACGACCGGAGGTGCTCTAGCAAACCTGTATCATGACGTTGTGAACACGAATTAATTTAGATCTGAGTGGTCCCCACCACTTTCAGCGTACAGCTGCATAATTCACTGCAGTCCACACCATCAAAATCATGGGTCCCATCATGGACGGTGATCATAGACCAAAATCAGACCGTCAACCCAGCCTAGTTATCCAATCTGGTTAAACGTAAACGGTCAAGGGTCCAAATTAACCAGTGCAAAATCAGATGGTTAAAATCATTAGATGGGTGTGATCATCCGTCTATTTGCCATCCCAAATTAATCGCACAATCTGGTCGCTTCTGATCATTCTACACAAGTTGGTGGGGCTTGAATGGGATGAGGCAAACGTACGTGGCCTTCCGCAAAGGCCAGGTCAAACAAGAAAAGAATGATATTATTATTTTGTCATTACATACCAACTCCATGGATATAGATACCATACCTTCCGAATCTCTCCCAAACAAAATAGGAATTTCATAAAACATTCAATTTTCAAAGTATTATATGTTATAATAAGGGAGAATTATAGTCAAACACCTGTAAGTATAATATAATTACAACTATCCAGTTATTGATAGCCTAACTCCAATTATACCCTGAAACTTTCATGGGACTTTCTTCTATACACTTTTTCCCAATTCCTCTCAATTACTTTCAATTTCAAGCTACTAAACAATACCTTAGTAGGGCTTCCAACAAATAGAATTCACTTAGGGGCTGTTTGATTATCTAACTACAGTGGTAATTCCAGGTAAATGGGTAATAATTATTTACTTTTGTATTTACGGTGGATTTCTAAGGTGATGTTGACAGCCACCTTCGTTTATAACACTCCTCACATCATCACCGGAGGAGAAAGACATTAAATTATGGGGCTCACCATGATGTGTGTGTCTTATCCACACCGTCCATCCCTTTAGATAGCTCATTTTAGGGCATGAGCCTAAAAATGAGGCAGGTCCAAAACTCAAGTGGACCACACTACAAGAAACAATGGGAATTAAACTCCTATCATTGAAAGCTTCTTGAGGACCCCAGAAGTTTTTTGATCAAGTTGATATTTTTGTTTCCCCTTTATCCATGACTGTGTGACTTTATGAACAGGTTGGATGACAATTAAACATCAATGTGGGCCCTATGAAGAAAACAACTTTCAACCGTTGACGTCTTTATAATCATTGTTGCCTAAGGTGTGGTCCAGTTGAGCTTTGGATTCACCTAATTTTTGGGCTCATGCCGTAAAATCTGCTGTTAAAAAGGATGGATGGTGTGGATAAGTCACATATATCATAACGGGGGCCCACATATTTAAATAGGTAATGACATAGTTTTTGTGGACCAATTTTCAAAACGTAATTCTCGCCTTATTTCAAACAGGTGGAGTAAGTTATAATTACTTATTTTCATGTATTTATCAGAAAAAAAAAAAAAAAACAAAAAGCCCCTTAAAGTTGCTGGTTTTTTTTGTCCATTATTACCAATTATAAAGTGAATAATCTCATAAGAAAATATGAGGCCATGGAAGGAAAGAAGGATAAGGTTAATGAAATTGTTTGCGGCATCTGTGATTGTAACATTCACACAACTGAAAATTGTCCTACAATACCTGCTTTTCGAGGAGTGTTGAATGAGCAAGCTAATGCCGTAAACAACTATCAAAGGCCTTTTAATGGACCTACCTCTAATACGTACAATTCTGGTTGAAAAAATAATCCAAATCTTAGTTGGAGAAATGGACAAACTGTGACCCCTCAAGGTTTTTTCAATCAAAATCCAAATCAGGGGAAACCTCAAGAAGAACCGGTTCAAAATTCCATACAAGAGTTGGCTTAGGCAATGCGAGGATTTACAGATTTTATGCAAAAAATAGATTCACGTATGACGGTTATAGAAAAGAGGATGCTTCCTACACAACCTCTCCCCAATCCTAAACCGCAGTACGAGATAAGTGATCCCAGTTCTTCAAATCAAATGGGGCACGCTAAATCCAGAGTGGGAAGATCATTGATAAAACCCTTCTGGTTAGGCCCGAAAAGCCTCAAGAACCAGAAGAGGACAACAATGATGGATCTGGTGATGCCCTATAAAAATTAGAACCAAAACTTCTTGAAAAGCCAGTTGCTCCATTTCCCCAACGATTGGTCGCACCGAAACCCCTTTCTAACTCTCAGGATATTCTGGAGGTGTTGAAATAAGTGAAAGTCAACATTCCTCTACTTGATGTCGTAAAACAGATTCCTTCATATGCCAAATTTCTGAAAGACCTATGCACGACCAAAAGACGGCAGAGTATGCCAAAGAAGTTCTTGATCGAGAAAGTGAGTGTCATCCTGAAGCAAGATGTGCCGCAGAAATTCAAGGATCCCGGTAGCCCAACCATATCATGTGTAATCGGGAACCATCGAATTGATCACGCACTTCTTGACTTAGGAGCGAGCGTCAATCTGATTCCCTACTCGGTATACAAACAGTTAGATTTGGGTGAATTAAAACCCACCCTAACTACACTACAACTTGCTGATCGTTCTGTTCGCGTACCAAGAGGGACAATTGAGGATGTGTTAGTCTAGGTCGATAGATTTTACTACCCTGTAGATTTTATTATCCTGGACACCGAACCCATCAATAACATGAGTACTCAAATTCCCGTCATTCTTGGTCGCCCATTCCTTGCCATGTCAAATGTAATTATCAATTGCAGGAATGGTGTTATGACTATGTCTTTTGGAAATTCGACATTGGAGTCAAACATCTTTTTCAATAACGGCAGCAACTTAGAGGATGATGACGATTTCCACAACGTTAACATGATTGACTCTTTCGAGGAAGATACGACACCTCTGACCTTGTCCTCCGACCCTCTAGAGACGTGCCTGGCTCACTCCCATGAGTTTGATGATGATATGATTAGGGAGACGTGTGCCTTGCTGGATATTGCACCGGTACTTGAAGTTAACGGTGGAGGCCACAATTTGAAGAATTGTCACAAACCGATGGAGTGCCTCTACCGTCTAACCTCAAGCCACCAAAGCTTGATCTAAAACCTTTGCCCTCTGATTTGAAATATGCCTATTTAGGTCAAGATGAAACATACCCGGTGTAATCTCTGCCCACCTGGAGAAAGAACAGGAGAGTATGCTCATATCTAATCTCATCGAGCATAAAGGAGCCTTGGGATGGACGATCGTGGACCTCAATGGAATCGACCCCTCGACTTGTACTCATCACATATATATCTTGAGGATAATGCGAAGACCGATCGGCAATCACAACGTAGACTAAATCCAAATATGAAGGAAGTGGTTAAGGCTGAGATTCTTAAACTATTGGATGTGGGTATCATATACCATATATCTGATAGTCAATGGGTGAGTCCAACTCAGGTGGTCCCTAAGAAGTCCGGAATCACCATCGTAGCCAATGCTAATAATGAACTCGTGCCAACTAGAGTCACTATTGGTTGGAGAATGTGCATTGACTACAGGAAGTTAAATACCGTCATGAGGAAATACCACTTTCCTTTACCATTCATTGATCAGATCTTGGAAAAGTTAGCTGGTCATTCCTATTACTATTTCCTTGACAGGTATTTGGGCTACAACCAGATAGAGATAGCCCCCGAAGCTCAGGAAAAGACTACATTTACATGTCCCTACGGCACCTTTGCTTACCGAAGGATGCCATTCGGACTATTCAATGCCCCTGCCACCTTTCAGCGATGTATGCTTAGTATCTTTTCTGATATGGTGGAGCAATATCTAGAGGTCTTCATGGACGATTTCTCTGTCTATGGTCCATCTTTCAGCGAGTGCTTGGAAAGTCTTAAATGTGTGCTGAAAAGATGTGAAGAAAAGAACTTGGTACTTAATTGAGAGAAGTGCCATTTCATGGTTCATAAGGGAATTGTCCTTGGACATATTATCTCGTCCAAAGGAATCGAGGTGGATAAGGCAAAAATCGATCTTATCTCTAACCTACCTCCACCCAAGAACATACGGGATGTGCGATCTTTCTTAGGACACGCCGGGTTTTACCGAAGATTCATAAAAGACTTTAGTCTTATCTCTCGTCCTCTATGTCATCTACTTCAAAAGGATGCACCATACGAGTGGACTGAGCCATGTCAGGAAGCTTTCACTAAGCTTAAGGGCATGTTAACCAGTGCACCTATCATATAACCACCCGATTGGAGCATTCCCTTTGAACTTATGTGCAACACGTCTGACTATGCTCTTAGGGTGGTGCTAGGCCAGAGAAAAGATAAGAAACCTTACGTTATTCATTATGCAAGTAAGACTCTAAATCCTACCCAAGTGAACTACTCAACTACGGAAAAGGAACTCTTGGCCGTAGTGTTCGCCTTGGACAAATTTAGGTTCTATTTGATCGGATCCAAGATTATTATTTACATTGATCACGCGACGCTCAAGTATCTTCTGTCTAAGAATGATGCTAAGCCCCGCCTTATACGATGGATCCTCCTACTCCAGGAATTTGACCTAGAAATAAAAGATAAAAAAGGAGTAGAGAACATAGTGGCTAACCATCTTTCTCGCCTCAATACCTCTGATACCTTTGAGACGATACATATCAATGACATGTTCCCAGATGAACAATTGTTCAGAGTCTCCCATTCACCTTGGTTCGCTGATATCGTTAATTATCTTACCACAGGTTCCATACCGACACATTGGACTGCGCAAGATAAGAAGAAATTTTTCACCGAGGTGCGCAACTTTTCCTGGGATGATCCATATTTGTTTAAATATTGCCCAGACCAGATCTTGAGGACATGTGTGCCAGACGATGAGCATCAGAGTGTCATCTCCTTCTGTCACTCACAGGCCTGTAGTGGTCACTTTTCTGCTAAAAACCACGGCCAAGATTCTACAGTGTGGCTTTTATTGACCCACTATGTTCAGGGACACTCATGAGTTTTGCAAGGCTTGTGAGCATTGTCAAAAATTGGGAGCATTGTCCCGTCGAAATATGATGCCCTTGAATCCCATCCTTATCATAGAAGCATTTGATTGTTGGGGCATTGATTTCATGGGACCATTCCCCCAATCCTTTGGAAATTTGTATATTTTTCTCATTGTAGATTATGTCACTAAATGGGTCGAAGCAATTCTGTGCCGAAACAATGACCATCTCATGGTCATTAAATTTTTAAAAGAGAACATCCTTTCGCGGTTTGGAACGCCTCAAGCCATCAATAGTGACGGGGGCTCACACTTTTGTAATAGACCATTCGAGAGCTTAATGAAGAAATACGATATCTCTCATAAGGTGAGCACCCCATACCATCCACAGACAAGTGGACAAGCTGAGATTTTCAATAGGGAGATCAAACATATCCTAGAGAAAACGGTTAACCCTGATCGTAAGGATTGGTCAACTCGATTGACCGATGCTTTATGGGCATACCGTACTGCTTTTAAAACCCCTATTGGAACGTCTCCCTTTAGACTTGTCTATGGGAAGGCTTGTCACTTGCCTGTGGAGTTGGAACATAAAGCGTATTGGGCGATCAAAAATCTGAATTTCAATCTGGACAACGCTGGCTCGCTACGCAAACTTCAATTGAATGAACTAGAGGAAATCCGGAATGACGCATATGAGAACTTGAGAATTTACAAGGACAGGATAAGGCGTTTCATGATCAACATATTCTACGGAAATCATTCACGCCAGGTCAGAAAGTCCTTTTGTATGACTCTCGATTACATTTATTTCCGGGTAAGCTTCGATCTCGTTGGACCAGCCCTTACATTGTTGTTATTGCTTATCCTCATGGGGCCGTTGAGATAAGAGATCCTGACAATGGCAAGGAGTTTAAAGTAAATGGACATCGCTTAAAATCATTTGTCGAGAAATTTGATTCAGAGGACATGTTCATGCCTATGACTGCTCCTGTTTATCAGGATTGATTTCCTAGTCTGATGGAGGTTTAGGTAGGTTTATCGCTTTCTTAGGACTAGGGTAGTTGGCTTTATTTGTCTGGCTTAAGACGGTAAACTTAACGCTCCTGGGAGGTAACCCAGCTTTTCATTTCATTTATTTTTCATAATTAGTTAGTTCAATGTTTGTGGGTAACATTGCTGCAAACCCTCATGAGACTACAACTCGTCCACTAGGGGCAACCTAGGGGTTTAAAGGCTTGTTGCATATGCTAAATGTAATTGAGAGCACCTGCGAAAGTGGTATAGGTAGGATTTTATTTTTGTTATTTTTGTTTTGCTTTCTCTTTCGTGCTGATCGGCTTCGAGGCTGCAATCTATTGGAAAGTGTCTCTCGATTCGTTATCCAGGTATTATCTTCCCATCGCTTCTCTTTTACTTTCGTTGTCTCATATGCATTGCATGCTTATATCTCGTACATTGAGGACAATGTAGATTTTAGGTCGGGGGTGGGAGATTAGGTTACCTAATTAGTGTTTTCTTGGTCTTGAGCAAAAATTGGTGAAAATTTTTTAAATTTTTTCTGGACTTTCTTGTGAATTGGAAGTGATTTTAAAGGCCATTTCGGAATTAGAATTCTAAAGACATTCCTTGGACTTAGTTATTTGTTAGACTTCACTATTAAGACCGAACTGTTAATCCTTGATTAGAGGTTTTAAACATTGATTGAGCCATGCTTTCACAGAACACATCTCGCTTGCACATTAAGGTTTTGATTCGACATTGAATTGTAATTTGGTAATTAATAAGCATATAAGGAACCAGCCTGGAAAAGTTTGCCCGTTATGATAAAAAAAAATAATAATAATACTTAAAAAAAAAAAAGAAAGAAAAATACCCAGGGTTGGGCGAATGGTCTCCACCGTAGGTTTGCTCCCTATAGGTGAAGGATCAATTCCCCACAGTTGACATTCGGAAAATATTGGGCGACTGGTCTCCACCATAGGTTTGCTCCCTATAGGTGTGGATTTGATACCTTTCATTGACAATACTTTTAATGGAAAAATCAAAAGCTGAAAGAATGAAAAGATGAATTATGAGGCAGGTTTTGGTTTCAGTTGTCATGAATTATCTTATTGGTTGCCCATGATATCATGAAATAGAGAAGTGAATCTTAATGTTGCTAAGCCAAGATTACACTATTCACTCATGGAGCCTAATGTTTAAAATTTCTAATCATTGGATCAATATTTGAACTTGATTATGAAGTTTACCGTGAGCTTGATTCCAGGAGAAAGTAATGCCCAACATTCATGAGTCTTAGAATTCTGGTATCTCGGTTATTCTTCATTAATCACTCATGTCTACAGGATTTGTCTCGTATTTTTGAAATTATTTTTCGCATACTTTGCTCGGGACTAGCAAAATGCTGGTTGGGGGTTGTGTTGAGGGTCAAATATTGCATATCGGACCCTGTTATTGCCTGGATTTACGAACATGTACTATTTAACAGCCCGATTTAATCGTGTTTGTGATGTAGAGTGTATTTACGAGCATGGACTAAAAGAGGGTGCTTAAAGCATGGATTTAATGCTCTGATGACACCAAGGGCAAGGGACAGACTTTGGAGGACTGAGATCAACAGATTTACACGCCAGGGATCCAAGGAAATCAAGTCGTTCAAGTTGAAAAGGCCCGAAATTGGTCCAGAATGCAAGATCACAGGGTTCTAACCATCCACTTGGCTCAAAACTCCATACATGGCCTTAGGACCATAAATTAACCGTACACGTCGAATTTTAGCCGTTAGATCCTTGTGGAAGCAGCCCAACGGACAGATCAGCCCACAAATCACTAATCTGGGGCCCGCCTGATATTTGGATATGCTTTAACTTTGGTCTCAACCCTTTTAAACGTGATGACACAATGAATGGACGGTTTGGATTTACTGAAACAGCACTTCAGTTGGCCCCACTTACAGTGTGTGCACCACACTCACCCACAACGGATGAGCACCATGAGAATTCAGGCGCTGACCGACGTCCTTCTTCAAATTGGAAACAACTTCTTCACTGTTTGCAACAGGAAGTTGCGGATGGTTTCAGGTGGGCCACAATCACTGTTCAAGGGTCTGATCTAAACCGTCCAACAGATTCCAAAGGTCCCAGTGACCTTCGCCTAGGTGGAAGAATTTTAAAATACATCAGAGATCTAATTTTGATCGTCCGAACGAAAGACCGACGATGGAGTGGGAGATCTAGTGGGCCACATGAAATACAATTCAAAAATGGTCATGCCCGACTGAAATTTCGTCTCGCATCCACTGAACGGAGTGGATTCCCCATTTGAATCCGATCATAGGCCCCACCATCACCATAGCGCAGACAGCGTGCGCAAGCCCTGTTTCAAGGCTGGAAACCGTCTGGTTTTGCGGGCCACTGTGTGACCAAGGCATTGATTGTATGGTTGATCCGGACCGTCCACCAGAAGCCCAAGATCCCTATCAGCCTAGCATAGATGGCAGAATTTCAAGAAATAACGAAGATCAGTTTTCCACCGTCTAAAAGGAAGATGAACGGTGTAAGAAGAATTCTGTGGATCACACTGAAATCAGTCAAGAACCGTCGCTTCCCGACCAGTTTTTCGACACCTTTCCAATAAACGGAGTGGATTCCTCCGTTGGCTTCAATAATAGGGCCCACCAATTAATAAGCACGGACAGTTATAAGGCCTGTTTGCGCAACGTGTTTTGCATGCCTGTTCTTACGCACTAGCTGCGTAAATACCGACCACCCTTCTAGGCTCTATAAAAGGCAAGAGAAAGAGAGACGTAAGGAGAGCGGGGTTGGAGGCTGGAACGTGAATAGGGAGAGAGAGAAGAACTGATTTCTCTTATTTTCTTTATTTCCTTTCTTTTTCTTTTTCTTTTTGTGTTTTTCCTGATGGATCATATGGAGATTAATCCATCCATGTAAGGCTAAAACCCCTTAGCTAGGGCTAAGAGGTGAAGCTTGTAGTGAGATGGGAGATTCTATCTTATGCTTTTAATTTAATTTATGAATTGAAGTTGATTTTAGTTGATTATTAAGGAAATACTTTCAGTTTTTAATGGTTTGTTGTGACTGAAATTACAATAGATCTGCGATGACTTTGAGTGTTTCCTTCTCCTTTTTATGTTTATGATATCAAGAAGCCTTGTTGTTCACCATCGTCTCCTGGGCATGGTCGGATGACGGTACCCTTCCTAACCCTCATAGCATGTTGATTGGTTGGTAATTAGTTTAATTCTGTTGTTTGCTTTGTCTCTTGGGCATGGTTTGGTGATGGAATCCATTCTAATTCATATACCTTTCATCTCTTGAAAACTATATCAACGGCAGTTCAGTTAACTTCCATGATTCTTGAAGCAGGTGTAAGATCTCCCTGATCCCTACAAGTGGATCTTCTAAATCCCTAGTTCCCTTTCTCTGAATTTTCTTAAGTTTTAGATTAATTATTCCACAATTATTTCTCAATTGCTCTTTGATTTAGAATTCATCTTAGTCTAGTTCTAGTTCTATTTAGTTTCAAATAACGTACAAGTTCTAGTCCCTTGGGATTCGACCTCGGTCTTACCGAGTTTATTGCTACATCACAACCCTGCACTTGGGGAGTGAACACCTGATAAATAATCAAGACAGGTTTTGAGAGGTGTACCTGTCACGTCTGGAAGGAGCCGCTTCCTCGCTAGTTGCTGAAGCCCTTTTTCACTCACGTGGCCTAGATGCCTGTGCCGCATGTTAATAGCTGAATCTTCCACTGCTTTCAACCCACCCTTGCACATACTGACACTTGCCTTGTAAAGGGTGCAACACTTATTTCCTCTGGCCATGATCAATGAACCCTTGATGAACTTCCATCGCCTACCAGCAAACCGGCTTTCATATGCATCATCATCCAACCTTCCCGTCGACATTAAGTTCAGGCGAAGGTCTGGGATATGCCTCACATCCTTGAGAACCAATGTGCAGCTCACATCAGTTTTCACACAAATATCACCGACTCCCACGATTTTTGATACGCCAGAATTTTCCATCTTCATAGTCCCATAGTCACCTGACTTGTAGCTTGTGAAGAAGTCCCTGTGTGGAGTCGCATGAAAAGAAGCTCCCGAGTCTATCACCCAGTCGGTGTCCTGACTTTTAGTAGTGAGACATACATCATGATCTGCAGAAAGAATAATTACAACGTCGCCATCTGAAGTGACTGCAGTGGAATCTAATTCATCTTCCTTCCCTTTTCTTTTCTTGTTGTTCCTCTTACCACGACATTCATGCTTGTAGTGGCCCTTCTTGCCACAATTCCAGCAATCAACATCTTTTCTGTTACTCGACTTACCTTTTGATTTATCTCGGGCCTTCCCACCCTTCCTGTTCTTTCCTCTCCCTCGTTCCTGTGTCACAAGGGCCTCTTGCTGAGTAGACCCCTGAGACTTCCTCCTTGTCTCCTCATTGAAGAGACAACTGGTTACTTGTTCCATGGATATCTTTCCGTCTGGCGCGGAGTTACTTAGAGACACCACCAATGTCTCCCAACTGTCAGGCAATGAACTAAGCAATAGTAAAGCCTGCAATTCATCATCCAGGACCATCTTCATAGAGGAGAGTTGGTTCACTATATTGCTGACCTCATTCATGTGCTCAGCCACAGAACCACCATCCTTGAACTTGAGATTCACAAGTCGCCTTATCAGAAAATTTTTATTATCGGCTGTCTTCCGCTCATACAGCCCTTGTAATTTCAGCCATAGGCTAGCAGCTAAGGTTTCCATAGACACATGGTGGAACACTGAATTATCCAATTATTGTCTAACAAACGCCACCGCCTTCCGGTCCATCTTCTTCCAATCATCATCAGTCATATTCTTGGATTTTACTGATATGCCTAAAATTGGAGAATATAGGTCCTTGCAATAAAACAAGTCCTCTATCTTAGCCTTCCATATGGTCCAGTTAGAACCATTGAGGCTGATCATCCTTGATGAGCCACCTTTCATAATTCAAAACCGATCCTACCCGTTCAATGAACTTAGCTTTGATACCACTTTGTTGGGAGCCTTGCACAAAACCTTAGGATCTAGCTCTCTTGAACAAACCAGAATTATGGATAATAAAGCAATGTAAATAATCAGTGCATCAATCACACACCGCACAAGAGATTTTTACGTGGAAAACCCTCAAAGAGGTAAAAACCACGGGACCTCGTCCAAATCAACAATCCACTATGAAGTAGAACGTTACAACCTTCTTCACTCACGCAAGAGTGGATAAACAATAAGAGAAATAGAGAAAACGGAGAGATCTAATCGATTATGAGGACATAGAAACGCTGAGATATAGATTGCACAATAGATAACCTCCACAAGCAGAACCTCCCTTCTATAAGCTTCCCCTCTCTCTCTTTCTGCCTCTCTCTCACCTTTGATAGCCATAAACCCTTTAGCAAATCACTTGTAAAGCTTTAGGAAACCCTCTTGTTATACTCTAGAAAGCCCTAGGAACGCCTATTTATAGTTTTAGGAAACTCCGGTCCCTTCCACATCCCAGTTGCGAAAGGACTTGCGACACGAAATCTGCGCAAAATCGCGGAACTAATCTACGTAACCTCGACTGGTCGAACCGAGTCCACGACCGGTTGAGAGCAACCTTCGACCGGTCGAGCACCCCGTAGAAAAATAGTCCACAGTCGTTGGACTTTGAGTCGTGCCACGACTCGTCTTCCACGACTGATCAACCACAGCCTTCGACCGGTCGAGCGAGGCTCACAACCGGTCGACGACGGGTCAAAAAAACCCATCAGTCCCAACCATTTTTAGCGTACAGCTGCATAATTCACTATAGTTCACACCGTCAAAATCCTTGTTAGGTTTTGCTAATCATGCATCCTTCGCTTTTACATTATGCATTCCGAACAGGAAGGTTGACCCTGTATATCTGGTGCCACGAGTTTTCAAATATCTATTACATAGATAATCTCATATTGGAATCTTCAGGACCCTGTATTTAGATGAAGGATCAATAAGAGGAACCTCTATTGCTGATCTTGAGCTTCAAATTAATCATGATCATACATTTGAATGACCGAATCAAAAACCACCTCCTGCAAGAGCCGTTTGATTGTAGAACTGGTGGGACTAAATCCACCAATTTAAGTCGTGATCATTCTTTTAATTCTAATTGATGTATGGCCAGGGACTCATCTGCTTGGTGTCCATCCTCTCCTAACTTGAGTCCGTGTTGCAACCAGTTCTCATAGATGTTAGTCCAATCTTCGTATACTCACAATCTTCTTGATCACCACAAAACCTCCGAACATCTCTATGAAGATCTCCCATTTTAGGACTATGAGAGTCGGTCTTACCAAGTGAATTTTAATCAGATCCATAATATAATTCTTTCCCTCGGTAAGTTTTTATAAATGTGCTAGGCACACTACATTAAATGGCTAATTAATCGTGGCCACTTGGCATACAACGTTTGGTTCTCCAAAAGACATGTGTAAGGTTTTGTGCCATCACATTAATAACATAACTTAAAATGTATATTGCTCAAGGTAAGATCCACCAAAGATATCTTCGGGCACAAGTATGATTTCCACCGGCATTGAATCCGTAGTATCAGCGAGTGGCAACTTTTTACGTATTAACCAACGTTGATAGGCCGAAAACGGAAACGGGTATAAACAACATGTATGTACGGATGTTATAAGGTTAGTTTGGCTCCATTCGCTAGAAGACATCCACACCAATTGCTAAAAACAAAAAATAAAATCTGATTGAAATATTTCACACCATGGTTGTTCAAAGTTTAAGAAGACACTCCCTGTTAATAGAAAATCTTAAAATACCAATGGTTTGAAATACATTTAAGATTTAAATTCTTTTTAGTATCCTCTATCCAAAGTGAGGCCCATCAAATAACAGTGCATCTTTATCAATACGACCGGAGGTGCTCTAGCAAACCTGTATCATGACGTTGTGAACATGAATTAATTTAGATCTGAGTGGTCCCCACCACTTTCAGCGTACAGCTGCATAATTCACTGCAGTCCACACCATCAAAATCATGGGTCCCATCATGAACGGTGATCATAGACCAAAATCACACACCGTCAACCCGGCCTAGTTATCCAATCTGGTTAAACGTAAACGGTCAAGGGTCCAAATTAACCAGGACAAAATCAGATGGTTAAAATCATTAGATGGGTGTGATCATCCGTCTATTTGCCATTCCAAATTAATTGCACAATCTGGTCGCTTCTAATCATTCTACACAAGTTGGTGGTGCTTGAATGGGATGAGTCAAACGTACCTGGCCTTCAGCAAAGGCCAGGTCAAACAAGAAAAGAATGATATTATTATTTTGTCCTTACATACCAACTCCATGGATATAGATACCATACCTTCCGAATCTCTCCCAAACAAAATAGGAATTTCATAAAACATCCAATTTTCAAAGTATTATATGTTATAATAAGGGAGAATTGCAGTCAAACACCTGTAAGTATAATATAATTACAACTATCCAGTTATTGATAGCCTAACTCCAATTATACCCTGAAACTTTCATGGGACTTTCTTCCATACACTTTTTCCCAATTCCTCTCAATTACTTCCAATTTCAAGCTACTAAACAATACCTTAGTAGGGCTTCTAACAAATAGAATTCACTTAGGGGTTTTTTGATTATCTAACTACAGTGGTAATTTCAGGTAAATGGGTTATAATTATTTACCTTTGTATTTCCCGTTAGATTTCCAAGGTGATGTTGACAGCCACCTTCGTTTATAACACTCCTCACGTCATCACCGGAGGAGAAAGACATTAAATTATGGGGCACGCCATGATGTGTGTGTCTTATCCACACCGTCCATCCCTTTAGCTAGCTCATTTTAGGGCATGAGCCTAAAAATGAGGCAGGTCCAAAGCTCAAGTGGACCACACCACAAGAAACAATGGGAATTAAACTCCTATCATTGAAAGCTTCTTGAGGACCCCAAAAGTTTTTGGATCAAGTTGATATTTTTGTTTCCCCTTTATCCATGACTGTGACTTTACGACAGTTGGATGACAATTAAACATCAATGTGTGCCATAGGGAGAAAACAACTTTCAACCGTTGACGTCTTTATGATCATTGTTGCCTAAGGTGTGGTCCACTTGAGCTTTGGATTCACTTAATTTTTGGGCTCATGCCTTAAAATCTGCTGTTAAAAAGGATGGATGGTGTGGATAAGTCACATATATCATAACAGGCCCCGCATATTTAAATAGGTAATGACATAGTTTTTGTGGACCAAATTTCAAAACGTAATTCCTGGCTCATTTCAAACAGGTGGAGTAAGTTATAATTACTTATTTCATGTATTTATCAGGAAAATTAAAAAAAAAAAAAAAAAAAAACAAACAGCCCCTTAAAGTTGCTGGTTTGTTTTGTCCATTATTACGATAAAGTAAAGAAAATGGGTAATGATTATAAATTACTTTATAGGTCTTCTGAAAATAGCTTAATTTGATAATAATTATGAAAATTTTAGTTTGTTTGATTTATTTATGGTAAAATTATATTGATAACAATTTTATATTATTTTAATGTCAAATTATTGTCCTAATGTTACGGTTTAAATTTAGATGAAATTTGTTGTAGTAAATAAATGAAAAAGTGCAATGATTGTGACGTAAGGATAAATGTGAGATGAATGTGATGAGGTCGATCACCGACTTCCGCAAGGATAACTACTCTGAATCCACAGAGCTTCTTTGGACTCCTCTTAGAGACTTCTCGAATCCACGAGGAAAAGAAATAAAAATAATTTTAAGATATCTGAAAGAAGCTTCTTGAATGATTGATTGATGAAATAAACGAGTCTACAACCCTTTAAATAGGGATACCAAGACTAAGAAGAAGTTTAATAATTAAATTATAACTAAAACTCTCTAAAATTCGTAACTTACTATAAATAATAAATTTACTTTTTTTAGTAATTGTCCTATGTGGCTTAACCACGTTATTCTCCTAATTTTCCTAAACACTTTTCATGTTGGAGACAACTCCTAAAGGCCAACGGATGAAGAGTTATTATCAAACTAAAACTTATTAAGAATAGTAAAAACGGAAATAAACATGAAATTCGACCGTCGATATGATGGAATCTCGCAAATTCGGCACGGACAACCCGGCATAGCCGGGTTGATTGGCTAAAGTAGCTCTTCCAACCCCAAAATCGTGTATGGTACATCGAGTAACTCATTTCAATTTGCGAGATATGCTTGTTTTAAGGTTCCGATGGTCTTGATGACTTCTGCTTCTGATCGGGCCTTTTCTGATCCATCTTAGACATGAAAGTGCCTGCGACCTGCTCTACATCAGATTGTAAATTACTTTACTTGTCTACTTAATACATCTACATTTAACTACAATGATACGTCTACCATTTTTGTCTTTGGTTTACTGGTGGTAAAAGAGTAACAATGGCACAATTACTTCAGAGTATTAGAGAAATGACCAAAACAAAATGACAAAAATACTATTCTAGTAGAAGGTAATTATTTTTAATTTGTTTTGAGAGACCGAGATACTTGCATTATAATACATGGTGGCACGAGGGCATGACCATTTACTTACATAGATGGATGACTTCATGTGGATGTGATCCATGCTATTCATTAGGTGCACGACACCATGTTAGGCCTTTATCCCGAATATCATACTGATTCAAAACTTAGTTGGGACTTGCCATAGGTAACTAAGTAAAATTTACTTAAAATCTCTAAATGCGCACTGTGGTTCACCTGAGTTTTAAAATAGAGAGTTGTGGAAGACTACCTTCATCTTAGTGAGGAGAGTCATACGAATGGATTGGATGGAATATATAAGAAAGGTGGCCCATGCACATATAAGAGAAGATTGTAGCACAGATATAATTGTAATTAGATCATTAATGGGTGAATAACTATCATTATAGGTGTTTGGCTAAATTTTTAGGTTGAATTCCCTGTTAGGAATTGGCATATGTGGGGCCTTGTTGAATCTATCTAAACCATTGATCTGAGACGGTCCCTGTCATTTATGGACCTTTCCCCAAATCTCCCAAATTGTAATATTCTAGCCATCGGATCTTTGGTCTCTACTCTATTGAAAGTTGTTTATTTATGAGTTTCTTTTAGCCATGTATTTGCATGCCAACAACAAAAAGGTTAGAGTTGATCAATTGAGAGGATATCATAGGAATAGTCCATCCATGATGAGGGCTATCGGACCAATGGCTTGGATGAAGCAACCATGGGCCCCACATCTACTGACTAAGTTTTGAACATGAAAGTTTCTTGTTTGGAGCAAATAGGACACTCAATCCCTATAATAATAAGAGCTGAAATGGGCTATTACCATGTTTGGAAATGGGTCGAAGGACTCGGTTGATTCGGGCTCCGCTTTGAACTCATCGATCTTGACCCATCTCATTTAAAATCCGAGCTAACTTAAGGTTTCATTCACGTTTAAAACTCATGCTAGGACATTCCCTGTAAGTAACATGCTACACCACCGACATTCCCTGTAAGTGACATGTGTTGTGCAGCACGCCAACAACGCTAGTGAACTGAGATCCAATCTTCGGTCTCACCCACAATGATAAATAAGAAGAAATATAATATTGAAATAGAATTAAAGCATTCTAACATACCACAAGACAAAATATACGTGGAAAAAACCCCAACAACGGTAAAAAACCGTGGGTGCAAACTTTCACTATGAAGAAAACGAGATTACAAGCAATATACTAACCTTTTGCCCTTGGATGTATAGAGAAAACCCTCTGCATACACCTTAGAATACTTTTTCCATCCCTTAGAATAACCCTAGGACCCCTATTTATAATATAGGCATCTTCTCTTCCGTACTCTTGCGAAACCGCCTCAAATTTACGCAGTCCACATCAAATCCGCGCACAAATCTGCGTAACCTCGACTAGTCGAGAGAGGTTCTTGACTGATCAAGTGGGCCACTCGACCGGTCAAGCACCATGGACCAAAAATCAATTTTTCTTGCTGGACTTTGAGTCGAGCGAACCCTCGACTAGTCAAGTGGGCCACTCAACTGGTCAAGTGTGGGCCACTCGACCGGTCAAGTAGCACCTTGGTGTGGCTCGACACCTCAACAATCTCTTACTTGGAGACACATCACCATAAATCTTCGTCTTCTACATCCTGAGTGCACCATCTCCCTGTCTTTAAGCCTGAAGACCAATCAAAGCTGAATAGAGCTTCAACTTCTCCCGTGTGACCGCCTTGGTCAGTATATTCGCAGGATTCTCACTTGTATAAATCTTCTCCAGAGTAATCGATCCATCTTCCAGTAACGAATGTATGAAGTGATATCTGATGTCAATATGCTTGGTCCTTGAATGAAAGGCTGAATTCTTAGCCAAGTGTATTGCACTCTAACTGTCACTGTACAACTTGTAATCTTCTTGTTTTTTTCCCAACTCTTCCATAAAAACTTGCATCCACACCATCTCCTTGCATGCTTCTGTAGCTGCAATATATTCTGCTTCCGTTGTATTGACAGATACTATCTTTTGTAACTGAGAGAGCCAATTGACTGCAGCACTACCCAGAGTAAAGAAGTAACCTGTAGTGCTTCTTCTGCTGTCGATATCTCTCGCCAAATCTGAATCTATGTAGCCTTTTAGCTTGATTTCTGATCCTCCATAACACAGTCCTACATCCAAAATACTTACTAGGTATCTGAGGATCAACTTCACAGCTTCCCAATGTTCCTTCCCGGGGTTGTTCATAAACCTACTAACAACTCCCACTGCTTGAGCGATGTCTGGCCTCGTGATCACCATAGCATACATGAGACTCCTAATAGCTGACGAGTATGAGACTTTAGCCATGTAGTCTCATTCTTCCTGTGTCTTCACACCTTGCTCCTTAGAAAGCTTGAAGTGATTAGCCAATGGAGTGCTAACCAACTTAGCACCTCCCATACTGAATCGATCAAGTACCTTGGCTATATACTCTGCCTATGACAAAACTAGTTTCCTGTTTTTCCTATCACGCTTTATTCTCATGCCTAGGATTTATTTTGCAGATCCTAAATCCTTCATGACAAATTCTCTAGACAATTATCTTTTGAGATATGAGATGTCCTTCATGCTTGATTCGACTACAAACATATCATCTACGTACAGAAGAAGGATGATGTACGACGTATCAAACTTCTTCAAATAGCAACAGTGGTCTGCATGACATCTCCTAAAACTGTTTCCCGACATAAAACTATCAAACTTCTTGTACCACTGCCTCGAGACCGCTTCAGGCCATATGGACTCTTCTTCAGTTTACACACCTTGTTCTCCTTCTCTGGTGCCACGTATCTTGTTGGCTGATGCATATATATCTCTTCTTCAAGGTCCCCATGAAGAAAGTCTGTCTTAACATCTAGCTGCTCTAGATGTAAGTCCCCTATAGCCACTATACTTAAGACCATGCGAATTGTAGACATTTTCACCACTGGTGAAAATATTTCAGTGAAGTCGATACTTGCCTTTTGTTGGAACCCTTTCACAACCAATCTAACCTTGTACCATTTCGAACCATTGTGCTCCTCCTTCAGTCTGTAAACCCACTTGTTATGAAGAGCTTTCTTACCCTTATGTAGAGGGACTAGCTCCCACGTACGATTTTACTCAAGAGAGTCCATCTCATCATCCATAGCCTGCTCCCACTTAACTTGTGTATCTTACTTTAATGCCTCTTCAAAACACTCTGGTTCACCATTATTTATCAGCAGTAGATAATGTGAGGGTGAGTATTGGACCGTGGGGTCTCCTCTCCCGAGTAAACCTCTTCACAACTGGTGTCTGCGGCTCTGTCTCATAATGCTCCTGTGCATGATCATCTTGTGACACTGTAACACCCGTGTCCGGTAACTCTTCCAACTCTACGAATTCTTTCTCATCGGCCTTATTTTGCTGCACATTGTCTTTATGCATCACCTTTTCATTGAAGACTTCGTCTTTGCTTCTAATGCTTTTTCTGTTTTCTGTATCCCAAAAACAGTAGCCAAAATCATACTGACCGTAGCTTATAAACGTGCACTTTTAGGACTTCGCATCCAACTTGTTTATGTGCTCTACATCAATGTAAACATATGAAGTGCAACCGAACACTTTGAGATGTGCAAGGTTCATTACTTTCCTAGTCAACGTTTCTTCTGGTAACCCACCATCCAATGGTGCTAAGGGACTTCTATTGATGAGATATGCGGCAGTATTCACAACATCTGCCCAAAACGTCTTAGGCAACCCTGCATGTAATCTCATGCTCCTAGCACGCTCAAGGATGGTCTTCTTAATGTGCTCAACCACACCGTTTTGTTGCGGTGTCTCTAAAATCATTTTCTGATGTTTGATTCCATTTGCTGCACAATACTCCTCTGTAAGACCCGACCCGAGTTCATGTGTGTGTGTAGGTATGCATTTCGTTAGTCTTGGTCCCGCGGTCCTACCGGTCGAATCCCGGTGAACTGCGACCCTCAGATAGTGTTTGCGGTCATCCTTAATCCGGTCATGTAGACCCGACTCAAATCAAGCTAGAACTTGTGTCATCTTGTCCGTTTCATCGTTGCGATTCCGATGCCGCGTCTTGTGCGTCCATCCGATGTATAGATCATAAGTTATGTGCATCTCATTTCTAACCCTTGATCATGATCATGTGGCCCACTTGGGAGTAGTGCATGTGGCCCACTTCCTTTTTGCACAAGTTCCAACACACACCACATACACACTACCTAAACCCCATCTTCTACACCACCCACTACCCACACACTACCCATCCCTACTCCAAGCCTATGAGTCTATGAGCATTGTTTATATCATCCTAGCATTATGATGGATTTGCCTATCCTAGGAGAGAGAACTCATGATGACTCTCTCTCTCTCTCTCTCTCTTCTAGCAATTTCTCTCCTCTCCCTCTCATTTCTCTCTACTCTCTTCTCTTTCTCCTCCTAGCAAAAACATCCAGCCCCTTCTCCCCTCTTTTCCAGCCCATTTTCTTCCCCATTTCCACTCCATCTCACCATCATAACTCCATCTTGACCATAAAATCATAACCCTTAGAGCTTGAGGTTCTTAGTGGTGGTAAAAGCTTGGAGATCCAAGAGGTGGGTGCTTCTTCATGTGTAATCTGATTTCTTTGTAGATCTCTTATTTTCTTCATGATGGGAGTGTAGGACCCACCAATCAATGGTGGAGATCCCACACGTCCTCACAGGTGTGGCCAAATGGCCCACCTTATGCATGCATGTCTCATGCATGGGCCTTTCCTCTATGGACCCCATCATGCTGGATTCTTTGATTTCTTTGCATGATGAGGTCATCTAGACCTTAGGATCATGGTGGGAATGGTATCTCCACCATCCATTTTAATCTTTAGCTATGCATGTGTGAGATTTATATTGTAGATGTATATCAATATATGATGTGGGTTAAATTGTTCTTGGGAGGGCTCAATAGTGGCGGAGCCCTTTCCCTACGGCCGGATTGGCCTCCAGTCTCTCCCTTTCTTGTTTTCATTTCCTGATCATGGTGTGTGGCCTACCTTGTGGGCCAACAAAAATTCAGCCACCCAAAAAGGGGAGGACGCCCATGACATTCCACCCTATGACATGTGGACCCAAAATCCAACTAATTAGGGCACATGCAAAGGTATTTTGGATGCTGGGATGGTCTGGATAATTGTGGGGCCCACTAGTGTGGTCCATCCCATAATTTCCTAGGATTAAATCTCATATTAATTACTGTTTAAAATTATTTTATTCCAAGCATTGTTGCTGTCCAAAAACTGTCTGGACAGATTTTTGGGCCACCATGGGGCCTGATTTCTGGTTATTTGGTGGGAAGACTGATACTAATTAATATATGATTCTTGTAGCTGCATGTCCCACCTATGATCATACCAAATTTCAGCCCCATCTGACCCTGATTGAGGTCCCAAAGGTGTGGCCCAAGTGAGGTGGTTAGTCTGTAATTTTTGCATTGTTCTAGCAACATATCAGTGTGGAATTCCTTAAATATAAAATAATTTTTCTACTGGTGGGCCACATCGGTGGAACCCACTTTGTAGTACATATATGAGGGGAGATAAATACTATTTTTTCTCAAATTTTAGAGGCCTTTAATCCACCCCATTGGAAGCTCAGATCAGGGCCTATCAAAAATCTGCACTAAACAGATTTTCGGACAGTCTGTTTTATTTAAATTAATTAAAATACTTCTAAGTATCTAAAAATCATGAAAATTTACAGAGAGTTGGTCCACCCATGTTAGGACCCATCTACCAAATTTTAGGGTCAACGGACACCTGTACACACTGTGGAAAGGGCTGGCCCGGCACACCACGTTGGGACATCCAGATTAACCAGATTTTCTAGATAGTCTGTTTTATTTAAATTAATTAAAATACTTTTAACCATCCAAAAATTATAAAATTTGGAGGTGTTGGCCACCCATGGAAGGACCATCCTGCAAATTTTCAGGGTCATCGGGCCCCTCTACTAACTGTGGTGCGGCCTGCAAATTTAGGTCAGTTTTGGGCCAAATACCCAGGCCCGTAGGACTACCCACCATGGGACGCCCCTACCTTGGGCTATTGATGAGCCTATATTTCAGCAGCATGGTTCACTTGTAATTTGTGTTGTGCATCCCCCTCTCATCTGGTGGGATCCACAGTTCGTGGTGGTATTCATTGATGATATTCTTGTGTACTCAAGGACCCAGGAGGACTATGTTAAACACTTGCAGATTGTGCTGGAGACCCTCCGTGCCCACCTGCTGTATGCGAAGCTGGAGAAATGTGAGTTTTGGCAGGAGGAGGTGAAGTTCCTTGGTCACGTGATGACAAGAGAGGGTGTCGCTGTGGACCCCTCGAAAGTTGATGCAGTGCGTCAGTGGGGCCAGCCCACGAACGCGTCCGAGATCCATAGTTTCCTTAGTCTAGCGGGGTATTATCATCAATTTATCGAGGGTTTCTCCCGTATTGCAGCACCGTTGACCCGGTTGACGTGGAAGGGCGTTGATTTCTTTTGGAGTGACGCCTGTGAGGAGGCGATTACGGAGTTGAAGGACCGCCTCACATCCGCTCTTATTCTCACTCTTCCTGATGGGAGTGAGGGTTTTGTTGTTTTCACCAATGCCTTTAGAGTTGGCTTGGGTGCTGTCATGATGCAGCACAGGAAGCCGATGACGTATGCCTCACGCCAGCTCTAGGTCCATGAGCTGAACTATCCCACTCACGATTGGAGCTTGCAGCTGTTGTCTTTGCACTGAAGGTGTGGAGGCATTATGAGGTCAGGTTCGAGCTCTTCTCAGATCGTAAGAGCTTGAAATATATATTTTCGCAGTCCGAGTTGAACCTGCATCAGAGGCGATGGATGGAGCTGTTGAAAGACTATGATTTTGACCTTCAGTACCACCTAGGCAAGGCAAACGTGGTGGCGGACGCACTCAGCCATCAGCCACGAAGCCTGGTGGCTCAGATGATGGTGCGTGAGTAGCAGATGCTCGAGGATGTTTCAGAGTTTGACTTTGAATTCGGTGTGTAGTCTTCCATTATTCAGCTTCGAGCTTGTCGATTCAACCCTCTTTGGTGGCTAGGGTGATCGAAGCTTAGCAGAAGGACGAGTCACTTCAAGAGTAGCGAGCAAAGGCTCCATCCGTGGAGCAATCAGATTGGCAAATTGGTTCTGATGGTGGATTACGCTTCAGAGGGCGATTGTATGTCCCGGACGTGCCAGAGTTGCGTCATGATCTAATGACCGAGTGTAGACACCCCACCCAGGCTAATATCTTGATTTTGTTAAGACAATCCGAGAACCATGATCATATCCTAATCCTAACCTGAGCTATCATGAATCATCATTCAATCCAAACCATGTCCACAATCGACCTATTTCTCGAATCATTTTCGCGTAACAATCGAGCCGACTTCAAGCCATTTTGGGCTAAATATCCAAAAGGAACTTTGTTTCACTTTAAGGACCCAAAAAAGGACTCATCAGATGAATTTCGAGGAAAACCGTACCGAGGTGGTAATCGGATTACCGCCGGCGGTAGTTAAATTACCTCTTCCTCCCAGAAAATGCGCACGGAGCCAGTCACACGAGTTCCGGACCCAACCAGGTCCGGGCGGTAGTCGGACTACCGCGACGGTTGTCGGATTACCGCCGGCTGTAATCGGAATTCCGCCGCGTGCGGCCGGAGCAGGGACAGCTGTCCCAGCATCCAAAGTCAACTCTTCCTAGAATTTACCCCTCCCATCTCCACTATTTACCGTTTTACCAGCCCCTTTAGCCAATGGGAGTATGCCATGTGGCACCTCTCTCCTCTCCACCAATCACCATATGCCACATCACATTTGCCCTCCTCTTACCCTCTATTACCAAACAACCATTGGAAAGGGCTATAAATAGCCCTCTCCCCTTTCATTTTCACACATATGGATGAGAGCCACCAAGAGGGGGAGAGAGTGAGAGAGAAAGAGTGAGAGGAAAAGAGAGGAAGAGAGAGAGAGAGAGTGAGGAGGAGAGTGAAGGAAGGGAAGGAGCTCCCAAGTCTTCAGGCTCCCAAATTTTCCAACCATCTCCCATCCTTACCCCAACCTTCCAAACCCCCTG
>JAJHSJ010000013.1:5914272-5998846 GCA_021015155.1 Magnolia officinalis
TGCAACCCATCAAATTACATTGGCATAGACCATCCACTCTCCCCACCATTGCACATACCCCATTCCGAAACAAAACACTTAGCCTTCACTCTTATGCATTCAAAACTGTGTCTAACGTTGTGGAAGCATCTCCAATTTCTCTCCTCCCAGTTTGCCCATAGCCCCGCCATCAAACATAAATTGTGTTGATTCTTTTGAGTAATATATCTGGAAGTGCCCCGTGATTCTTTATTGAAATCATTTTGGACACAACTGGTACATTGCAAAATAACTATTCCTCTGACATTGCCACAGAGGCCAACTGAATTCGGTGTTACCCAAGACACATCAAAAGCGGTGAAAACTCCATTCCACACCTTAAGAGCAAAGGGGTAATGAAGGAACTATTGGTTAACCGATTTGAGGTTATCACCACACATCAAGTAGATGTTGGTTAAGATCATCCCCCGCTTTTGAAGATTATCAACGGTTAAAGAGGTTTTGTTTTGGAAGCTTATTTGTGAGGGATCCTTTTTTTTTTTTTTAATTAATTTATTTATTTAATGCAGCATCATCTTGTATTGTTGTGTGGCTGTGAAAGGTTATCCATGGAATTATTCCTCATCTCTCATCCTATGCTGGAAAGGATTATGATATCCGTAGCTGACTCATTTTTCCAGAAATGGTCCTGATAAATCATAGAAAAGTACAAACTTGTATGGAATCTAAATTTTCTAATCTTTATCCAAGTTCGAAAATATATGGTGTTTTCACTAGTCACTACCTTGCAGTTCAGGTGGGGTCATCTGCATTTATATCTTGCTTCAAATTAGTTTGGACTTTTTCAGACAATCAGGTGGGTCACAGGAATCTGAGGATATTTTGCTTCCTCTGATTTGAGATGTCATTTTGTTTTATGCTAGGGATTTCCTGGACTCTTACTTTCTGTAGCAAAGAATTTTTGTGATGTCTGTTTCACCTCATATTTTGGAAGTTCAGACGACTATTGGATGTCTCCTTCCACCTGACCCCACTGTGGAGCCATATCATGTGATTTGAATCGATCAAACAACCGTAGATCTCCAATCAGTGAACCACAAACAGATGATGAGAAGAAAAAGAGCAGCAGTATCTACCCAATGGCAGAAGTCCTCAGATCGCATGGTTAGGATCATTAGATTGGAGCAACTTTTGCGCTACGAGCCTACTGAATGAATAGCCTCTATCAGGTTGATGTTGTGCTAAAGATTCAAATGGGTCAGCTCAACCTGACAGGTCATTTGACCCACTAAATGCTTCTGGATCTGAAATCGGACCCATTGGTCAGGTCTGGGTCCAAAATACCTCTCCAACTATCAAATTGGTCAGGTTTGGAACCTCACAAAGTTGGCCTGATGTGAACTGCCCCAGACCTGGCTTTTAAATGAGTCATATGTGGACCATTAAAAAAAAGACCTGACCTGAACTTGATCTAGCATCAACCCTAATTTAGGAAATTAAGTCAAATGACAGAAATGTAAAACCCAGCTAAATAAAATGTATAGTTGGGTGCTTAACAGGCAGACTATATTAAATAGGGAATTATTAATTAGACCAACCTCTGCGGATCCCACCCAAACGGGATCCAATGTTAAATGGGTCAGGTTGAATCCTTTAGTCTGGACCCAAGCCAGGCCCAATCAAGACCCGATTTATTTGGCCAGGGACCTCAACCAACGTGGTCCATATACTAATGAATTGGGGCCTGGGCTGAAATCTAGACCTGATTATTAGAAGGTCGTGTCTGGAATTCCTCTCAACCCAACCCGAACTGATCCATTTGCACCCCTATGTGTGGACGGGGATCAATCACCTACTTCTGATGGAAGTTTCCATAAGTGGCTTCTTGTAGCATCTTTTCCCATTTAATATTTTAATATTTTTATTGTGCATTTCATTTTAAATACTCTTTATTTAATATAAATATTCAGGAATTGCTATACCATACCCAAGACAAATACATACATATGCATACCCATGTTGTAGATGTATTGATATGGGTGTCTTGGGGTATTTGAAGGATCCAGGTTTCACAGACTGAAATAAGCTTATAAAAAAGGCAACTGGTAGATGAATCCAACAGGCCATGGTGAGCCTTTAGGTTTTGCAAACGGGTCCACGGCCACCCTTATTTAGATATAGAAATTAATTTCCTAGTGATCTCATTTTGCCATTCTGTGGATTTGAGCATTTCCAATGACCATTACATTCAAGTATGCAGTAAATATTTTGTTGAAAATATGCTCTAATCTGTCAGAAATAGAGACACCTTGTTTATATGTATGCGTGTGTGCATGTGGGTGGATGGGTATTGGCATGCGTGCACGTGTGTGCACCTGAGCACGTGTCTGTGGGTGCAGGCACACACGAACACACACATACAAACACACAAATCTGTGCATTGCTTTTTGCATGCGGTGTAATGATTTTGTATTATGGGTTGTGGTGAATGGGTCATTGGAATGATTGATCTTTATTTACCATTCTTTGAAATTCAGGTCTTTTACTGTTGATAATTCTGTCACCTTCAGAAATATGTGAATTCTTATTATCTTGAAAACCTGGATTTATTACGATCTTCTCAATCTCATTTCGATCGATTCATGTTTCTAGGTGCAACTTCATTTCTGTTTACCGAATACAAGTACCTCGGCGTTTTCACAGTCGTCTTTGGTGTGATTATATTTCTCTTTCTTGGTTCGGTGAAGGGTTTTAGCACGGCAAGTGAACCTTGCACCTATAATAAGGAGAAGCTCTGTAAACCCGCCTTGGCAAACGCCCTTTTTACAACTATTGCATTTCTACTTGGCGCTGTAACCTCCGTTCTCTCGGGTTTCCTCGGGATGAAGATTGCAACTTACGCAAATGCGAGAACAACGCTGGAAGCCAGGAAGGGTGTTGGAAAGGCATTCATTACTGCTTTTCGTTCTGGTGCAGTGATGGGTTTCCTTCTGGCTGCCAATGGGCTTTTGGTTCTTTACATTTCCATCAATCTCTTCGGATTGTATTATGGAGATGACTGGGAGGGTCTCTATGAATCAATTACTGGCTATGGCCTTGGAGGTTCCTCAATGGCACTCTTTGGAAGAGTTGGAGGAGGTATATACACAAAAGCAGCTGATGTCGGTGCTGATCTTGTTGGAAAAGTTGAAAGGAATATCCCTGAAGACGATCCGCGAAACCCTGCTGTATAATCTCCTATATAAATTGCACATTTTTCCCCTTTTCAATTTTTCTTCTGTTTGTCATTCAATAGCTTCTGATATGTACAATATCCTGAGGTCATGGTTGGCTTGTGCAGATTGTTCATCTGATGGGCCCATGGTGAATAGGCCATGACAAAAAAATCTTCTCCTTCGGAAAATCCGAGCCATTCAGTTTGTGGCCTGCAAATAGCAGGTTAAGGAAAAGAAAACAACAAAAATGGTCCTCACTCAACTGAAAAGGAGCCAAAGATTGGTTAGTTAGGACCTTCCAAATCTAGGAATGGTCCATCCATGCTGGGGCCCACTTCTACAAACTGAAAGCTGAGGATACTATTCATGTCATCAATAACAGATCATACAATCCCTCTCTGAAGCATATCTTCTAGTGGATTGATTTTTGTTTAGGGTGTCTGATTGGACCAAATATAATTCGGTACAAATAAATCTTGAAACTCCATGATATTTGGTGCAGCCAAACATACCTTTTTTAAAAAATAAAAAATAAAAAATAAAATGCTGCGTGATATAAAATTTTCTGACCATTTCTATTTATTTTGCAGGTTATTGCAGATAATGTGGGTGATAATGTGGGCGATATTGCTGGGATGGGCTCTGATCTGTTTGGGTCTTATGCCGAATCTTCCTGCGCAGCACTGTTTGTAGCATCAATTTCCTCCTTTGGAATCACCCACGACTTCTCTGCAATGTTATATCCTCTGATTATAAGCTCGATGGGGATTGTCGTTTGCCTAATCACCACTCTCTTTGCAACTGATATCTTTGAGATTAAGAGTGTAAGCCAGATTGAACCCGCTTTGAAGCGGCAACTTCTCATCTCCACGATCCTGATGACCATTGGCATTGCAATCGTCACCTTCATTGCTCTGCCATCCAAATTCACTATCTTCAACTTTGGAGCAGAAAAGACCGTGAAAAATTGGTACAATTGGGATTTTTTGTACCTTGATTTCCTCCTGTCCAAAAAAATAAAAATAAAAATCCTCCTGTCTTTGTAAGAATTTATATATTCCAGTGCCAATTTCATTTTCTTTTTCTGTTACACAGGCACCTCTTCTTCTGTGTTTCGATTGGCTTGTGGGCAGGACTCGTCATTGGGTATATCACCGAGTATTATACTAGCAATGCTTACAGGTGAGGCCCCGCTCTTTCATGCTACTAAGTGAGATAGCTGTTATATTATTATGTGATTCTCAATCTACATGAACTGTATTTCTTTTTGTTCGACCCAGCAATGGTACAGGTTGGGTCACTTTTAATAACCTAATCTGTTGATTTGGTTTGCTCCATTATGGGATGGGCCATGCTCTAATCTCTTCCCTATCAGATGATCCTAGCCATCCTATGGATACGACCAATTAGTACAAATGGTGTGCCTTTAGTGGGGGTCTGATTGAATGGTTAGGACCATCCAATGGGGAAGGTTTTGGGTTATCTCTCCCATCCACCATGGGACCTGGATGATTTAGACCCCTGAAATGGTGCATCCCACATGTGCAGTTTATTGGGCCGGTCAAATGCTCAATTGAGCATCATATATCTTAACTAATTTCCTGGCATGTATGACTATCACCCTTTGTGTAGCAGATCTGATTCTCAATAAGAAACAATGATTATGAGTTGAAATTTGGTGAATCGTGCAGTCCGGTGCAGGATGTGGCTGATTCTTGCAGGACGGGTGCTGCAACAAATGTTATTTTTGGGCTGGCTTTGGGATACAAATCTGTCATAATTCCCATTTTCGCCATTGCTGTAGCCATCTACGTGAGCTTCAGCTTGGCTGCCATGTATGGAGTTGCAGTGGCTGCTCTAGGAATGCTTAGTACGATTGCGACTGGACTTGCAATCGATGCCTATGGACCCATCAGTGACAATGCTGGCGGGATTGCGGAGATGGCTGGAATGAGTCACAAGATCCGTGAGAGAACAGATGCCCTTGATGCCGCTGGAAACACCACTGCTGCCATCGGAAAGGTAATGTTTTCACATTCCAGTTTCATCCTTGTCTGGGCGGGAAAGAGCCACATGTGCGACCTCTCCACACCTCTACTTGTCGCCGCATGTGCTGCCGTTGTATTTGTGTAGGACATCCGGCAGTGCATCAGGTTGGCTCCACTATTTTGATTACCCGGCCCAAAAATCAAGCCAATCAAGTCATCAAGTGGGCTGCAGGCATACAAAAATGAATGGCAGTTTAGAAGAGTTGCCAAAAGTCACTCAATGTACACGTATGGTCCTGATGAGTGGGTCATGCATTCTTTGGGTGGGATTATTTAAATGGTGGGCCCACCCATCTGGTGCATGTATCCATCATTAACATGCTCCATTGTCATATAAGCGTGTGCATGGAGAGGTGCATGTTTTGGATTTAAACTGAACTTTGATTGTAAGATATACTAATTTCTATTCTCGATTTCCTAGAATCTTGACATGTTCTGGTTTTTCATCAAGGGTTTCGCAATTGGTTCAGCCGCCCTCGTATCACTCGCTTTGTTCGGCGCCTTTGTGAGCAGAGCTGGACTCAAGACCGTTGATGTGTTAACTCCCAAGGTTTTCATTGGATTGATTGTGGGTGCCATGCTTCCATACTGGTTTTCTGCCATGACAATGAAGAGCGTGGGCAGTGCAGCCCTGAAGATGGTGGAAGAGGTCCGCAGGCAGTTCAACACGATCCCAGGGCTCATGGAAGGAACAACGAAACCGGATTATGCAACCTGCGTCAAGATCTCTACTGATGCTTCGTTGAAGGAGATGATTCCTCCTGGTGCACTGGTTATGCTCACGCCTCTGATCGCTGGGACCTTCTTCGGGGTGGAGACTCTGGCCGGGGTTCTTGCTGGTTCGCTTGTTTCTGGCGTGCAGGTTCTGTCACTTTCCTTTGCTTGTTTGCATATTACTTAATAGGTTTCCTAAGATCTCAGCCTCCACCCATGCAGTCACACATATCAATGTCATTGTTAAATGACTCGGTGACTTGGACCGACTCATTCAACCTCCAGTCAAGTCAGCAGTGAATTGCTCTGAATCGACTCAGATGAGTCACATGACACTCATCCAACTCTAAAAACCATGGTCCACGTGGCAGACATGTCCAAGATCCTGGCTGCCCAGCATGTAGGACTAGTTGTTATGTTCCTAGGCTTAAAAATCAGGCTGGTTCAAATCTCCAAAAAGAGTTGGCCAACGGTCCACTTTCAGCATGCACGTATGGTGCACCTGACGACTAGAGACGAGCCCGAGTCCTCCTCCAGGGCACATACACAATGGGTCCACATTATGGGCAGCTTGGGTGTTTTGCATGTGGCATGCATGGTTGACTACAAGGGATGGGATTGACACAGTGTAGAGAATTAGTAAATATATGAATCTTTCATGGGTTGTTAATAACTTGTGGAATCCTGTTTTCGCAGGTCGCCATCTCAGCCTCTAACACAGGCGGTGCTTGGGATAATGCTAAAAAGTATATAGAGGTAATAATCTCTCTCCCTCTTAACAAAAATCTCCAATATGACATCTAGTGACAGTTCTTGCGTCAAAAGTGCTGTCGATTTTTCTTCATTCCCCAATTTCATTTTATTGAAGAGGCTAAATACGTCAGCAACCCTTTTTGATGCACCTGTTGCCGTGCCTCAGTGGTAGACTCTTTGGAGTTTCAACACGAGGTCACGGGTTCGAGCATCCCTTGTGGTGCGAGTGCGTGTGTAGGTGGAAAAAAAAAGAAGAACGAAGCAACCGTTTTTGATAGAGGTCGATTTGTGGCTATCATGACCAAATGCTTTTGTGCCTCCTCATCTGATCTTCTTGCTGAAAGCTCAACCAATTTGTCTTTTGGTTTGAGAAATGCTGGGGAAGCTTGCATGAAGGCAGATTGAAGAGGATATTCATGAGATTGGAGCCATTCATCAACTCTTGGCCCATTGTTAACATTTTCTGCCTAAAACCAGGCTAGTCAACTGATCATGTGGGCCATGCATGTACATTGAATGTTGAATCTCTTTTCTGCCAACCATCCATTTTTTCTCATACATGCTTGCTTGATGAGTGAACTGGCTGACTTTTGTATCATTGGATATTCATGGTGGCCACACCTGATGAATGGGCAGGATCATGTTTGCCTTGAATCTTTTCTTCCGTCCGTCCGCCCATGGAATTGCCTTAGCAATTGTTCTTTACTTTTGCTTGTCTTAACTATAGTTGTTGGGAGTAGAGATGACATTTGAGTCGAGCTGGGAGGCCTTAATTGTATTTCATTGTCATTTTGTTGATCTATCATTGGCCGGGATTCTGATTTTGGATATGATCTTCTATGTAGGCGGGCGCTTCTGACCATGCACGGACATTGGGTCCAAAGGGATCCGACCCACACAAGGCAGCCGTGATTGGGGACACAATCGGTGATCCCCTCAAGGACACTTCTGGACCATCCCTCAACATCTTGATCAAGCTCATGGCAGTGGAATCTTTGGTTTTTGCTCCTTTCTTTGCAACTCACGGCGGGTTGATTTTCAAATGGCTCTGAAATGGAATTATGAACGGTCAGGATTAGCTCAATGTTGCAACATTGTTAGCCTCAGTTTTGTTTCAGCTCGTAGTTGAAGGTAGACTGGCCCATGTTCGATGATCCAAGTTGAAGAAAAAAAAAAAGGCGATACGAAGGTATGGTTTTGCCACTGTATCGTTGTTTGTATTTCCATTTCTCTAATGAATCAAAATAACATAGTTACCATCAATAGGCTTTTTTATTTCCCCTCCTAATAGATAATGTGGCCCCCACAAACGTGGATGTTCTACTGGTGGGTCACCCTGCATGAAAAGAATGGATGGTTTGAAAGAAAATTGATAATGGTTCACATTTGACCTACATGGGTGGACTGCTTGAGTGGACGGTCCTGATTCGTGCATATGGTCATCTTCACGATTTCAAATAGCCACATGCTGCGTAGTTTTAAGACTCGGTTGAGTAGACTCGGACTCGGTTGGATCCAATCAGCTTTGACACCATGAGTCACCTGGAGAAGTCACCCTGCACTCGGCTCGAGTCCGTCTGAGTCACTGAGTTGCTTAACCATGAGTTCAGATGACATGAACAGTAAAATTGGGTGGGACCAACATGGGTGGGCATGGTCCAAAAGTCAAGAGAATGGCACTCTTTCAAGTCCTCTTTTTCACTGTTGAATGTGTTTTCTTGTTTTCAACATCCTTATTGAATGCCACTGATCAAGTGACCCACCATAGCCCATCCACGAATGTGCCTGCTAAGATGGTTGGTTGATACCATCTAGTGGTGACAGATGTGGGATGATAATACGATCATGTAGTCCATGTATATTGTTATGGAATGGGAGGATACTTCACATGGCTACTGATTCCAACCACAAGCGGATGCATTAGAAGCAGCCATGCACACTTGTCAAAGAGGCACACGTGCAAGATCTAGGCCATTCATCATAAGCTACCTGCTCTGAGCCTGCCCTGGCCGGGCAGGTTTCATGGAATATTCTGATGCCCTGTACAAGTGGTGGGGACCATTGTTGGATGTTCCAGAGAATCGAGACCTTTGAAAAAGGCCAGTCTCACAGCTTTGGTTTCCACCCTTTGTGGGCCATGGCTAATCATCAGGTGGGTCCCAATGTGAACATGCCCTGGCCCACAAAAATCAGCTGGCTGGATCATCAGGTGGGCACCCACACGTTTGAGGAGAAGTAAGTCGAGAGAAGCTGTATGATCCCACATTGAGTGAGGTGAGCAGTTGCAAGGGATAAGAAGCAATACAAGAGGGGAATGAAGTGAAAGAAGAAAGCATACCTTTCTCGGCCTTTTGGCTAAGATCAAGTGTAGTATCTGTTCTTATCAGTTTAATATCTGATACGTGACCCATCGGGTCACATGATATTAAATTAATTTCTTGTGGGGGAGGGCCCACCACAGTAGCTTGCTGCTGGGGCCCTCAAGCGTTGCCCATGCGTTGCATTTTTGCACGGGCCTGGCGCACCCCTCCCAAAACAAATCTAAATTTTGATTGGTGGCCCACTTAATTTATGATCAGAATTAGAATGCCCAATGAAGGAAAATCAGCATTTTGCAAGTCTGCCATTTCAGATATTAAATGAACTGCGAAAAGTGGGTACCCCCACCATGGGAAGAAAATACCCACAGTGCCATCTTGTTTTCGATTCTACCAAGATGGTTATATATATATATATATATATATATATATATATATATATATATATATATCAGAAATGACATGTGAACACCTGCACAATGGCTTTTTTTTAAGCTGGCTTAGCTGAAAAGCCCCTATCATGTGACAGCCCCCTGGACCAAGGCAATTAATAATTGGGCTAATTGGGTTGGATGTCATTTTCCAATCAACTAACTAATAATTAATAATTATTAGTAATAATTTTAAGTTTTTTTTTTTAGTTTACAAACTAATGAAAAAATTGGTCTTGTGCCTCTGGAATGCTTTAATCATGCAAATTTTATTTTCATATTTCAATCATGATGTGGTGTGTTTTTTTTAGCTTTGAATAATTTCGTTTTTCATTGTGGTTTTTCGTTTTGATCTTGTGATGAATAGAAAAAAAATGCCTGTGATAGAAAAACTATTCTTTCATTTTTTATTTCATAATCATTATATAAAGGTTTATCCCAATTAATTTGGGTTGGCTATATGAATCTTATTTTGCCATTATGTAAGTTTTTTTTAATAATAATAATAATATTATTATTATTATCTCCATTTGTCTTTTATGGCCTTCCCTTTGTCATTTGTTGTATTCTAATTCATGCTGAAAGTCATGCCATAACCCTCGTTTATTTAGGCTAGAGATCGACGATGAGAGCACAAAAGTTTTCTAAGCGCATTGTAAAAGATGGCATTTACATAGGTCGAATACAATTAATGGGTTTTATTTTTAATCTTTTTGTTTAAGTTATAAATTTAATATTTTAATTCAATTATTTAAAACTTCAAATTATATATGGGTGTCCAATTCTCTAATGACTAATACTATAATGAAATAGAGATACCCAACTATCACTTTTTACTAAAAGAGTGTTTGGTAATTTCGTTCTCTTCTCACATTTTATTCCAGCCAACATTTGCTTTATGCTTATTTCCCTTGCCTTTTCCATTCATATGGTATATTCATTCCCCTTGATTTTTCCATATAGTGGTTGGAATTGATGTTGAATGCTTGGTCTTCGCAATCCCAGTCATGGTCTTTTATCTATTTTTATTTTTTGCCTTTCCACTTTGACTAGTTATGTTTACTTTAAGCGAATGGTTCTCAATAGTCCAAATTTCAAATACATTTATACTTGAGAGCTAAATTAACTCTTAAAAAATCATAAAAAAATCTCACAAAATAGAGATTACACATTTGTTCAAGTGAAAAAGGATACCCAACTCATATCTTTTTCATCATTGAAGCTTTTGCTCGAAATCTTTGAACACTCCAACTGTAGGAGTCGCTTAAGGTTGGAGAGTCTTGCAATTCCCCAAATAATAAACAATTTTACGGAGTTTAGTCAACCATATATTCAGAACTTTCATTTAACCAGTGACAACTCCAAGTAAGATATATTATTCTTTAGTTAATACCATGCCCTATATGCATGACAAAAAACAGAAAAAGTGAGGGGTTTGTTGCTTCTCCTGCGGAAAGCGTTCACACTACGACACAAGTTAGCGAAAGGGTTTGGAAATCATTGGCTGTTGAATGGACCCACATATATAGCGAAAGGGTTTGGAAATCATTGGCTGTTTGTACTATGATGCACCAAGGTGCTTAACGCGCATTTGTTTTCATCTGGGTCTTTGGTTTGTTTCCTGCGGGATTTATTTGGTTAATACTCCAACAGGGTGTGATGATCATGGTGAGCTATAAAAGCTTTTTTACGGGGCCACAAAGGTTGTTATATAAAGGTAACAGTGCAATTGTTACATGTTATGGGATCGTAGAGGCCGTACGGTCGTTAATGAAAAAATGAACCGTAAAGGCCCTTACAACCCCCATAGTGGCCCGTTACACCTTCTATAAAGGCTGTATAGGCCCATAACAGGGTGTATAATGTTTTTCTGAGTTTTTTTTTTTTTTTTTTTTTTTCCAATAGAAAACAATAGACCATAACAACTATTACAGGGACTGTAACGGCCGCCATAGCCCGTATTGTAAAAGTAACTATGGTAGCCATTATGACCACCATTACCAATACAGAATACCTTGGTGATAATACACGTATTTAAAAAAATTGGCCATGTTGACCCACTAAGAATGGTCATCACCACAAGCTAGTGCAGTAATTTTAACCTTGAAAATTAACCATTGATTTAAAATAAAAATAAAAAAATAATTCCAACGGAGCATTGGATGTCCACCAATAATTAAATCAGTGCTACGTTGGTTTATGGTCCAACCACAAATTGAATGGTCGAGTCTGAGTTAATTTTAGGGCAAGTGTTTACTGCCTGTGTGTCAAGCATCATAATTTGCCAGGTATTAAAGCACCCATTGCTTTACGCTGGCCCGCCCTTCAAAGCTAGAGAATTTGTCTTTACGCGGTCTAGAACCATGAGCTCGGACCGGATCCTTGCGTTTCACCGCGCCAAACACTCAGGCGCTCTCGGACCCACCGTGTTGTATATTTAACGTCCAGTCCGTCCTCTTTCTTTTTTTCTTGGGCCACCATTGTGTATTTTCATCAAACCCGTCAATCAGGTGTTACTCACTGGGATGAAGTGAATCTGCATAAATCCCCTCTTCTGAAAGTCAGGCAGGCTAAGCAGCACAAACATAGAAATTTCAGTAGAATTTTACGTTGCTTGCATTTGGGTAGCTCATTTAAGTTCTTTATTGTTGATGCAAAAATCTAGTTAGCTTTTCCTGGACTCGCGAACCTGTATAGAGAATAGGAAGACCCTGGCTCATGTCGGGGCCTTCCGATGCCTAACTTAGGAATTCGGGTATAGTTAAGTGTTGAGGGTTTACGATTAGAGATTGTGCGTGCCTTTCACCATTAGATATACTTATTTATAGGTGAAGAGAGGTGGTGTCATAGAAGTCACATATCTCTGTTTGGTAGGAACTGATTATAGTAGGATTCAAACTCCTCGCATAGTGGATCTTTTTAAATCCTTGGCTAGAATTTCGAGGTGATCCGTGTGGAAGTCGGTGTCCGTGATCTTCGACCAAGAACGCGGATAGACCTGATTAAGGTCTAGTCGGATCCTACAGAGGGCGGGGTCAGCTGTCCCGAAGTAGTCCGAACTAGGGCACAACCGAAGTTAGTGTTATGTCTGTATGAGGATGGGTCTCGCCAACCTGAGGTGAGTTAGCTAGCTTCACATTGTAGTTTAATAAATGCCTCGATCTTCTGCTTAGAGGTTATGTCACGCCCCAAACTCGAAAACCGGGCTCACAAAATTTTCAATCGCCGAATTCGGCGCTGACAGCCTCCGTAGTACCTCATATCGACTCTTAGCACCCATTTACCAAGTTCCGATCCTGGAATCTTAAAAGGAAGATTTTCAACATTAGTTTGATTCGTAATAAGTATAACCAAAGGCATAACCCACAAATAACAACCAAAAACTCCATCACATTTCCACTATGATCAAAACTTATAAGTATAATGCGGAAAGAGAAATACAAAGTATACAAAAGCTACAAGATGATCTGTTATGCGCTCCTACCTCAGCACTGCTGTGGTCCAACGTCACCTGCATGTAACGGTCGTGCATAAGCTTACGAAAAGCTTAGATGGTGGTGAAAGTGTGTGCGCAATGTAGTAATACAATTATGCAATATCAAAGTTGAATTCATGAATACTATTGGCCGTACCGAGGCTATGCGATGCAAGGCATGAATGATGTCGGTCATACCAAGGCCATGCAATGCAAGATACAACTTAAACATACCAATCCTCATATGAGTCCACATATCAATACAACTCAACTCCGGAATATCACCGTGGTCTAGTACACTCCAAACTAGATTGTCGCTCTATCGCGCGCAACAAGGTGAGTGAAAGAGACCTCACTATCTGCTTGTCAATATCGGGCTCGGTTCGTCGATAGCGGACTCATTCCTCGAGCAGGTCAAACTCAACTAACTTTACCCCCTCTTCTCGGGCTGGTAAGGCCGCACCTAGGGGTGCACATTTAATTGGTAAAACCGTGAAACCGGACCAGAACCGACCAAACGGTCCAGTTTAGTCCGGTTCTAGAGTGCACCGCTTCCGGTTCCAGTTCCAAAAATCAAAGAACCGGTGACAACGGTTCGGTTCTCGGTTTGGGGGTATGTAGAACCGAACCGAACCTTGAACCGATTTGTAGAACCAAACCGTGGATCCGATCCGTAGAACCGAACCGTGGAACCGAACCTCAAACCGAACCGATGTATTTTTGCACACCTTATAATTATTTTCTCTAAAATAATTATTTTCGTAAATGTATTTTTGCACACCTTATACAATATCTAAACCATTCATCAAATGGACCACAACACGGATGGACATGGGCTTGTAATTGGGCTGGATTATAAAAGCCCAGAACCGTGGAACCGATTCGGAACCGAACCGGTTTTAACTGTTCGGTTCTAGGGTGCCAACGGTCCGGTTCCGGTTCCGGTTTCGAATTTTCTAGAACTGTTAGAAACGGTTCGGTTCCGGTTTCACTCCAGAACCAGACCAAACTGAACCATGTGCACCCCCTTCCAACCGACCACGACACAGTGGAAAGCGCGACCTTCTGATATTCGGCACTCGGCGCTCATGTATCCACTCGGTCTAGATGTTGGAGCAACCTCCTGGTACCATAAGGGTTTAAGAAATTTCACCTAGGGGCATCTATAGCACCCCATGTAAAATAAGATTTCTGGTGTCCAATCCTGCCAACCACGATATGCCTATGGAGGCTACGACCCTAATGTCGCTAGAGCGTACAATATTCATGTTACACAATGCGAAATGCATGAATCACACTATTCAGTCATACAACAATAATGCACATACCGCGCGCTGATGTGGACAACTTCCCTTATCAGGAAGTCCTATAACAATCTCCCCAATGGTATGTGCTATGATCAATCATTCCTCATATCAAGCATACATATGATGCGTATGGGCATGAATCATGAGGCTATACTAAGCATGTTATATGATGACGATGTACCCCCCTCTTTTATTAAGGTTGGGCCTAAGTGGCCTACCCAAAGCCTAATGATCCGAAAAGGGTTCATTCTCCATACTATTATATAGCCCTGCTAGATGCCCTAGGGGCCCCAAATGAGTCCTAGGTGGACTCCAAAATAAAAAAATTAATCCTACTTACGACCGATGAGGGCTCAACATCTTGGGATAACCCAATGAGAATAGATGGAGCATACAAATGGAGCCCAATAATTAGAGTCAACCCACTTAGAGAATAATGCGAATGGGGCTAACAAAGCCTAAGGGAAGGTCACAATGAGGACATTTAACCATCATTGCCTATCAATGTGGATATTTAACCAACATTGCTCCCAAGGAGTGACCCACACAAGGGATTCATACACAACATAATGGGCCACACATACATCGCATTGGGCCTTACTCATGGGCCTCACATATAACACAATGACCACGTCCTATGGGCCTCGAATACATCACAATGGGCCTCGAATACATCACATTGGGCCTCGCCCACGGGCCTCAGATACATCACATTGGGCCTCGCCCATGGGCCTCATATATCAAGTGGGCCGCATAATATGGGACACACCATAAATAGCAGCGGAGATGAAGGCCGAAGATCATCTGGACCATACCACAAATAGCAGTGGAGATAATGATTTTCAGTGTTTAAATTCACCGGGGCCCACCATAATGTTCATTTTCCATCCAATCTATTCATAAGGTCACAGAGACCTGGATTAAGAGGAAAAGCAAATCTCATATTGATCCAAAGCTTCTGTGACCCAAATGGTTTCAATGGTAGGCGTTCAACCCTCCACTGATCTTTGTGGTGTGGTCCACCTAATAGGCAACGTGGATATAGAATAAATATATCAATGGTGGGTACTATTGTCCAGCCATCTAGATGATGTGGATAAGACCCATTCATCATAGTGGCCCTCACAGCACTGTCTAGATGGACGGTGCAAATAATAAATACATCACGGCGGAGTCCACACTGATGGACGGTGAGGAGTACAATACATACATTTGTGGGCCCCACGAGCTTGCTGACAACACTGCAACTCCCAGCTGCAAGGTTTCCACCGTCCAGATGGACAGTGGGATGCAACACATACATTCGTGGTAGGGGCCCACCGTCCAGTTAGGCTAGACGGTTTAGATCACAGCACACCCATCAAGGTGTGGCCCACTGACAGGTGGATAGCCTGGACTAAACACATACCTCACGGCCAGACCCACCGTCCAGAGGTCTGGACGGTGTGGATATGAAGCACATACACATCACCTTGGAGTCCACCTGTAACACCCCGTACTTTTGCGTACTCGGGTGTTACCCTAAAAATCTGAATTAATCACATGTGCGTGGGGTCGCATGTGACTCACCTTACACATCAACATCCAATGGTCCCCAATGTATTCATCTGAACCGATTACAACTCCTTAAATAAACTATAGGTCAATCACAACGTTCGTTGATCAATCCAACGCGTGATTTCCCTAATTCGACCATTGGATTGTAAAATCGACTGGAAGACTACTTGAGTCATAGAGGTGTCTGTGATTGGACACGTGGCAAACTCCTGCTTTTTAGATAATCCTCACCACTGGATTGCTGGCCATCAAAATGTATGGTGCAAAAAAGATGCTCCAAATACTAATCGTACTCCATCCAACACTGCCAGAGTGAATCCTACGTTAGATGCATCTCTACAACATTGCTTAATGCCGCGGGAGCATTGATTTAATGAGGCCCACCAATTGGGAGGCTTGGATCGTGAAGTGATGATTTAAATAAGGTGAGACTGGGAAAAATGATATACGGCACACACACATCAACATGGCACAGGTGTGTGATATTTGGGGCAGTCATCAGGTGGGTCCGAAGATTCTCAACGTGAAAATGGTGAGGCCCACAAAAATCAGCTGTCTTGATCATCAGGCGGGCAGCGACCAAAAGAGATGACCGGCGCGTTTATCTTCACCGAACAATCGAGTGGGCCAGCTACATGGATGCTTTCCGTGGAGAAGTAAGTAAAGAGAGAGCTGTATGATCCCACATCGATTGAGGAGAACACTTGCAAGGGATGAGAAGCAATACAAGAGGGGAATGAAGTCAATAAAGAAAGCATACCTTTCTCGGCCTTTTGGCTAAGATCAAGTGTAGTATCTGTTCTTATCAGTTTAATATCTGATACGTGGCCCATCGGGTCACATGATATTAAATTAATTTCTTGTGGGGGAGGGCCCACTACAGTAGCTTGCTGCTGGGGCCCTCAAGCGTCGCCCATGTCTTGCACTATAGCATAGGCCTGGCGCACCCCTCCCAAAACAAATCTAAATTTTAATTGGTGGCTCAGTTAATTTATGATTAGAAATAGAATTCCCGAAGAAGGAAAATCAGCATTTTGCTAGACTACCATTGCCCGATATAATATTAATTGGGAAAGTGGTCCCCCATCAGGGAAAGCAGTGTCCCACATTAACATCTTTGATACTGATTATGGCCTCTGTGATATGATTATATGGAAATCGTGTCAATGAGATAATCCCAACGTACTCAAGGCAAGAAAGACTTTTGGGCTGAAGCTTGGTTACGGCTGACTGCATTTGTACTTACCTTATAGCCTCTACACATGTGGTCCAATCATCTGGTGGGCAACACATGCGCTTTGCGTGGAGACCTTAGTTTCCAATCATCTGGTATGGCCTTCTGATACCTATCCAGGGATCCATATGGTTAATCAGGATCTGGTCTATTTTCATCTGGCAAAACCAATTTTTGGGATCAGGTCTTGAGTGTTACTGGCCTGGTGCAAACCAAGCTATCATGGCCACTCCCCAATTTTATTCATGAGCTTTGATAACTATGGTTAAGAAACTTTTCTTAAATTAGTTTGGTTATTAAACTTAATTATTTTTTATTGCTTTTATTATTATTATTATTATTTTTTTATTGCTTTTCAACTAAGTAACTTATTTTGTTATTTTTTTATTTTTATCCTTTCAACTTTAAGTTATTTTTTCATTTTCATTGGTGATACAAATTACAAACTTATTTACTGAACATTAGAAAATCATCCAATTAAAGAGTATGAATGAATAGATGAATCTAGCGGGCTCCACATGATGGACAGTCCATATTAAATATTTGCCTCTAATGATGAATGACTCACATACAAGGTGAGCCCTGCTTGATGGGCAACCCACATCGAGGGCGAGGCTCACATGATGGGCAATTAATAATATTAATAATGGTGGGCTCGATATTGATAGATGATCCATGTCAAGGTGGGCCCCACATGATGGACAGTCCATGTCAAAGGTCAACCTAATGATGAGTGACCCATATCCAGGGAGGGTCTCGCATGGACGACTCACATCGAAGGTGGGCCCATAAGATGAACGGTCCACATCAAAGGTGGGCTGTACATGACGAGCAATGGATATTGAAGATGGACCCCACACAATGGACAATGACATTGACAGTGGACCCCACATGATGGATGACTAACATCAAAGGTGGGTCGTACCTAATGAACTATGCACATTAAAGGTCAACTCCTAATGATAAATAGCACACAACCAACATGAGCCATGCATGATGGACAGGCCACATCAAAGGTAGGGCCCACATAATGAACGATCCACATCAAAGGTTGGCCCCGCGTGATGGACAATGGCTTTGAGGAAGACCAAACAAACTTTCTATATAATTACTTATAATATTGGGAACTAAATATGCTCTTCTACTTTTTGAATGATAAATATACTATTTACACAAATATACAAGTAGAAGCCAAGATAAAAGCTACTCATGACATAAGTAGCTTATTTAAAATAACTTATGATCCAAAGGCCGACTAAGAGAGTGGATTAGGTATAACCCCTACGTGGGCCCACCTGAATGTTGGCTGTGAGCAAAAATAATGAAAAAAAAGATCCAAATCTCGGGTAGACCAAACAAAAGGCCCCTACCATTAAAAACTTCCAAAGGCCCACCTTGACCTACCACTAGGGCTGTACATTGAGCTGAGTCGAGTCGAGGTGGGCCAAGATTAACTTGACTTGTCCATGCTCTCCTCGAGTTCGAGCTTAGCCTAGAGCTTACTATTGGAGCTTGGCTTGTTTGACAAACCTTTCAAGTCGAGCTTGAGGTGAGCTAGTGGATCAAGTCGAGGTGAGCTTACCTCAAGTCGAGTCAAGCCTACTCCCAACCCAACCTGCACCCGACTCAACTAAGCAACTCGACTCAACCAACACCCGATTCAACCCAACCTAGCCACCCGACCCAATTTATCCAACCTGCACCCGACCCAACTCACAAATTAAATATTCAATTAATAATATATATAATATTAGGTAAGGAAAAGAAATGGTAAGAAAATGACGTACATGTAGACGTGTGTGTGTATATATATATATATTCGAGTTGAGTCAAGTCGAACCAAGATCCACTGTAATTGAACTCGGCTCGTTTTCAAAACAAGCTGGGTTATATGAAATTTGGCTGGCCTCAAGTCTTTAGTCAAACCGAGCAACATCAAGCCGAGCCGTGCTAGCTTTTGGAGCTAGCTTGGCTTGTGTACACCCTGCCTACCACTAAAAACTTCCTACGAGTGTCACCACCGTTTTATATGGTACGGTCAACCCCGGGAATTGCGATTTGCTTCGTTTTGGGCTCGTCCTAAATGTATCCGGCAAAACCCATGGACTGCGTGGATACAAATAACGTATATCAAGGTGGGCCCCACAGAAAGGGCCACAACATCTGGGGTGATGCCAAGCCACACCTAATCCGCTCTCTACAAACAGAAGCAACAGCTCTCGTTCAATCAAGAAAAGGCTAAACTTCCCATGGCTGTGATCTTTTAATCAGAGGAATTTTGTCCATTGACCATCCACGGATGGAACCATCATACCAACGGTCTGGATCACTGAATCGTGAGCTATTCCCACGAATCGAAAGACAAAATGTCCAGTATTCTCCCGACCCTGTTCGAAGGCCACCAGCCAGACTGACTAGTATTGACACGTGGAGGAATCGTCGGTGCAAAATTCATCCCCAGTGGGCCCCACCCTTTCAACGGCCATATCTATAGCAACAGACAATGCCCATGTGAAGGAAATAAAAGAATCGAGTTGTAGCCTGCAACTGCTTGCAGGCTATCATTCCTGGGTCCAGGCAGCTCATCTTGACCGTCTGTAGACGTTTGCAGTCCTAGCCTAGTCATCCCCGCCGTATGGGCCCACCTAAGTCCCAACTCCACTGAGTGGCCCACCTACACACTATCACTTTTCCGGCTAGGATGCATCATTACCCCAAACCGTGGCCACCTTTTCAGTCCACGTGGATAGTAATCCTGTACAGTCCGAACAGTAGGCAACTTTCAAATGTGGCACAATCACGACCGCTCAATCACTGGCCCAACCAAGAAATCCATCCACGTCAGCAAATGGGCCACAAGGTAATGGGCAATGATCGTGTGCATGTGGTATCATCATCCGTTAAAGAGTTGTGGAGCCCACCGTAATATTATATTACGTGTTTTATGTTGTCTAGTGTCTTAAATCTATTTATAAGAGGGTCATCGAAAGACCAGTCGATGGGCATGGATGTTGATGCCATTAAGAAATCCCATCGAGAAAATCTGAAAAAATCTTAATTAATTATTTAATAGTTTTACAAGTTACTGCAAAATCTTAATTAATTATTTAATAGTTTTAAAAGTTACTGCACCCTAATTAATTGTTTAATAGTTTTAGAAGTTACTACACGATGCCATCAAAGATTCTTCGATATCGACTACTTTTAGAAGTTACTACACAATGCCATCAAAGGACCGAGCGAAAGCGCATAGAGTTTTTGCATAAATGGGCGATTTGGCGATTTGTCTCCTTTTCTAATTGGATAGTAAATATATCCGGTGTAATTGGAATTAAAGAGAAAATTAGGACTTTCTAAGTTGTTCTAAAGAAATCAAGAGCATATCAAGGTTTCAAAGAAGATTCAAAAGTTGTTTGAATCAGTAAGATCTACTGTCTCTTGTCTCTTGTAAATATCGCTTTTATAGTGCATTACTCGGCACAAAAGTGCCCTAATTTTTTCCTGGAATTTTTCCTGGAAGGTTTTTTCCAGGTAAAATTCAGATTGACTTCTTGTTTGAATTTGTTTGTGCAACTGCCATTTGCTTTGCTTGATTCTGCTTTGCATGTTTCTGTGAATCCCAACATCTTATCCATGCCATGCATCCATTTTACCAGCTCATTTTGACCGATGAATCCACAATTGCAGCATATCCAAAGCTCAAGTGGACCACACACAATGGGGATAATGATGTTTGAAACTTTCCTAGGACCCACGGTGATGGTTATTTGTCATCCAACCAACCCCTGTTCGTAAGGTCGCACGGATCTAGATGAAGTGAAAACACAAATATCAGCTTGATGAAAGTCTCGTGGCCCATAAGAAGTTTTCAAACAGTAGGCATTCAATGTTCCACCCAAATCCCAAAACCCTGCCTCATCCCTCAGGTGGGGTAGAATCAAGGAATCTGAAACACTTGCATAAATGCCATCCAACCCCTTCATCAGGTATGATCCACGCAGACTAAGGGACACAAATTCAATGGTTGTTCATTGCTCCTATGGTGTCCCACCTGAGGTGCTCGTGATTACGGTTTGGATCCTATGCAGACATCACGGTGGGCCCACATGACACTTGATTGCATGGTAAATGGATTGGGGCACATGTGATCATTCCTCAAAAGGAAATATTCAATCTTCAGCTGAGCGTTCAATTGGGCAAATGATAAGCAGTCCACATGGCCCACCTTCTTGAGTGGATAGGAGATGCCCCAAGATACTCCCATCAGATGATCCTACCCATCAGTTCTAGCCAGTTAAACACTGACCATTGGCCATAATTTCTCCATTTTTCATGGAATACCCAACTGAGGAAATATTGGGGCATGGCCCATCCCATGATAGATCTGATGGCTTCAGGAAGATGGGTCCTACCAGTTGTATTACTGGATCTGATGGCTTCAGGAAGATGGGTCCTACCAGTTGTATTACTGGATCTGATGGCTTCAGGAAGATGGGTCTTACCAGTTGTATTACTGGATATCAAGAAAACCTGATCAAAATGAAGGAAATGCAAGTTCTTAAAGGATAGATAGATTGTTCAAAGTTCCAAACATCACATGCCTCATATGAAGTACGAACTTCCTTCTCTCCAAGGACCCAAAACCCAGATAGAGAGAGATTTCAAAGGAGACTAAACAAAGATGAGCAAGATCTAAAATACCCCAGTGAGAAGATTCGCAGCCGTTGAGAGCGCTGCTCCAGTGATGGCACACTGAACAACCTGCTCATGAGAGGCGTCCTCGGAAGTGAGCGCCAACGTCGCTCCTGTCAATGCCCCCGCCACCATACTGTTTTTCTGCAGGAAATTCACTCTTTTAGTCATTGCATGTAACTTGAAATTGCCGTGATTTGTGATGTTTGCAGTCATCGAACAGTATGTTTACAACATACGATTGCCTGCCTGTAAATGCCGCTCGTCAAGTGGGCCATACCATATTGATGGCGTGGACCAAGAATCAGTCTGCTTCACCAATCAGGTGGGCCACTGTAAGAAGCCAACACCAGTGTAATAAACAAAGGGTGGTCTGCTAACAAGACTTGGACCTGTTCATTGGTTTTTGTACTCTTAACCCAGCTGATGGATGGTCCTGCCTAACTTCTAAATGGGCCCCACGTGAAGATCATGCCTCCCGCATGCATGCATGGGTCCACACATGTAACTAATCGAATCTTCGGACAGATAAAAGCATGCAAAAGTTACCCAATCATGAGCTCCCCGAGCTTCTTGTAGGCCATACGTGATGCCGGAATACAAACCAGCAGCCAGTCCTGTACCCAATCCCTCGTTAGAAACCACGAAATTCATAAAGAATCCAATAGCTTCGTGACCCAAGCACAATTGAAAATATGCTGAGTCGACTCAGATCTGCTAAATACCTATATGAAATCTTGTACAAACTACTGAATCAGGGATACCAAACTCACCGAGTCTTGGCTAGGTGTGTAAAGCAGAGAGCACATGGAAAAGAAGCACAAACAAGTAAAATCTACTTCCCATCCAAGGGGAATTTCATGACCCCCGTGCAGAGAAATGTGCAATTTTCCAAAGGTTTCGACTGTCACACACCTGTGGTGGGGCAATTGCCCATGAAATCTCCCAGCCAATTATGCATTTGATCCGGTAGGGCTCTGAGAATGGAAGATGATGCCCGATGCCCGAAAATCAAATCCAACTTGGATTTTTACTGTCAAATGTGATTTGCTCATGATGTGCCGTAACGGCCGTTATGTAAAGGTAACGGTAGAAACCATTACACATTACGGGATTTTAAACGGTCCATTACAGGGCCAATACAAGTTTTTTGAGTGTTTTTTTTTTAAAAAAAAAAATTTTAAAAAGAAAAAAGAAAAAAAGAGAGACCGTAACGGCCATCACAGCCCATATTGTAAAGGTTAACAGTGGTGGCCTATTGCAAAGGTAATGGGGGCGGCCTACTGTTACTGTTATGGAATACCTTGGAATTGTTGCTATCTTTTACCTTTCCCTTTTACTCTATATTGGTAGGCCACAGACCATATGGTTAGAAACTTTTCAGACATCCCATCCTTGATGAGCCTATCAAATCAACAGCCCATGGGTCGCATGGGCATAATTGGGAGACTCAGCTGACTATACATTTGCTAAGGCTTGCCTCCCTGCAATGCTACCCAAATCCACTTTCCCTTTAATCTGACTTGAGGATGGCACGGTGCCATATTTCGTGCTTGTGTGGCCCAGAATTCTGTGATTAGGCAATTGACTTGATGGGCACACTGTTGATGGCAGACGCTAAATAAACCGCCGAAATTGGAAAACTCTCGGCCCTCAAACTTTGGCCTACAACAGGTGTATTCTTTTCCCCTTAATCATCTGATCAAGGGTTAAGATCTTCCAATCTGGAAGATCTATTGGAAGATACTAGGGCTTCCCACATCCATGGGATTGGCATCTCAGTTTACTGAAACATGGCCATGCATTGCAGAATTGAAGGACCATATACATTCTCTGAAGCTAAGAAACTAAGAATCCAACTGTTCCTCATCTGACAACAAGATCCTTGATCTCTAAAATGGTGGGGCAAGCAATTACAAAATAGCAAGCGATCACATCCATTGCGCAGATAAACATTCCTATCACTCGTATAGAGAAAAGAGAAACACATAAAAGAAGCAACAACATGGAACTTTGATTTGTACTAACCCCATTGGATTGACTCCTTCCCAGTGTTTCTCACCTGCAAAAAAAGAAAAAGAAAAAAAAAGAAAAAAAAAAAGAAAAAAAAAGAAGAGCAAAACCTAATTGAGCTTCTTCCAAACAGTTTGACTAAGGCAGCATAAACCATAACCATAAAAGAAGGCTATGTTTGGATGCCACAAATGCTAATTCAATCACAATTCAAAGTGACTTCCATTAAAGGCTCAACTCGAAAGACTTGAAAGTAACAGTCTTAATTTCGAGCCAGACCCATATACAGATGCACGGGAAGGGAATTTACAGTTTTGCTTTTTCCACTTTATCAGACTGCCATCTGCAAGTTACTTTGGTAGAGCATCCAAACACAACCTTTAGTAAGGGTGTGATATTCTAAAATTCTCTACTGGTGGCAGTAACTACAGAGGACTTATAGTCCATTGAAGGCTTCTCATTTCTTACCATTGCTTCAAGAGATTTCCTATTAGTCTCTCCTGCCAAACACGACGTAAACAGTCTTCAGATCAATAGAAAGTAAAATCTATAGGAAAATTTCCACAAGCTCTACATGGAATAGATCCCATCGTTTTCATCATAGATGGCGGTTTACTATTTCAAGGAATACTTGCAAGCAATACTTTTTTTAAACCTTTAATGGAATGAAGATAAGGTGATTGATTCTAAGTACCTTTGAGACCCGGAAACCGATGTTTCTTGCTGCTTGCAATATCCGGCACTACTGTTGAGTCAATACCTGCGCCTGAAAATACGATATTCTTTATATTACTTAAGTTGGGGTGCAGCAATCATCTACTGTACACATGCCAAAGATGTATCATGGCCCCGAAAATGGATGGAGCTTGAACAGAAACATACTGATACTGATCAGACAACCCTAATCCAACTATGTAAGTGGCTACTCATCACATGAGTGTTTAGAAGAAAATGAAGTGGTCTAAATTTGGAGGAAATTCGAGGTAGAAATTGCATTTGGTCTTGAAAATGCAACCATCATGTTTCACATGCATGCAGATTCATCATAAATCACTCTGCCTCAATGGTCCTATCCATCCAATCGGCAGGCTATGGATGCCTGAAATACAAACATGCCATGTTTGGAAGTCTCTCTGATTGGAAAATGACATCAATCATCAGTAGGGGCTGCAATGGGTCACGTTAACCCACGGGTCAACTGGCCCAAACCCACTTCTGAGGGAGGTCTGGGTCAAGCTAAATGGGTAGTGGGTCATGCTCAGTTAGAAAATGTGGCCCGTTTAAGTAAATGGGTCGGCTAGGGTTGAATCTTACCCTACCCAGCCCACCCATATAATATAGGCATTTTTTTTTTTCACACACACTCACACACCCCACAAGCGCCCGTGGACTCACACCACAATGGGTGCTCGAACCCATGACCTCATGTTAAAACTCTTGTGAGTCTACCACTGGGCCATAGGGTCGCAGGCAATAGACCATAAGCATAGATACATACAAAAAATGTATGTTTGCATGTATCCACTAATTGGGCAGTGGGCATACCTTTAGCCCCAAAAACCATATGTTTGCATGTATCCACTAATTGGGCAGTGGGCATACCTTTAGCACCCAAAACCATATGTTTGCATGTATCCACTAATTGGGCAGTGGGCATACCTTTAACCCCAAATACCATTTTAAAACCCAAGTGAAGGGTTGGGTTGAGTTGGTGAATCCTAACCAACCTAAGCACAATCTAATGAGTTGGGTCAGGCTTGCCCTTGATGAGTTTTAAGTAGGTTGAGCCACGCCACAGAGTAATGTGTTTTAGGTCGGGTTTGGGCCGTAATCCTTGCCCCAGAAAATGGGTTGGGGCTTCAGATGATCACAACCCGACCCATTGCTACTCCTAATTATCCGATCATGTAAACTCGACCCATTGCCATCCAAAACCCAGCCCATACCTGGTGGGGCTTTCCATGATCACCGATCTTTCACACATGGTTGCTATGCCTACCATTAGAGGTGGCAACTAGCCAGGTTCGGGTCAGGTGTAGGGGTATCCATACTCATACCCATCGATCGGCTCTACAACCATACCCAGACGGCTAGACCCATGTTAGACCTAAAATGGGCACCCGTACCCATTCCCATTGTATTGGCCTATTGGGTACCCATTTATCATTTCAAATAGAAAAAAAAAAGCACAAGTACTTAAAAAAATTAGACTTTGTAGCGGAAAATAAAAGGTGATTTGTTCTGCAAAAACATAAAGAAATAGAAACATGATGTTTTAGATTAAACTTAAAATACCATAATCTATCAATCTTATTTTCGATCCATCCCACGATTAATTAGCATAGATATGGCCTGCACTTGAAATAAACCATGAATTGTAAGTGGCCCACATTATTGTTAGATTTAATGAAATTTGGGAGGCCATCTTTTCATGTTGTAATGATCTTTTTGATCCATCACACAAGTAATTAGTGTGCGCGTGGCATGCACTTACTCAAATTAACCAGTTACTTGTACATGTGACCCACAATATGGTTGGATTTGCTAAACTTCGACGCGACCACTTCAATGGTGGGTCAACCTTGTTGGATTGGCTATATGACATGCACAATGCACACGCCAAGGTGAACCCACATTCCATAGTGGGTCAACCCAGTTAGATGGTTGGATGGCATACACCATGCAGACACCAAGGTGGGCCTACTTTTCACAACGGCCCTACTGGATAGTTGCATGGTATACACAAAGCACACGTTCAAGTGTGCCAACTTAAGAGTTTTCATAGCTTGTCTACCTTAATAGGATAGGCTGGGTGGTATTCACAATTACTGCATATAATAAGGTGAGCAGAAACCTCTTTCCTTACATATATTTGTAAATAGAGAACCGCTAATTATTTTAATTAGTAATTAAATATTATAATTGTGTAATATTAAGGATATAATATAAAATATATATGATATTAAAATATAATTGACTTCGGGTTCACGTATTGATACCCTGTACCCGCACCCATTTACCTATGTCCATACCGAGCCAGTGTCGGACTGGGTTATGGTGCCCGTCGAGCATACCAAGCCTGTTGTTATCTCCGCCTACCATTCACCATTCAAGATAGACAGATGACTGTCAAGGATGCAGAAGCTCAGAACATGACCTTCTATCTTCAGTCTATCTACTGTTCAAGAGATTTGCTACTTCCACACACCCCTCTCAGTGACATATCTTTACCCGTAGCACAAGTGCCACCCTTGCAGGTACCAGGGAGGTGGACCCTGCAGTGAAGATGGCGGCCATATATGCACGCTGGATATGCATTTTTATAACCGCTCATCCATTTTGTGTATGAGTGCACCTGATGAGCGGACCATCCTAGTTTTGCTGATGAAAGTTATATGATACTTAGACGGCCTATGATGCTTGATACACAGGCACTCAGAAATTGTATAGGTGGCATAAATTAAGGCATAAATCAACTCAAATAAAATGAACTAAATTGTGGAACCCACACATTTGCTAAGTTACAGTCCCAAAATCAGATTGGATAGATAATCCTAAACTCTTGAGTCCCAAAATCAGATTGGCCGGACAATCCTAACCACTGATTCATGTACACTTGTTTCTTGAAATAAGCCCACTGGATATTTTCATTTTAAAAGGCTGATAAAAATGTCCACTAATCCAATGGTCAAATAATCAATTAACATAAATTTTGTTCAGGATACATCTAAACTGGGTACCATAATTTGGACAGTTTAATTTTAGTTACTTGCGTGCCATGTATACAATTTCTAGGTGATTTCTATGTACATGACTTAGTTGCTACCTGAACTAGCGATGTGGGTGGGACCCTGACCATGGGACCCACCTCGATGTATGCATTATATATCTAAGCCGTCTATCCATTTTGCCAGCTCATTTTAGGGCACAAGCCCAAAATGAAGCAGATCCAAATCTCAGGTGGACCACACCACAAGAAACAGTTGTCATTGAGTTAAAAACTTCTTAGGGTCCACCATCATGTTTATTTTCCATCCAACCTGTTGATAAGGTCATACAAACTAGGATGAAGGAAAACACAAATATCAGCTTGATCCAAAATTTTTGTGGCCAAAAGAGTTTTTAATGGTCAGTGACCGCTGGTTCTTGTGGTGTGGTCCACCTTGGATTTGGATCTGCTTCATTTTTGGGCCCATGCCCTAAAATGAGCTGGCAAACGGATAGAGAGCTTAGATATACAATGCATACTTCTAGGTGGGCCCTACTGTCAGGGTCCCACCCACATTGCTGGTTCCTGGGTCGCAGCTAACTAGCTAAATCGTGTTTGATTTCTACTAGCCAGCTGCGTATCATCCATCACACTCTGCCAGAGAATGAAAGTTTTTCTCTTTTGCTAATGCTTGTCTAAACAGCGTGGGCCAGCACAGGCTCATCAAATGTCCGACTCACGTGCCAGTGTGACACGTCGGCTGCATTTGTGTTATGAGCAAATCTCTTATGTTGATTATGGACAGGCTGTTTTATTTATTTAACACACACACACACACACACCCACACACTCACGCCGTAGTGGGATTTCACCACCTATGGATGCTCAAACCCTTGACTGGGTGTTGAAACTCCTGAAGAGTCTGCCACCGGGGCAAGAGTAATGATCCTTATGGACAGGCTGTTGTTCCTTTTCGCTTAACCATCTATTCTAAGCCACTGATCGAAGGATTAGGATCTTCAATTATAAATATTCCCGGGGCATTCCTCAATCCTTGGTGCAGCCCATAGAATCAACAGCTAGGAACCCCAAACCATTCCACATGCACCCGCTAAGCAGCTAGGGCTTGGGCATGGCTTCAGTGGAGGTGAGTGGGACCCCTGACTGTGGGGCCCACCGTGATATTATCTGACTACATCCACGCCGTCCATCCATATTAAAAGCTCATTTTAGGGCATGATCCAAAAAATGAAGCAGATCCAAATCCCCAATGGACCATAGTACAAGAAACTGTGGTGATTGGCCATTAAAAGCTTCCTGTGGGCTACAAGAGCTTTGGATCAAGAATTTTTTTTATTTTTTTTTTAACACACGCACACACACCCTACACACTCACGTTGGTGGAATTTCACCACCTATGGGTACTCAACCCTTGACCGGGAGTGCAAACTCCTGACCTTATCAACAGGTTGGATGACAAATAAATATTCCAGCAGAATCCATGAAGTTTTTAATGGTGAGGATTCGATTGTCTAGTGGTGTGGTCCACCTATGATTTAAAATGAGCTGTCAAAATGGTTGGACGGTGTGGATTTAAGGCACATGCATCACTGTGAGCCCCACGGGGTCCCACCCAACACATGCAAATGCATCCTCCTGATCTAAACCGTCCATCTTATGGAATCCAATCCTAACGGGACCTGACCCAATAATCAAGCATAAAGAATGACCCAACGTCCTATCCGTTGATTTATCCAATTTAAATTAAGCTATTGAAAATGAAAGAATCGACGATGGAAAGATTCATCCTACTATCTCAATGGATCATCGTCCATGGACGCTGGAACTAAGAATCTGAACCGATCATATCATTGAACCACATCTTCATGTGGGTTCATGTGGGTCCTAATAAGGTGATGCATGCATCAGAGCTTGCATCGCGATTTACGCAAAACGAAACATTTAAAAAACCGCTTTTACCTTCTACGGCTGTCAGATAGGCCTCGCGAGAAACCGCCTGAACTGCTCCAATCTAAAAGAAAAAACCAGAAACTGTTTTAAGGAAAGAAAAACCAGAAACCGCAACTGCCACGAGAGAGAGAGAGAGAGAGGTGAAAGGATGAAATTACCCCTGCGACTTTGACGAAGCTCTCTGCAATTCGGTTGAGGAGAGGATGGCCAAGATCGAAGAGCCCTCCCTTGTCGAAGCTTCGAAACTCGTCCAAGAGAGAGCGATTCTCCAATTTACTGGTAGCATTCATCTTCGATTCTATTCGGAGAGGAGGTGAGGAAGGAGAAGGGCTGAAATGGAATTTTCGAAAGAGAAGATGGGAGGAATGCAGTCGGAGGAAGAGAGATTTACAGAAGGAAGGAGAAGGAGAAGGAGCTGAAGAAAAGTTCCTGGGAGAGAGGACATGTAGACACCTGTCCTTTGGACTCTTACGTGTCGGTCTTTTCGTCGGGAAACCGGAGCTTCGTGGCGCATTTTAGGCGGAAACGGATTGGCTACTCCTCCTGACACCAGCTCCGTGGCTGGTGGTCGGTGCTCTGTGGGCCCCACCATGATGTATGTGTTTCATCCATTCTGTTCATCCATTTTTACAGATCATTGTATTTTTTGATCCCAAAAATGAGAAGGATATAAACCTCAGGTGGACCACACCACATGAAAACAATAGTGATTGGATATCAACCATTAAAATCCTCCTATGGCCCACTATACTTTTTATTTGGAATCCAATCTGTTGATTAGGTCATACAGGCCCAGATGAAGAGAAAAAACAAATATCAGCTTGATCCAAAACTTTTATGGCCCCCAAAATGTTTTTAATGGTCGACCCTCATTCAACACTGTTTTCTGTAATGTGGTCCACTTGAGATTTGGATATACCTCATTTTTGGACATATACCTTAAAATGATCTGTAAAAACAGATGGATGGCATGGATGAAACACATACATCATGGTGTGGCCCACATGGCACCGAACATCAGCCATTGGCTGGTGTCATGGGGAGTAGCCAATCCGTTTCCATTTTAGGCGGTGGCCGTTAAATTACAATCCTGTCCCTGCCCGCCAGGCTTTTATTTTGCTTCGCCCACCATGTGTGCCGGACTGTTCGTGGCAGTTCTCTAATATGCGTATGTTGCGTCTTTTAGTTGGCCCCAGCCTCACCCGCGTGTTGCGGCCATTACCGTGGGGTCCACCTTGACGAATGTATATCCACACCGTCCATCCGTTTTTCCATATACGTTTAGGGCATGAACCCAAAAGAAGCAGATCCAAATCTCAGGTAGACCATACCATGGGAAATAGTGGTGATTAACAGTTAAAAACTTCTCGTAGGCCACAAATGTTTTAGATCAATTTTATGAACGCATATTACGTGAGTCCGGGGCAACATTTAGTGGCTGAGTCACTCGCTGTTGGGCATACATCCATGTATGTATTGTATATCAACTCCGTCCATCTATTTTTCCAGCTCATTTTAGGGAATGGGTCAAAAATTGAAGTAGATCCAAAATTCAGGTGGACCACACTATAGGAAAAAGTGGTGAATGACCATTAAAAACTTTTTGTTCACCACAAAAGTTTTGGATTAAACTGATATTTGTGTTTTCCCTTTACTCATGTCTATGTGACCTTATCAACGGGTTTGATGGAAAATAAACATTACGATAGAATTTAGGAAGTTTTCAATGGAGGGCAATCAATGAGGACTGTTTTCTGTGGTGTGGTCCACCTGAAATATGATCTGCTTTATTTATTGTTTTGACCATGCCCTAAAATGAGCCGAAAAATGGATGGACAGCGTGGATATTCAACACATGCATCGAGGTGGGCCCATGGTCTTTTGTGTGTACAGTCCAAGTAAGTGTTCCCATGTGATGAACATACACAATCTGGTGGGCCCTACACAGCTAGGGCTTCACTGTGTCGTAGACGATGCTTCACCAATCAGAATGGTTGGGCTCCGTTAGATGAATCGGGGCAAATGCTTGTGTAGGGCCCACCGTGAAGTATGTCTTATATCTCCTCCGTCCATACGTTGCGCCAGCTCATTTTAGGGTATGAGCTTGGAGGTAAGGAAGATCCAAAAATCAAGCGGACCACGCCACCACGGGAAACAGTGGCCCTTAAAACATTCCTGCGCTAGCTGTGATGCTTATATGCCATCCAACCCGTTCATAAGATGACTCCAACCTGCATGAAGGTAAAACACAAATATCAGCTAGATCCAAAACTTCCACGGTACCACCCAGGAAGTTTTCAACGGTGGCCATTCAATCCCCACTGTTTGGTGTGGTGTGGTCCACTCGTCCTCCTATTTCGGAGCTTCTCCTAAAAAGAGCCAGCAAAACGGATACATCATGATGAGGCCAATAGAGCTTTAGGTTACAGGCAATCTAGAGCGTCCATCAATCCATACTGTCCAATCTAGAGCGTCCATCAATCCATATAGAGCACATGAATAAAAAATTACAATAATCAAGCAAGATTGACCATCCAAACGGGTAGAGTGGTCTGATTTTCATGCCCAGCTTTCATCAACATGAGACCTACCTTTTGTATAGTTTAGATATCTTACACACGTGAGTACTCTTTTATGTATCATGATGATGCTCTTTAAATAGTGAAAAAACAATGATTGGAATTCGTCAAGTAGTGGCCTGGTGCGCCATTGTCATTATCCACAGGGCAGTTGAGAAATAGCGGATCCCCTGATGGACTTTAACTGTCATCATCCACGTGGCCTTGACCTAAATTTTTAGTCGGGTCAGGTTTATCAGGTCGGGCCATTTAAAATTATTGATTTTCCCCGCCATTTGCCAGTCCACGCTCTTGAATTCCAAATTCAAGAGGAAAGAAAACAAGTACAGATTAGATTAGTACAGGAGCCTTCCTTCTCTCATATAATACTTAAAAGACCGTGTATGGCTCAAGTTGGACATGACGGCTTTTGTTTGTGGATATATATATATATATATGTGTGTGTGTGTGTGTGTGTGTGTGTGTGTGTGTGGGGGGGGGGGGGGGGGGGAAGGTTCTATGCGGTCGAGCTCATGGGAACTTCCCATGAGGTCGAGCTGTGTGGGCCCCACTGTGACGCGGGTCGAAACATCAACACATCAGTCAGATGCACCATTCCATGGTGGGCTTAGGGCTTAAAAATCAAGTCAATCCGTGACTTTGGTGGGCCACACCACATACAAAAGTTGAGAGGGATTACCCTCCATTAAAACATTCATAATCATTTGTTGGGCCCACTGAGAACTGGTTCACAAATCCAGCCCATCCATTATGTGTGTCCCACTTGGATGAGGGGTCAGACCAAGTTTCAGACGCATCCAAATTTCAGATGGGCCCCACCAAGTGATTTTATATGTTTTAGAGACATCTTCACATGATTTTAGATGGTATGGCCCACCTGAGTTCATTATACGGCTGATTTTTGGCATATCCCATAATTTAAAGGGGACCCATCAAATTCACAGTGTTGACGTCCGACACACATCACAGTGGGGCCCAACAGCTCGACCTCATGAGAGTTCCTTAATTGCGGTCCAAATTGCCATGCAAGAACATCAGCAGGCACCGTCATCATCGACCTACACCTGATTATCGTCCACTGATGATTCCCCTACGCGATAACAATGGGCAGCATCGTTAGTTGAGCTGGCAATAATCAGGTTTTTTCCCTCAGATTAACAACGGGCCATTTGGTAATTTCTCTTCTCAGCCGTCAAGAAAGTATCTATCAATAGACTACTTTTAAGCAAGATCAAATTAGCAAAAAAAAAATAAATTGGTTGTGGCCCATCTTAAGTGGAGCTCACCATTTCAATGTTTAATTTGATGCATTTGCATGAATAGCAACTGTCAAAACTTGCCAGAGTATCCAAGTTTAAAACCAAGATTCAGCTCTTCACATCAAGTGAGGTCTTAACTTCAAATAAAATTAGCCCTTTTTTTTGGGGGTCACAGACTATCCAAGAGAGCCCCATTTATTTATTGAATACTATGGCCATCAACAGCCTAACTCACCGACATCTTCATCTGGAGCTCGACCTGGCTCTACCACCCATTCCAACACATTCACATGTAATGGCTGCACTGCTGCTGCCCACAGAGGCAGTCCAGTTCACATAACAAGGAAAAAAAAAAAAAAAAACAGAAGTGAAACGGAGTTCAGTGTCTACTTTCATGCAATTGAAATGCAAGACAATAATGCAGACGGGACTTCTTCAAAAACAGGAAACCACCCACATTCAGGAACTGAGAGGCATTACCAAAAATGAACCAGTTATTGGAAGAATCAGAACCCATCCCAAACACACCCTTATGAACAGTTAAAAAGGAACACAAAATGGCATTGTGCAACACATACATGGAAGATTTGGCGTATAAACTGCCACCCTAACAGCTAGCTGATTCAGCCAACCACCAGGCGGGTGATTATGATCCATTGGATCAAGACAGGTGCACCCCACCAGGTGCCATCTGATCAGAGGTAATGCTGTGATGAAGATTGCAAGCACCAAAATATAAGGGGGAGATATCTGTCCAATACACATATTAGACCATTGCTCCTCTTCTAAAGGCACAAGTGGAGATCATAAACCCAAGCTTTGCAGCCATAAATCACTTGGTAAAATGCATATCAAGTAGAAAAAAAAAAAAAAAGAAGAAAAAAAAGAACCTACATTTGCATTCAATGATTATAGATTGCGAGTTCAAATGTATTAATCACACAAAAAGCTACTCCCAACAAAATCTAATGTACAGTAAGAGACTACAAGCATCAAAAGATTATAGTGTACATAGCCACTTTGTGATTATAGCTCACCTGTTATTTCTTTTGAATTTAATACTCCTCTTCTTTTGTACTTGAACCCCAACTAATTTCTACCCGCACTCCCCACAAAAATTGGGGAAAAGAGAGAGAGAGAGAGAGAGAGAGAGAGAGAGAGAGAGAGAGAGAGAGAGAGAGAGAGATGCAGGGAGAGAATGGTGCCCCTCCATCACGGGCTCACAAATAAATTACAAGATCATCAACCAGAAAAACGGGGGCGGAACATTAGACTATGAGATGTCTTACAAGAGACAGCAACACAGTTATGCCGCAGCACCGAAAAAAAGAAAAGATGAAACAGATGACATTACCGGATATGGGGCGGGTTGCTGACACTATCAGATTTCTACAACAGATGCGATGGCGCCTTCGTGAAGGACCAATGTGATTGTGTAAAGTCCCCATCCAGGGGTTTTTCCTCCTTTAGAAAACAAGGGAAGCTCAACTTCATGTTCTTCAGCTCTGACTGGAATCTGATGATACAAGAATGAAACCTGAGTCATCATCGTACTGAATATGGCTCTGAACCTGCAACGTTTGCCCCGTTGCCCATCTCCGATGTGGAATTACTGATCGGCATCGCTGGGCAGTCCTCTCCAGTTGATTGTCTTGTGTCCACAGCATCAGGTAAGCAATTAGAACTACTTGAAACTGTATCTTCCTTTTCGCTATCCTGGCTCATCCGAACTGCTCTTCCCATCACCAGTTACAGGACTCTTGGGTGTGTCTGGCCGTGTACTGGGTGGTTCTGCATGATTGCAAGTCGAACAGGCAGCAGCGACATTGCCACCGTTCGAGTTCTTCTCCAGTCTGTGTTTCTTCACTGGCTCGAGCTCTTCATTGGTGTTGTCAGTGCTGGAACCCAATTTACGCTTTGACTTGTGAGAGTCAACTGCTTTGTCATTCCCTGTTGAAGTTTCCTGTTTACTTCCTAATGGCGGATTGTAGACTTCTTCGTCGTCGTCGTCATCATAATCAACTAGCCCACAGGATCCCGGCCTACAAAATACAGAAGACAAACATGAATACACACAGTGTGTGAAAATGCAAACATAGAGGTGGAAAGAGACTACGCTGACTGATCACAGTACCTAAAAGACAGGTAGCTATCACCGGTTCCATTAGGTAAATTGGGTTGTGCCAGTTGGTTCCGTGTATGTGACTCCCGAGCAGATGCAGTATCTTCTTCATCGCTGATTAAGGGAAAAAAAAAAGAAGAAAAAGAACCCAATGCTCAGTTTCTCTGAAGCTCGACACAAAAGTCATTCATACAAGCATGGCCACCTATAACAGGCACAAACCTATCCTCATTGAAGTAGTCTTCTTCTTCTTTCTCAAGAGCACGAACATCAATCCGCTTTCTAGGGTCTGCTACATTAGTAGTGTTTCTTGATTCAAAGGTCTCTAGGGACTAATAAACACAAAATGTGTTAGGATAGGAGGAAAAAAACTCACATGTAACACCGCACTAGCAAGTCTCATGAACTTATTAACCAGCCAAAGAATTCAACAAAGGATGTGTATAATCGGAGTACTTGGCTTTTGTAGTTGTTTCCAATGTTTTCAGTATCGGTGTCGACAGATGTATCACACCCTTGGGAAACAGAAACATATCCAGTATCGCATGAGAAATATCAGATGTTTCGTGAAATGTATCTACTTTTGGGAAATATTGGGAAATCGGTTGAATTTTTCAATGAAACTTCAGGGAATGTTACAAAAGACATCAAATTATTTTTTTTAATGATGACAGGGTATCCCCGCCTCTTTTTAAGGTGAGACTATTCCCTCCGGATGCACGCAATCATCCACAAACCATGTGCATCGGGTTACACACTTAAAAATTAAATATCACAAAAAACAAGTGCACATAATAAGTTCCCTTTGTATAGGGTCCTAAACCATGCACTGTCCGACATACGTGATACAACTACATTCAAAATCAACATTAAGCAAACATGATAGTAGCACAATCGATGTATCAAATACATAAATATTACGCTTAAATAACCACTTATCAATCTAATTTTATTTTTTATTTTTATTTTAAATTATTATATTTTGTAATTAAAAGATATTTATTTTTAAAATTTTCAAAAACTTCCCCTCAATCTGTGGATCAGCCTCCAAACACTCAAAATAATTTTTCCACACTCTAATTTTAAGTTAAATGGGTGAAATGAGGGAAAATTTTCACTCCCCCAATTTCCTCCTATTTTCCCCAAATTCAAGAATAACCGCTGATTAATCTAGAATTTATGAAAACACTTAGAAACACAAATATAAAGTCTAAATAACTGCCGATCAATCTGAATTTTTTTAAAAATATTTTTTTTTTAATTATTTGATATTTTTTAATCATTTTTTCTTTTTTGAAAATTCCAAAAACATCCATCAATCCGTAGATCAGCCTCCAACCACTATAATATGATTTTTCCACACTCTAATTGCAAGTTAAATGGGCAAGATTGGGAAATTTGGATTTTCACCCATTATTTTCCCCAATTCACCCATTTTCTCAAATTTTGCAAATCGGATGTTAAAATCAATGATTGAGCATGCAAAACCATGGATTTTCATCTTTATTCTACTGATTCCAACCGATTTACTGAAAGAAAAAAAACTGATTAAAATTTTTTAAAAAAAAATTCACCATTTCCAATTCAGGCCCACCCGATCTCCGATCTCAATTTCCACACCCAAACCCCTTATTTCTTTAAAAATGGAGGGATAATGGTTGAAATTAATTTAAAACTGTATTACAAGTAAGGTATTTGACAAAAAATGTGTTTTTTGAGGATTTTTTGTGAATCTTTTTCAAAAATACAAAGGACACTAGCGGCTGGAGTGTATTGCCAATACTGTTGTCTAGTGTCATCGATATGAGAGAGTATTTAACCGTGATATATTCAATATATCGCATTGTACAATACGATATATTACAATATATCCAGCGATACGCAGAAGTCCAGTGACTTCCAGGCTGTTCGTATCTGCACACCACGATACTGTAGTTTTTTTTTTTTTCAGCTCAATACAGCAAATACTGGTTGTTTCTACTCTCAAACTAAGAACTTTGCATTCTACATCCAATCTCTACAACCTTGTAAAATTTGATCCACTCAGAGAGATTTCACCTGCTCATATTTAACTCTCAGGGCTTGAATGGTTCCTAAATACTCGAACTTTGCCAACTGATCCCAGAAACAATCAACTATATACAAAATTAAGGTTTTGAGATTTTCCTGCACAAAATAAAAAGGGTGGTTAAGTGCCAAAAGAAGAAAAGAGGCCCTGAAACAGCAACTTTGAATGCAGTGGAAGAGGCAAGGCATAACAGAGAGAAGTACCTTACGGATATACTCGAGTAGTTCTAGAACAGCAGAGTTCAGAAGATTATATCGATTACCGTTACTAATGAAAACATGTACGATCGGTTTTAGAAGGTTGTTCTTAACGATGTGACGATGAAGATGATCATCCTGTGAATTAACAAAATCCCAGTGTCAATTAGCTCTCAGCAACCAAAAAAAAAAAAAAAAGAAGAAGAAGAAGAAGAAGAAAGAAAGAAAGAAGAAGAAGAAGAAGAAGGCTGAGAGATGTTAGAAGGTAATCCATCTGTTCCACCATTGTGATATTGCAAAGGACATGGAGTCTTTTTCAACAAATATGGAATTGCTTGGAGACACAGTGATTCTCTTCCTGATGTGATCAGTAGCTGGAATGCAGGCCCGTTCAGGATAGGAGAAGCATTGTGTGGAAGATGATGCCATATAGCATTATGCAGAGTTTGTGGTGGAGAGGATTAAAAAAATCTTTGAAAACAAATCAAATTTGGTGGGTGCAATCAAGAGGTGCACATCCTGGCCACTTGTGACAAAAAGTTTCGTGGATGCTCGTTGCAGGAAAGTTTGTGGAGATGGAGTGGAAGAGGCTCTGTGGATTCATTCTCGTGGGGATTATTTCAGTTTCTATTTCATTTTCATGCACTGTCAGTCTGTTTTGGTGACGTTTTTCCCCGTCTTTTTGGAAGTGAGTATCTCGTTTCGCGGTAGGTATGTATCACTAGAGTATTTACTAGACTTTAATCTTGCATCTCCCCTTTCTCCAGTTTAAATATCAAGACTTTTTTCAATACCATATTTTAGAATATTGGTACAGACATGTCATGTTTCTTGAAGCCTCCATGCTCTACCCCTAGTAATTGTGTCAAGACTAGAGATTCATTTTCATGTCCAAGTTACAGTGGAAGACAAGTCAAAGAAGAATCATAGCAAGAGTGAAGGCTAACCAAGATATTCTATTTCAGTTAGACATTCTCCATTTCTCTAGTCCTGCTTCACCTTCACCAAAAGACACCTCCAATATGATGCAGCATTCCAATGAATTGATCTTTCCAAACTGAGGTGACGTTGAACACGTAGAAGGAAAAGAGGACGTATAACTTTACCTTTGCCATAGGCTGGACTCATTTTCACCAACCATCCATGGTGGCACACTTTCTGAGAGAACAACATCAAAATGCTGCGGAATTGAACCAAGGTGGCTCACCTTCCAAGAGAATGACATCAAAATGCTGCAATACTGATATATCATTGAATAGCCAACTGAGTCCAACATTTAAAGTAGGTGATGGGAACGGATTTGATTATGAGAAGATGTATGGTAAAAAAATAGCATGTTAGCAATTGCGTCCCATGGCCATATTCCTTAATTAAAGATCGTAATGAAATCATTGGGGGCATGGAAGTTAGAAGAAACCTGTGGGTTGAAATTCCACTCATCGACTTAATGCTGGCTTTGGACAACACATTTATCAATCTAGGATGTAGGTGAAAGAGGGAAGAATATCGACTTGAGGTCCCTTTGGTACATTCTCTCAGTTCTTTAGAGCAATTGTTCTGGAGGAACCAAAGAAGCCTGAAAGTGGGATGATATCAAGCCCCACAAGGGTGAAGATTTTTTCTTTTTGGTAATTGGTAACCAATCTTGGCCTTTGATCAACAGGAATCTGTGCTACCCGTCAATTACTTCATGTACTGGTTGCATGAGGAAAAATGTTGATCAGTATATGGAATCTCTTGCATTATTCTAAAATCTGTGGCTGAGCTTTTCAAAATATGGAAAGCCAAGCAGGACCTTTCTCCGATGATGGCCAGACTCTATGACCCACTTCAATTGCACTTACGCAGAATCCTTAGCAGAATAGAAGGATTTTCCGTTACAGGAAGAATCCTATGACAAGACTGGAGAAGATTCAATGGGCTCTTGTGGATTGGAGCTCAATTGACAAGGAAGCATTTAGGTCCATGGGAATTCATATGCCCAGTACTCACATTTGAATGTAGTTAGGGGGGTTGTTTTGTTTTATAAATGCCAACTTTCATTCAAATATTGTTGCATAGAAGACAATAAATGGCAATGATGATCAATCATCCCCAAAAGTACTACAATCTCACCCCTTAAAATAACCAAAAAAAAAAAAAAAAAAACATCCTATGATCACCGTTCAAGGCTCCCTGGAGGAAAGGATATGATGGTGGAAAAACCCTGCGAAGGCTAGACTATACGTGGACCACTCCAATATCATACACGGAATCTTCTTCTTAAGAGGCTCAATCATGACAACCGTGTCTTTGAAAATTAAGTGAGTCCTCCACTTCCACACTCCCCACATGACAATGTATATCCACATTCCTCTTCTAAATCATAAAAAATTAATTGTTGCCAATCAAAAGAAATTGGATCGTTACCATAGACAATAAGATGTAAGGGCCTCAACAGCACCCTTTAATCATCAACAAGAAGCGTTGCCAAAACTCAGTCTTGAAGGAATCAAACCCAAGGGGTAAGAGTCACACTCTGATATTGTTCAAACAACATGGATTTCAACTCTTGAATATTCATTATCATTGTTGTAGTGGTCCAAGAAATTTAGGACTTCAACACCCCCTAGAGACTCAGACTCTTCAGGTCACTCTCGAGCTCCTCAGACACTTCTATCGCTTGCCCTCCAACTTAGCTTCTTCACCAACCTACTTGCTTCACCAACGAGTCCAGCTCCATAGACCTATCTCCTTCCTTGGTCCGTGGACCTATCACTACTAACATTACCTATACCTCTTCGTTTCAGGACAATCACAATGACATTTGATGTTGACATGGTGCCCAACTAGGCTTGAAGATCTCTGACTCTCACCAGTGAGAAGCTAGTCCAACACCTCAAGCTTAGAATGAGTTGGCATGTGCTTATGTAGTCTACCATGCTATTTATGCCCAGCCCTTGTGCTAACACTATACTTGACCACCATGCAGAGCAATATGAAAAATGGAAGAACAGGCTTCGACTGTAAGGTAGAGAATATAAATCTGGCTGAGTCCAAAATGGGGAACCACTACAATAGTCCAGAAAATGCCACATGGAACTCATCCAATGGTCGGAGTCCGAGCACCTTTTAGAGTTTATCAAAGGATGAGAGCTGCCCCAGTTTCTTTGTGGCTAGGTGAACAATACAGGGAGCCTAGTGACCCCAATTTGAGTTCCTATCCACGTTGAAGACCCTACACACATGATCATGCATCTTTGAACACCTCACACTGGAAAGATGCATGTGGGCTGCTTAGTTAAGAGTATTGGACCATTGGATCGATTGGATACATCTATCAGACAATAGGATTTCGCATCAGATCGTTGAATTTCGCATGCCGGGCCATCTTGACCATTGGACCATTTTGATCGCCAGGTCATCTTCATCGTGGACTCATATAGGACACTAGTTTTACTTTTTTTTGTTTAGTTAGTTTGATTATTTTGGTTTATTTTATGATTTAGTTGATATTATGGGTGTTTTGGATATTTTATGGTATTACAAAAACACCCCAAATAGAGCATATAAGGCCTGGACGTGTGAAGCCTAGGGCATTATTAGCAATTGAATGAAATTTTCTTCTTGCTTTGTTTTGGAGCAAAATTCCTCCTGTGATTGGATTTTGGTGTGAAGCCATTGAGTGTATCCAACTATCTTCTCTCACTTTTTCTTCTCTTTAAGGTATTCTTTCACTTTTCTCTTCTTCCCTCTCTCTATTTTCTCTCTTTTATTTCCTCCCGAATCCCATCCCCACCATCCCCAAAACCCTCTAGACCTAAACCCTACCCAACCGTACAACCATACGAACCACCCCATGTTCGTACGACCGTATAGACGCAACCGTACGGCCAGCCCCATCCCTCCTTTCCCTCTCAAGTCTTTGATCCTTCCCCTTTAAAACCCCATAACCCTAAACCTAAAAACCCTAACCTCTAAAACCTAGAATTCCAAACCCTAATCTCCCAAATTCCGTAAACCTAGAATTCCAAACCCTAATCTCCCAAATTTCGTAAACCTTAAATCTCCAAATCCTAACAAAGCAATCCTCAAGAGGACTCTAGACAATACTATCTTGTAGGCTTTTCTAGACCCTTCTACACTCCTCTGCCATGTACGAGTTAGCCAAAATGGTTGCTTGCAGAGAAAAGATCTCTCCATGACAGGGAGCATTAGAAGCTAATGAAGCCAATTGAAAACCAAGGGAGCCGGACAATTTGCCAATCATGATTGTGAAAACCTCAAGGACAGGCCAAGGCCACAAATGATCGGATTCCGACCTTGGACAAATCTTAGAAAACATGTCGATCTTTTCTGTACATATGCTTTATGGGTGATGAATGGAAAAATGCACAAGGAGATGGGTGGTTACCATTCTTGACTATTTTCCTTTCAAACACCAAATACTTGGGAACACAGCCCTTTGCAATTACATGAAGGATATGGAAAAGGAGAAATAGAAGGATTTTCAAAAACAAGATCAAGCCAATGAAGCCGATTAGAGATTTAATAACGAACCTTTTGGTGCATTAATCCCCAACTAAAGTGGAATTTCTGGGGGTCACTGTTTTGGTTCTTTTAAGAGATTGGAAAGTGACAACTATCTCCACGAAAAAAAAAAAAACCAAAATTACTCCAGGCCTCCCCTAGTGGTCTCTTGAAGCTTAACTTTGATGGAAGCTCCAGCGGTACTACCTGGCCTGGGTGGGTTGTTAGCAATGAGTACAGTGCAATCAAGTTGACCTTTTCCAGTCCACTTGGATACATGTATTCTAATGAAGTGGAAACAATGGGTTGCTTAAGGTCTTTCCATCTTCCAACCCATTGATTCTGGAGGGTGATTCTCAGAATGTCAACCAATTGGCATCATTCAGACCTGGAACCAATGGAGGGTACCTCATTGAGGAAATCCTTTTTATCACTTCTCATCTCTATATATCTTTTTTCTCATATTCCAAGGCAAATGAGGTTGCTAATCACCTTGCCAATGAAAGAGTGACAAGAAGATCACTTGTGATTGAACCTCCTTCCCCCCATCCCAACTTTACATACCCTTCAGATCGTATCCATCTTTTTCCTCCAATAATAAGTTAATCTTCAAAAAAATTTAAAATTAGTGCAAGCATCATGAAGATCAATGGGCCTGGGTGAAGTGTCACCTAAGATCAGTGATGATTTTAAAGACTTAAAGGGAGGCAATAAAGCAATTGCAGTGTGGGTGTCCCAACTCCTGAAGGAACATTATTCAAACAATAGTGAGGCAGTTACAAAAACCATTATGCAGGTAAAAGAAAAAAAAAAAAACATGGAGGATGGAAAAGATAGTTTATCATGGTAATCACACAAATAGTGCAAAACAATTAGCATTAACCCCTTCTTTTTTTTTTCTTAATGAATGGTATGATTTTATTAGCCAAAGGGCAGCAAGCGAAAACCAACAAAGAACAAAAACCAAAGGCAGCCAAGGACGGGCTACTGCAGGAACACAAAAAAATCATGTGGTAGCGAACCAAAGTAAGACTAATCAACCTAACAGATGTAAACTAGCCCCCATCCAACGTCCAAAATGAATCCAAGGAAACCCCTCCTTTGCTAGTGAATCAGCATGGTTATTTGCCATCCAATGGACATGAACAAAGACCACATCCAGACTCTTGCAGAATTCTCTTGCAGACCACATCCAGACTCTTGCAGAATTCTCTTGCAGACCACATCCTCCAGACGCGAACAGAGGCTGTCCACAACTATCACCAAACTGTCAATTATCAACATGCGACTAATCTAACAGATGCATCCCCGAAAAGGTGAAATTAGTGATATTAACCAACCAAAAATGACAAATTGAAAAAGCCCGTAAAAACCTATATCTAGAGAATCATGCCAGACGTCACAAGTTACTTCTTCTCAAAACTAACAGGTTAAGAGGCAGGCTCAGTGTAACCTACATACATAGAAAAGAACCCCACATCCAGGATCGACCCCACGATCTACGGAACTGTTAGTCTCGTGAGAAAAAAAGTTGATCTTGATTTAAATAAACATAGCAAACAAGAAATTGTTATCCACCCATAGCAGTATGCTTTATGGATTTGATAGCACATTCACATGTTTTGAAGGATAAAACCAAACGGCCATTCGGAAAACAGAGAAAACCAAACCACTCACATTGCGGGAAATAATAGTCCGCAGGAAGCGAACGGCAGCAACCACCAAGTATTTTTCCTTTCTGCGAGTTAGAAACAAGACTTTTTCTATCAGGTTATTGGCAAGAAAGTTGCACCTGCACAGAAAACAGAAAAAATAAAATATGAATTTTACAGGGTCCACAAAAACACAAGCTAATACACCATAAATGGTCAGCTAACCAAAACTAGAAACTTACTTTATCCTGTAAGGATGGTGAAGAACACAAAAACACAGAAGCTCACAGATGTTTGACAAAATTTCAGGTTTAGTGACAACTTGAGTTTCAACTCTTCCACCAGAGCCATGTGATTTCCGGGTAGCTCGACCTGTTCCTCTAGGAGGGCATGATGCTGTTATAGTATCTATTAACTGATCCAAGTGTTTGTCGTAGAAAATCTCTACAATTGTATCTCTCTGCAAAAATTAAGAAACACATTACAGGCTCAGGTACATATACTGGAAAGAATATACAGAAAATTTAACAGTAGTACAGACTATAAAATATTGATTAAAGCTGGAAATATTTTTACGCCAAAATCATAGGTAAGAGTTTTCCAACAATTTAGACCAGAACAAATAACCAAAACCAAACTGAAAACCAAATGACCTGCACAAATAAACTTTGAGACTGGTCAGGCCGACACTTGTCCAGGCCGAACCCCCCATAAGTTAAGGACCCGAGTCAAAACCCAACCCAGCCCATGAACTAATGAAAAGGCCGACCCACCAGCCAAATATTCAACCCACCAGGGTAAAATAAGTGAGTCCATGCCGGAATGACCTTCTGGGCCATTAGGCCCGACTCAACCCAGGCCTAGGACCCATAAATCATCAAGCCTGAAAGCCAGGCCCAGGATTCATTAGTAATCAAGCCTGAAAGCCAGGCCCAGGCATGCCATCCTCAGGAGAAACGCTGCTCAAGTGGGGTTAGGGTAGGTTAGGGCTAGGCCAGGCTGCCCCGGGCCAGTTTCAATCATAGTGCAGATATATGTACGACTGCATGAGCCTAATTGCATAATGGTATTTAGTTTTACCAATATTAGGCATACTTCCATTCTATGTAATATGGACATGGAGACATCTGTTGGAGTTGTATGAGTTGAGTTGTACAAGTTCGATTCGCAGACACATCTGTACTATAGTTGCACAAAGCATGACAGGAAGGCGCAACAAATATGGGTGTAAACATCAAGTAAGCGGGAGTGAGAGCATGATTTGAAGTGGGAGCAACACCTGGTTATAAGATTTGTGCAATTCAGAAATGTAGAAGTACTTAGCATCATCCATCGTAGCCTTGCCCAAGCTATCTGGGTCGGCTTCCCGAATCTGCTCTCGCCAATCATTCCTATCTGAGTCCCTACCTTGGTTAGTGAATGAGCCTTCATATATTGTGTTCTGTTGCTTCCAGGGAAAGCCATAGAATAATCAAGAATCGAGATGGGAATTCTCATATTTATTGCAATAATATTGTATCTTAAATTATGATTATTCATATTTAGAAAGTATTATAAAGTAAAAGGTAATTATAAGTTTGCATAAAAACTAGTTTTCCATATAAGCCATGTCCAAGAGTGTCAAACACGGACACATCTCAACATGGCACAATTTATTAGGTATTGTCACTTGTTACATAGCCTTTCATTCCATCATCAGCCTGATTAAAGTGTACACAACTAAGAGCATCTTTCAAAAGAAGACAGATCATCAAGCAATCGCAAGCATTACTCATCAAGAACATGATCAAATGAAAGCACATCAACGTTGGCAGTTGGCACTTCTAATAAAGGATCTAGATCAGCATTCAGACATGGAAAAACATCTTCCCCCGGTCTTTGCCCAAGGTCCAGGTCAGGCAAGAAGATTAACAATTTCAAGAACATGAATATGTGTGTTCCTTTAACAGGCTTCACAAAGTAATGAGGGGGAAAAAAAAAACAGAAGAAACACCAGCCATTAATAAATGGTAATAAACAATAGGATCCTACTGTTCAGACTGTTGCCGTGTACAACTTCCATGTCTTGTCACTTGTGTGATGTCTAAATGCATAAGCATCAATCACAACATCAAGCAAAGACATACTCCCATATATAATAAACACTTCATTAAATTGCAAGTCATTCATATCGAGAAGTCAAGAAATGGAACAGATAAGGAATAATCCAGGGCACCTGTGATCCAGACAACGTGAATGAATCCAGCAAAATGCGCATAATCTCAAGAAACTGGCAGTGCATATCCTCCCCAAAGTCCGTTATCATACCTTTAACCTGCAAATCAAACCTCCGCTAATTGATGCACCAATTAATAGGAAAAATAAACCATCCATGACTTTGACTACATTGTTAAAAGGCAAAGCGTCACGGAATAGTTCAGACATAACTATGAAAATAATGGCATAAGAAGTGCAAGTTCAGAAAATTCCAAGATTCTTATGTTGTTCAAAGTTGACTTCTGTCATACTCCTAGGTAGGGACACTCTGAAGCCGATTCTCTAGTTAAGGAGCAAATGGGCCTCTCCTGAAGTTTGTAGTACAGGTACAGGTGTTGAATGCAGTGAGAATCGGGCTCAGTGGATCCTTAAAAATCAAAATTATCTGGGTATAGCAACGATTCATTGCTGCTCATAGTAACAACATATATTTATTAAAAAGACAACTACAAAAATTCAATCAAGACAGTGGATAGGAAGTGCTAATACAAATCCCGGCTTGGAGAATCCTTCTTTTAATAGCATGTTAAAAGACTACCCCTGACAATAGGATTTGTGACCAATTGACAAGCTGTTTTTTTTTAACCCTTTCACTACAAATTATAACAGAATACTAAAATCAGAGTTCAAACATTCTTATTTATTTATTTATGCTTTTGAAAGGAACACTAGACTTGTAGCAGATTAAGATTTCAAGTCTCAAGGTATGCAGATCTCTCATCCGACTTGGGTACAGCAGTTTTTTTTTAATGTTCAATAAATTCTTCTTTTAATGGGTCAGTACGAAAAGATAGAACAAGCAAGGAAAACATGTGTCGATGGTACACCTCAATTCACTTGGCAAGCTGATGGAGAACAAGGGGGGGGGGGGGGGGGGGGGGGGGGGGGGGGGGGGAAGAACAAGTCAACCACACATTGCCATGCACGATGCTGCAACTATTATGATCCAGGACTTAAAATAAATATATAAATAAATAAATATCATCGAATTAAAATAAATATATAAATAAATAAATATAATCAGCATACGTACCAGGAGTCCAAGAAGTACATTGCCCTCCTGTTGAATGACGTATGTCCTCAGGAGGTTTGGATCTTGGTTAAGGAAAAGGATAAGGATGTCTGTCCTGCATTTCGAGTTGATTGAGCAGATAACTAAAGATTATCATTATCAACGTCTAATAAAAGAGTCAAAACTAAACAGACCCTAAAGCTGGAGAATCTGAATAGAAAAGGCACAGAATAAATATCATCATCCTTGTCTAAGCCTTATCCCAATTAATTGGGGTCGGCAAAATCAATTACCCAGAGTAAATATGAGACAATCTATTACAACAATTACCCAGTCAACACAAGCCTTTTGTCTGGACTCTGTAAAACGTCAGTGATAATGTCAAAGATGCCTTCATTCACAAGATCCCTGTAAGAAATATATAAGTTTAAAATTCAGAAAACAATTTGACGAGATTGCCATATTGAATCTGATACTTCCTGAAATGACACTCCACACAAGTAATAAAATAAGATTCAAAGATGAATTTTGACAAATGCCACACCACTGATCCTCATCGAAGTAATGGATATAAAATAGGGTATTGAAACCGGAAAACTTGAAAAATAGCATACCGAAACAGACGAAGTTGCTGGACCAACTGCAGGCTCTTACTTAAACTACAAAACTCTTGCAAGAACAACACCTGTTCCAGAATGTAGTTATACATGGTCAAGCCTTTCAGCAGCAAGAGGTAAAGCAATGCATTAACAAAAATGTTAAACAAAAGAAACATTCACAACCAATTCTAAAAAAACACATCCTACCATTGTAAAAACCATTAACGGGCATGCACTATCAGATAACCTATTCCGTGGTACAATCTCCATTATTTAGTAAATTAAATTGAAGATTTGGTTGTTGCTTTGACTGTTGCAAACATCAGCTTGTAACTTTGTAATGAATATAGAGATTTCTAAGCTGTAGTGTGAAAGCAGTGACACGGGAATTGCAACTGTGAGTAATGATATGTATACATGCAGAATATACCCACATTTATATTGAACTATTTGTTCATAGTAACTTGTACTCTAATGTTGATTGCTGTGAGACCAATATGGAAAAAAATCTTTGCTAATTTTCTGATGTCCTTAATTAAAATGGAAAAACTGAATCCGATCTGACACAAATGTTGTGAGACCAGTAAGGAAATAAAATTTGCTCATTTTCTGACATCCTTACTTATAATGGGAAAACCTGAATCCTATCTAACAAAAGTGGTAAATCAATGGTACTATCCACTCAAGATGGAATTTTTAGCCCCTCATCATTTGTTACTTTGAAAGCACTTCTTTCTTATAAATTGAAGGGTGATCAAATGGAATCAGAGGAAATATGCTCTCAATTGACTAATTTCATGCCTGATTGCTATATCATTTACCGTACACAGGCATGTAATGGAATGCTATAAATTGCTTAAAGTTTGTTGTGGAATGTAAGAATATGATTATCTCGGCCAAATTCATTTCCATATTAGTATCTACTATCTATCTATCTATCTACACACACACACACACACACATTATGAAAGGTAATATCTATTATCTATATTTTACAATTTTAGAAATGGAAAAAAATTGAAGAATTTTCAATTTCATTTCATGTTACCAGATTTTCCACTTCAATTCCATTTACAGAAAACTGTCAAAGAATAGTGCCTTAGAGATGAAAACAGAGGTGCCAAATTACCAAATTCCTCTTGGATTCTGCCAAAGTGGTAGATGATTTCATCCTTGCGAACAGTTCTTGAATAAAAGTACTATCATCCTTCAGCAAAGAAACAACCTATGACAAATAGCAAAGTACATATTAGAATTTCGAAAGGCCAACCTAACTCAGAATGTTTAAGAATCAAGCTGAAAATCTCACAGCAGCATTATTTCCATGAATGATAGAGTTCAGATTTGCAACCGTCGCCTCATCCAATAGTCTTGGTAAAATGACATCCTAAAATTTAAGTGATTACGGTAAGAATTCTGCCAGAAGTTCCCACAAACTATCATATAGCCCAATGTCTTGAGTGAAAGATTCCAAACCTTTATATAACCAACTCTGTAGGTTTGATGAATCTTCGACAATACCGAGGGATCCTTAATTGGTATGGCCTATGAAAAGGAAGATACAAAATCAGATTGTTTAGTTATAGAGACCAACACCTTTCATTCACCGATGACATTATCTCCCATTAGAAGAGGAAAACCATGGACATGTTACCTCTTTAAAAACGACATGCTCTTTCAGGAAAGCACGATGCCGTTGCACTTGAGGAACCTCAGGATCATCTATGCAACAGTCACAAGAAAACATAAAAGCAGAAAATGTTGGTATCACAAAAAATAACACAAGAAAATTCATAGTTAAATAACAATCAATCATGCTACTGGTTGAATTGAAAACATTCAGTTTAAACAAGGGGAAAGACCAGATCATAATATGGCTTACAACTATCATCACAAGATGCAGCCCTCAAGTAGCAGTTACATTCCTTTCAAGTCCAATTTGAAATTTACGTAATTGTGATTTGGAGATAATTCTCAAATAACACAAGAAAATTCATAGTTAAGTGACAATCAATCATGCTACTCCCAATGAACATCGCTAAATGGTTGCATTAGTACATCACATTACGCCTACATTCGGAAGCACAAGTGATTGAATTGTAAACATTCAGTTTAAACGAGGGGAAAGACCAGATCATAATGAGGCTTACAACTATCATCACAAGATGCCACCCTCAATTAGCAATTAAATTCCTTTCAAGTCCAGTTTGAAATTTACGTAATTGTGATTTGGAGATCATTCTCAATATTACTGTTAACAATGGTGGTTGCAATCCAGTCATTTCCACTTTAGAGGCAAATTCAGATGCAAAGAACAAAGAATTCAACCTTCGTGTGTGTGTGTGTGTGTGTGTGTGTTGAATATGTGCGAATAAACATAGGAAGAGATGACAAGAAGAAGGAATGCTCTGCAATATAATTAACTAAGCACTGACTTCTGTATGAATGTCAAAAGTGTAAATGGAATATAGAAAAGAATTAATAGAATTTTGATGCACTCATGACCAAACAGTTTTTTTTTTTTTATGGATAATATAGCTTTTATAAAGAAAAAGAAACAAAATAATACGAGGGGGGCAGTATGCTGCACCTTCACGGCCTACCACAAAAGAGAATCAGAGATGACCAATAAACTTATACACACTCCCCAACATCATAAATCCCCATGTCCCCCTGACGCAGATCTAGCACAACTAGCCCTGCTAAGTCCACCCCTTGCTTAGCAAGGGAATCCACATCTAAAGTTAGTTTCTCTAGGAATGGCTGCAAAAACAATAGGTTGATCCCCACAGATCTCTAGCTTCTTCAGTGATGTTTGTGATCCTCCAAGGGTGAGCCCCACCTCTAGCCCAAACAATAGCACCGAAAGAGTATCCAGTCCTGACAGATATTTGCTGGAGGATTTGTGCCAACCATCTAGTTCATGCATAATGCTTGAAGATTTGCTCGTCATCAATAGCCCCAAGTCCAACCATGGTGATCGAGTGCCTTCAATCTGGCAAAGAAGGCATGTTCGGTCAACTGAGTTCTGTGTCGGTTGACCAACAGACTCTGTTCCTCTGCCGGTCAACCGAGGTTTGTCTCGGTTGACCGATACTCCTTGTTGATATCTCGCTCGACCGACGGAATGCGCAAGTTCTGCATAAGTGCGGGTTTTGTTTCTAATTTCGTATGGAAGTCTATATAAGCTTTTATAATACGGGATTAGGGTTAAGAAGAAGAAACGAGTGCTTAACGCAAAGAAGAGGGTTTTGAATGGGGATCTAGGGTTTCAAATCTATAAGTTGTTCCATCTCTTGTAACTTTCTGATTATAATGGACTGTTCGTCGCTTGGTGCCGTGGTTTTTTTCCCGCAAGGGTTTTTCCACGTAAAATTTGTGTGTTCACCATGGTTGCTTGAATTTTCATTCTCTATTGCATTGTTTGATTCTATTTGAGGTTGCTTTCATGCCCGACAGGCCATGTTAGGGCTTGTTGCGTTCCCAACAAACCATACATAATTCAAACATAATACAGTATCAAAGTTAAGTTTGTCCAATCCCTTTGTAGGAGCTTCCAAAGTATCATGCATGTAGCTGACAACTAGAGATATCCCATGCATAGCATACAACTCAACCGAACCCATAATAAAAGTCAAAAGCCTTGAAAAGTTCATCAGATCATTCCTAGGTCAGATAGCCTTGAAAAGTTCAATGTTTGGATGCCTAACTGATATCAACCCTCATTCGCACAGGATAGGAGTCAACTAGACTTCAAATTTTAAGAAGAGACTTCATTTGGAAAGCTTCGAATGATGGAAACAAAATTCATCTCTTGAAATGGGAAAATGTCTGCAAGCCTATCTCTTAAGGCGGAGCTGGTCTTTGGCAATTATTGGTAATAAATTCAGTGCTCCTTGGTAAATGGCTTTAGCAATTCAGCATAGAGGAAGATCAGCTTGGGCAAACATTAATTGCTTGTAAGTATGGTCTTAAGGAAGGAGGATGGGAGGTAAAGGAATCCTCACTCTATCGGGCTTCTCATATCTGGAAGGCATTTCTTTCTGCTTAGGTGATGGTGCCCACATCAAATTTTGGAAGGACCCTTGGTGTGGAGAACGTCCCCTTGATCTTGATTTCCCTTCCCTGGCTAAGCCTTGCAACATCTGAAGACATGAAGGAAACCCATTGTTTTCAAAACGAAGGCCCTTTGGAGCATTGGATGATGCCTTGCAAAAGAAATTTAATGGATAGGGAGATGATCCAACTTACTTCCCTATCACACCGCCTCTGCTTTTAGATCCCTACAGGTGAACCAGATCGGTGGAATGGATCAATCATAGCTCGGGCCAGTTTTCAGTAAGCTCTTTCTATGAAATGTTAAGCCCGACATTGTCAACTTCTGGTGAATCTTACGCTTACCACTTTTGGTCCTACGATGCTCCAACTATGGTGGTTGCCTTCTCTTGGTTGGTAAGGAGAAGGAAAGTATTGACGATTGATAATCTTCAGAAGCGAGGAATGGTTATCTCGATCAAGTGCTACCTCTGCAACCAAGATGTTGAAACCATAGATCATCTTTTCATGTTTTGCCCATTCACGTTTTTAGTTTGGATGCACTCCCTTGCCTTCGGGTGTTCATGGGTTATGCCGGGGAAAGTTGGAGACCTTCTATGGGCATGGCATGGGGGAGGTATGGACAACTCAATTAGAGCCATTTGGCAGCTGATCTTTCTGGCGGTTTGGAACAGGTCAGGATCAAGTGAGACAGTGTTTACGCTTGTCAAAGCTTCTGTTTTAGAATGGGCAGCCAATCTTAATGTTAAGAAAGATCTTTTAGTTTCTGCTCTAGAGTTGTAGTCGATCTCTTTGGGTTTCTTTCCTCAATTCTTTTCCCATCTCGGTGCAAACGGGCCTTTTAATAAAATTTCCATTTAAAAAAAAAAAAAAAAAAGAAGGGTCATAAATAAAAGATTTTATTACAGCCACCCAAAGGGCAAGCAAAGGACACCAATCCACTAAGGCAATGAATACAATCTGAAGTACAAAGAAACGACCTCAAGACCCCTTGGTGAGGCAATCATCTATGGAATTTTCCTTCTTGGGGATCGATGAAATGAAACATTGATCCACTGAAAAGGACGCCATGTACAGTTGATAGTAAAAGCTCAATGCAAAGCGGATTACAGTCATGTTATTGTGTTACAAGAGTCGCCCCCCAACCAATCCCTAGGTGACAAAGATCTCTACTCCAGTTTTCATAGCGAATGGCTCCAGCATATTTGGGCATTAGGATCCCATCGGGCAGGAAACAGTGGATTTGATAACAACATGTTCATTCCTAAGGACTCCAACCCTGGAATAACTGGGATTGCCAAAAGAATTTTAGTTTATTTCTTGTATTTATAGGTAACCTGATCCACATACCACAACGCAAAATGCTGACCAGCTAGGACTTTCTCTACCTAAAGTAGATATCATGAAATAATTGTATGGTATTTCAATATTTAATTAATTGGTGATTTGGTAATCAATTAACTGAAAGAGGAATATACCACAATTTCCCTTCATAGAATGGAATGGCGGAAAAGGATTCACGAAGCTAACCCCAATTAGTTGGGATAAGGCTTAGATGATTATGATGATAATTTGGTAATCTAGACTTTTGCTAGATGATTCTGATTATAACAGAATATGCACTCTTTTCAAAGTTTCCTTCGACTATTTATTATGCATTCGTGTAAGTGTTCCCAATTCAATTAGTAGTGCAAACACTTGGGACACTTAAATATATGGCACCAGTGTGACGTGTCCAAGTAGAACTCCCATCAATGATGGCAGAAAAACTTCCAATCCTCAAAGGGAGGTCTAGACTCTAGCCTAGCTTCATTTGAATCTTTAAATATAATTGAATCAGGATATGTCGCTTTGACATGCCCCTATAGTTTTTTTTTTTAAAGGTAACATACCCCCATAGTATTCATCCCTAAACTAAAGTTGCACAAAGTGAGAAAAGAAATGGCAATAGAATCTAGTGCGGGAGTGGAGAGGCAACGGTTTCGAAATGTTAGCACATATAAACAACTAGAAAGCAAGAGCCCAAGTCTAAACTGCAATTTGAGGCAGGAGTGGCACCTCGTTAGAAGGATCATATAACTAAGCCAAAAATGTACCGACACAAGAAAAGTTATTTAATTACTCCGCTTACCAATTCTCTACATGGTACCTTCCTCTTTTCTGGGTTCCCTCTCCCTTTTTGCCATCTCCCTCCATTTTATACTGATGTCTTAGTAACTGTCACCCTAAAATTCCTTCCCAGTCAATGTTTAAGTCGCCAATGCAGATACCCAAAATTTCTCAAATTCTTCTCCTTCATCAGCCTGAAGAGGATAGCATATGGAACAACGTATGAAACACCCAAAAAGATCCTAAAGAGGTTGATTAAAAACCCTACACCTCTCTAGCCAACAAAAACTGTAGAAATGGATTACTCGCCAATTCCTTGTCATCCTTGCACATAATTACTAGATAAATGCCTCCCCCCCCCCCCCTCTCAAAAGAGTTACAAGTAAACTCCCCGATGGCATAAATATCCTACAAGCAATTTGGAAGAGAATATGCTACCCGGTCACAAAACAAAATACTCCTATTCCTTTGTCTGCTAATACTGAAAACACCATGAAGACCAAGAGAGTATATACAGAGTGCAGCATGAAAATTTTGGTATCAGAATAAGACAAATTCTCTACCTATAGATCGCACTTCTCATGCAAGCTGATAGATGCAGTATACATTGTAAATCACCCAATTAGAAACCTTTATAAACAAGCAACAAGACTTAAAGAGCAAACAAAGTAAATTGCGAGATGGCATTAAAATAACATACATTCAAGAGAGCCGATAACATCCATGATGAATTCATCTCCAAATATTTTATCAAAGATCTGAAGGCTATTAAGTAGAACTGCAGACAACAGAAAAGGAAAGATGTTTCTTAATATCAACAATAGGCAAGAGGAAAAGTAATATAAAGTAGGCACAGAACAGTAAAAAAATACAAGCACTGACTGATCCCCTTGACCAATTTGAATATCATGTGAAGACCATCTTGATTTTCAAGGTCTTCACAGATCCTAAACAAGTCCATCAGCTTAGGGAAAAATTCTTGCTGCAGGAAGCCAAAGGAAATGCAAATTACTTCAGTAACATTATAGTAAAAAAAATCCTGCAAGAATATAGCAAAATTATGAGGAGAAATGAAACAACAAAGAAATGCATAATAGAAAAAAAAAAAAATCATGGGGATATCAAAAACCAAACGAAAAGGAACTTGAAGCTAAACAATCATGCATACATCAGCATAAAAAGATCAACAGACAAGGAACTTGAATCCCTCCCTCCCTCCCTCCCTCTGCACTTGAAGCTAAATCAATCAGACATGCGAGTTGGGGCAGAAATTAAGAAATATAAACCAACAACACTAAATACAGATCAACTGGAAACTCAAAATGACAAAGAGAACTTATCCAGATTAAGCTCTAGAGATGCAGGAAGCTATTCTAGACTTTACAATACAAAAATTGTTGCAACAATATTTCCTGTATTTAAGCGGTCTACTCCTCATTTGGGATGTTGTTTTTTTCTTTCCCTGGATGTCAATCCAGAGAAGGTTTGTTCTGCCCCAAATCACCATATGGAAAATTTCCAAGTCATCCAGGCTTGCAGTTAACTAGATGGGTAGCTATTTGTGCAAGAACATTAATTTATCACAAACAGCAGGTACATCCAAATGGACCCAAATCAATTCTGCACCATTGTTTTTTGAAGGGTAGACGAAAATTTTATTAGAGGCCCGTCGACAGCAGCCGGCAAAAAAAAAAAAAATACAAAGGGAACAAAATGGAGGCAGAGCCAAAGGCTCACCAAACAACTGGAAAAAAAAAAAAAAAACCCCCCACTCATCACCCCAGGGTTTTTACAAGGGCCCCCCATTCATAAACAAAAGCAAATACATTAGCTATGACCGCTTTAGTTGACAGGGACGAGTTTGGAAGCAACGTTTATTCCTCTCAGCCCATGTTGCCCACCAAACCGCTGGAAGGGAGATTTGCCATCTGGTCCCATCCTTGACTCAAAGACCTTCCCTATGCCAAAAGCCAAAAGAAGGTCCCTGACATTGCTTGGGATGGGGCATGTCGAAGTGAAATTCGAGAGGAAGTGCAACCACACCTTGAAAGCGAATGGGCATGAAATAAATAGGTGGTCCACTGACTCCTCAGCTTGAAGACACAAATAGCATCTATTCATAATGGCGAAAGAGCATTTTTGAAGGTTATCAATAGTGAGGACCTTCTTCCTACCCACGAGACATGTGAAGGCCGCTACCTTATGGGGAATAGCATGTGCTAGAAGGGCGTTGTCCAAAATCTGACAACCTCCCACAAAAGCTCCTTGACATTCTGAGATAATATTGTCCATAACACCCCTAAACTGCGAGGCAAGGACTTTTGCTATGATCTTGTACAGGCTTCCGAGGAGGCTTATCGGGCGGAAGTCTTTGATATTTTCAGCTCCTTCCTTTTTGGGTATGAGAGTGATAAATGTTGCACTATACGCCGAATGGAAATGGTCATGAAGGAAGAATTCATTAACGAAATTCAGAACATCATTTCTTAAGATGTTCCAAAACACTTGGAAGAATGGCAATGGACAACCATCCGGCCCCAATGCCTTGTCATGGCCTAAACTATCCATGGCCTCCTTAAATTCTTCTGTAATCTGACATTCCAATTGTTTTGCTAGATCCTCCGACAATGTGGCAAAAAGCAAGTAGTTAAGCTGCGGTTTGGCCCAAGCTTCCTAGGATAGCAATTTCTCATAAAAGGAGACTGGCTTTGCATACTTGAGATTTTTCTTTGATTCTTTCACCATCAACTAAAATAACAGAGATTTTGTTGTTCCTGGCCCTAGAGAAAGTTATTTTGTGGAAGAAACTCGTATTACAGTCTCCTTCTTTAAGCCATAAAGCTCGGGATCGTTGTCGCCATTTAATTTCATCTTCTTTTAGTTGCTTCGAATATTCTTTAAGTAACGCACAACGCCTATCTCTTTCTTCATCAGATATGACTTGACCTTCTTCCTTAATATCAAGTGCGTGGATCTCATCGGCAATACATGAGGTTTCGGCTGTCCTATCCCCATAAACTTCCCCACGCCATATTTTGAGTTTCTCCTATAGAAATTTCAGCTTTAGGTGCAATGTAGCTCCAGCCTCCCCCCAATGGGCTTGAAAAGAATTCCACATTCTCTGATTAGATCATGAAAACCCTCTACGTTGAGCCAGGACAGTTCAAATCTAAAAGGTTTAGGTCCCCAACTGTCGTAGGTAGAGTGGAGGAGGTTCGGTCTGTGATAAAAAAAAAAAATTTGTTCTAGCCAAACCTTTCATTTGGATGAGAGGATATCTGCTCAACCACTTGGGGACACCATAAACCTATCGAACTGGGACGTGGTTGGGTTTTTCTGACCATTAGACTTTAGACACATAAATTTGGCACCTTGCATGGGAATATCGATTATTTCAAAACTTCGAGCCCAATCAGCAAACACCCACATGCTAGAAGTGATTCGAGACCCTGATGACTTCTCATGAATGAAGTGCATCACGTAGAAGTCTCCACCAACGCACGAAGGCAGGGACCACTTGGAGGGTTGTTTGCAGCTTGTCCCAGAATCTCGAGCTTACAGCAACCTTGCAAGGTCTGTATACAACAGCGAATAGCCATTTGAACCCAGATGATATCTCAAACTGCAACACTGACACGGTGAATTCGCCATTCCAACTATCTTCCTTTCTCCAAATAGACGAATCCCAAGCCACCAAAATCCCACCAGTTGATCCCACTGCATCCAAGACTACGTAATCCTTAGAAGAATAGTCCAAAAAATCATCCAAAATATAGTCAATAAAGGTGGACAGTTTTGTTTATTGGATGGCGTGATTTGAGCTTTTGAATTTCTACAGACCTTGTTAACATGCAACCTCTTCTCTTTGATACCCAGACCCCTGACGATCCAGCTTAGGATATTCATCGCAAAACGGATCTTGTCCTCCTGCCCCTGCCTCTCTGCTTGATACCTGACACAAACTTATCCGATGTCTCCATGCACACCAGTTCCCTTTGGGCCTTAGGGTTTCGACGAACAAGTCTTCTTACCACCTCCCTAACTCTCTGCTCTATAAACGGAGCAAAAGCGATTGCATCCTCATCACGAGACTAAAAGGACATACCAAGCTTCCTTCCTACCCTATCTATGATATGATGAGGACTTCCGAGCACCTTTTAGAGTTTATCAGAGGAGGAGAGCCGCCTCAGTTTCTTTGTGGCTAGGTGATCATTACATGATGCACGGTAGATGCAATTCGAGTTCCTAGCCACATTGAAGACCCCACACAAGGAAGATGCATGTGGACTGCTTAGTTGAGAGTATTAGATTGTTGGATCGATTGGATACATCTATCGGACCATTGGATTTCACACGATGGGCCATCTTGACCGTTGGACCATTTTGATCGTTAGGTCATCTTCATCGTGGACTCATATTGGATGCTAGTTTTAGTTATTCTATTTAGTTAGTTTGATTATTTTGGTTTATTTTATGATTTAGTTGATATTAGGGGTGTTTTGGACATTTTATAGTAGTAAGGGTACAAAAACACCCCAAATAGAGCATATAAGGCTTGGAAATGTGAAGCCTAGGGCATTATTGCTATTGAATGAAATTTTCCTCTTGCTTTATTTTGGAGCAAAATTCCTCTTATGATTAGAGTTTGGTGTGAAGCCATGGAGTGATTCCAACTATCTTTTCTCTCTCTTTCTTCTCTTCAAGGTATTCTTTTCACTTTTCTCTTCTTCCCTCTCTATTTCTTTCTTTTTCTTTGTTTCCTCCCAAATCCCATCCCCACCATCCCCAAAAGCCTCTAACCTAACACATATCCAACAGTACAACCGTGCGGACCGGCCCTCCTGTCTGTACGAACGCCCGTACAACCAATCACATCCCTCCTTTCTTTCCCTCTTCTTGGTCTTTGATGATTCCTCTATAAAACTCCAAAACCCTAAACCTAAAACCCAACCCTGGAACCTAGAATTCCAAACCCTAATCTCACAACTTCCATAAACCTTAAATCTTCAAACCCTAACAAAATGCAAGTGAATCCTCAAATTTACATCGAATCCTATGCTAGATGGAAGTTCTAACTTCCATTGAGTTGTTTCTGATCGATAATCTTAAGATCCATCTGTGGGATTGTGATGTGGCCTTGAATTTGAGCATAGTTGACTACTTGCTTTCTTTAGATTTGTGATAGATTGGCAATATTTTATATTTTGATTTACTCTAATAATTCGTTTACCAATTCATTCGCATCATTATAGTTTAGGCTATCTATCATGCATCATGATATCTTTCGTTCAATCTATTTCATCTTCCGACAAGACTAAGTACAAAGGCATAAAATCTTCGGTTTATCCCAATCTGACTTCTGATCCGCGCTTTCCTTGGGTTGCCAGCATGTCTTCATCACCATTGTAGTTGTCGAACACATTTGCAATAACCTGGAGAGGAGTGACATCCATGGTTTCTAAGAAGAGCTTCCCCCCCCCCCCCCCCCACCCCCCCCCCCCCAAAAAAAAAAAAAAAAACTGACAACTTTTCTGCCTAGATGTTGATGTCTATTAGAGTTGAAACCCATGTTCCCTCTTCCTGAAGCACTGCTTGAAGACTTAACTCATTCATAGTCAACGTCTCTGTCCGATCCTCCTGAACTTCTATTTGAGTAGCAGAATCTGACCATAACTAAGATTTAGAGCTCATGGTTCCTTACCCTTTACTGGAGGAAGAAATTTCATGATTGGAAGAGCAGCGTCGTTTCTCAGAAGAACGACCCTTGATCCTCTTCTGGAGAAAGGAGCGATTACTTTAGACGGGTTAGGAGGAGGGACATCTGTGTCAGCTTCAAAAGACAATTCGCTCGCACGTCTCTGGGTTAGCTCGTGAGAAACTTCGGAACCGACTATTAAGGAGGGATGGGGTTGGCACGTGTCAAAAGACAAAACACTCACATGTGTCTGGATTAGCTCTTGAGAAACTACGGACCCGTCTTTTAAAGAAGGAAGAAGCTCGCACGTGTCTGGATTAACTCGTGAGAGACTTTGGCGCGTGTCAATAGGAGCTTCGCTCACATCCGAGGTTGAGACGTGGCCTTCAAGATGACCACAAGGCGACGTTAATTGGCACCCAACTGTCTCTCGAAGTTCAAAAGAACCATGTGTCACCATTCTCGTGGTTGGGGGCTTGGTTTTGATCTGAGTCTCAAGATAAGCCTCGTCTTTAGTATCAAAGGTAGCACCATCAGTTCCCAAGGCACCCAAACCTCTCGTCTGTCACAAAAGGAGACTTTGAGCCTCAGGATGGGAATGAAGCTCCCTCCGATCCTCTCCAATCGGATGCGAGATAAGGGTCTCGTTGACACGAGAGACCAAGGTCTCCCCATGCGATCTCTCTTCCAATGTCACGTACTGAATCGGGAGGGCGTATGGGTGCAACTCTACACCCATGGCGCACTGAACTCCACACCCCTCGTTGCTCGCCACATGTCCGCCTTCGGACTACAGAGGAACATCGTTCGCACACAGCCTCTGTAATTGAATTGGTGGTCCCTCGGTGATTATTGGGGATACTCTTCCCGAACGCCATCTCTAGATGGAGTTTTGAGAGCTTTCTATTTGCGGAGCTTCCATTCGTCACCCCACTGGTAGGGAGTACCCCATATTTCTTCCTTGACTATTTTGATTGGGATGCTCACCTCTCCTACCTGGATCCTGATCTAATCCAGCACCAAAGTAGACTTTTCGTTCTGATGCAGATCCTAGCGACGCTGATGTCCTCTCCCGACTCCGATCTTTCGTCAATGACAAGGACATAACCTAAGCAGCTTCCCATCGCGAGAAACACCTCCTTATTCTAGATCTCCAGAGGGATTCCCGTTAAGAGAAATCGTCCATCCTGCGTGCCGAAAATGGATTAGTTTTCCCACCTTCTCACCTGATGGATGGGGTCGTCCTTGCGGAGCTCCTACCATGATAATCTCTTCGATTTTAGACTCCTTGGGAGAAATCCAAACATCGTAAGCGTTGCGGGCCATTATCTTGTAATCCCACCCTTCCATCCTGCAACATGACTTTGGCCATAGTTGGACATGAGAGAGCAAGGTGCCTCTCTTTGTAACAGCTACCACCGATCTCCTTAAGAACGGCCAGGACTCTTGAGTAACGAAGGGATGCACGTGGATGGCTGGATCGATATCAGTCACCTCTCTCCAACATGTTGCCATAATCGGACAATCTTCCAATATTGCCACATTCCCCTCTTCTCCTCAGCATTTAAGTTGAGGGTTGTTGTTCCTGACTACAGACTCCTTAAAGGAGCAAGGCTTAGACATTGCTGAGGCTTCTCTATTGGGAGAAAGGAGGGGTAGGTCAGTTTTGCGGGTTGGTATATGTTGCATATGCAACTCCTACCCCTAGAATCAAGTCGGTGCCTCTGTTTGAGCAGGCTTCTTGCCCTTTGCCTTCTAAGCTTCTTCTTTGTTCACAATGACTGGCCTGAACCTGACCCTTTGGACTAACATTCTGTCCCCCAAAACTCTCACCATCCAGCAGATTTATTGTACGCTCCAGCTCTCCCTCCAATTTCATCCAGACGAAAGCGAAGCCACAAGGGATTCCTAATCCACGGACCCTAGGGATAACTACATCCGCAACTTCCCCTGCTCGACTGAAAACCTTTGAGAAGTTAATACGCATCCAACCCGCTGGATAATCTTTCACGAAAAGGGTCGGCAGCTCGTTGAGAGGAGCCGGTGCTAGGACCTCGCCCTTATTCGCTGACCTGACCGCCTCCTTCCTCGAACCTCAAGCCATTCGCCATCGTTTTCGTCGTCTTCATCGACCACTTTTCTTTTGTCTGATTCATTAGATTGGGAAAGGACCCCCACTTTGGAGAAGGATCCGCCTTCCTTAGAGCGCCCAAATATCTCGGTTCCCTGTTTCTTGTGGCTACAGCTTCTCCTCGCCTTCTTCTTCCGCTGCTATTCCGCCCTTTAGTCGTGCCTCAAAAAGCTCACCGCCACTATAGCTCGCATTCTGCAGCATTTTAGATGCACCCTCTGCTCAATAAGAGGCTCCAAGACCAGTTACACCAGCATCCGAAGCATAACAAAGCTTCCAGAGCTATCAGTTAACTTCTATTAGTAGCAACACTTGGAGGCTACTTGAACAGTGTATTCAGAGTGCATCTCTCTCCTAGTAATGCACGAGATCGTTACATACAGTTGGGCTACAACAAGCTTTATCTCTTAAAATAAAACATAAACAGTGAAGCTATGGAGCACATACAGCATCCAATGCACATCACTTGTAATTGAAATTTAGGATTACAGAGCTGAATAATTTATTTATGAAAACCAAAATCATCCAGGAAAGGAGATATATCCAGAATACCTAATTAAACCTCCGCCTTTATCCTAATCAAACTAGAACCCTATTTGTGAGCATAAACCTCTTCAAATTTCAAATTGCAAACATCTGATTAGCTGTCAAATGGCAGTTCCTTAGATTGTATGCTTTTCCAATCACTTCCAGTACTTATCATGTATAACTGGCAGAACCGACTAAAGGACTACAACTGCAGCGTGCATCATAAATTGACCCTTATATTGTCAGGATAATCAGAATCCCATGAAACAACGCAATCACTATTACCCATTCATTAGATATTTTCTTCAAGCATCCCCAGCAGAAGACAGATACTTCTCGATTCAAGCTTAGAAAGTAGATAAAATGCTTACGTCTTGTAATATAAGCTCCACAACATGCATCTGATCTGCAACGCCACTCTCCACCACAGTCTGCATGTCATATTCAAGTTTAGCATAATCAAAATTTTGAAAGGTACGAGGAAAAAATGGATGGAGGAAAAAATGGATGGAGGAAAATGGATTTCTAAACATTAAATTATACTCGACAAATGCAGACACCAAATTCACAAAAATACAGTCACCAAATTCCTCAATCAACAAAAACATTCACCAAACACTACCATCAATAAGCTAAAATCTGATATAGGCATATAGCAGTATCAATGACTTCCTATGGTAGAGATCATAAATCATGCAAAGAGTTTATCTGTCAGCATGGGACCAGGATTCTTATGAAGTGCTCCCAAATAAAAGATCAGTACCACAACCTCCAGGAGTAACTTCTCAATGTGCTCTGGAGTCTCACAACTTTTAAAGTGAAACACACTGTTGGTGGATACAATGGCCAAAACATAATGGTTTTTTTAGAAACTACACTTTCCATTTAATAGCAATAGTTATACATTGAGACAGAGGGATCAAAGAATAACATAGACCAGAAAAAAATTTTAAAAAATTTAAAAAAAAATTGATGGAACTCCATTAGCACCTTAAGAATCAAAGGCAGAGTGGATAGCTCAACAGCAGGAAATTCCCTCAACTCACTGTTGATACTATGAAATGTCTCATCTGCAGAAACAGGAAAAGAGCAGCTTAAAAACTCAGTGAACAACCATGTGATATATGTATGAAGATAATGGCTAACTGCAACCAAACAGACTTGAAACAAGAATCAATCAGAAGCCTAGAGTTAAAGTAAATACTAGCTCTGTTGTACTGGCACTGACCAAGACTGCATTATATAGAAAAAGAAAGGCTCAGGAGGTTCTCACGATGAGGGATTATTCAGGCGACATGTGTACAAGATTAACCATGTGGACCCACCATGAACATCCCCATGAACAAAACGGACACCAGTCCACTCATCTAATGGCAACATATGCATGCAAGAAGAAGATTAGATTATAAATATTAAAAAAAAAGTAGGAGTTTATCCTTTTTTCCTGATTCTTCCTATAACAGTCCATTCTACTTCAATTCATCAAAACCCACTCAAATATTTTGTCATAATCCCCAGAATAGGCCTAGATCTAGGCTAAAGATGACTTTCTACGCTTCCTCCATAGTTTAAACAAAAAAGGAAGAGAACATCTGAGACAACTGCAAAAAAAAAAAAAAAAAATCAAGTTTGAACCTTTATGGCTGTACTAATCACGTATCATATGCTGATACGGCCCGTCTTTTTAATTGAGTCCAATACAGCCTCATATCGCATAATGTATCAAGCTGATATAGACACAATACACCCATTTGGCCAATACAATACGGATATTTCACTCCATGCATGCTGGTGCAGACCATTTTGTCATGGCCCTGTGAGCGGAACTAGAGCACATTTCCTCTTATTCACACAAATAGGGGGAATAGGTTAGGGTATGAGAAGCGCCAAAAGCTCGCCATTACAACATGAAGTTACGAATGAGCCAGCTATAAGTAGACAAAAACAGTGGCAATGGGCTGGGCAACCCGGCCTTACCCTGTAGAGTCAGGGCTTTGGCCCCTAAACTTTGTCCAAGGGCTGAAATGTGCCTAAAATCTAGGCCCAATGCTTGGGCTTGGACCAGGCTGCAACAGGGCAATGATGAACAGCCTGGCCCGTTGGCCCGATCCAATCATTAAGTGGGCCGCCGCTAGATTGGTCAAACATTTGGGAACCAATCAGTAAAGAAATGGCCATATTACATAGTTTGTAACTTTCTGCCAATAACCCTGACAGGTCAATATTACTCCACTAGCAAGAACAACAAATAGTAACCCATTTTTCATTAATTTTCAAATTCAAGCAATTTCCACCAATTTACCCAATGAGATTCAAGTTCAACTGCCTTGAATTCAACTACGATCAGCTGGAAAAAGTTATCAAACCATTCACATGCATATCATTGAGTTTGCAGTATTCCCATTTTTTGTTATATAAAACACAGTCAACAGACTGATATAGTTTACTGTAGACCAAAGCACAGAAGAGAGGTACCATTGGCCTGTGATGTCCCTGATGTCTCTAGAGTCTCCGACACTGGACGCGGACCACTCTCCAGATCTACAGCAAGATCCAAAGTACAAGATAATGTGAATAAGTGACACTGAATAACCACCCTCATACAAAAAAAATGTGAGGCGTAGAGAAATACTTACTACTAAGAGTACTAAAATGCAGGTTCCTCTGCACGGTGCAGATGTGATCCCTACAAGAAGCCACAACAAAATTAGAACTAAAACATCATTTATTTAAGCTCACCATGCACCAGGGCTGACAAGAAGGATTAGCTTACCAAATATAAGAGCAACCTGTAGTCTCTTGAAAACTAAGAGCCAATTCTGTAGAAAATTCAGCATCTCGCCAAGAAATGATTGTGTCTGTAAAATCAAGAAATTGCCCCAAATTGCTAAGGTAGAGGTAACTAAAACCTGTGAAAATTGATATTAGCATATCCAACATCTCCACTCCAGACAAACGCACGGAAATACCTTCTTGCCTTCGATAGATATCATCCGAAGAGATACGGTGCAGGAGTAACGTATCGTTATCTTCTTCATCAATGACAAACAAACCAAGATCTTCTGTTCCCTGTGAATCAAACATTTATAACTAGATCAACATAAATGAAATATGTAAATAGACTATGGGATTTATCATCATCAAAGACTTATCCCAACTAATTGGGGCTGGTTACATCCATCATGTTCCGCCATTCAACTCTATCAAGGATGATATCCTCGGTTAATTGGGGCTGGCTACATGCATCCGATTTCGGTATTCCACTCTATCAAGGATGATATCCTCAGTTCAACCATAGGGCATCAAGTCTTTTCTTACCGACTCCACCCACATCCTTTTGGGCCTTCCCCTTGCCCTTTTGGAGCCTTCAACTTGAACCAACATTCTCCTTCTAACCATCGGAGTTCTTGGTTAATGTACTCAATTTTAATTAATAAAGCCAGATAATGCTCTCCAATAGCTCAAAGCTGGCACCTAGCAGGCATCAAAAGTTCCAATGCAGTGTGACAACCCCGATTAACATAAAATCATCAAGAGGGGTGACATGGTTATCAAACTGGAAGGACACAGAGAAGGACCAGAAGGTGGGAGCAAGAAGATTACATATAGGAACTAAAAGTTTTAGATCCTTTAAGTCAACCTAATCAACACCTAGCATGCATAAAGCTTGCAAATTTCATGAATCTTAGCGAAACAATATGTGCACCAACATTCACTTCTAAGAGAAGCTCATAGGCCAGCAGCAAAGCTTTGGTAGGCATATTGATCAGAAGATCTAGTCGAATCTCATGAGGCGGTTCATAGAAGAGGATATCTCATAAGGTAGTTAAACAAGCATCGGAAATTCAAACATCAAGTGATAGTGAGAGAAGATAGATCAGGTGGATATGGCAGCTTCATAGAAAAAGACATACCTCCAAATAATCAACAGTAACATGCCCGGTTCCCCGGTCATCCCATTTCCCATCATCATTCAAGCGGTAGACTTTAACGCGCTGAAACAACGAAAACAGTTGGATAAAAAATCATATGGGTTAGCTATTGCCTGCAACATAAAGATACTATGAAAAAGGCTTCCAAAAAACATACAAAAAGATTTTATTTTGCACACCAATACCGTAGAAACATAGAAGTCTAAAATTTACAACCAGCCAAATGAATATGTACTACAAAGCATCAATAGATGGCAACAATTCCAAATGGAATATGAAAATTTGAATAATAAGGTCGACTAGCACATAGTGAAGGAATTTGCAGCACAATCCTACATCTCAAGTTTCGTGAAGTTTATAGCCTGCTATGGCGAAGAATATATAAAGTTGAGAATCTATTAAATCTGCATTTAAGCAATTAGTTCAATTCCAGTGGAAGGGTGCACATCAATTCACGGCAGCATGACGAATATTTAAACAAAAACATGGACATTCATGTAAAGGACTTTGCAGCATAAACCTACATCTTGAGGTTCATGGTGAGTTGATAAGGTTACCTTAGGCAAGAAAATTATCATAAAGCTGAGAAACTACTAAAAATATGCTTTTCAACCATCCAAAGCACCATTATTGCCCAAGAGAAGGGGAATCATTGGATAGGCATTTCCCTTTTTTCTGTATGTTGGGATACTTTATAACAAAAATAAAAATTTCGGAGAGGGGAATTTATCCCCAGAACTCGTATCTACGCCTTTCTTTGCTAAGATATCAACAATACTATTCCTTTCTCTTCCGGTACAACCTAGAACCTAGAAGTTTGACCCTTGCAAATCCACTCTCCTCAATTCAATTTGTGAACCTCGGTGTCTAGAGATCGTGTGCTCATGGGATCACATTGATCAGCACCAAAAGAGATGTGCATAAACTTGATAATTCCCACCCAAAGCACGATTTTAAATAGTGGTTTCAAAGTGTGACTCACCTTGAGACAGAGCAATACGACTTGCCCCAACTCATTTTGTTTTAGTCCATTTCAGTCTAGAGACTCGTCCCGGTCCCCACTGAAACCTATACAACTCGGGTTAAACCAAGTTGCATTGGATGATATCTCCAACCACTAAAAACAAATGCCCTAACCCATGCTTCGGAAGAACACAAGCTAATAGAGCCTGAGAACACCCTAATAGTAGTACCCACAACATCATAAATAATGCTTCCAACCCCATCCTGGCCCTTATGATGCATCCAGGTCATGGTGTACCGTAAAGGCCGTTATGTAAAGGTAACAGTGGCTACCGTTACACGTTACGGGGTCGTAACGGCCGTAACAACCATTATGAAAAAAATAATAATAACATGTAATTGCCGTTAACAACACGTTACATCCCCTATAAAGGCCATAATAGCCCCGTAATGGTCTATTACAGGACATATATAGGTTTTTCATACTTTTTAATCAACATTATGAGGCAGATATAAGTTTTTCAAGGGTTTTTTCAATAAATAAAAAAGAGAAACCGTAACGGCCGTTACGGGGCCGTAACAACTGTTATGCCCCGTATCGTAAAGGTAACAGTGGTGGCCGTTATGGCCACCTTATCATTACAGAATACCCTGATCCAGGTCATCCATAAATAGAAGAGGATCAAAAAATGTACGCAACTTGCTGCTGTTGAATGAAAGGCTGAATAAGAATCCGATTTGTGGGACCCACAAGTCCAATCGGATGGCCCAAAACAGTAACTGAACTGTGTGGCCTATATGTGCAAAGACTCCAAACGTAAAGCCCTTCTAGGAACTGTAGCACTTTTGAGTATTTTATAGGACCATAGAGCCAATAAAGTCCATTTGTGGGGGCATTTTGGAGAATTTTGGGTAGATTCGAAAAGCGTGCTATTTTTTGGTGTCTTAGTTGGAACGCTAGTTGGATGGCTCCTATTGGTTAACTTCTTTTTGCTAAAACAGCACGCTATCCAAGTAAGATAATGACGTCTAAGAGCAACGGAATTAGACAACAATATTGGATCAGAACTTAATTGTAGACAAATGGATTGACTTAGACAAAATTTTCATTGAATAAAATTTTTTTTGAGTGTTTTCTTTTATCCTCTTGATTAGAAGAATGATAATTATGTTGTTATCATGGGTTCTTGCTTCGAGAAGTCTGTTGGGTTCTCCTCCTACAGTCCCAGGTCGAGGGTTTCTTCTGTCTCTTCTTATGAATAAAATATAAATGCAATTTACTAAACCTGGAACCAAAATACAAGTACAAAACCTAAACAAGGGGCATAAAAAAGCAAGATGATACAACAGGAAGAATAAAATGGACCACCACGTAAACTCCTGTCAATGGCGATCATCTCGGTCCTACTAGTACCCAATTTAGCCAAATCATCCGCATCAGAACTAGCATTTCTAGGCACTTGAGAACATACATCCCAGCCAGTAATCAGATTGAGCAATTCCTCGATTAAATCCGCCTCTCTCCAATGGTAAGAGCAGTGTTCCAAATATTAGCAATTGATAACATTGCCAATATTACCAGCATCGCCAGCCCGGTGATATCGAAATTACTGGAAACTATGATATTTCCTAGTATCGATGATAATATCGTCGAAATTACCAATATATCACTAATGTCGATACAATTAAAAAAATCAACACATGCTCGGTTGTTTAAATTGATGGTGTCAACGATACTAATGATATTATCACCGACACCAATTCTTCTCTCGAAATACATACATTCATGCGATGTAATAGAAAAATCAAAAAATAATAATAATAATAATAATAAATAATACAATCTTTCGAGAGATTTATTTGGAGGTATCAGTTGGGTGGTGGATTTAAACCATACCTATCTAATTTTTCTAGGAAGTAACTTTGATTTGGAGGAGATTCAAGCAGCGAGAGCGATAGTAGGTCAAATCTTCAAAGGTGAATTTTTTATGCAAAAACACCTATTTTTCTTAAGAGTTGAGGTTTGACTTCAACCCAAATCCATATATATGCACAAGTATTGACATGGATTTGAGTTAAAAATCTCAACATTTGGGGGTATTTTTTGGGGAAATCAACCCAAATCCATATCTATGCATAAATATTGACATGGATTTGAGTTGAAAATCTCAACATTTGCGGGTATTTTTTGGGGAAATTTTGGAAAATCCTATTTTCCCTCATTTTCTCTTCTAAAATTACTAATTGATGGCCCAAACTTTAATATGTTTATGAGAGTTGGCCAATCTGTCAATTCATGTAAATTTTCCGATATTTCAAAAAAAAAAAAAAAATTATATAAGTTATTTTGAAATTTTGAAAAATAATTAAAAAATCTATTTTATTTGGAAAAACGATTATCGATCAATGAGGTCCATTTTTTCAAGAAATATATTACATTTTCAAAGATTTCAGAAATATGATAAATAAATAGATAAATCTATTTATATAAAATATTATCTTTCATTTCAAAAATTATTTTTTCCATGGATGTATTTATGTGTGGATGGATGGATGGGTAGATAATGAATCATGTATCATGTATCTAAGTATGTATGTATGCATGGGTGGACGGATACATCATGCATATGCATAAATGGATGGAATGGATTAATCATGCATATACATACGTATGGATACAAGGATGGATCAGGTATGTATGCGCACATGTATGCATGCACGTACAGTCAAATCATGGATGGATAGATGGATATATGTATATATGTATGCAGATAAGTATTTTTTTCCATTTCCCTTAGGTTTTAGATGTCTTGGTTATTCTTTATTAGCTACATTTGCATGATATGAACTCATTTTGCTTACTATTGCACTTATCATGTATAGTTCTTTTTTGCAATTTTTAGTTCCTGATTATTTAAACATGTGCCTTTTAACATCTCCTAAAGTTTCACTAAAAATTCCTCCTTTTTCTCCACGTTTCCCTCAGTGAGGGATACATTTCCTTGTATCAACAATATTGATACATGTTTTCATATCCCCGGTTAATGATACATGTAACGATATCGATACTACAAACAGTTGAAAACCGCATAATAGATTCCCTTAGTCTAAGAAATAGCATTCCTAAATTCCACTTCGAAGATGAGAACCCAAGACAAAATCCCTAGCAACCTTACAAGGTTGGAGTGAAGTCACTACTTCCACAAAATTGGAATCTCTAATCCCAGTCGAGCCTGAGAGCTCAACAATTGTTCCACCATTGCTATCAAGCAAGGATCCCTCAGGAGCATCCGTCCCAGTTCCACTCAACAAAACCAACCAGGGGAGCTTTCCAAAAGGCTAATGTCTTCGAATTACGCCAACTACTAATTTTCATACCACCTCGCCTTTGGCAACACAGAAGGCATTCCCTTGAAACATCAACTCACCCTAGCCCAAGATAAAATTTTCTTGACAATAAATTGCATGAGTAAAGCCTTGTCGTTAAAGACACTACCATTTCTCTCTAGCCTAACACTCCACAACCCAACAAACAGTACCACCATGGATCTTATAAAACAACATTGTAAATTTTCTTCGGTTCACGATAATGGAGCACTAGCTGATCGATAGTCTCATCCTCATGACGGCACATACAACACCAGTTTGTTATAGCCATAATTCTATTTTCAAGGTTGTTTTAAAGGTGATCGATGGTGAGAATTTTGTCAAAGCAAGCCATCCAGGTGAATGCTCTTTGTGCAAGACTGAAGCTGCACAGATCCTCTACGACCCCTTAGAGCAGGAAACTGAATTGCCCGCAAAGCGAAAGATCTGTTGATGAATATACCATCAAGTTCCAACACCTAAATTCTTGATGCAGGACAATTAACCATTTGCTCTAAACGCTCAGACTGATAAAGCATGGCGAATCAATCCCTTTATCTAATAGCCCAAGCCCACATCCCATGGGTTAAGACCTCGGCCGAACCCTCCTCGTGGGCCTCACTTCACATAGGTTCCGCTTCACATGAGACACCTGCTTCACACAGGTGGAGCCCGCCTCACACGGACCACCCACCCCGAGTGTGCTCCTGCATCCCACAGGCCACCCCACTCGAGCCCAGTGTGAAAATGCCTCCGCATTAATTCTTCAATTGGAACTCGATCAAGGAAGATGAACACCCTAGAAGATTGTAAGATGGGTGAAATTAATGATTTCACTATCCTTCAATTATGTTGAAATGTGGGCACCAGATAACCTTGCCCCATATCCTTTGAAAGAACTTGAGAGCAATGTTTTAAGTATCGACGATATCGGCCCGATATATACCACTATATATCTTGTATCCCACCTGTGCGATACGAAACGCGCAAGTAGTGGAATTACATCTCACATGTTTGATCCGGTGAGCATTTTCGATCTTCAATCTTTTTCTATAAATCATGTTAAATCAGTGACAAATTGTTACAAATACATGATTTTAAAGCATAAAAAATCATGGATTGGGAGCTTTGATTTCGAGATTTGGAGGAGATGGGCCAAGTTGCGGAAAAATGAAAAAAAAAAAATCAAAATTTCCCAATTTCTTACAAATTAGTTGCAATCTTTAAGTCCAAACATAAAATCAAACATGTATGTAACTTGATCTAGTGATTCTTCTTTTGCTTTTAAATGTATTGCTTGTATTTCCACATGTCTTCTTGCATTTATAAATTATATAAATATACTTGCATCAATTCAGTTAGACAGCGTATAGATTAGGACCCCAAACAAAGAAAACCTATTATGTGCACTTGCTTTTTGTTATGTTTTGATTTATAAGTGTATTGATGTCTTTTTTACAATCATTGAAGTTCCATTGAAAAATTCGACCAATTTCCCCATGTTTCCAACAACAGTGATACATTATGTGATACAACCAGTATATCCCATGCAATAACCGATGCGCATCCGTATCCGTATCCCAAGGGTGTGATACGTAATGCGGCACCGATATTTCGAACACTGCTTGAGAGCACCACCTTCACTATTAGCCATAGCATATAAATCCTTGGACAATTCTGCCAGGGAAACCTTTGAACACCAACCATCTTCCAAAACTTCACCTTCTCCCCATTCCCGATTGTAAAATGAAAATGATATTACAAAAGCTATGAGTCCACGAAATAGCACACCAAAAGGAAAACCATGGTGAACACCAACCGTCTTTTTTTTAAGGGATAACAAGAATTTATTGCAAAACCACAGGAAAAAAAAAAAAAAAAAAAAACCAACCATCTTTCTAATGGAATTTTGTTCAAGTACATGGTGAACAAAAGAAAAAAGAGAATAGATAGGGGAGAAGAAAAGGGGAACAAATGAGAGAACAAAGAGGCATCCCCACATTCTTCTCTTAAATTTTTTTGCGTATATTATCATTAACCATAAACAGAAATTGATCAAATGACAAAGGATCCATTTGGCACACAACATACACCTATGTGGATATGTTATGTGGATATCATTATTTTATAACAATTATACTTATGATGACAATGGCATATATAGTGTTGGCAGTTATTAGCATATGTTGAATGCACTTGTCTAATGGACTGTGGACTGCATGCATGTTTCCTTCCACGTAGCAACGTGAGGCAAACTATGAAGGTTGGTTGTTATCAAAATAACTGGATTCCTCTCTTTTTTTCTGAAAATCCAAATATCAACATAATGCCGCCATTAACATGGAGAGAAAGAGGCACCAAATAACGCTATTTTGATAACACAATGTTATCAAAATCGCCCATTAAGCCCCAAATGCCAAATAACTTATCATAATAACCCTGCTTTTATGCTATCATAATAACATCATTTTTATGCTGATGGTGCAATGACACTTGCCAAATGAGCCCAAAAGATACCTTGGCATGCCTAGCCATAGGAAAGGGAAACACAAAATACGACAACTATTAGACATTCTCTACACTCTCCCCCAAGCTAGAGCATAGACATCACACATGCACAGTGTTCGCCCTACATATCACCAAGACAAGAACAACTAGAAGCCTCGGTGAGAATATCAACTCACTAATTGTCTGAATGAAAAAGGGCATAGCCAATAATTATGAGAGCACTTGCTCTCTTACAAAGTGAGAGGCAACTTCAATATGCTCTGTTCTTTCATAGAAGAGATAAATAAGAAGCCATGTGAACAGCAGCTTGATTGTCACAACACAAGGGAACAGGAGTAGAAACGTTAAGCCCCATTTCCCATAGATATTAGTGACACCACGTAAGTTCACATCTAAAATGTGCCACAACCCAATATTCGGCTCCGGTAGAGGGACAAGCAACAACATTCTGCTTTCTACTTTACAAGTAATCAGACTGCCACCAACAAATGTCCAGCAACCACTGACTGACCTCCCGCAATTAAAAGATCCAACCCAATCTGCACCGCGGTACCCGCTCAGGTTCATCTGATAATCATTAAAATCTAGCAATCCTTTTCAAATATTTCAGATAGTGAAATATGCGATTGACAGTCTCAAGGTAACAAAAGTATAGAGAATGCATAAACTGACCAGTCATACTAACAGCAAATGCAACTTTGGGTGAGTAATCATCATATAAATGAATTTGCCCATGAGGCATCAATAAAAACCAAGATCATTCAGAACCTTAAATTTGATCATGGAAATGGTGATTAACTTCGAATTGAGTCTTTATCGTTTTAACTCTAACATGCATATATAACATGAAGATCAAGCTTCCTCTGGGAGATTTTACTCATTTTGGCCTTCGCAGCTTAAATTCCAAGAAGGTATTTAGAAGTCCAAGATCTTAATATCAAACACTCCCCAAGAAGGATTTAACATTGTGGTATCTCGTGGTCACCATCATGAGCAAGGACGATATCCTAAATATATAGCATGGTAGCGTAATCATACTTCCTTTCTATAAACATAGAATGATCTGATGTACTCCAATGGCATCCAACCTGAGAGATGACCATAATGAACTTGTCAAACCAGGCTCAAGGTGACAACTCCAAGCCTCAAATTACTTTCAAGTTGCACACCTCCCCCTTCTCCCCTTGAGGACAGAAATTAAGCAGTGGTTCCTCATACACTTCTTCTAAGGATCACGATGAAGAAAAGCATTCTTCACATATAATTGATGAAGTTGGTAGCTAACAAAAGAACTGCACAATTTAGCAAAAAGAGCAAACATCTCCTGATATTCTCATAAATTTTGTTGAGTAAACTCCTTAGCCACAAGATGAGCTTTGTATATGTCTATTGAACCATTGGCTTTATGTTTTGAAGCATACACCAATTTATAACCCACCTCAGAGTTTATACCCATTCGTAGTGCATGCTTATGTTTTAATGCATACACCCATTTGCAGTGTATGCTTATGTTTTAATGCATTCACCCATTTATAACCTGCCACAAATTTTACAACCATTTGTAGCCTACAAAAAATTTTCCTTCTAGCATATCAACCAGATCGTTCTCTCTCCAAGGCTATCATCTCTTCCATCATGGCAACTTTCCAGTGCAGAGGCCAGGGCATCCGCAACCTTCGTAAGAACAGCAATAGGAGGGGAAAGATATGCACGAGAGGAAGGTGAAAGTGGTTTATTTTAAAAGAAAACAAGGTTGTTGATTGGATGGAAAGTAGACAATCATTCTGCTTTTCATAATGCGATAGGTAAAAAAGGCCCAATGTCCTTCTCCTTCCTCCAGTTGTACAGTTTCAACAGTTTCTCAACAAGCTACGCTACATCTCTCTCTCTCTTCTCTCTCCTCTCTCTCTTCATCTCTCTCACCATCTCTCTCTCTCCCTCTCGCTCTCTCTCTCTCTCTCTCTCTCTCTCTCTCTCTCTCTCTCTCTCTTCTCAAACGTCATTCATTCATACAGATGACGTTAGCAAGGTATGGATGGCAATCATTTGAAGCTGAAAATTTATGAGATTTAAAAAGATATGTTTTAAAGAAAATATTGATGATTTTCGGCACTTTTTGGAGATGTTTTTTGTGGTGTTTCAGCAAAAAAAGAGGGGAAAAAAAAGACTTCAATTTCTTGTTGTGTTGTTTTTCTGAAGTTTTTTTAGCAGATTTTTCACATAGAGTAGGTGCAACTGATCATGTGCAATCACCAAAAACAAGAATCATGAAGTTTCGTCAAGATTTGGGTGTGATATAACAACATTTTTTTGGTGAAAAATGGATACCATTGGGCCTTTTTTTGCAGTTTGCTGGAATTTCCTTATTCCTTCATGTATTGATGTTATGAGGCTGTGAAATGCGATGTAGAATCATATTGATGGGGATTGGTAGTTGATGTTCTCGTTCTGTGCTTAGAGGTATTGCGCACACAATTTGTTCGACATAATAATGCTTGACTCAACTTGACATGGGTATTTTTTACAAGCAGTGGAACCTTCCTTTTTCATTCATCATCTCTTCCTTTATTAGGCCCTTGTTGTTAGTTGTGAGTATAATTCACTCACATTGAGTTACACACGTTGCACACATGTCTTCCATGTGTATTGTTGCACATGTCGTGAGAGAATTTTGCATATTGGAGTTGATGACTCGATGGTTGTCGAGTTTGGCTATGGCCTTCTATTTAAGAGAGGATTCAACGAATGAAGAAAGTTCAAGCTACATTCTATAGACAACAACATTCAAAATCTTGTATCCTGCTATGTTGTGTTTGAGGGGGAGCAACGGCCCATGCTGATCATCACCATCTTCTTTGTATGTATTTTCATTTGAGCATGATCGACATCCATGCTCCAGCTTGAGGGAGAGTGAAAATCATGTAAACTACATTTGTGTGTGTTTTGTACTCCTCTGGAGTGTTGTAATGTTTCTTTCAAGTTAAATTATGTGTGTGTGTGTGTGTGTGTGTGTGTGAGAGAGAGAGAGAGAGTTGGTCATTAGACTAACATACACAACACAAGCTGCCCTAGCTCTTCTCTCTCTCTATACTTCCTCTTCCACTTCCTCTTGCAGATTTCTTCCCCAATCCCTTCCACTGTCCAAAACACATTTCATGGCCTGAGGGCCAATCTATTTCTTGAAGTCCCAAGCACATGAAAAAAGCAACCACAACAAACAACTGAGGGATAGAAAACAAAGGAATGTCAAGCTTCAAAAGTCTAAAAGTAATACCATCAACGATAAGAGACAACGACCAATTAATATATTCGTTGTAGTAAGAACTACTTTGTCCCAATAGATTTCAAGCACCATCATACCTATCGTGATCATGGTATCCCAAATCTAACGACAGTAACGGGCTAGTGGCCATTACGTAATAGCAACGATCATACCCATTACGCATTACGAGGCCAAAACGGCTATAGCGGCCATTACAGAAAAACAAGCCGTAACAGCCCTATAACGGTACAGAAAACGGTTTTGAAGGAAAAAAAAAAAAAAGAAGAAGACGGAACCGTAACGGCCGATACGGGAGCCATAGCGTCCGTTACAACCCATATCATAACGGTAACGACGGTGGCCGTTATAGCCACCTTCCGTTATGAACACTTGATCATGATGGATCTAGTGATCTCCAATGGATGTCTTCTCGTTCTGCTACCCATTTGGTTTGGCACCCAAGTACAAGAAGCTCTATAAATCATGGCACTGATTTCCCTACATTTTCAGATAGAAAATGTTTATTTTTGTGGTCATTCTGAGTTTGGACCATCTTATGGAAAAATTTATCAATAAATGACTTCATCGCTACTTTTCATGAGATAGAAATTGTGTTTCGACCCCCACTTTTCATGAGAATAATCATCAATAAAGGAAAAGTAATACCGAAAACCAAAAATGGATTGATTCAAGTAGATCGACATACATGTATGAGAGAAGCACTAGAACTCTTATTGTTGCTAGCTGAAAAAGTTCTGCAGTGCTTGGACACGCGATAAGTTTCACACTGAAATTTTAAATCACTAGATATACCAATTTTGTTAGGCAATAACAGTACGTGACCTAGACAACTACGCTAAAGCTCACAATGATACAACTCAATTTATCCACAATGATAAACCTCAGTTTATCCTTTCCACAACCAAGCAGTAGACAACTCTGTCCCCATCGAAAACCACTCACTCTATTAAATACAAGAGCAGATCTCTCTGGGTGAACACTGTTGTCATGTCCCACTATAGTAGCTCTTTGACATGCTTCTCCTCTAATAAATTATGACAAGACTCTAGGGAAGGTAGGAAATCCTTTCCAAGAACATTTCCATCTGCAACTCAAAATCAGCATGAAGACCTGATAAGAAATCAAATATTCTTCTTTTGGTGTATGCTTTTTTACATCAACCGGAGTAAGAGCAATGGGCTGATCGTGGTCTGCTTCTTCCCACTTTTATGATTTATCTTATTATTCCAACCGACACTTCCTTGCTGAATATTTGCTATCTTGGGGTGCACCTTGTAAATCCAAGCAAAAGTCATCAGGCTCAGAGTATACAGTAGCAATGTTCATAACTCTTTTACTATTCTCAGAAACTACAAACCATGACTATACTAAAAGGAACATCAAGTAGAGTTCATGACATTATTGTGGTACCACATTCCCCATTATCATCAGATGGATTTCATTAGGAAGAGCGTTTCTTGTTATATATCACACAAGATTCTTTGATGCGGAGGGTGGAATGTGATGACTAAACCTAGATGCATTGTATAATCAGGTTAGTTAAAAGAATATTCAATAATACCCAATTAACAACCATTTCCAATCAAAGGGTGATGCGGACACAAGCGCATTCAAGGTGTACCAACGAAGAAAGCGTCAACCACAAGTGTCGTCCTTGTGGATAGGCGACTATTGAGGAGCTGAAGACCTTTCACATGTGATTGGACATATAGAAGACCCCACTCAGGGAAGACACATGTGAAGGAAGATTGAAAAAAGAAGACCGAGCGCCCGAACTTTCCCGTACTTATGTTATTTGCGCGTTTTTGCTTAGTTAGGGGTTTTTAGTAATTTTATGTCTTTATTTGCTTATTCTAGGGGTATTTTAGTAATTTATGTCTTTATTTGCTTATTTAAGTGGGCTAAAGCCCTAAACTCGAATTTTTAACTATTGATTAATGAAAAGCAAACCCTTTGGTTGCCTCCTTCCTCTCTTCTCTCTAATGGTGCTTCTTCTCTTCCTTGATCTTCCTCTTCTAATTTCTTCTTGTGCCCCTCCAACTTCTTCAAGGTAATTATTTTTTCTTTCTATTTTCCAGTTTTGGCTAATCCTTCTTCGATCAAAATCTTGAGAACCGATCTAAACCCTAACCCCCAAATTCTCAAATCCCTAATCCGAGAAACTTCTTGGTTCTTCGGACTAGTGATCTTCATTGATCGATTGGGTGTGACCATGCAAGATCGGGAGGTCTCATCCCTCGCCGGATCCAACCTAAGTAATAATTGAATGCCATACTCCATGGGTTGTGATGATGGCCCGCTCCATTGCATGTTTCCTTTATGATTTTCTCAATTATGATGATTACTGCTAGAATTTTAGATCATTTATTCCTTTTATTTCCGCTGTTTAATTATGTTCATGAGCATGCATCATAATTAGGGTTGTCCTGCGTCAAATTTGGTATCAGAGAATAGGCTTGCATGGTTTTTGTCTAGATCGAGTTATCAAATTAGGGTTTTTGTTTTTAGGTTTAATTTAGGAAAGTTCCAGATTTAGAAAGTTTTCAATTTTAGAAACTTTCCAATTTTAGAAAGTTCCTAATCTGGAAATTTCCAGATTTGAGTTGTTTCCTGTTTCAACTTAATTGTGTCAGTTCATAGTAGTTTTGCATTCATCGCATTCATCTTGAAAGTCATAACACCTAGTAGTCTAGTTGGGTAGAGTTTGGTTCAAGTCTTCATTGTATGCCCACGAGAAAAGGTGTAGAGGTTTCGGACTTCAACCTACCATGAATAACGAGCAGTTATCTGAGCAACTTGCTCAATTGATACAAAAGATAACCGCCTTAGAAGCGGGTCAAAGGCGTGAGTTTGCCCGCCTTGAGAACCAAATTACCACTACCATGACTAAGGTCGAGCAACTAGAGGCGTCCCAAAAGGAAAACCCCGCTGTAGGGGATGATGCGCACTCCCAAGTGGGAGGAATCATTGAAGAACGCGCTGCCACACGTGGTGGTAGTGAGGATAGAGATCGTGGTAACGGTCGTGGTGTGGTGCGAGAGGCACGAGCCACATGTGATCATCAAGACCGCTATGATCCAGATGAGCGTGCGATGAAGAGTGAGAGTTGAGGCCCCGAGTTTTGATGGGCGCTTGGATCCCAAGGCATTCCTTGACTGGGTTGCTGACATGGACCACTACTTTGAGTGGTATGGCATGTCGGAAAACCGTCAAATGCAGTTTGCTAAGATGAAGCTTGTGGGTCAAGCCAAGCTCTTTTGGACCAACACCGAGCGTAGGATAGAGAGAGTTGGTAGAGCCCCTATCACACATTGGTATGAGATGAAAGAGAAGTTGAAGGAGAAGTACCTTCCTCTCTCATACTGTCAGAAGCTCCTTGACCAATGGCAATCCTTACGCCAAGGGTCAATGTCTGCCGCTGACTACATCGCTAAATTTGAAGAATATGTGATGCGATGTGATATCCCGGAGAAACGCTCTCGCGTTTCAAGACGGGCCTTCGTGCGGATCTTCAGCGCGAGCTTATGACTCGGCCCTTAACGGACTTGGATGAAGCATATCAAGTCGTGCAGGAGTTAGAGCAATATCTGAAGGCTCCTGTCGTTCGTCGTTTTGAGTCCCGAGACTCCAGTGCTAGATCTAGTTCCCAGGGAACTAGACCTAATATTGGTAGTCAACCTAGGGCACAGGCGACCATTCCGCCTAGGCCTAGGGAGGACAAGGGCAAAGGGGTTCTTGGTGCCGGTCCTAGTAACATGAGCCAAGTGAGGTGCTATGAGTGTGGCAATCTTGGCCACATGTCTAATCAGTGTCCTACGAAGAGCCGTGGGAGAGCCTTAGTTATAGGCGAGTCCCACGAGGGTGGAGATGACCAGGGTGATTATGAAGTTGAAGAGTATCACCCTGAAGGAGGACTTACTGATGAAGAAGAAGTGGATGGAGAAGCAACGCTTGCAGTAGTCAGGCGTGTGCTAGCTCAGTCTAGAAGTAGTGCTGACTGGCGTCGAAGCACTATCTTCTACACTATTGCCAAGTGTGGTGAAAAGAATTGTAAGGTGATAGTGGACAGTGGAAGTTGTCAGAATGTGATTTCCACTAGCACCTTAGATCGCTTAAAACTGAAATCCACACCTCATCCAGACCCGTATAAAGTTTCTTGGGTTGACAAGACATCCCTACCTGTCACCCAGCAATGTCTAGTCCCCATCGAGTTTGGGTCATACAAAGAGTCCCTGTGGTGTGTGTGATGTTTACCTATGGATGTGGGACATGTTATCCTAGGTAGACCGTGGCTATTCGATAATGATGTCACGATCTTTGGCCGTTCGAATGCGTGTACTTTTATGTATAACGGTAAAAAGATCAAACTTAATCCCATGCCACCTGAGAATACACTAGGGAAGAAGAAGGATGAGAAGGCAAGTGAGCCTAGAGGAATGGGGAAATCCAAACCTAAGTCTCTACATATAATCAGCGCAAGAGAGTTTGAAAAAGAGGCTAAGGAGGATTCTATGGTGTATGCCCTTGTGGCTAGAGAGATTACACCTGAGGTTCCATCAGAGTTGCCCCGTGAGGTGACCTCGGTCCTGAAGGAATACAGTGATGTATTTCCTGAAGACTTACCGAATGAGTTGCCACCTATGAGGGACATACAGCATGCCATTGATCTTGTCCCAGGGTCTACTCTACCGAACCTTCCTCACTACAGGATGAACCCTGCAGAGCATGCAGAGTTGAAGAAGCAAGTTGATGAGCTTCTGCAAAAGGGTTTCATCCAAGAGAGTATGAGCCCGTGTGTCGTGCCTGCATTGTTGACGCCAAAGAAAGACGGCACGTGGCGCATGTGTGTGTGTGGATAGCCGTGCCATAAACAAAATTACTGTCAAGTATAGGTTCCCTATACCTAGACTTGATGATATGCTTGACATGATGGCCAGGTCCACTATATTCTCTAAGATAGACCTCAAGAGTGGATATCACCAAATCCGTATACGCCCAGGAGATGAGTGGAAGACGGCGTTTAAGACGAAAGATGGGTTGTATGAGTGGTTGGTCATGCCCTTCGGCTTGACTAACGCACCAGTACTTTCATGCGGGTGATGACACAAGCTTTGAGGCCGTTCATGGAAAAATTCCTAGTGGTGTACTTTGACGATATTCTTATTTATAGTACCACTAAGGAATCACACCTTGAACATTTAAAGAAGGTCTGTAGTGTCCTTAGGAAGGAAAAGTTGTACGCTAATCTTAAGAAATGTGCATTCATGTCTAGCCAAGTTGTGTTCTTAGGATTTATAGTGTCATCTGAAGGGATGCGCGCAGACCCTGAAAAAGTCAGGGCCATAGTTGAGTGGCCAGAACCAAGGAACATTCATGAGGTGCGAAGCTTTCACGGCCTAGCAACTTTTTTATCGGTTCATTAGGGGTTTTAGCACGATCATGGCTCCCATTACCGAGTGCATGAAAAAGGGAGAGTTCGTGTGGTCTAAAGCCGCAGTCAAGGCTTTTAAAGAAATTAAGGGCAAGATGGTGGAAGCTCCTGTCATGCGTCTACCTGACTTTTCTAAAGTCTTTGAAGTAGCGTGTGATGCGTCTGGTGTCGGTATAGGTGGAGTGTTGAGTCAAGAAGGACACCCAGTGGCCTATTTCAGTGAGAAACTGAATGAGGCAAAACAAAAATACTCCACTTACGACAAAGAATTTTATGCGGTAGTGCAATCCCTGAGACATTGGCGACACTATCTCCTACCGCAAGAATTCGTTTTGTTTTCTGACCATGAGGCTTTGAGATATTTGCATTCTCAGAAGAAACTCAACCCAAGGCATGCCAAGTGGGTAGCATTTCTTCAGGAATATTCGTTTGTTTTGAAACACAAGGCCGGGGTTGAAAACAAACCAGCGGATGCCCTTAGTAGGAGAGTGGCGTTGCTCAACTCCTTGAGTGTAGAGGTAGTCGGATTTGAGCAACTGAAAGATGAATACCCCATATGTCCTGATTTTGGGGGTACTTACGCGTCGCTCGCTAGTGACCAGCATATTATGGGTGAATATGTTCTTAAAGATGGCTTCCTTTTCAAGGGAGACAGACTTTGTATTCCCCGTATGTCCCTTCGTGAATTCCTCATCTGGGAGCTTCATTCAGGAGGGATAGCTGGCCATTTTGGTCGTGATAAGACCATTGCCCTCGTGGAAGATCGTTTCTATTGGCCAAGTCTCAAGCGAGACGTAGCCAAAGTTTTAGGGCAGTGTCGAACATGTCAGCTGGCAAAGCAAAGAAAGCAAAATACCGGGCTGTACACGCCATTGCCAGTGCCACATGCTCCGTGGCAGGACATTAGTATGGACTTCGTGCTTGGGCTTCCCAAGACTATAAAAAAGCACGATTCCGTTTTTGTCGTTGTGGACCGTTTTTCTAAAATGGCGCATTTCCTCCCATGTTCGAAGACGTCAGATGCGTCTCATGTTGCTCGTCTCTTTTTTGATGGTGTGGTGCGTCTCCATGGGTTACCTAAAACCATAGTGTCTGATCGTGATGTTCGATTTACTAGCTATTTTTGGAAGACACTGTGGCACATTATGGGAACTCGTTTGCAATTTTCTACTGCTTACCACCCACAAACAGATGGTCAAACTGAAGTGGTAAACCGCAGCCTTGGAAATCTTCTACGTTGTCTAGTGGGTGAACATGTTAAGACTTGGGACCTAATTTTACCAACTGCTGAACTTGCTTATAATGGGTCAGTTAATAGATCTACAGGGTTGAGTCCTTTTGAAATTGTAAGTGGTTATAAACCTAGAATGCCCATAGATCTCTTACCTATGTCTGTTACCCAAAGGTCTTCTGAGTCAGCGCGATGCATTTGCACGCCATATTCATGATTTGCATACACATATTAGACAGCGGTTAAATAAGAGCAATGATGATTATAAAGTTTCAGCCGATTCTCATCGTAGAGTGCAAGAATTTCAAGAAGGAGACTGTAATGGTGCGAATAAGGCCAGAGCGATTCTCTCAAGGATCTGCTAAAAAATTACAAGCGCGTAGTGCTGGACCATTCAAGATATTACAAAAGGTTGGGTCCAACGCGTATCGGATTGACCTTCCACCTGAAATGAGCATTAATCCAACTTTTAATGTGGAAGATCTAGTCCGTGCCCATACTCCCATTGTTGATACATCGTCCCTTTCATGGCCTTTTTCTGAGTTTGCTACCCAACCCCTTCCACCCCCTCCACCCATTCCCATAAAGAAGAAATTGAAGAAATCTTGGATGACGAGATAGTATCCACGAGAGATGGAGGTTTCCAAAGGTATCTTGTCAAGTGGAAGAACAAACCATCGTCTGAATCTACGTGGCTGTCGGGCGACGCATTGCAGGGTATTGATCCAGATCTACTAGAGCGCTACAAAAGTTTCAACTCGTCGGAGTCGAGTTTTTCTCACCCGAGGGGAATTGATGCGGACACAAGCGCATTCAAGGTGTACCAACGAAGAAAGCGCCAACCACAAGTGTCGTCCTTGTGGATAGGCGACTATTGAGGAGCTGAAGACCTTTCACATGTGATTGGACATATAGAAGACCCCACTCAGGGAAGACACATGTGAAGGAAGATTGGAGAAAGAAGACCGAGCGCCCGAACTTTCCCGTACTTATGTTATTTGCGCGTTTTTGCTTAGTTGGGGGTCTTTTAGTAATTTTATGTCTTTATTTGCTTATTCTAGGGGTATTTTAGTAATTTTATGTCTTTATTTGCTTATTTAAGTGGGCTAAAGCCCTAAACTCGAATTTTTAACTATTGATTAATGAAAAGCAAACCCTTTGGTTGCCTCTTCCTCTCTTCTCTCTAATGGTGCTTCTTCTCTTCCCTTGATCTTCCTCTTCTAATTTCTTCTTGTGCCCCTCCAACTTCTTCAAGGTAATTATTTCTTCTTTCTATTTTCCAGTTTTGGCTAATCCTTCTTCGATCAAAATCTTGAGAACCGATCTAAACCCTAAACCCCCAAATTCTCAAATCCCTAATCCGAGAAACTTCTTGGTTCTTCGGACTAGTGATCTTCATTGATCGATTGGGTGTGACCATGCAAGATCGGGAGGTCTCATCCCTCGCCGGATCCAACCTAAGTAATAATTGAATGTCATACTCCATGGTTGTGATGATGGCCCGCTCCATTGCATGTTTCCTTTATGATTTTCTCAGTTATGATGATTACTGCTAGAATTTTAGATCATTTATTCCTTTTATTTCCGCTGTTTAATTATGTTCATGAGCATGCATCATAATTAGGGTTGTCCTGCGTCAAAAGGATTAGGTAAATCTAACCACAAAGATGAG